>CM053622.1:762697763-762888404 GCA_028646595.1 Phalanger gymnotis
GGGGGGGAGGAAATGGGGAGAAAATTTGTAATTCAAACGCCTGTGAAAATCAATGCTGAAAACCAAACATGTCAAAAATAAATTTAAAAAATTATAAAGTATTAGGCAAATAGTCAAAAACAAAAACAAAAACAGAGGCATGCTACCTGATAATAAAGTATGGGTGTCACAATAAAAATTCTGAGAGACAAAGTTCTGAGCACAATTAATCAATTTGTTAGCAAGGCTAGCAGTAACCAATAAATTGAGCCATTGGCCTCTTTCAATGACCAAAGACCCAGAGTAAGGGCCAATGGGGCCTTTCAAACCTAGGTGTGCCTTCGTTCTGATTGGCCTGGCAGAACATCATTTGGACCTCCCCTGGTAAACGTAAAGCAATCTCTGTTGGTATGTAGGTTGACTTTCAGGTATGGATAATCACATACCTCTCTGACACTTGAGGAATGCTAATTGCTTTATGAGACCCAGCTGTCTCTAGCAATCTTGGCTAGAAAAGCAAAAACCATCCCCTGTCTGTCTCCTCCATGTAGAACAAGTCACCCCTAACTTTGATAAGAAAGCAAGGATAGGAGACTTGTCCCCTGGGGAGGGCTTAGCTCAAGCTGGTTTTCTGTCTCTGGGGTAAACAAAAGAGAAGGTCCCACTTGGGAGGGGTCTAGGCCAAACTGGCTAACAGTAGAGCTTGGGGGCTGAGAGTGACCACAATACTCCAACATGCCCTTCAGAAACTGCCTGCCCTTCAAAAGCATGGTCTGACAAACTGAGGAAAAGGATGGATCACAAATTAATGTTGTTTATTAAATAATACATCATCAAATTAATTTCCCTCACTTGTTTTTTCAGTTTCTGTATCTTGACCTACCGTTAACAGCTAGCATTTCTGGCACAACATCAAATAAGACTGGAGACAAAGAGCATTCTTGCTGTGCCCTACTTTTATTTGGCAAGTTTTTAATGATTCTTCATTACAAATAATCCTGCCTCTTATACATTTGACCATGTTAAGTAAATGTCCTTTTATACCTATGTTTTTGAAAGTCTTTTTAAAAAATGTGTAAATAAGTGCTATATTTTGGTGGGTTTTTTTGTTTTTGTTTTTGTTTTGTTTTGGCAGGGCAATTGGGGTTAAGTGACTTGCCCAAGGTCACACAGCTAGTACATGTGTCAAGCATCTGAGCCCAAATTTGAACTCAGGTCCTCCTGACTCCGGGCCCGGTGCTATATTTTGTTGAAGGTTTTTTTTCTGTCTCCATTGATGTTACCATGTGATTTCCATTATCTTCATTTGTATTATTTTTGTTTTGAAACGAACTCTTCTTGCTGTGCTCAGGCTCCCTAATACCATATTTTCTGATGTCTAGAAAAAATATGAATACAGACTAAATCCTTTCCCAGAGACACCACACATATAGAGTTTTTTCTTTTGAATAGACTTTAATGAATGTTCAGGGCTATTCTTGGGATGAAGCCTTTGGCACACTAAATAAATGATAAAGATTTTCCCCCTGTGTGATAAATGAGACAAACTTTCTGGTTGAACCCTTTGCCACACTAATTACATTTCTTGCATTTCTCTCATTGGTGGATTTTATGGTAAGTACAAAAACCTTCTTGACATTAATTTTTTATTACACTTACACCAGTCTCCTCTCTAACTTGTGGTTAGAAAATTCCCCTCAATTCTTGATATACCTCCATGTTAGTCTGAATTCTTTCAAAACATCCTGAGTACTCTACTTGGAAAAACAGGAAAGGAGCTGTGTGGTGCCAGGGTGACTAGGTTCTTCTGAGCCTCCATAATGCCTCTGGTTGCCATACAAATTACCTTTGTGCTAAGGCTGAAACTGATTTAGTTTCTTTGTCCTACATTCCTGCCTTGGTTAGGCATTCCTACTAACCACAAAATTACTAGTCTTCCAACACTCCTATTGTTGAACATTTAGATTGCTTCCAGTTTGGGTTTGTCTGTCTGTTTCGCAATTACAAGTAATGGTGCCATTTTAAAAACTGTGAACAGATAGCTTATTTTATTGTCGTTGTCTTATAATACTTTCTAGGTATATTCCTAACAATGAAATCAGTAGGTCACAAGATATGATTGTTTCATCACTTTTATGGCAAACAGCTAGATTTTTTCTGAAAAAGATTCTATTATTTTGCAATTCTACCAGCAATGACTGAGTATACTTATTCGTTTGATTATATACTGTAGGCAGAAAAAATATATATTGAGACACAAATGTTCATAGGAGGAAAAAAATTCAAGAAAGGAGATAGTAATGGTATGACTTATAACCTCAACTGTTCAGACAAAATTGTCCAAAGCTTGATCAACAAAGGAGATGAACTAGAGGTCCTACTTTAAGGTCCTTGAGTTTGACTTCATGGTGATCATTGAGAATTGGAAGGAATAAGACCCATGCCTGTAATGCAGATCTGGATGGGTATACCTTACTTAAAAGAAATATAGGAAAAAGTAGTGGACAAGGGAGGCTTGTATATTACGAAGGAAAACTCATGTAAGGAAATGAAGGAATCAGAAACGGGGAGCAGGGTGGAGAATGTCTGGGTGAAGATCAATGGAATGAGAAACAGGAGTGGTTTGGCCTTCAGGATATGCTACAGACCACCTGAACAGAAAGAAGAAATATAAGAATTGAAGAAATAGATCCCAGGGCTTGCCCCAAGGCATGGTACTGTAGACTTCAACTATCTAGACATCTTTGGGAGCATTTTTTTTAGTCAAAAGCAGAACAGCA
Source organism: Phalanger gymnotis (assembly GCA_028646595.1). NCBI lineage: Eukaryota > Metazoa > Chordata > Mammalia > Diprotodontia > Phalangeridae > Phalanger > Phalanger gymnotis. The sequence goes on from CM053622.1 coordinate 762,700,523, forward strand.
AATGACGTCTTGCCTTGATAATCCCCATTTTACAGATGAGGAAACTGAGGCAAACAGTGGTTAAGTGATTTGCCTTTAAGGATCACAGAGCTGGTAAGTGTCTGACGCCACAGCTGAACTCATATCTTCCTGACTCCAGGTGCAGGATTCTATCCACTGCGCTGCCTAGCTGGGCAGCCAGCTGTCAACCCAGAAAGGCTGAGGAACTGAAGAACAAGACTCCAAAGATACAAAAGGAAACAAAAGCTTCTGAAAAAGAAAAAAGGAAGTTGCCTGAAGTGGTTAAGGTGGGCACACAGAGAATCCATTGGCCAACTTAGATTTTTAGGAAATACGCACAAAAGATAGAAGTGAGGGAAGGTTAAGAGAAGACAGAAAGACAGCGTTTTCATGTAATAATGACCATCAGGAGTGCTAAATCTCCAAAGAAGCTTAGGCTGGAGCTTGGGAATGCAACGGACAACAAAACTCACATGGTAGTAGCTTCCAATCCCTTCACTTAAAATGAAAGAATGCACGGTGAGGCAGGTGAGAAGTGAGGTGTGTGTCCACCATGGCCAAAGCTAAGTCTCAGATGAGGAAAAGTTCTGAAGCCTCTCCCCTTACCACTCCTGTCTCTCACTGCACACAGTTTGCTGGGAAGAAGTCAGTCATAGACTCGAAGTAAAAGCAAGAGGTCTAACTTAGAGAAGATGCTAAGGCTTTTTGCGGAGGGGAAACTGAAAGGTGAAGTGTCTGCCAGTCATAAGAGGATAGGATGAAGAAAGTGGGGATGCTTGGTCTGGAGAAGAGGCATTGGGGGGCATGAGAGCTATCGTCAAGTCCCTGAATGTCTATCAAGTGGAAGAAGTATTTGACTTGTCTTGATTGGTTCCAGAGGACAGAGGTAGGAAAAATGAATGGATATTGCAGAGGCAAAATTAGGCTTAATGTCAGGAAGAATTTCCCCAAAATCAGAACTGTCCAAAAATGGAATGAACTGCCTCAAGAGATTTTCAAGCAAATGTTGGATGACCACCATATAAATATAGAAGCACTATATAACTGTTAGTTATGGTGATCATCATGATGATTCCTCCCTGTTGGTGAGAATCAGATAATCAAATTCTCTCTTTCCTTCCTATAATAAGGTAGAAAGAACACAAGACTAGCTCCTTCAGCGATTCTGGTACTACCCTTAGAATGGAATGGTTCCTTTATTGGTTTCTTTGGTTTTTTGAAGCATAAAATTACCATTATCGAGGCAAGATGCCATTCTGCTTTTAACTGAAAGGTCAATTGTCAGGAATATTAAAAAGGGGGGAAATGTGAGTGGAAGGGTTGGCTCAGATCTCTTCCAACTCTGAAATTCTATGACTTTCCGCCATCTCACTGTCTTGTTGCTTTTTTAAAAAAAAATAATTTATTTACTTTTAGTTTTCAACATTCACTTCCACAAGCTTTTGAGTTTTAAATTTTCTCCTCCTCCCTCCCCTCCCCTCTTCCCAAGATGGCATGTAAACTGATAGAATTATACATCCTATTTATTTTTTATTTTATTTATTATTCTGTTCCACTTATTTTCACATTAGTCATGTTGTAAAGAAGAATCAGAACCAATGGCAGTTCATTCCATTTTTGGACAGTTCTGATTTTGGGGAAATTCTTCCTGACATTAAGCCTAATTTTGCAACACTTGTTGCTTTTAATTTTGCCAATGTGATGGGGATAAAGTATTACCGTAAAGTTGTTTTCAGTTCTATCACATTGATCATTAGAGGGTTTGAATATTTTTCAAGTGATTTTTAATAATTATGTTTCATAATTGTAAAGAGAAATGTGATACTGTTCCCTAAGGGAAAATGAGATATTTTAGTTTATGGAGGCATAAAGTCCTGAACATAAGGTTAAGAAGATAATATATTCATATATTGGCACCTGGGTTTATTCCCTCTTCCCTCACACCCAGAAAAAAATCAACTATCTTTAGCAGAAGAAATAGTTATTATGTTTCCTCTTGTGCCGTTATCTTTCTTATCTTGTGCCATTTTCTACTATGGACTGGAAACATTTTGCTTCTCATTTGGGGCAAGGGGGCTGGATCAGGGAGTCTGGATCCGTTATTTCACTAGAACTCCCAGTATCCAGAACTTCCCCCACTGATGCAGAGCTGAACGTTTCCTTTAACTTCTCATCTGAGGGAGCTGCCTGGGGCCTTGAGCAGGAAAATGATTTTCCTCTGGTCCCACAGCTAGCATCTGTCAAAAGAAGGATTTGAACCCAGGCAGTCTTCTTGACTCCAAGGCCGGTCCCCTAACCATCCTTCCTTGACTCTTCTCAGACATTACTTGTAAATTTTTAACAGTTCTTTATACACTTTAGATATATAGATAAAGATAAGTGTATGTGAATATAACTCTATATAGAGTTGCATATATAAAGATATATATGGAACATAATGAATTTTTATTTGCCATAAGTATTTTTCTCATCCATTACTTTGATTTTGATTATGTTTTTCTTGTCAAACAAGAAAATTTAAAATATAGTCAATTAGCCTCAGACATTTACTAGCTGTGTGACCTTGGGCAAGTCACATAACCCCAATTGCCTTAGGAAAAAAAGAAAAATATATATAATCAATCACATCTGTGCTGTCTTTAATATTTTCTTGGATTAATAGAAAAAAGTAATGTTCCTTATCAATTGAGACAAATTCATTATTCAATTTTCCTCTAACTTTTTATAGTTAATTTAAAATATTTTATTTTTCTAATTACATGTAAAAATAATTTTAACATTCATTTTTGAAAATTTTAAGCTCCAAATTCTCTTCCTCCCTCTGTCTCCTCCCCACCTCATTGAGAAGGCAAGCAATTTGATATAGGTTATATAGGTGCTGTCATGCAAAACATATTTCCATATTGGTCATGTTGTGAAAAAAAAAGACCAAAAAAAGAAAGTTTAAAACGTATGCTTCTATCGACATTCAAACTCCATCAGTTCTTTCTCTGGAGGTGGGTAACATTTTTCATTATGTCCTTCAAAGTTGTCTCGGATCATTGTGTTGCTGAGAAGAACTAAGTTATTCATAGTTTGTCATACAATATTGCTGTTACTGTGTACAATGTTCTCCTGGTTCTGCTCACTTCATTTTGAATCAGTTCATATAAATCCAGATTTTCTGAAAGCATCCTGTTCGTCATTTCTTTTTTAAAATAAATCTGTTTATTTTTAGTTTTCAGCATTCACTTCCACAAGTTTTAAATTTTCTCCCTCTCTCCAAGATGGTGTGCAATCAGATATAGGCTCTACAAATATACTCTTATTAAACATATTTTCACATTAGTCATGTTGTATAGAAGAATTAGAATGAATAGGAGGAGCCATGAGAAAGAAAACAAAACAAAAAAAGAGAACAAATAGTATGCTTCAATCTGCATTCAGACTCTATATTTCTTTCTCTGGATATGGATGGCATTTTCCATCATGAGTCTTTTAGAAGTGTCTTGGATCACTGCATTGCTGAGAAGAGCTAAGTTTATCAAAGTCAGTCATTGCACGGTGTGGCTGTTACTGTGTACAATGTTCTCCTGGTTCTGCTCACTTCACTCAGCATTAGTTCATATAAGTCTTTCAAAGGTTTCCCGAAGTCTTCCTGCTCATCATTTCTTATAACACAATAGTATTCCATTACATTCATATACCACAACTTGTTCAGCCATTCCCCAATTGATGGGCATCCCCTCAATTTCCAATACTTTGTCTCCACAAAAAGAGCTGCTGTAAATATTTTTGTAGAAGTAGGTCCTTTTCCTTTTTTTTTAAAAAAAAAATCTCTTTGGGATACAGACATAGTCATCATATTGCTGGATCAAAGGGTATGCACAGTCTTATAGCCGCTTGGGCATAGTTCCAAATTGTTCTCCAGAATGGCTAGATCAGTTCACAACTCCACCAACAATACGTTGGTTTCCCAATTTTCTCACATCTCCTCCAATATTTGTCATTTTCCTTTTCTGTCATATTAACCAATCTGATAGGTATGAGGTAGTACCTCAGAGTTGTTTTAATTCACATTTCTCTAATCAGTAGTGATTCAGAGCATTTTTTCATATGACTATAGATAATTTTGATTTCTTCATCTGAAAACTGCCTATTCATATCCTTTGACCATTTATCAATTGGAGAATGACCCTTATTCTTATATGTTTGAGTCAGTTCTTTCTATAAAATTAAGAAATTAGGCCTTTGGCAGAGAAACTTACTATAAAAAAATTTCTACCCAGTTTTCTGCTTTTCTTCTAATTTTGACTGTATCGGTTTTGTGCAGAAACTTTTAAATTTAATGTAATCGAAATTATCCATTTTATGTCTTAATGTTTTCTCTCTTGCTTGGTCATAAATTCTTCCCTAATCCATAGATGTGACAGGTAAGCTATTCCATGCCTCCCTAAAATATCACCCTTTATATTTAAATCATGTGCCCATTTTGACTTTTTCTAGGTATATAGTGTAAGATTTTGGTCTATACCTAGTTTCTGGCAAACTGTTTTCCAGTTTTTCCCAACAGTTTTTGTCAAATAGTGAGCTCTTGTCCCAAAAGCTTGGATCTTTAATTTTATCAATCGCTAAATGACTATGGTCATTTACTACAATGTATTGTATACCTAATCTATTCTACTGATCCACCACTCTACTTCTTAACAAGTACCAAATTGTTTTGATAATTACCACTTTATGATATAGTTTGAGATCTGATATGGGTAGGCCACCTTCCTTCACATTTGTTTTAATTAATTCCCTTGATATGGTTGACCTTTGTTATTCCAGATGAATTTTGTTATGATTTTTTCCAGCAGTATAAAATAATTTTTGGTAGTTTGATTGGATGACATTGAATAAGTAAATTAACTTAAGTAGAATTGTAATTTTTATTATATTGGTTCAGCCTACCCATGAGTAATTAATATTTTTCCAACTGTTTATCTGATTTTATTTATGTGAAGTGTTTTGTAGCTGTGCTCATATAGTTCCTGGTTTTGTCTGGCAGGTCAATTCTCATATCTTATGTTGCCTATGGATATTTTAAAAGGAATTTCTCCTTCTATGTCTTGCTGCTGAGTTTGTTGATAATATATTGAAATGCTGATGATTTACGTGGGTTTATTTTATATCCTGCAACTTTGCTAAAGTTGTCAATTATTTCAACTAGTTTTTTAGTTTATTCTCTAGGATTGTCTAAGTGGTACAGTGGATAGAGTGCTGGGCCTGGAGTCAGGAAAACCCCTCTTTCTGAGTTCAAATCTGACCTCAGATACTCACTAGTTTTGTGACCCTAGGCAAGTCACTTAACCCTATTTGCTTCAATTTCCTCATCTGTAAAATGGATTGTAGAAGAAACTGACAAATCACGCCAGTAACTTTGCCAAGAAAACCCCAAATGGGGTCACAAAGAGTGGGACATTACTGAAAAACCACTCAACAACACCTAGGATTCTCCAAGTATAACATCACATGATCTGTAAAGAGTGATAGTTTTGTTTCTTTGTTGCCTATTCCAATTTCTTCAATTTACTGTACTTGTCTTATTGCTATAGCTAGCATTTCTGGTATAATATTGAATAATTGTGATAATAATGGGAATCCTTGCTTCATCCCTGATCTTACTGGGAAGGCTTCCAGATTATTTGATTACAGATAATGCTTGCTGATGGTTTTAGAAAGATACTACTTATCATTTTAAGGAAAGCTCCATTTACTCCTATGCTTTCTAGGGTTTTAATGAGAATAGGTATTGTATTTTGTCAAAAGCTTTTTTTGCGTCTATTAAGATAATCAGCTTACATGAACTGATGCTGAGTGAATTAAGCAGATCCAAGAGAACATTGTACACAATAACGGCAACATTGTGCAATGACCAACTTTGATAGACTTAGCTCTTCTCAGCAACGCCATGATCTAAGACAACTCTGTAAGACTTGTGATGGAAAATGCTTTCCACATCCAGAGAAAGAATTATGGAGTCTGAACTATGCAGATTGAACCATACTAATTACTCTCTCTTTTTTTCTTTCTTGTGTTTTTTTTCCTTTCGTTCTGATTCTTTTTTCACAACAGGACAAACGTGGAAATATGTTTAATATGATTGTACATATATAGCCTATATCAGACTATATGCTATCTTGAGGAGGGGAGAGGGAAGCGAGGGAGAAAAAATTAGAACTCAAAATCTTATAAAAGTGAATGTTGAAAACTAAAAATAAATAAATAAATTTTTAAAAAGATAATCATTTGATTTTTTTTTGTTTTGGTTATTGCTATGGTCAATTATCTTGGTAGTTTTCCTAATATTGAACTAACCTTACATTCCTGTGTCTGCAGGATTTCTAGAAAAGTCAATGGCAATCGGCCAGAAGGAGGAGTAGGTTGGAGGATGTGTGGGAAGAAATCATTGACTTAGATCTTAGACATGTTTATGGTAGAACATCCAGGTGGAAATCAATAAATCTACAAGCATTTATTAAGTGTCTACTAGATGCCAGGCCCTTATTGTGCTACGTGCCCAGGGTACAAGGGAAAGACCATGTTTAAACGAAAGAAAACAGTGAAAGAGGTCATGTTCTCAGGGAACTTATTTTGTAATGGGGTGAGAACATGGACGTGGGTAAAAACATGATACATACCTAGAGAAGAAGGCCCTGGGGGCAGAGGAGAGTGTGAAAAGCCTCCTGTGGAAGGTAGCATTTGAGCTGAGTCTAGCAGGGAGCGAGGGATTCTAAGACATCTCAGAGGCAAGGAGAGAGAGCATTTCTGCAGGAGTGAGTGATGGCAAGGTACCCAAATTAGGTTGGCCCTGGGGAGTGACTGAATGGGATGTGAAGCACACTCTGAGGCCAGCAAGTTTATAAACACGGAAAACTAGCTCAACTGGTCTACTTGCTTTTCCCCATACCAACCTCATACTTTCCTTCCCCTGTATAACAATAACAATAATAAAAACACTGATAATATCTTGCATTTATAAATATTATCTCATCTGATACTCATAACAACCCAGGGAGGTAGGTGCTATTATTATCCTCATTTTAAGAATAAAGAAACAGAGGCAGACAGAAATTAAGTGATTTGCCCAGGGTCACACAGGTGGGAAGTGCCTGAGGTTCAATTAGACCCCAAGTTGCCTTGACTCCAGGCTCAAGTGCTCTATCCACTGCACCACCTAGCCACCTTTCTCTATTTGTGCTGTCCTTTATGCTCAGAAATCTTTATTAGCTTCCTGACTGCATTGGGATAAACCACATGGCTAGAGAAAAATCTCAAAAAGGAGCTGACTTCCTTTACTCTCTGGGTTTCTGCTGTATGACCGCAGCAGGGCCTTGCTGCTGCTCAGCACACAAAGCCACCACAAGGCCCCAGGCAGCAGTGAATCAGAGGCCAGATAAGAATCAGAAGTCAGGAAGACAGAAATGGAGGGGTGTGGGGTATTAAACCAAATGGGATATCCAAAGTCTAGGCAACAACCAGGGAGATCTGCAAGAAGTGAGAAAGTCAGTCAGGGTGGGTGGTCAGCTGGTCAGCCATCAGGAAGTCCACAGGAACCGAGGGCACGGGCGGGGAAGGACAGGCAAGAGAAGAAACACATGGCCCAGCATTATGGAAGGCAGCATTGTTTCATTGACCTTCACTGAGCTGTCCTGACTGTCTTTAATCCAGAGCCAAGAAGAGCTCCATGTGCTCAGAGCAAAGTTGGTGTCCCTCCTAGATGAATAGGGTAAGGGGTATCAAGAATGCTTCTTTACTCTCAGGGTAACGGGAAGGATGAAGTGTTCCTTGAAAAAAACAGAAAAGGAGCTTCTAAATAAAAGTCTAAGAAGAAAAAGGACCTGAAAAAGCCAGGGGGAAAATCTGACCTAGATCAGGAACTTGAAGTTTGGAAGGAAGACTGTACCACAGAAGGAAGGAACAAGAACCACTGAATTCTTGGCGATAAATACAGGTATGAATCTGTTACCATAAACAAGGAAGCTGGACAGAAGAAGAAACAATGCCTTACAATTCCTTCCAATGATGATGTGCATCTGTACAGTTCCCATCAGTACAGAGGTAATCCATTAGGGACCGAGGAGAACCAGGCAAATAATGGTGACTCCTGACCGAGGGAAACCAAGTCAGCTATATCAATAGTAGTGAGGTCTACAGTCTTCCTGGGGCATCCCTAGGGGATCTGACAGAGGGCCTCCCAAAACCTGTCAGATCTGATGACCCCTGCTCATTTCCAGTAATTCATGGGGAGACAAATAAGTGCTGGAAGAAACCCAGAAAGCTTTTCTAGGGATTATGAAGTCCTAGGCAAGAAACTGAAGACCTTAGGGGCACAGGCAGTACTGTTAACACAGCTGACAAATGAATGGAAGGACTTCAGAAGAGCAAGGTTTTTAGAAGTGAACACACAGCTAAGGAGACAGCGGCTGAAAAATGATTTTTGGACTACACTTTAAAATATGTGATTGATGGACTCTTGGCCAGGGATGGAGTATGCATATTAAGAGTTATCAAAAACATATTTGCTGGAGTCTTGCAAATCTCACCAAGGGAGGTTTAAACTGAAAAGAGAGGAATATAGATATATGTATATATGCACACGTATTTGTATTTATGTATAAATTTATATTTTATATGCATGCATGTATATGTGTATATCTAGATCTAGTCTAGATAAAGATAAACACACATAGAGTAAATACTTTCTGGCCTCAGTCTCTCAGAGCAAGGACTGCTACATCTGCCTCTCAGACATCTAGGGATGCTCTGAGGGATTTGGGGTTATCTCCTCTGTGATGCCATTGGCTCAAGCCGCTACCAGTTGGGTTCCCTATTGTCGGGTGCCAGTGATCAACTAGCATTCCAGTTCCATTTAACCACTTAACATCAATTAGCTTTTCCAAAGGATATTTACTTCAAAGTTACAGCAATAACAAAAATAGCAGCATTTTCCTCTAGCATTTCAAGGGTATACTCTGGAGACTAACCTCATTCTTAGCACAGTTACTGTATAATCCTGTTCCCTTGAGGTCACATTCAAATGCATCGAGATTTTTTCCACCACTAGGCTGGATCCTAAAAGTCATTCCTAAAGGTCACTCTTTGATCCTCTGGGCACCAATGCTCAGCTGACTGCAAAACCTGAACACTGGGACAACGGGATGCCCAGAAACTCACAAGATTGGTGACTCTGATCCCTTCACTGAAGATCACAGAGAATCACAGAGGCCCATTTCAGGGGTTCATGTGACCTTAGAGAGGACAAGGCCCCTCTCCTTACAATTATCTCTCACTGAATGCCATCAGTGAAAGAGTCCAACCCCCACAGGCACAGCTGAAAAGAATGAGAATGGGTGGGGCCAACTAAAGCCTTTTTGATGATGCCCAAGTTCTATCTATGCAGCCAATTGAAAAGGCTTTTCTTAATCACATGGTTAGCAGACTGGAACCAGCTACAGAATGTTTATGCATGTTCCAGTTTCTCTCCAAGACTCTCCTGGGAGAGATTCATCACAACTCTCCAGGAAGCAAGCTCCTGAGTATCCTCCATGTGGGGCACCATCATGTGCCATCAGAGAGGCTCTGTTCATAGGCTCACCCCATTACATGCGAATTTCCCATCCCTTTGTCCAATACTTGAAGATTATTCCCTTTAGCTGTCCTGAAAGGGGACCTAAAGTTGCCAAAGACCTTGACAATTGCATTTCTTCCCAGTATGGCAAGAGAGGAAGCTAATATGAGACCAGGACCAGAGGGCAGAATTTTCCCCCTACAGCTTATAGCCAGAAATTTAAGAAATCTCTCTCTCTCTCTCTCTCTCTCTCTCTCTCTCTCTCTCTCTCTCTCTCTCTCTCTCTCTCACACACACACACACACACACACACACACACACACACACACACACACAGGGAAAAGCAAAGACATAAAGAGAAGAGGCAGGTGATAGAGGTTTTCCCCATGACATATAGAACAGTGGCAAGACTGTCATAACTGATAGCAGCAGCATTTGCAGTTCATTGCTCTTTTAGTTCCAAGCTTCCAAGAAAGACTATGAGAGAGGAATTGTGTTTTTATCAACAGTGCTTGCTCAGATAACTAGAGTGCTAAAAGCAAAAACAGACATAGAGGCACTGGAAGTCGTCATCTCCTTCAGTCCTCCTGGCCGATTTCAGAGGAGTACGATTGACACCCATTACTCACTATGCCATTTATATTCTGTTAAAGACTGCATCCGATTGATCTAACACTATTTCTCATCAATCCCTGTGGTTGACCCTGTCCTTGCATTGCATTTTGCTTGTACGGACACTTCTAGGACCTATATAGGAGAGAGGGACTTTTCCTAGTATTGGGCTGGAATCTCAACCCCTTAGCCCATTGTCAGAGTTTTAACTCTCTAATTGGGGGGGGGGGGCACCATCAAGAGCCATTTATATGTTTCATAGCTATGCTTCCAAAGACAGAATTAGTATAAACTTGGGACCTTTTGAATCTACTTCATTAAGCATAAATGTAATGTAGTGACCCTCAGGGTTATATATACACATACATATACACATATATGTGTGTGTGTGTATATGTCTGAATATATATATACAGATGTATATATAGATATATATGTATGTATATGTGTGAATATGCAAATAAATAGATATGCCAAGCTAGGTATTGTAGAAATTGGAAGCTAAAGCATATTTTAAAAAATTTTACCCCCACAAATTCCCAAAAGTCAAAATCTAAGAAAAGAGCTAACAATAAAAACCTGCGGCCTTTTCTCAGAAGAATTACAAAGTATTAACAGCCACTATGAAAGAATGCTCCGAGTCATTAATAATAAGAGAAGAACAGATAAGAACAACCCTGAGGTTTGGCCTCACACCCAGAAAATCAATAAAGATAACAAAAGATGAGAGTAATCAATGTTGAAGTTGTAGTAAGAAAGATCCATTGATACATTGTTAGTGGAGCTGTGGATTTATTATACCTGTGTGTTCTGGAAAGCAATTTGGAATTATAGAAAGGAAGTGGCTAAAAGAGGTTTGATCCAGACCCTCACTCCACTGCTACGTATATACTCCAAGGCTGTCACTGGCAAAAAAAAAAAAAAAAAGACGGGTTTCATAGCAACCAACACATTTATCACAGAACTTTTTGCAATAGCAAAGAAATGGAAACAAAGTAGATGTCTGTTGATTGGGGGAATGGCTAAACAAATTGTGATACACAAATATAATACAATATTACTGTGTTGTAACAAATTATGAAATCGATGAAAACAGAGATGCATGGAAAGTCCCACAAGAACTGATGCAGAATGAAGTAAGCAGATGCAAGAAAACAGTAGATAGGCCTGCCTTGTTTCATTGCTGTTCGCTTCATTGAACTTTGAAGATAGTATTCTTTATTTTTGCAAATTGAGGGTTTGTGGCAACCCTGCATCAATCAAGTCTATCAGCACCATTTTTTCAACAGCATGTGGTCACGTCGTGTGTCTGGTCACATTTTGGTAATTCTCACAATATTTCAAACTTTTAAAATTATTATTATTTTGTCTGTTATGGTGATCTGTGATCAGTGATCTTTGGTGTTTCTATTATAATTGTTTTGGGGAGCCACGTAAGATGGCAAACTTAATTGACACATGTTGTGTGTGTTCCGACTACTCTGCTAACCAGCTATTTCCCAGCTCTCTTTCTGTCCTCTATTCTCTGAGACACAACAATATTAAAATTAGGCCAGTTAATAACCCCACAATGGCCTCTAAGTATTTAAGTGAAAGGAAGAGTCAACCCACGTGGAAAACTTCACTGTTGTCTTATAAGAAATTGCCACAGCCACCCCCACCTTTAACTATCACCACCCTGATCAGTCAGCAGCCATCTACATGGCGGCAAGACCCTCCACCAGCAAAAAGATTATGACTCACTGAAGGCCCAGATGGTGGTAAGCATTTTTTAGCAATAAAGTATTTTCTTAATTATGGTTTGTACTGTGTTTTAGACATAATATTATTTCATACTTAATAGACTACAGTTTGGTGTAAATATAACTTATATATATTGGGAAACCAAAAAATTCTTATGACTCACTTTATTGAGATACTTGCTTTACTGCAGTGGTCTGGAACTGAACCTACAATATCTCGGAGGTATGCCTGTACATGACGTCAACAACGCTGTAAATAGAAAAAAAAATGACCAAGTAACAATTGAAAACGATACTACAGGAGCAGCTAGGTGGCACAGTGAGTAGAACACCGGCCCTGGAGTCATGAGGACCTGAGTTCAAATCCAGCCTCAGACACTTGGTACACTTACTAGCTGTGTGACCTTGGGCAAGTCACTTAACCCCAATTGCCCTACCTTCCCCCTCTAAAACAAAGAGAAAAAAGAAAGAAAAAAAAAGAAAATGAATGCTACAAAATTATAAAGAACAAGCTTGACTCCAAAGTAGGGATATGAGATAACTTCCCTGCACAGACAGACAGACACACACACACACATACACACAGAGCTTTCACTGCATATAATGTTAGATTGTTTTTCAATGTATTGCTTGGTTTTGCTGATTGTTTTTCTCTTTCTCTTTTTTTCTTTAAAAAAAATGACCTTTGTTGTAAAGGATTGGCTCTCAGGAAGGGATAGGGAGGGTGTGGAATAAAGGGGGAAATCTAAGTGATATAAAAACAAATTATGTTAATAAAAATCAATTTTAAAAAATTGTGACCTCAATTGTCTATACTCTTAGAGTCAAAGAATGGCATTGGTGGGGGAAGGCAGGGGGACTTGGGAGGCAGTGAGGTCATACACCTACTTGCAGCTGCCAGTTATAACCTGGGCTTATCTAAGAAGTGTCAGGAAATTCTCTCATCACTGCTTTTTATGAAAAGCAAAACAATTACAAAAAGAAGCAAAGGAGAAAATTCTCGGAGAGAATGCACAGAGAATCATTGACAAACATTTTTAGAAAGAACTACGTGGAGAAGATAAGCAAGGAAGGTAACTGAAAATGAAGGTAGAAGCATGGCACAGACCCAAGAAATGTCAAAGATGCTAATGCTCAGAATGAGCTGAGGTGGTCTGGAAACAAAAGGGGTTCTGTAAAATCGACCTTTTGGGAAAGACAAGGGTCAAAGAAGGGATAGAACCACTGCTCAGGATGAAAAGGACAATGATAATCGTTGACCAGGTGAAGGCAGAAATACTCAAATCTTTTCCTCTTTCCTTTTTCTCTGCCAAGGAGAATGATCTTTGGACTGAAAATGGCTGAATAAAAATGACCAATAGGGAGATTAGACCAAAGATAGGAGGAGTTTACCTGGTATCACTCTGCGAGTTCAAGCCGCTAGACCCAGAGCAACTACAACCTAAGGTATTGAAATGACTTGCAGATATGATAGCTGAGCCATCCCCAGTGCTCTTTGAAAACTCATGGAACTATTGACATTTTTATTTATAGAATCATGGTTTTAGAGATGTGACAGATCATTGAGTCTAAACCTTCATTTTACAGATGAGGAAACTGAGGCACAGAAAAATTAAGTGTCTTGTCAAGTGTCACGCATCTACTAAGTTGGGAGTGGGGGGAATCTGAACCTAGACTTTCATAACCCCAAGGCCTGAGCCCTATGTTGCCTCTCAGACTGTTTAAGTTCCAACATTTCAATGCCATTTGTCACAGTATTAGAAATTCTAGCAAATATAACAAGAAATGGAAAAAATATTAGCAAGGTTAACTTTGGAAGTAAAGAGTTAAATATATGATTGTTTGCAGATGACATGATAGCGTAGCTAGAAAATCCAACTGCTTCTACCAAAAAAAGTTAATGACAATAAATTAGTTCAGAAACATCTCAGAATATGAGATTAACCCACAAAAATTTGCATTCTAAGTAGTAATAAAAAAGAAGCTCCATTTCATTTATAAGAATAAAAGTCATCTGATATTTGGCAATTAGTCTACCTAAGAAAGCACAGGACATGTATACAGAATTGCCAAAATAAAGGACAGCTCAGACAATTGGAGTAACATTCAATGTTTATAAACAGATCACATTCATAGAGTAAAAATGACATTATTCCCCAAATTGATTTATGTATTTAATGTAATTCCAATCAAAAGACTGAGGATTTTTTTAATAGAATTAGAAAAAGATATTACAAATATATCTCCTGTCCTTATACTAGGGGAGCTTTTATATACATATTGGTGCTCTCCTAACTTCCCAACTCTTCAATAGACTCAATTCTCTCAAACTACAGATATTTCTACTGCACTTCAGAAACACACAGGTCTTGTCATCCATCACTCACAAATAATTTGCTTTCATGCTCATGAACTCCTAAATTTCTTTATTTAATTTTTTTTTTATGTCCTGAACTTAAACACCAAATAAAACAAGCATTTCCATTTCTATTGTGGAACAGAAGAAAGGAATTACACACAAAGCTGTGAATCCCTGCTAAGTTGGTCTTGATTTTCTTTTTCAGTATATAATAAATTCAGAACATAACTTTCAAAGCTGTCCTGCTTGTCTGTGATTCCCTTTGGTCTTTCTTCTGTTCTCTTCTCATGCTTTTATTGTCATTTGGCAACCCTATCCTGAGGCTCCTTCTACCTTCAACCTTTTCCATACCCCACCCCTGCCCACTGAATAGAAAAGTACAACCCTCTTTACAAATATCCATAGTCAAACAAAACAAATTCCCTCATTGGCCAGGTCCAAAAAGAATCTGTTTCATTTTGCATCTTGAGTCCATCATCTTTGTTAGAAGGTAGGTAGCATATTTCATTAGTTGTCTAGAATAGTGCTTGGTGATCAGGGTTCTTATGCCTTTCCAAATTGTTTGTCTTCACGTTGTTCTTGCTATCTTATAAAATTGTTCTCTTGGTTCTCCTCATTTCATTTTGTATTAGGCCATATATATCTTCCCAGGTTTCTCCATAATTATCCCTATGTTCATTTCTTACAGCACAATAATATTCCATTACATTTATACACCATAATTTCTTCAGCTGCTTCCTGACAGACGAATTCCAATTCTTTGCTGCCACAAAACAGATGTTATAAATATTTGAGTACATGTGGGTCTTTTCCCTCTATCTTTGATCTCTTTGGGCCTAGTAGTGTTATTGCTAGGTCAAAGGATATAAATAGTCTAGTGACTTTTTGAATATAGTCCTAAATTGCCTTACCAATTCACAAATCTACCAGCAGTACATTAGTACCCGTTTTCCCACAGTCCCTCCATCATTTGTTGTTTTCTTTTATTTCCATCTTTGCCAATATGATGGGTATGGGATAGAACCTTATACTTGCTTTTACTTTCATTTCTATAATAGTGATATGGAGAGTCTTTTCATATGGCTGTCTATATCTTAGATGTCTTCCATTGAAAATTGTCTGTTCATAGCCTGACCATTTATTTAATTGGGGAATGGCTTGTATTCTTATAAATTCGAAGCAGTCTCATATATTTTGGAAATTAGACCCTTGTCAGAGAAACTTGGCGTGAAGATATTTTTTCCAGTTAACTACTTCCATTCTAATTTTAACTACATTTACAAACTTTGTACAATTTTTAAAATTTCGTGTACTCAAAATGATTTATTTTAGTTTCCGTGATTCTCTCTATCCTTTGTTTGGTCATGAACTCTTCCCCTATCCACAGATCTGAAAGGTAATTACTTTTTCATTCCTCTAATTTCTTTATGATATGACCTTTTATATCTAAGTCATACATCTATTTGGAGCTTATTTTGATATGTGGTATGAGTTGCTGAGATATGTCTAATTTCTGCCTGGCTGCTTTCCAGTTTTCCAAGCAGTCTTGGTAGTTGGGTGAGTCCTTACCTCAGTAGCTAGAGTCTTCAGGCTTATAGAGTACTGGGCTACTAGGCTTGTTTGCTTCTGTATGTTATATACCTAATCTATTCTACTGGCTAACTTCTCTATTTTTTTAACTAGTATTAAGTAATTGTGATGATTGCTGCTTTGTAGTTTAATTTGAGGTGAAGTATTGCTAGGCCTCCAAAATTCCTTTATCTGTTCATCATTTTTTATCATTCCATCTTTACCTATGCCTTATCTCCCCTAATCCTGTTCATTCTCACCATGACCTCTGATCTCTATACTCCTCAGTTCTTTCCCGTCTATCACCTCACATTGGCTAGGCTCTCCTCCCTTCTCTATCTTAACTCCTTGCTGAGCCAGTTCAACTGTATGCTATCCTCTGCACTTGTATCCTTGGTCCCCTTGTCCTATTTCCAATCACATCTTGTCAAAGTCCAGCTTTAGATTATGCCTGCCATCAACCTCCTTCGCTCCTCTTCATGTGCTTCTGAAGGGAACCTTGAGGCAACCATAAAACCATGCTGATTAGGTCCACTATCATTTATGTTATGGGCCCTCACTGCCAAAAGAGACAGAGACAGAGAGACAGACAGACACAGAGAAACAGAAAGACAAAGACAGGGAGACAGAGACAGATAGAGACAGAGGAACAGAGATAGAGAGACAGAGACAGAGTAAGAGAGACACAGAGAGACAGAGGCAGACAGAGACAAACAGAGATAGACAGAGACAGACAGACAGACAGACAGAGACAGACATAGAGACAGACAAGAGAAATAGAAAGACAAAGGCAGGGAGGCAGAGACAGAGATAGAAACAGAGATAGAGAGACAGAGACAGAGAAACAGAGAAAGACAAAGACAGGGAGGCTTACAGAGAAACACAGAGAGACAGACAAAGAGACAGAGACACAGAGAAAGAGAGAGAAAAAGAGATAAAGATAGATAAAGAGAGACAGACAGACAGATAGATAGATAGAAATAGTTGGCTCAGTGAATAGAGCTCTGAGCCTGGAATCAGGGTAACCTTCATGAAAATGCAGCCTCAGGCACTTATTACCTGTGGGACCCTAGGCACATTGCTTAGCCTCTGTCTGCCTCAGTCTCCTCAACTGTAAAATGGTGAAAATAATAGTAGCTACCTCCCGGAGTTGTGAGGATCAAATGAGATTATATACATATATATATATATATATATATGTATATATACACATACGTACACGCATGTATATGCAAACCTTAGAGCATCTTTATGTAAATGTTAGCTATTATGACAGATCTCGACACCAATAAACAAAGTATTTTTAAGT
The DNA here is from genome assembly GCA_028646595.1 of Phalanger gymnotis. NCBI lineage: Eukaryota > Metazoa > Chordata > Mammalia > Diprotodontia > Phalangeridae > Phalanger > Phalanger gymnotis. Next base: position 762,717,709 of record CM053622.1, read on the forward strand.
GCTTACTGTGGCCCAGCTGTTGGGCTAAGTGCTGGAGACATAAAACCCATCAAACTGAGAGCTTACATTCTGTTAGGGAAGAAGGCATATAAAAGGGGAGGTGAAAGGAGAGAAGAGGGGGGAGGTGGCCTGTGTGGAGGTGGAGCAGACCTGAGAAGGGCCAGAAGGGAAATCATGACACCAAGGCAATCATTCCACATCTCCATAACAGACTTGCTATCCCATTAGCTGCATAGGGTATTCCAAACCTTTTCATTCCTCCTCACTGAACTCCCTCCCCTATGCAAATGCTTAATCCATTCCATTCTCTTCTTTTCAGAGGAGGATCTTGATTCACACTTCACAAAAAATTGAGGCCATTACTTGAAAGCTCCTTATTTTCCTCTCCTCATCTCATGTCACCCCACCTCAAATGAAAAAGTGGTCCTCCATGCCAAGGGCTAGGAAGCCACACGAACCTCCTATCCCATCCCCTCAAGCAGCTTATCCCCATGATCAAACCCTGCTCTCTCTCTTATCATCAATCTCTCCCTGTCTATTGACTCCTTCCTTTTTTCTCGTTGTTCTCCCTTCATTCTTGAAGAGGACCAATGACATCATGAGGGTGATATCTTGACTGCGTGTGAATTGGATTTAAGTGAGGCAGAGGTTAGACAACTATTGGAGGAGATGTGGAGGAGAGTGGGAACACTAATTCATTGTTGATGAAATGTTGAACTGATCCAACCATTTTGGAGGGCAATCTGGAATTGTGCTCAAAAAGTTATTAAACTGCCTAAACCCTTTGACCCAGCAATACCACTACTAGGTCTATTTCCAAAGATGATTAGGGAAAAAGGAAAAGAACCTATATGTTCTAAAATGTCTATAGTAGCTCTCTTTGTGGTGGCAAAGAACTGGAATTTGTGGGGATGCCCATCAATGGGGGACTGGCTAAACAAGTTGTAGTATATGATTGTGATAGAATACTATTGTTCTATAAGAAATGATGAGCTCAATGATCTTAGAAGAACATGGAAAGGTTTACACAAAATAATGAAAAGTGAAATGAGCAGAACCAAGAGAACACTGTATTTAATGACAGCAATATTGTTTTAAGAATGACTTTGAGCCATTTTGATTATTATAAATATACAAATTAACTATAAAATAGGAAATATGAAAAAGATGCTATCTGCATTCAGAGAAAGAACTGATAAATAGAATTATATATAGAATAATTATATATATATAATATGTATATAACTATATCTATATCTATCTAGCTATATACCTATTTGTGTCTAATGGGGACCATCTCATAGATGGGGTGGGGAGAAGGAAGAAAACAAAGAAATTTATATGTTAACTTTGTTGTATATTTAAAAGAAATAGCAAGTTGTATATAATAAATTTGCAGTTTCATGTGCAATCATCTTTTTATTACACTATATTATGGAAATGCTTGTTTTATTCCATAAATTAAAAATAAAATAACATTTTTAAAAAGTGAGGCAGCACTGCACACAGTCATCAGCCTCATTCTCTTCTCCAGAGAAGTCCAGTAGCAAGACAAAAGTCAAGATGACTAGTGATGACCTGGGATGCAGTGGATGACCTTGGCCTTTCTAAATTCAAGTCTTCCCCAGGTCTCAGTTTGCCTGAGGCAACAAGCTCATGTATCCCTCTTCTTTATTTTTTTATAATTAAGATTTTTTATTTTTAGTTTACAATGCTCAATTCCACATAATTTTGAGTTCCAGATTTTCTTCCCTCCCCCCCTTCCAAGATGACATGGAATCTGATATATCTTCTACATATAACTTCGCATTCAACTTATTTACACAATAGTCAAGTTGTAAAGAAGAATTATGACCAATGGAATGAATCAGGAGAAAGAAGAAACAAAACAAACAAAACAAACAAAAACAAAAACAAACAAAAGAGAAAAAAAAAGACAGGGAAAAAAAGGAGAGTAAATAGAGTGCCTCAATCTGCATTCATACTTCATAGTTCTTTCTCTGGATGTGGATAGCTCTCTCCATTGTGAATCCCTTGGAGTTGTCCTTGCACCTTGTATTGCTGAGAAGAGTGAAGTCCACCAGGGTTAGTCATCATATATCTGTGCTTGTATATGATGTTCTCCTGGCTCTGCTCCGCTCACTCAGCATTATATCGTGTAGGTTTTACCAAGTTGTTATGAAGTCTGTATCATCCCCATTTCTTATTGCACAATAGTATTCTGTTACCTCCATATACCACAACTTGTTCAGCCATTCCCCAATTGATGGGCATCCCCTTGATTTCCAATTTTTTGCTACTACAAAAAGAGCCGCTATAAATATTTTCGTACATATGAGTCTTTTTCCAACTTGTGTGACCTCTTTGGGATACAACCCCAGAAGTGGTATTGCTGAGTCAAAGGGTATGAACATTTTATAGCCCTTCGGGACTAGTTCCAAATTCCCCCCCAGAATGGCTGGATCAGTTCACAACTCTACCAGCAATGCAACAGTTCCAATTTTCCCACATCCTCTCAGCATTTATCATTTTCTTGTTTTGTCATTTTAGCCAATCTGACAGGAGAGATGTGATACCTAAGAGTTGTTTTGATTTTCATTTCTCTAATCAGTAGTGATTTAGAGCATTTTTATATGCCTATATATATCTTTAGTTTCTTCCTCTGAAAACTGTTCATATCCTTTGACCATTTCTCAATTGGGGAATGACTTGTATTCCTACAAATTTGACTCAGTTCCCTGTATATTTTAGAGATGAAGCCTTTATCAGAAACACTGGTTGTAAAGATTTTCTCCCAATTTTCTGCTTCCCTCCTAATCTTTGTTGCATTGGCTTTTTTTATACAAAAACATTTCAATTTAACATAATCAAAATTATCCATTTTGCATTTTGTAATGCTCTCTATCTCTTGTTGTATCATGAATTCTTTGTTTCTCCATAAATCTGATAGGTAAACTATTCCTTGCTCTCCTGAGTTGCTTATAGTATCAGCCTTCATTCCTAAATCGTGAACCCATTTTGACTTTATTTTGATATATGGTGTAAGATATTGGTGTATGCCCAGTTTCTGCCCTACCATTTTCCAATTTTCCCAGCAGTTTTTCTGAAATAGTGAATTCTTAGCCCAGAAGTTGGATTTTTTGGGTTTGTCAAAGAGTAGATTGCTATAGTCATTGACTACTGCCTCTTGTGTACCTATCCTATTCCACTGATCCGTGGCTCTGTTTCTTAGCCAGTACCAGGTAGTTTTGATGACTGCTGCTTTATAGTACAGTTTAATATCTGGTATGGCTAGGCCACCTTCCCTAGCATTTCTTTTCATTAATACCCTAGATATTCTAGACCTCTTGTTCTTCCAGATGAATTTTGCCCTCATTTGATCTGTCTAAGCCCACTAATTATCATCCTTTATCTCTTCTTCCTTTTGTAGATGGACTCCTTGAGAAGGTCATCTGAAATTGCTGCCTCCACTTCCTCTTCTCTCACTCTCTTAATTCTCTGCAGTCTGGTTTCTCGGCCTCATCCTCCAATTAAATCTGTCTTCTCCAAAGTTACTAATGATCTCTTAATCCCCACATTTAATGGCCTTTTCTCAGTCTTCATCCATCTTGACCTCTGCAGCCTTTTGACACTGTCAACCACCCTCTTCTCCTTGATTCTCTCTCCTCTCTAAAGTTTCCATGCCACTGCCCTCTCCTGGCTCTCCTCTTACCTCATCTGGCTGCTCCTCAGTGTCCCTTGCTGGATCTTCATCCAGCTAACGGCTGCATCCCCCAAGTGTGTCTGCCTTGGACCCTCTTTTCTTTTCACTCCTTACTATCTCATCAGCTCCCCTAGGCTAAAGTACAATATCTAGCAGATATTTCTCAGATGTGCATACCCAGCCCTAATCTCTCCGCTGAACTCTATTCCCATATCATTAACAGCTCTTTGGACATCTCTAACTAGACGTTCTGTAGGCATGTCTAACTCAACATAACCAAAACACAACCCATTTTCTTCCTCTCCAAGCCCTTCTTTCTTGAAAACTTATTACTGTTGAAGACATCACCATCCTCTCAAGTCAACCACCCTTGAAACCTCGGTGTCATCCTGGATGCCTCACTTAGCCCATGTATACAATCTATGAACAGATCCCAGTGTTTCTACCTTCATGACATCTCTCCTGTACATCTCTTTCCCTCCACTCACATGGCCAATGTTCTGATCCAAGCCCTTATTATCTTTAACCCTAATACTGTAATAGCCTCTTAATTGGTCTCACTCCCTTAAGCCTCCTCTCATTCTAATCCATATTTCATTCAGCTGCCAAAGTGATTTTCCTATAGTTCAGGTATGAGTAATAAACTACAGTGGCTCTCTATTAGTCCTAGTATCAAATATAAACTCCTGTCTCTGACCTTTAAAGCCCTTCATAGGCTGGTACCTTCCAACTTTTCCAGTCTTCTTACAAATTATTCTCCTCTACATGCGCTATAACTCATCTATACTGGAATATTTGCTGATCCTCCCACTCCATCTCTCACCTCTATGACTTTGCATTTTCTTCACCCTCCCCATCCTCTTCCCAATCTGGAATGCTCTCCCTCCTCACAGGGTAATTTTTTTGGAGGAAGTACTAGCATCCAGGGGGACTAGGAAATGTCTCATGTTAGAGCTGGCATCTGAGCTGAGCTTTCAAGGAGACTCGGGATCCTAAGAGGCAGAAGGACTGCATCGTAGGATAGGAATAAACAGTTTTTAAAGTGGGGAACAAATGGTTAATAATTATGTGGGGAAAATGTTCAACCTCACTAATAATCAAAGAAGTACAAATTGAAATGACTTCGATGTACCATTTCACTACTGTCATATGGGCAAAAAAACCCCAGGTACGAGCAAGAAAACAATGATGGTAGGATTGTGGAGAAACAGGTACAGTAACTGATTACCTGTAGACTCACAAACTTGTAGAATCTTTCTAAAGAGCAATCTGGCAGTAAACAGGAAAAGCTACCAAAAATAACCTCTCTCTGGAACCAATTATTCCATTGTGGGAAATGTACCCTGACAGTGTCACCAAAACCCCACAAAAAACAGAGCTATCTGTTCAAAAATGTTCACAGTAGCATTATATATAATTGCAAACAACTGGAAACAACCAAAACGCCTAACAGAGGAGGAATGGTTAAACAAATTGTGGCACATTCATGTAATGAAATATTACCATTACAATGGAATAATCCAATTAATATGGACAATTACGAGTAATACAAAGAAATCTGGAAAGACCTTTATGAAATAATACAAAACTGAAAAACCAAAACCAGAAGGATGGAACACATACTAGCAGTGATTATATGAGGAAAAATAAATGAGATTGAATGGACAACAAACCTAGATGAGGACTTAGAGGAAAAAAAATTTTAAATGTTGTGTTAAGCATTGAAATTAATAAATTTAAATGAAAATAATTACTAAGCTGATATAGGTGTATGTACTGATATTTAATTTGTTTATAACAAAACATTTAATTTTTTTATAAAGAAAAACTCAAAGAAGTGGAAAAAGTACTAAAGAACTAAAGAAGGATAGATGTACAGATTTTCAGGAAAGGGAAGAGTCAGGCTGTAGACCGATGATCTTGACTTTAATATATTTCGAGGCAATTGGGATTAAGTGACTTGCCCAGAGTCACACAACTAGTAAGCGTCTGAGGTCAGATTTGAACTCAGGTCCTCCTGACACCAGGGTCACCGCACCACCTAGTGAATATATATTTTAAAGAGAGGTGTAAGGAAGTGTGAGCTGAAGAGGTAGCTTCCGAGTTTACTTTGGGGGACTGCATTTCCCAGAAGTTTGTGTGAGAGTTCTTCAGCTTCTAGTGTACCAAACTTAAAAGGACCGTAGGACATAGTGCATAGGGCTGGAAGAGATTTGCAGAAATCCTGTTGGAGTTTTCAAGACACAAGAGAATGGATATTCTCTTGAGAAGATACCTGGGGTGCAAGAAGGGAAGCTAGGAAGCTGGTGATGTGAAAAGGAAATCTACTTTGCAGAGAATGGGAGCCAGTGAATGAGAGAGTTAGACACCTGGGCTCTTATGTTTGGAGCCTGGGTACCCAAGGGCGTCCTACCTGCTGCTTTGAGATTGAGAGACAGATGACTAAGCAGAGCCTGTTGGTTGACGTTACTCTCTAGCGTCCTAACACTCAGCCATGAATTTAGCTGAATGATTTCCTTCTCCCAAGGGATTAAGATGTTTGGGAATTGATGGGACTCTGACTCATTGGCTACCTTGGGGAGTGTTGGGAGGCAGCAGCTGTCTGGGAATGGGTGCTGAGAATACTAATTATATGATTCATTTCCTTTGTTATTTGCCTTGCTTCAGGTTTTCTGTTTTGATTAAACATTTTATTAGATTTATGTGACTTAAGTATGGCTAGAATGACCACTGGATGGAGGTTCATCACCTGTGGATTTGATGGTGAACGTGCGAGAAACACTGAACGTGAAAACATGTAGACACTGAGCATGAGAAGTGATAAATGATACCAGAGTCATGGTAGCTTGGGCTATAGAGGTTTGTGAACATTGAGAAAGATAAATATTGATCGCTAAGAGTTCCCGTGTTCACCAAAAACAAGTCGTGCCAGACTAACCTCATTTTCCACTTTTGAAAGGAATGCTAGGCAGGTAGGTCAGGGAATTAAGTAGATACAAGTCTACCTGGATTTCACTGAAGAGTTTGACAAAGATCTCTCATGCTATCTTTGCACACAAGACAGATATGTGGAATAGACGCTGATTTAGGTCAGATCATATCTGGATAATTGTGTTCAGGCTGAGCATGAGATTTTCATTGTCTATGAGGATGTAAGAAAACTGAGCACCTTCTAGAAGAAGATAACCAAGATGGTGAGAATAGATAGCATGCCATAAAAAGATCAGCTGAAGGAAAAGGTTCTTCCTTTCCTATGCTTTGTAGCTGATGTCATATTTTTTAAACATAAATGAGTGTTATGTTTTTGGAAAGATTTTTATGTATCTTTTGAAATAATCATATCATTTTTGTTTCTTTGTTGTTTACGTGACTAATCATGACAATTGCTTTCTTTAATGCTGAACCATTTTTTTCTAGTATGAATCCAACTTTGCCATAGTGGATTATTTTTTGGCTGTGCTTCTACAGTTTCCTTGCAAGAATTCTGGTCAAAATTTTTGCACCAATATTCATTAATGAAATTGATCTATAGTCTATTTCTCTGCTTTGTCTCTCTTTGGTTTGGATATCAAGATCATTCCTATGTTATCTATACCCCACATACATATAGCACATCTTTCTTCATATTGTGCATTTTCTATAAATCCAATTCAATCCAATTCAATCAGTATTTATTAAATATTTAATATATACAAAGCAATGTTCTAGATGTTGAAACAGACAGCATGCAAACAGGTAAGTATATACCAGATTATTCATGAAACAAATAGAAGTGCTATTCTAGGACAAGGACAGTCACACTGTGCTCCAGAACCCTAAAAATCTTCAGAAATTTACAATCATAGAATCCAAGAATGTTAGCATTACAGGAGACATCAAGGGCTATACAGGTCAATTAACAATTGAAGAAACTGAGGCTCAAATGTGGGAAAAGCCTTGCTCAAAGATACAGTTTCTTGGGTTCTGTGGAGAAATTGGCATGTAAAATTGGAGTGGGGTTTCAGATAAGGGATTGATAGGAGCATAGATGTGGCCATGGTGTAAATTTGTAGGAGGATACAATTTATTAATTCAGTTCCATTCTCTTCCTTTGTCTCTAAATTAATCTACTATATTTAGTTCCTAATGGTGCATTTATTTTCAGGTACAAGTGGTCAAACCAGAAAACAGATAGTACAAGTATATTTATTATATTGTCACTAGATACAGAATAATATAAAAAGGGAGGAAAAAGAAATGTTATTACACCCTTCATCACCCAAATAAATGTAAAATTCTTGATGGCAGAGATGGTTTCATTTTTGTGTTTGTAGCCCCAGAACCTAGCTGAGTACCTGGTACATAGTAGGTACTTTAATGAATAATGATTGATTTACCGATCAATCCCCAACCTTACCACCCTGAAATGCATTTATATCACTAGGAGTATTTGTAATACTAGCATGGGATAGTGGAAAGAGTGCTGGACTCTGAGCCAGGAAGAACTGAGTTCAAATACTCTCAGATGTTACTAGCAACTGGGCAAGTCTCTTGACCTTTCAACTTCAGTTTCCTTGTCTGCAAAATAAGAATAATAAACCTACCTCACTGGGCTATTGTGAGGATCAAATGACATAAAACATGTAAAGTGCTCTGCAGACCTTAAAGCCCAATGTAAATATCAGTTAATATTATTATTATCAAATGGCACGCCTCTGTCACCATTAGCATTGATCATCCGCTGCAAGCTGGCACAACAGAATCAAAGACTTTCTACAATCAGTAGGAATCTTTTTTAAAAAATTAATTAATGTAGTTAAATAAAATGAATAAACACCAAAGAAAGTGGGTATTTGCATAAGCATAATAGAAGAGAAAAAAAAGAGACTTGTCCACGATACTGCAGGTCTCTATTATGTACAGCCTGCTTTTCTTTTAAAAATACAATAAATCCAACCTGCAGCTTGCAAAGAATTGGCAGGGACCTTAAAGGGCACCTCACTCGCCAATACAAGAGCAGCTTCTGCTCAAACAGTTCCAGTGAGAGGGAACTCACAACCACATGGAGCAGCCCCACAGCATCCTGGGACAGCTGTAATCACTAGAAAATTTTTGCACATATTGAACTGAAACCTGACTCTACATAGTCTCTACCCATTGGTCCTGGTTCTGTCTCCTGGGGCCAAAGAAAACAAATCTAATCCCCTTTTAGCCTGATATTTAAGGATGGTGAGCCTGTGGCCTCCTATTCCCTCCCCCTGTCTTCTGGGGCTAAATAAGCACATGGCTTTTGCTTTGTTATCATATATTTTCCCTTTTGTACCACTGACTCTTTGATATTTGAGTGAGATACTGCTTTTGAGCGGAGAGAGTTTTAATTACATTTTAAAAATTCTGGATTTAATGAACACTCAAAAACCAAAGGACATTTCCATATAAAAAGTAGACTGGGAAAAAAGAGGATTATATGTAAAATCCTAAATCTCTATTGAACAGCTTGCTTTAGAAAGGAGTGGGGAACCCATAATAAGCCCTGGGGAGTCTTTATCCCAATTCTCACTCACACTGATGAGCTGGGTCCCCCAACAGCTGGCTGCATGGAAGGGGGTTCTTCTCTAATGCTATTTGTTTGAACCCCCATTCCAGCGAGTTCTTTCCAATAAATTATCACTTACAGTTAGTGTATCTCTTATAGCATTCATATCCTTCAGGGATTAGAGCTTTAGTGTTGATTAATATCAATTAACTTTTACAAAAGGTTATTTACTAAGAAGATGCAAACATTTCCCTCCCAACACCCAGGAAACACTCTCTCTTTTTTTCATCTCAGTCTCAGGGAAAAGTGGGCTCCAACTTGAAGCCGTTAGGTTCACTTCTGATTCAGCAGAGCTCTATTCTGGCTTCCTTGGACACATTGCTGGGTCAAGCATGTCACTGGGGATGCCTGAAAGTCCTGTCATGGACTCCCATCACTGGAACTCTAGTGGCTTGCCTGCTGACCTCTCAAGGCTCCCAGGTTAGTCTGGCCTATTCTGTCTCCAATACTCCTTCACTTCACAATAGAGACAGAAGCCATAACAAAGTCAAGTGCTTATTACTTCATGATGTCCCAGGTAGGGAGAGTAGGTCACTGGGTCCGACTCTTTCTCAGGCTTTGTGCTGGTGCCAGGTGGGAGAGAGGATCCAAAGCTGCTGCTGCCGCTTCTTCTTCTTCTTCTTCTTCTTCTTCTTCTTCTTCTTCTCCTTTTTCTTTTTCTTCTCCTTCTTCTTCTTCACCTCTTCCACCCTTCTTCCCATAATAGCTTGTCCTCCTCTCTGGAGGAAAGGAAAAAGAAAGCCTAACTTCCCCTTAGGAGTCTTTTGTATGCTCTCCCAATTCTCTCTTGGCAGCCAAACAAAAGTCCATTTCTTCTCTGCTTGGTTAATGGACTAGAAGGGTCAAACCTGTGAATGCTCTCAGTTGGAGGGTAGGGCCCTCCATGATGTATCATCACCCACTTCCAGAAGCAGCTACCCAAACCTCCCCTTGTGGCTTGACAAGAGACAGCTTGCTGGACATGATTTGAGAACAGGGCTCCCATTGACCAGTCTTCCATTAAAGTATATAACAAATTCAATCTGTTGCTTTCAAAGCTGCCCTGATTTTCAGTGTTTCCTTCTGAAATTCCATCTATCTCCTTCTCTGCATTAAAAAAATTACTCTCTTTTCTTCTTTTTTTGGACAATGCTTTTTACTAACTCTGACTTCCAAATCTCCCCCTTCCTCATCTTCTTGTAATACAAAGATTCTATAATTTCCAAAAGTTCAAAAACCCCTGAATTCCATTTAAAGTTGCTGTAGACATTATAAAATATTTGGGAGTCCACCTGCCAAAATAAACCCAGGAACTATATGAACACAATTACAAAACACTTTTCACATAAATAAAGTCAGATCTAAATAATTGGAAAAGATCGAGGCACACTTTATGCTCGCCTTTTTTTCCCTTTTTTTTCTCTCTTTTGTTTTTGTTTATGGGGTTTTTTTGGTTCTGTTTCTTCTTTCTCACAATTCATTCCATTGGTCATGATTCTTCTTCACAACTTGACTAGTGTGTAAATAAGATCAATGCGAAGTTATACATAGAAGATATAGCGGATTCCATGCCATCTTGGGGAGGGAGGGAAGAAAATCTGGAACTCAAAATTATGTAGAACAGAGTGTTGTAAACTAAAAAGAAAAAAAGGAAAAAGAAAAATAAATAAAGAAATAATCGGAAAAGTATCCGTTGCTCATGGGTAGGCCAAGCTACTATAACAATGACAATTCTATCTAAATTAAATTACTTATTCAGTGCCATACCAATCAAACTACCTAAAATTATTTTATAGAACTAGAAAAAAATAATAACAAAATTCATGTGGAAGAACAAAAGGTCCAGAATATCAAGGGAATTAATGAAAAGAAATGCAAGGGAAGGTGGCCTAGCAGTACCAGATATTAAACTGTATTATAAAGCAGTACTCATTAAAACTACTTGGCACTGGCTAAGAAACAGAGGGGTGGATCAGTGGAATAGGTTAGGCACACAAGATATGAGAATCAATAACTATAGTAATCTACTGCTTGCTTCTAGGATAAGAATTTACTATTTAACAAAAACTTCTGGGAGAACCAGAAAACAGTATGGCAGAAACTAGGCATAGACCAACATCTTACACTCTATACCATAAAGTCAAAAGGGGTACTTGATTTAGATATAAAGGCTGATACTATAAGCAAACTAGGAGAGTAAGGAATAGTTTACCTGTCAGCTCTAAGGAGAAGGGAAGAATTTATGGTCGAACAAGAAATAGAGAACAGTTTGAAATGCAAAATGGATGGTTCTGATTACATTAAATTGAAAAGGTTTTGCACAAACAAAGCCAATGCACCTAAGATTAGATGGGAAACAGAAAGCTGGGAAACAATTTTTACAGCCAGTGTCTTTGATAAGGCCTCATTTCTAAAATATATAGAGAACTGAGTCAACATTATAAGAATACAAGTCATTCATTCTCCAATTAATAAGTAGTCAAAGGGTATGAAAAGGCAGTTTTCAGATGACGAAATTAAAGCTATCTATACTTATATAAAAATGCTCTAAATCACTATTGATTAGAGAAATGCAAATCAAAACAACTCTGAGGTACCACATTACACCTCTCAGATTGGCTAATATGACAAAACAGGAAAATGATAAATGTTGGAGAAGATGTGGGAAAATTGGAACACTTTCATTGTTGGTGGAGTTGTGAACTGGTCCAACCATTCTGGAGAGCAATTTGGGACTATGCCCAAAGGTCTATAAAATTGTGCATACCCCTTGACCCAGCAATACCACTTCTAGATCTGTATCCCAAAGAGATCATAAAAAAGGGGAAAAGGACCCACATGTACAAAAATATTTATAGCAGCTCTTTTTTTGTGGTGGCAAAGAATTGGAAATTGAGGGGATACCCATCAATTGGGGAATAGCCGAGCAAGTTGTGATATATGAATGTAATGGAATACTATTGTGCTATAAGAAATGATGAGCAGGCAGATTTCAGCAAAACCTGGAAAGACTTATATGAACTGATGCTGAGTGAAGTGAGCAGAACTGGGAGAACATGGTACACAGTTACAGCCACATTGTGCGATCACTGACTTTGATAGACTTAGCTCTTCTCAGCAATGCAAGGACCTAAAACAATTCCAAAAGATTCATGATGGAAAATCCTATCCACATCCAAAGAAAGAACTTTGAAGTCTGAATGCAGATCGAAGCACACTATTTGCTCTCTCTTTGTCTTGTTTTGTTTTGTCTCTTCTTTCTCATGGCTCCTCCCTTTGGTTCTAATTCTTCTTTTACAACATGACTAATGTGAAAATATGTTTCATACGAATGTGTATGTGGAGCCTATATCAGATTGTATGCCCTCTTGGGGAGGAGGAGAAAACTTAAAACTCAAAAGCTTATAGAAGTGAATATTGAAAACTAAAAATAAATAAGCTAATAAAAATAACAATAAAAAAACAGCCTGGTTGTATTAGGTTTCTAGGAAACCAGGTCATTACTGATAGTTCATATACAGCTTGAAATTCACTCTGACTCCCAGATCTTTTTTGCTTCTCCCTGGTTGACTGGACTATAAGTGTAAGGATTTAATGATCTCGATTCAACTTCATCTTAGATTCCATATAGCTTTTGGGATTCTTAGGCTGTCATCTAAAGAGTTCAACAGCCCTCCCTGCTGTGTCACCTGGATATTTACTGCTATCTATGCCTTTAGAATATTGAACAGATCGGGGTCAATGAGAGGCTTTTGTGAAATCCCAATATAGGCAACCCATCTTCCCCATCCCCACCCCCAGGTAAACATTGATCCACTTTTTACTACTCTTAGGGATCTGTTCATTGGACCAATATTACCATTCAGCCACTGTCTCTCCAGTATGTTCACAAGGATATGAGAGACTTGTCAAATGGCAGACTTAACAGAATGCCCCAATCTGTTAATCTAGTATATTCAAAGGATCTGTCATATTCTCCACATAGAGAACTCTCCATATGGGAACTCCCTCCAGCAGTGCAGATCTCCACCCATTTATGACTTAGCAGATGTTATGTCTGCAAGGAGCTCACAGTCTAATAAAATAAAGGCAACCAAAACATCAGTTACTGACCTATATACCTGCTTTTTGATTCATATGCAATTTTTATAAGAATAGTCTACACATGCATCGAGGACACTATAAGCAAAGTGTCAGTGGGGAACAAGTTGGCATTCACAAGCAATAATTCAGGGGATACAAGATCCCACCATATGTATTGTTTGTTGGTTTTTTAAAAGAAGCATTTCACTTGGTAAAGAAAAACCCCATCTTAAAGGCTCTCTTCCCATAAGTCTTCCATGCTAACATTAAAATTGCTTGAGATTCCTTGAAAGATATAACAGAAATAACTTTGCTTGGTGATCCTCCCAGCATTTACATTGGGAGAGCGTAGGACAGGCAAATGTGACAGTCAGCAGTGTTTACCATTAGGGTGGAGGAGACTTAGCAGAGAGTCCAAGTTAAAAAGGGAATTCCTTTGGAATGTGCGGCAGGTGACATCCACCGGGTTGCATTAAGCCCCAGATCATTGCAGAGCCTCCTGGATTTAACCACTCACCTTCACGACTACCTTCACAATCCACTCAAGGAAGACCAATTAGAGGAAGAATGCTTATTGTTCAGATTATGATCTATAGTTAGATGGGCTGCCTATAGAGCTTGTCCATCATTGGATGGATGGGTAGATGGATGGATGGATGGATGGATGGATGGATGGATGGATGGATGGATGGATGGACAGAAATATAGGTAGATAGACAGACAGACAGGGTATATGAATGGAATGGGTACAGAATTTAATAGGAGATTGGGCTGGATTGGCACTGGGAAATTGTAAAGGTCCTTTAACGACCCCCAACTTTTGGCAGAAACAAAAGTCTATCTTTTTCAAAGCAATATTCTACCAGTATTTTCTGGCTGCAAGTCATGGAACACAATAGTCTCTGGAAAATTAAAAATGAGCATCACCCAAAGGACAGTGAAGAAGAACATGGTCGATGTGAGCAGCTGTAACACTTAAAGTGTAAGAAGCACCAGAAAAGAATCAGAGTAAAATTTGCTGTGAGAGAAAGGTATGATCAGAGAGGATGGCCTGGTCATGGGGCTGGAGTGAGAGATAACCAACCAGAGGAGTGTGAGTACCACAGGTATCTTCTGAGGTCAGAAGAAACAGAGGAAGGCTGCCAGCACATTGGATAGGCCCCCTGCCATGAACTCATAGGAAGACATGGACTTTAGTGGCACAGGACCAGCAAGCATGATTGGGTTGTGGGAGGAAAATCGACATAGATAAGCTCACAAATGCTTTTGAGTATTAGTTATGACAAATGTTTGCTGAATGAATGGGGGTAGGGGAGACTAGGTTACTGAAATGACTGACTCTTGCTTCTTTTCCCTGAAAGAGGGACCCATGATAGGCATCGAAGATTCAGCCTCAGTTTACCTATCTCTGACATCAAGAGTTCCGTTGTCCTAACACGCTCACCCCCAAACACACAGGAGTGGGTTACCATAAGCCTCTTTTCCCAGGCCAAAATTTTCATAAGATACTTTGAGATCACAGAACGAAAAGGGGGGATCAAGAGCTTTGTCCCCAGCTCGGCTGGAATCTGGGGTGCTGCTGCCTTACTGGGGTTGGGTAGCCTGGTACTGGAGCACTGTGACTTGGAGTCAGAAGACCTAGTTTCAAATCCCGGTCCTCTTCACTATGTGTGACCTTATGGGCCTGTTTCCTCAACTGTAAAATGAGCGGGAGGGAGGTCTTGGACTAAATGACCCTTAATCATCACTCCAAATCCTACAACCTTTTGGAACAGGGGGCGCTCTGTGCTAAGAACATCTGGTTAAGGGGCAAGTGACCAAACAGCTCTCCCTCAAAAGACTGCGACCTCTGGCTCTGCCATTTGAGTCGGCTCGATGAAGAGAGGCTGGCAGGGAGGGCAGGCGAATCAGGAGTCCCGGGTTCGAATTCGGGTCCACGACTAACGTAAGCTTGTGGCCTTGGACAAGTCCCTCCCTCTCTCCAGCCCTTAGATCCCTCGGCTGTAAAATACTCCCTAAGGTCTCTTCAAGGCTACGCTGAGCCTATGAATGGAAGAAGTCAGCCTCTGGCTGGCGGAGGCTTGGAGCAGCTGCCTCGGATCGTCCCTCCTCCGTCGGGGCGGAGCTCGGCTCTCCAGGCTCCGCCCGGGACGGACCAGCCGGCCGCCGCCGTCTCCGCTCCCCCAGCGCCGCCTGTTCCGGGTTGGGCTGCTCCTCTGGGTCCTGAGCGCAGCCTGAGGGAGCCGGGACCAGGGACGCGGAACCAGCCGGTGGGAAAGGAGCCCGGGGTCGGTGGCAGCAGGCTGCACCTGGGTGCGCCCCCTCCTCCCGCGTCCCCTCCTCGGTCCCTTCCCCGGGCGGGTGGGTGCCCCTCGCCGGCCCTGCCGGGGCGGGGGGCGGCCGGCATCCCGGGCGCACTGCAGCCATGGCGTGCAGCCTGAAAGACGAGCTGCTGTGCTCCATCTGCCTGAGCATCTACCAGGACCCGGTGAGCCTGGGCTGCGAGCATTACTTCTGCCGCCGCTGCATCACGGAGCACTGGGTGCGGCAGGAGGCCCAGGGCGCCCGCGACTGCCCCGAGTGCCGGCGCACGTTCGCCGAGCCGGCGCTGGCGCCCAGCCTCAAGCTGGCCAACATCGTGGAGCGCTACAGCGCCTTCCCGCTGGACGCCATCCTGAGCGCCCGGCGCGCCGCGCTGCCCTGCCAGGCCCACGAGAAGGTGAAGCTCTTCTGTCTCACCGACCGCGCGCTCGTCTGCTTCTTCTGCGACGAGCCTGCCCTGCACGAGCAGCACCAGGTCACGGGCATCGACGACGCCTTCGAGGAACTGCAGGTGCGCTGGGGAGGGGGCGGGCGCCGGGGGGTGCCCCCGGGGCCGCGGCGCTCAGGGCTGGGAGGAAACCTGACGGGGAGGCGGTGAAGGCTAGCCCTTTCCTTTTACACGTGGGGAAACTGAGGCCCAGAGCGGAGGGAGGGACGTATCCAAGGTCACCGGCTCGGGGATAAGGAGGAGGTGCTGGGTCCGCGAATTTAGAGCGAAAAGGGACCTTGGCAGGGTCTAGGCCAGCCCCCTCATTGTACAGAAAGGGAAACTGAGGCACAAAATGAAGTAGGGATTTGCCCAAGATTACTACTTACTTACATAGTAGTTAGTAGTGGACTGGGGGGGGGGGTGCTGTGCATCGGTGAGGGGAGGGGTACCAGGGTGGACCCGAACCTAGGGGCTGCCGCTGAAATCCTAGGATTTTGAGCTAGAAGGGATTTTGACAATCATTTAGGCCAATACACACACCCCTCTGTACCTCCCCCCCAATTGTATAAATGGAAAGCCTGAGGCCCAGAGAGGGTAAGTGACTTGGTCAACTTGGTCAATTTGGTCAAGATCACATGAGGTTTGTAAGGAATACAACAGCTAGAGATTCAACCCCAGATCCTGTGACCCCAAATCCAGGGCCCTTTCCACTTACACCAGATTGCCTTCTTTCTGAGATGGGCCTCCTTCACCCCCCACCTCCACCCTATCCCCATCTGGCATCCATACCCAGCTCTCCTCTGACCCTGACCCCAGAGCCCTTTGCACTTTACACCAGACTATCTTTCATCTGAGTCTCTTGCCCCTCCCCCAATCTGGCACCTGCACCTTAGCCTAGAGGGTGACAGGAGCTAGCCTTCCTACCCTACTGAACTTGGGAATAGGCCTGAATGAATAATCTGTTGCTTAGGGGGATGGCAAGTGGCCCAGGCCTCTCTGACGTGACCCCCTTTCCTCCATTCCTTTCTTCTGCCTGAGCCAAAGCTGTCTGTCAGAGGATGTCACCAGGCTGGCTTCCCGCAAAAGGGTTGAGGGACATGGGCCTGAACACATGATGCTATCTTTGGAGCTTACACTCTTGGTCCCCATCAAGGATGGCGTCAACCCATACCCCCACACTGGGGGTAGTGTTCCATCCTTACCAACCGCAGAGTCCTGTAACAAGAGAGAATAAAGCCCCATCTGTGCTCAGTGGGGCATGAGCCCTGCGTTCAGAGAACGCTGGCATTGAAAGGATCTTGAGAGGTCAGCCATTCCAACCTACCCATTTTACCGATAAAGAAATTGATGCCCAGAGCAGTAAAGGGGCTTGCCTCAAGTTACATGGTTCCTTCGTGGCAGTGCCCAGCCTAGATCCTGGTTGCCAATCCAGTGGTCCCTCTACTGCCTCACCTAGTGCTGAGTGACCCTGGACAAGGTCCTGCTTTCAGAGCTTCCATTTCCCTCCCTTTCATGGGACTGTGAGTCATTATCTAAAAGCAATGCATCCGTACTGGCAATGTTTTTCACTCAGAAATAGTTAACAGTTGATACTTAGAGAGACAGTGTGGTGCAGTGGATAGTGTT
Source organism: Phalanger gymnotis (assembly GCA_028646595.1). Classification (NCBI taxonomy): domain Eukaryota; kingdom Metazoa; phylum Chordata; class Mammalia; order Diprotodontia; family Phalangeridae; genus Phalanger; species Phalanger gymnotis. The sequence goes on from CM053622.1 coordinate 762,735,427, forward strand.
TTACTTAGAATCCATGTAACAATGGATGCAATGCATTTTGCAAACCTTAAAGCGCCTATAAATATTGACAATAATAACAATTACTGTCCCAGTTATTTAAAATCCCCCATTATCTCATTCGAGCATCACAGCCACCCTTTGAGGTAAATACTCTAGGTCTTATTCTCCCCATTTGCAGATGAGGAAGCTGAAGCTCAGGAGAATTCAGAGCCTTGTCTGTGCTCATACCATTGGGAAGTGGCATTGGTGAGATTTGAACCCAGACCTTCTTGACTTCAAGTCTAAGACTATCCATTATTCTGTTTTTCACAAAATATTAGGTATAAAATGGTGCATCAAAAAGTATGACAATGCAATTATTTTCCCTCTTTGCACAGTGCCTGGAAGTTGGCACTTTTTAAAAAATTCAATTTGATTTTATTTTCAATACCAAATTCTCAGCCCCTTCCTCACCCATTAAAAAGGACTTAGTAGGCCCTTAATAAAAATTGTTGATTTATTCACCCAATTTCCATGACCCCTTCCTCCTTTATCCCAAGGATAGGCCATACCCCAGGGACCAAATGTACTGACAGAACCCACAAAGTATCTTGTAGTTAAATGAACTGGAGGAAATGCTGGCTTAAAGTGATCTGTGTCCCATTCCGTGATGGGGGGAGGGATCTTGGCACAATGGCATCGGTGCCTTCCTTGGGGGTTGGGAGAGAATTGGAACTGCCCTGGGCCTTTGGGTGTTGTACCTGCAAACTACGTTGGCCCTCTGAAAGCTCAGCGTCCCAGCCTGCCCGACATCCCAATTGGCCCTTTCTTCTCCAGATAACGCCGCCCTTCCCTCCCTCCTTTGCCTGGCGCCTCCAAAGCACCTGGCTTGGCCAAGAGGTGGTGGGAGAAACATCTCCCTCGCCCAAGGCCGATAAAAGTGTGATGGGTGTGAGGCGTCGGCACTTCTCCCTCACCTGCCACTTGTTCCTGACTGGAGTGGAGACCAAAAAGCCACATCCTGCATTCATTAGCTATTTATGAGAAGAACTGGTTTATTGTTAGGAAGTAAAACTGATCCCTTCCCTGGGCAGGAGGCAGGAGTTGGGCCTCACTCCCACTAGCTCCTCCTTCCTCTCACCCTCTCTCCCTCCCTCCTCGGCCAGCAGCTGCTCTTTTAGACTCCCTTTTAGAGGTGTCTGGGAAATGATCTGTATAATGGCTAGCAGAAGCCCCGAGCCAGGCATGGAGTGAGGGTAGGAGGGAGCCATAGGATCCAGATTTAGAGCAGGCAGGGCCCTCAGAGACCATCTACTCCAAGGGTTCTTAATCTGGGGTCACTGAACTTTAAAATTTTTTTTAACTATTTCAACATAATCAGTTTTTATTGTAATCCTATGTATTTTATTTTATGCATTTAAAAACATTATTTTAAGAAGGGATCAAGAGGACCTGAGTTCAAACCTGGCATCAGACACTTGATACTTACTAGCCGTGTGACCCTGGGCAATTATCTAAAAGAAGAAGAAGAAGGCTTCCCCAGACTGACAATTATGTGTGTAATGGGAGAGGGGGAGTCATGACATAATAAAGAGTCAAGAACTACCTAAGTCCAATCCCCTCAGTTTGCAGAAAGGGAAACTGAGGCCTCAGATGTCTGGGACTGGGAGTCAGAAAACCTAGACTCCTTCAAAATGCCAGTGGTGTAACCTTAGACAAGTAACTTGACTCTCTCTGAGCTTCCTCAGATTTAATATGGGGATGATAATACTAGTACTACCTATATCAGAAGAGATGATGCAGTCATATGAGAATGAGGAATCACCAGCCTGCATGCCCATCGGGATACATGGAATGTGGAGAGAATGAGAGGAAGGCCCCCAGCAAGTTGGATAATCCCCTTGAAGCACACTTATGGGAGGGCATGGACAAAAGACACATTGAATGGGCAGGCATGGGTGCACTGCGATCTGTACTGTTGAAAGGATTACCTACATCCATGAAATCCCAGGTCTGATAGATAGAACATGGGAGTATGGGTGTAACCACCTCCCAGGGTGGTAGAAAGGAAGGTACCTTGTAGAACTTAAAGCAACACATGAACTGCCTTAACCCAATCTCTCGGAGTCCTGCTACCTGATGGACTGAGGGAAGGGAGCTAGCCTTACCACTGGCCTATCTGTTGGAATATTTACTTCCAGATCAGTTTACCAGGGAATTCAACAACGCGCAGCCAATTGGGGAAGTGTATCCTAACATGGAAGATTGTGGCGTGATCTCAGTTTGGTTTTCGTGGCGGATCAGGGCGACAGTCAGCACAGAGGCAGGAGGACATCTTCCCATTCATGTTCCAGAATATCTGATGTGTCCCCATCAAGTGAGCCCCATGGGCTCTTGAGACCAGTTGGGTCTCGAATGAGGACATGATCGATTTCTTTGACGTCAATCTCAGAGGTTCAGGATGTGCTCCGAAACATTATCCTTTCCTTTTTTTCATCCCACTGCCCAGTCAGGCTATATTTGGAGTGTGCCGATCCAAGCCCAACAATGAGGGACAAGGCATTGTGCTCAGTTCTGGAGTTTATCTGGATCTGAGATTTCATTAGTGTAAAGAACTCCCAATCCGAAAACTCCCTCTGAAGATACAGATCAGAGACCTTTCTGGAACCTGTAGTTTTAGAGAGTTGCCTGGAGATAATGAATAAGCATTTTTTAAGCACTTATAATGTGCAAAGCAATGTCATGTGAAGTGCTGGGGGAGATAGAAAAGCAAAAATGAAATAGTCACTCATAAGGAGGTTGTAATTTGCCCAGGGTCCCAAGACCAATATGTATCAGAGGTAGGATTTGAACCCAAATTCTCTACTCGAAGGCTAGCTCTCTCTCCACATTGCCTCTCTGACACTGGGGTTACAAACATACTCACACAGGAAAAGGAGGCCCTTGACCTCAAGGAGCTTCCAGTCCACCATGTTGTGTTCATAAGACCATAGATTTAGAGTTGGGAAGGACTTTAGAGGCCATCAAGTCTAACTCCCCTCATTTTACACAGGAAGAAACTGAGGCACAGAGAGGTTAAGTGAGTCACATAAGTATCTGAAGCAGGATTTGAACCCAAATCTTCCGGGATTCCAGCTCAGCTATGCACTATGCCATGTTGCCTCTCAGTCAAGGGTGCCATATTTTAGGAAGGATATTAACCACCATCACAACAAAAGCATCCAGAGGGAGGTGAGCGATCTAGACTCCACATCCCATGAAGAAGTGTTAAAGGAACTGAGGATGAAGAAGAGAAGACTTGGGGGGAAAGGGAGGGATGTAAAAGGAATCTAATTGTTGGCCTCAAATAGCTGAGGAGTTGTGATGTGGAAGAGGGATTAGAATTCTTCTCTGGTTCCATTGTGTAGAACTAAGAGCAACCAGAGGTGGCATGGGGTAGTGGATTTGAGGAAAAAATTGGTAATAATCAGAGATGTCCAACAGTAGAGCAAGTGGCCTGATGAGGTAGTGAGGCCCCCGTTGTTGGAAGTATTCAAGCAAAGTCTACACAGCCATCCTTTAGAGATGCTATAGAGAAGATCCAACACCACATGGGAGATTGAACTAGATGACCTTTAGTCCCTTCCAAATCTAAAAGCCCCTGGATTTGGTGAACAACTATGTTCTCTCTTCCTCCACCTTCTTGGTCATCATTCAATATTCAGTTTTGTGGGATTTGTTGTTTGTTTCCATATTATCGCAGCCATTGTGGATGCTTCTTCCACTGCTTCCTCCACTCTTCATTGGCTCCTGTCCTTCTGCCCATTCTTCTCTGAATTCTTCATATGCAGTCATGATCTGTTTAATTCTAACCTGACTTAAAAAAGAGATTTCCCACCTGCACCCTACCCTTCTTCATTTAAACTGACCAGCTCAAGAACTTCTGGGCTATGGTGACTAGATTTACACAGCATTTCTGAGGGTGGAAATTCTGGGCCAGGGATCTGTGTCCTGGACTCCAGTCCTTCTCTCCCCAGCCTAGTAGAATCTCATACTCAGAAACTGAGGCCCTTGGAATGATCCAGGGGCAGCTAGGTGGCATAGTGGATAGAGCGCAGTGCCCGCAGCCAGGAAGACCTGAGTTCAGATGTGACTTCAGACACTTACTAACTATGTGGCCCTGGGGAAGTCAGTTAATCGCCATCTGCCTCAGTTTCCTTATCTGTGAAATGGGAATAATATGTGGTAGTGAGAATAAAATGAAGTATTTGTGAAAGCACTTTATAAACTAAAGGTATTATATAAATGCTAGTTGCTAATATCATCACCACCACCACCACCATCATCATCATCATTTGAGTCTAAGGGTGGTGTTGGAGGATGACATATAAGAGTGAGTGGCAACATGGGATGTTGTGCCAAGAGATCAGACCTAGGAGTAAGGACACTTGAGTTGGATACCAGTTTATGTTACCAATTTGCAGTGTGAAGTTGGGCAGCTGACTTTTCTCTGGACCTTAGTTTCTTCACTTGCAAAATGAAGAGGTTGGATTAAATGCTTTCTTTTATTAAAAATGTACTGATATCTTTTGTTTTTACATCACTGGTTCTCTTCCCTCTCGGAGAGCCTTCCCTTATAACACAGGATAAAAAGGAGAGGGATGAAAGTTCAAAACTGGAAGTAACCCATCAACTGAGCCTGACATCATGTGCAGTATTTTACATCCATAGGCTCCTTCCTCTGCAATGGAGCAGGGAGAGGTGCCTTCTCATAGATCTTCTTTGGAGCCAAGATTGGTTACTGTGATTTTACAAGCATTCGGTTTAGATTGTTTTGTTTTTCTTCTTTCCATTTATGTGGTTGGAGGGTGTGTGTGTGTGTGTGTGTGTGTGTGTGTGTTTGTTTCCTGGTTATGTTGACTTCACTTTGTATCAGTTCCTATAAATCTTCCAAAATTTCTCTGTACTCCTCATAATCATTGTTTCTTATGACAGGGTAATGTTTCATTCAGATACTACAGTCTGTCTCACCAGTCCCCAGTTAATGAGTATTGGCTTTGTTCCTTTGCTCCTACAAAAAAAGGCTGCTAGAAATATTTTGGTTTCTACAGAACCTTTCTTTTTCATCATTGACCTCTTCGAGCAGTACTCCTAGCAGTGAGATCTCTGGACCAAAGGATTTGAACATTTTGGACCAGATACATCCCATGTTATTTGGCTTCCCCCTTTGTGACACAGAGGAGACGGCTGGTGGGTTGCCTGAGGTCACCGTGGCCAGACAGAGGTTTATACACCCAGTGGGGCTTTGATCTCCAGCCTAGGAGTGGTGGATAGTAATGGGTACTTACCACCCACTCCTGCCCTCAAGGGACCAAAGCTGCCACTTTGCCTCCTGCCTGAAGACAGAGTGTCAGAAGCCCGAGTGAGTCCCTAAACACACCCCTTTTGGGCAGTTCCTGGGTCTTGCTGAGGAGACAGACAGAGTCCAAAGGCAGATTTCATGCCAGGTGCTTCCGGTGTGCCTTTGGTGGGGGCAGGGAGGAATGAAGGCAGAGTTCCTGTGCTAACACTCACATATGGAGAGTAGGAGGACATGGAGGTGGGAAAGGAAGCTGGCTGGTATGAAAGCCAGGGCCCTAATTGGCAGATGACAGGCTGTTGTCCTTTCTGGTCCCTACTCACACAGGCCACCACCCTAGGTCAGGCCTAATCACCTCTCACCTGAACTCTTGCAACAACCTCCTTGGACTTCCAGCTTTCGTCTCTCCCCTCTTGAACCGGTCCTCCACATAGCTGCCACAGTGATCTCTCTCGCCCATAAGTCTGATCATGCCACTCCCCAACTCAAAAACCATCAGTGGCTATCGCTACTAGAATGAAATACAAACTCTTCAAATAGGCATTTTCAAACCTTTCACAATCTGGCTCCAGCCTGCTTTCCAGGCTTATTGTATATGCTTTCCCTTCATACAATCCGTGTGTTCTCCAGACTCAGCACTTTGTTACCAGCTTTTGCACGGGCTGTGTGCCATGCCTAGAATACACTCCCTCCTCATCTCCGCCTCTTATAGTCCCTACAATCCTTCAAGGATTGGCTCATGTGGGAATCCTTTCCTGTTCTTCTTAATTGTTTGTGGTCTCTCAGATTATTGCAGATATATTTCTCAGTTTACATGCTAATTCCCTGTAGTAGAACGTAGGCTCCTTGGGGGTAGGAACTGGTTTTTCAGTTTATCTTTGTACCCACAGCACCTAACCTAGTGACTTGTATGTGTTGTTTGGACATTTTTCAGTTGTGTCCAACTCTCTGTGACCCCATTTGGGATTTTATTGGCAAAGATGGTTTGCCATTTCCTTCTCCAGGTCATTTTGCAGATGAGAAACTGAGGCAAACAGGGTTAAGTGGCTTGCCTAAGGTCACACAGCTAGTAAATGCCTGAGACCAGATTTGAACTCAGGAAGATGGGTTTTCCTGACTCCGAGCCCAGTGCTCTACCCACTGGGTCACCTAGCTGCCCTGACTCGTATGTAGGCAATTCTTAATCAACACTTATTGCAATGTATTATTTGGGCGCTCCTTTAGGGCAGAGAATGGTTTGGTTTTTGCCTTTCCTTCCCCAGCACAGAGCCTAGTTAGTACCTGGTATACACGCTAGGCATGTAATCAATGTTTGCTGAATTGACTTGGATTCCAGGCCCCAAGAATACGTTGCTTATTTGGGGGACAGAACAGAGGCTGCTGGGAAATACCAACAAAACTTCAGGGCCTCCTGTGTACCAGGCCCTGTGCTTGGCAATAGGAAAAGGGGGAAGGGAACATGTATTTATTAAGTACCTACTATGTGTCAGGCACAGAGGCGAAGACTAGCCTTTCCCCCTTGTCTCTGCCCTCAAGAAGCTTGAAATATAGGTACAACGTGGGGAATATTGGGGCCAGAAAGGGAGATTTGGATGGAACTTCTAGAAAATCTGAGGAGGGAAAGATCACTTTGGGGATGATGGGGCAGGGCAGTCAGGAATGGTTTCAGGAAAAAGATGGCAACTGAGCTGAATATTGAAGGACAAGAAGGATTCTGAGAGAGAGGGTGAGGAGGGAGTATGTTCCAAGTACAGGGGAACGGCAGATACAAAAGTACAGAGGTAAGAGATATGAGTAGCCTCATCTGGCTAGAACAGTGTGTGTAAAGGGGAACAGGGTGAACCAAGGCTGACAAAACAGGGGGAGCCAAGCCCAGGGAGTTGCATTTTATCCATGAAGACATAAGGAGTCACTGAAGGTTTGTGAGTACATCAGGGTCGTGTTCAGCCTATGTCTTAAGTCAGAGGTTAACCTGGGCTCTACCAGCTCCCAAGAGAGGCTGTGGAGAAATCTCAGGAGATCCATGAACTTGCTTTTTAAAAATATTTTGATAGCTGTATTTCAGTATAATTGGTTTCCTTTTAAACTTATGTGTTTTTTTATTTTATGTGTTTAAAAGCCTTATTGTGAGAAGGTGCCCTGGGCTCCAGCGGGCCTCCAGAGAGGTGCAGGACAAGGAAGGGTTAAGCGCTCCTACCTTAGATGATGTTGGCAGATGTAGGAAGGCTGGCTAGGTAAGAGGAGCTAAGAGGCCAGGAGGACAGTCACGAGGCTGTTGGATTAGTCCAGGTCGGAGGCCTCCAGAGCCTGGACTGGGGATCACACTTCTTCTGCTTGGCCCCAAAGGATATAACAAGGATTGGTGGGTGGAAGTCTCAGAGGCAGATTGAGTCGCAGTCCCAAGGCCTACAGCTGCCCCAAGCTGAAGGGGCTGCCCCTCACTGGAGGCCCTCAAGATCAGGTTGGATGGCCCCTTGGCAGATGGATTGTGGAGGGGATCCCAGGCCACATGTGGGGTGGGCCAGCTGCTCTGTAGTGATTTCCCCCCTCAAATTCTATTGGGAGTGAAGAGAAGGGAAAAGATAGGAGAAACAATACCCTGGGGAAATAGCCTGGGCCCTCTCAGGCTTCAGGCACAATGAGGCTAAACTTGGTATCCATTTTAGTCTTGGGTTAGGGAAGAAGATAGTCAATAAGCATTTATTAAATGCCCACTGTGTGCCAGGCATTGTGTTAAGCACTGGGTTTACATAGAAAGGCTCCCCCCCAAAAAAAAGACAGCCTCTCTCTTAAAGAGCTGGTGCTCTAATGGAGGAGATGACCTGCAAACCCCTACGTCCAGACAAACTATCCACAGGATAAAATGGAGATACACAATAGAGGGAAGGTATTAGCATTAAGGAAGATCAGAAGAGGCCGATGAAATCTAGAACCTGGCAGCCAGGATCATAGGATCCTAGATTTAAAGTTGAGAGACCTCTGAGGTCAACTAGTCTAATTCCCCAGGGTTTGTCCCTAGGACATCAGGGTGGGCAGCTAGGTGGTGCAGTGGATAGAGTGCTGGGCCTGGAGTCAGGAAGACCTGAGTTCAAATCCAGCCTCAGACACTGACTAGCTTTCCAAGAGGACACATTTGCATGTCATTTTATGGCTCCTTGATGTTTTACACACATCTTTTTATTTGAGTCTCACGGCGGTCCCATGAAGCACGGAGAGCAAAAATTATTGTCCCCCTTTTTTACATTGGAAGAAACTGACCCTCAGGGAGTTTCAATGTCTTACCCAACATCACCCAGCATGTGAGGGCCAAGGACTAATTGTTGAACCCAGGCTGAGAGAGATGAGTTTAGGTAAACACAAGGAACCTCCTGGATGGAAGGCTTTAAATATCTGGCTGAAGCATTAAATTGGGTCTGATAGGCAATGGGAAATCACAGCATGTTGGTGAGTAGGGGTGTTTGAGAGAGATTTGTCTAACTGCTGTGTATACAAGATAGACCCGAGTAGGAGAAATATAGGAGATGAGGCAGGCATTTCCAATATAAATGGTCAGGAGTGAGCTGCACTATAGGGGGAAGAACCCTGGCCCGGAAGTCGGGAGAGATGGGTTCTTCGCCCCCATTTCTCCCTGTGTGACTGACTCATTCTCTCTCTCTCTCTCTCTCTCTGTCTCTCTCTCTCTCTCTCTCTGTCTCTCTCTCTCTCTCTCCCTCTCCTTCCCCCCTCTCTCCCTCTCCTTCCCCCCCTCTTTCCCCCCCTCTCTCTTCCTCTCTCCCTCTCTCTCTCTATTTCTCTCTCCCCTCTCTCTCCCCCTCTGCAAAATGAGGGTTAAGATTTGATTCCTTCCAACCCCATTCTCTGACCTGGGAAGGTAGAGCCAAGAGATTTGGAAGAAGAATCAGTGACTACCAGGAGATGAGAAGCACAGGAGCTGGAGGAAAGAGACAGAGGTTGTGAGCCCTGGGGACAGACAGATGGTGGCACCATCGACAGTAAGGTCAGGAGCTGAGAAAAGGAGCTGGTTTGAGGGAAGGGGAGGAACAAAAGGAAGTTTGTTCCATTTTGGACATAGACTGTGGCTGGAAGCAACCTTAGAGGTGATCTAGTCCTATCCCCTCATTTTACAGATGACCTAGACAGAGGAAGTGACTTGGCCAGGATCTTGTGTTACCAGAAGAGTCAGGAGTCGAATCCATGACCTTCTCCTCTCAATCCATCATGACATTTCCCCTTTTCTTAAGTTTCAGGTTTTCATCACCAGAAGGTAGGCCATGAGATGATTTTATTTCAGCTGCAGCACATCCTAGAGACAGTGAGAGGCTGATCTTGGTCTCAATGTAGAGAACTTCCCGGTGATTAGAGCTGTATTTCTTAAGCATTATCTGCCTATATTCTAGACTTGGGCAACTTTAGAAATCTGAGACTTTGAACTGCCACATGAGGTGAGGAAGTTTCTTTTCCGAGAGCTCCTTAAAGCATTATCCAGGTCCTCAAAAATACCCATACCCCAAACAGCAATTCATAAACAACATCCCTCTCCTGAGGTGCAGCAAGCTAGTAACCATGGTGGGGAGGGCCATGGCGCCAGTGAAATCACAGATCTTCAAAGTGCTGGGGTTTCAGATGTCCCTGGGCCAGAGAAGGCTGTCAAGCAGGCAGACAGGAGAGGATGATGTTACAGAAGCCCAGTGAGGAAGCTATTTCAAGAAGGTTCATTCCCTGACTCCCTGCTATAGGCAGCCTCCCTCCTGAGGTCATTTGCCCTCTCTCTCCCTCTCTCTCTCTCTCTCTCTCTCTCTCTCTCTCCCTCTCCCTCTCTCTCTTTCCCTCTCTCTCTCTCTCTCTCCCTCCCTCCCTCCCTCTCTCTCTCTCCTTCTCTCTCCCCCTCTCCCCCTCCCTCTCTCAACCTCACCTACCTACCATTGCAGCGCTGATGATCCAGGATCTTTGGGTCAGGAGCCGTGACTAGGAGAGATCTATTGAGTTCTGGAACCAGGCCTGGTTTCCCTGGGCAGGGAGAGCAGCAGAGCAGGGGCATAGAGAGGATCCACCCCTTTGCCTTCCTTGTCCTGGTGGGCCCCTCATTTCCACTTCCTGGACCTCTCAGCTCATTTTAAGACTCAACTCAAGCACCATTTTATTTGGTTTATTTATTTATTTCTTATGTCCCCCCTCCACTGGAAGTGCTGTCCCCACCCAACCCCCTAATTATTTTTATATTTTCTATTTGCTTATTTTTGCATATATTGTTTTCCCCCAGTAATGTGTAAGCTCCTTGAGGGCAAGGTTTGTTTCATTTTTGTCTTTCCATCTCCAGTACCTAGCACATAGTAAGTACTTAACAAGGTTTTAGTCACAGGATGGTAGATTTTGAGCTGGAAGGGACCTCAGAGTCTAGTATCCTTACTTTATAGGTGATCAAACTGAGGCTTAGAAAGGTCAAGTCATTTGCCTAAGGTCACCTAGGTAGCAAATGCAGAGCTGGGATTTGAACCCAGGTTCTCTGATTCCAAATCAATTGATCCATCAGCAAACCTTTATTAAGCACCTACTATGTGCTGGGCACTGGACTAGGGATGCAAGAACGAAAGAGAGCACTTAGCACAGCGCTGGGGACACAAAAAGAGAAAAGACAATCCCTGCCCTCAAGGAACTTATGATCAATAGGAGAGACAATATGCAAACAAATGATTGGATGGACAGAGAGAGACAGATACAGATATCTATAAGGACAGCTATATACATGTATATATATAATATACATATATATGGGTGTGAGATAAATAGGAAGCAGTCACTCAATCAATAAACATCTTAAGTGCCTACTATGTGGCAGGTACTGTGCTAAGTACTGGGGATACAAAAAGAGGCAAAAGACAGTCTGTGCTCTAGAAGCGTACAATCTGAAGGGGGAGACAAGATGCAAACAAATATATACAAAGCAAACTATATACAGAATCAATTGGAAAGGGAATACACTGGAGTTATTGTATAATGCAAATGAGTCTAACAAATGAATTGTATGCCTTCACAGAGACAAGGCTTGATGTCTCTCTGAGCATCAGAACTGCCCATCCGCCTTTCCTTATCTCCTCCTTTCAACCCCCTTGCTCCTTGGTCATCCCTACAGTCGGTCCAGCCCTGTTTCTGATAGGAATTCAAAGGGTCTGAGATTAATCTTGCTTATTTTCTTTATCAGACTCTAAGGAGAGACTCATGCCAGTGTTCCATCCTTATTCTATAGATCTGTCACCCCAAAATTTATCTGAATTGATTCCTGTTTCTAGCCTGGATTAATTGGATATTTTTGGATATAATTGGGTTCCCTAAATTAAGTCTTCAGATCATAAAGTACCGCCTTCACTCAGGCATAGCTGGCTGGCTCCCCTTGGAGTCCAAGCTGGACACTTTGTTGAATTAAATTTCTCTGCAATGTGATTTTCTTCTTCCTTTCTTCTGCAATGTTTGTTTTCTCTCAAGAGTCTGTAAATAAGAGTATCTCTGCCTTCCACCTTGTCTCAGACACAGGTACGTGTCTGAAGCCTAGAGAGAAAAGAAGGCTCGGGGGAGCCGTGAGAACTATCTCCAAATATCTGAAAAGCTGTCATGGGGAAGAGGGATTAGGTTTGTTTTGCTTAGCCCCAGATGGCTGAGTGAGGGCTGGCGGGTGGAAGTTATGGAGAGGCAGGTTTGGACCCAATAGAAGAACATATTTCCTCCTAGTGAAAGCTGTCCCAAAATGGAAGACGCTATCTCTAGGGGAGATGCCTTTGCTGTCGCTGGAGGTCTTGTGGCTGCTTGTTGAGAAGATTCAGGGGATTCCTGCACTATGAAGGGGCTGGTTTCAGCACTCCCTTTCCGTTCTGGGTATCTCTGACTAGGTAGTCTGGCCCTAGAGTGCCTGGCAGTCTTAGGAGACTGTCTCCCATCTTATCTTCTTAAAAGAAAGCTGGGATTCACCATCCTTTTTTCTTGGGTTGCTCTAAGGATGAGATAGCATTCTAGTCAGGTTCTGCTTGTCCACAAGGTTAAATGACTCATGGGAAGCTGGTTCCTGGAGAGCCGAGGGATCCAAAGTGCTCTTAAGCCTTGAGTGGTCTTCCACCTTCCATAGCCTGAGCCTTCCAAGGGTCTCAGAGCTACTCTTTTCCCTGTTGGCTAAGCATCCTAGGCTCACTCCTGGCCCTTTGTCTTTAGTTCTGTCCATTTGGCAATTCGATACAATAGATTTTTAATATGCCTACTGTGTGCAAGACACTGAATTTTGTTGCAGCAAAGAGGCTGCAGGTTTGAGATTAGATCTGTCTCTGCTGTTTACAGTCTAGTTCTCCCTCCTTTCTTAAAAATATCGGTTCCTTTTTACGTGTAATTGGGAAAAAATAAAATATTATTTAAAAAAAGAATATCTGTGCCTGGCTTACAGTCTTACTCTCCACCCCACCCCTACCCCCTGCCTGATTCACAGTGATGTTCCCTTGAACACCCTGGCCTCCCAGTTCCTTATTCTCTTCATTTCCTGTGACCTTCACCTTCATTCCACCACAGCCATACACAGGAGTCATTGTGCCTTGATGTCACCACTAGCAATAGTTGATCCACCATCATCACCAAGAGTTCTGAAATTCCTTTATTGGACCAAAACCTTGTAGCTTCTGCCTTATTCCTCATAAACCTATTGTTTTCATCTTCACATGCCCTCTGGTCCCTCTTCCTTCTGCATTTCTTCAGGCCATCATCCCCGGTCTGATTTCACTCTCTTCCCTTCCCAGATTTGACCCAGTAATTAACCAGTTCAATGTTACTCTCTTCTTTATTCTCAAATCCCCTTGTCCTACTACTACTCTCATGCCTGGTCAAACCCTAACCACATGCCTTCTCCACTCCCACTCATGTGATACTGAATTGGACTAAAGAAAGTCACACAAGTGTGCTGACTGGGTCTACGACAAATATCTATTATTACCTGGGCCCTTATTGCATCTAGGGATCCTCCTTCGTTGATTCTCTGTCATACTCCCCACTGTGGCTGTTCCAAACCCCTCTTCCATCCTCAAGCTTGCTACATGACCCCCTGACCCTATCCTCTCAGGACCACAGAGGCCATTCACCATGATCTTTCTTTTCTCCCTTTCTCTTCATCTCAAAACTCCTTAATATCATCTTTTCTCCTTTACTCCAGGCTTTGAGAAAGAGGAGACCCTTCTCTTTGCCAAAGCAAACACATGCATGGGCCCTTTGTTTCATTTTGCCGTCTTCTCCATCAGTATGCTCCCCCTGTTCTTATAAAAATAGCTAAAATTTATTTTAAGATTTTATTTTTTTCCAGTTACATGTAAAAAGAATTTTTAATAATGGTTTTTTTTTAATTTTGGGTTCTAAATCTCTCCCTCTCTCCTCCCTACCATCCCCCCTCATTGAAAAAGCAAGCAATTTTATATAGGTTATACATGTGCGGTCACGCAAAATATATTTCCATATTAGTCATGTTATGAAAGAAAACATAGACCACAAAAACCCCAAGAAAAATAAAGAAAGTGAAAAATAGTCTGCTTCAATCTGCATTCAGACTCCATCAGTTCTTTCTCTGGAGGTGGATAGCATTTTCCATCTTGGGTCCTTTGGAATTGGCTTGGATCATTGCATTGCTGAGAATGGCTAAGTCATTCACAGCTGATCATTGTACAGTGTTGCTATGACTGTGTACACTATTCTCCTGGTTCTGCTCACTTCACTCTACTTCAGTTCATATATGTCTTTCCAGATTATTCTGAAAGCATCCTGTTTGTCATTTCTTATAATAGTCTGTCAGAATCATGTACTACAGCTTATTCGGCCATTCCACAATTGATGGACATCCTCTCAATTTCTAATTCTTTGCTACCACAAAAACAAAAAGCTGAAAAGCATTTATATAGCACTTTAAAGTTTGCAAAGCATTTTACTCATGTTATCTCATTTGGCAATCACAACAACTCTGAGAGGAGAGTATTATTGTTCTCTCTGTTTTACAGAAGAGGAAAATGAGGTAGACAGAGTGATTTGCCCAGGGTCACATAGCTATGAAGTGTCCAAGGCAGGATTTCAACACAGGTCTTCCTGACTCCATGTCCTGTGCCTATCCACTGTTCCACCTTTTTGTCTAATCTTCAATCTCTCCTATCTACTGGTTCCTTCCCTGTTACCTACACACATGATCAAGTTTTCTTGTCCTTTAAAAAAATTATCCAGAACCTACTATCCCCCCAAGCCATTGTCTTCTCCTCTCTTTTTCTCAGCCAAGCTGGGAAATAGCCTCTTTTTTGGAGGCAGTCAGGGTTAAGTGACTTGCCCAGGGTCACAGGGCAGACTTGAAACTCAGGTCCTCTGGACTCCAGGTCTGGGGGTCTATCCATTGCACCACATAGCTGCCCCCAAATAGCTTCTTAATTGGCCTTCCTGCCTTACATCTTTCCCCTCTGTAATTCATCCTTTACAAAGCTGCCAAAGTGCTATTCCTGACCACGTGACTCCCCTGCTCATTAAACTCCACTGGCTCCCTATTAACCTCTACTATCAAATGCAAACTCTTCTGTTGGCATGGAAAGCCCTTTATAAGCCAGCTCCAACCTACATTCCCAACCTTACAGTAGTGCATTCCCACCCCCCACCCCTTACAAACTCTCCAATCCAGCCAAATTGTCCTGGTTGCTGTTCCTCACATACAACACTCTGTCTCCCATCTGCTTGCCTTTGCATGGGCTATCTCTTATGTTTGTGGTACATTCCTGCTTCCCCTCTGCCTCTTAGGCTGGCTAGTTTTTCTTTCAAAGTTAAATTCAGATGTCACCTCATAAATGAGATTTTTCCCGATCCTCCCCTAGGTCCTAGTTCCTCCCTCTTTCCCCTCCCAAAATGACCTCCTATTGATTTTGTACATGCTTGCATTGTTTCCCCCAGCAGAATGCAAGCTTCTGGAAGACAGGGACTGTTTCTTTCTTTCGTTCTTTCTTTTTTTTGGTGTTGTGCAGTGCCTAACACAATTCCTGTTACATTGTTAGCACTTAACAATGGATATTGATTGATGATAGGGGGCTGTGAGAGCTACCAGATAAATATAATACAAAGTAATACACCAGTGTATAGGGGAGGAGCAAGCCAAGTGTTACTTTGTTATCACAGTTAAGAAGACAGAATAATGAGTTGTTAGAAGCAGGTAGGTAATAGCTACTGCCAGGAAGGCTAAGGAGAGCACCATTTTCTCTCCAGTTCTAAGACAAAACAAAAACAGAGACAGAGCTTCTTGCCTGGTGGTTTCTAAACTGGCCCACATGCTACAAATATAAAGCTTCACATGCTGAAAGGAGAGAAAGCTGGAGAGCCCAGTAAGCCTCATTGTGGTAGACCATGACCTCTCTGGGGTCTGGCTTTCCACTGTGTCATGATTAGTGTTCCTCTGTGTCAGCTGTTTGTGGCCAGATTATACCAACGGACTGAGCTGTGATCAGACTGGATCTCAAGGTTCTAGAACCTCAGCATTATTAAGGACCTACCAGCCCATCCCTGAATGGCAATCCTCTCTTCAGCATACTTAACAAATCTGCATCCTGTTTCCACTTGAAGACCTGTAGCAATGTGGATCTGTCTCGCCTCTAAGACTTTCCACTCTAACAAACCTCTTATCATTAGGTTTTTCTTTACACTAACACCAAATCTGCTTCTCTTCATCCTCCACTCATGATGGCCCTTCCAAAATTTGAAGAGCTATCAGGTTCCTCATCCTCCCCCAAAGTCTGTTCTTCCCCATGTGTATTACCTCCAGATCCTTCAACTGACTCTTGAATGGCTCGGTCTCTAGCGCCTACTTTCCAGGTTATCTTATTCAACATCTGTTAAAGTTTGTCCATCTTCTAACTAAAATATGGGGCCTCGAACTGAAGGTACACTTCTGACGTGATTTGACCAGAACAGGAGATCATGGGACCATCACCTCCCTTATATTGGATACTGTGTCTCTGTTAAAATGTAAATTCAGTTCATGTTTGTTTGTTTGTTTTTTGCTGCCATATTATACTATCGACTCATTGAACTTGTGGTCCATTATAAGCAGTACATCTTTTTTATTTGAACTATTGTTGATTCAAGATTCATACAACCTGTACTTGTACAATTACTTTTTTGAACCCAAGTGTAGGTCTTTGCTTTTATTTCTATTAAACTTTACCTTATCTTCACCTTATTCTTCTAGCTTTATGTCATCTGGAAGTTTAATCAGCATGTCAAAAATTCATCTCTTCATCCAAGTGTTTGACAAAACAGTTGAATGGAATGGGGCCAAGGACAGGACCCTGGGGTATTCCACTAGAAAATCTCTCTCCAAATTGACATCACCCTATTATTGACTATTCCTCAAGTCTGGGAATTCAACCATTTCTGAATCTACCAAACTGTAGCATTGTCCTACCCACACTTCTCCACCTTGTTCTCAAGGATAGCATGAAAGACTTGGTCATATGCTTAGTTGAAATCCAGGGAAACTGCCTGTATCATTCCCTTGACCTACTCACTGCCAACCATTCTACTAATCCTGTCAAAAAAGAAAATGAGATTAGTCTGGCATGATCTGTTCTTGATGAAGCCATGTTGGCTCTTAATGACCAACCGTCCTTTCCTAAATGCTAGCAAACTAGCTCTTGAATTACATATCCCAGACTTTTCCAGGAATCAAAGTCAAGCTTACTGCCTCTACTTTGACTTGTTCTTGTTCTGAAAATTGGAACATTTGTCTTTTTTCAGGCCTCAGGGCACCTCTCCCATTCTCCATGATTTATCAAAGATCGCTGGCCAGTAGTTGGCAAGCTTACGTGTGCCTAAGAATTTATATGTCTGTCTCCCCCTTAAAATGGGAGCTCCTTGAGAGCAGAAACTGCTTTTGTCTTCCTTTGTGTCTCTGGAACTTAGATGGTATATGCCCATGATAAGTAGCTAATAAATGCTTGTTGACTGACTGACAGTGATGATCACATCTTCCATTTTTTTTCTACTGAGAAATACAGTTCATCTTTCCTTGGTGACCTGAACACATTACTGGCACCTAGGTGCTCTCTTGCTAGCACCTTACTCTACTGGAATTTGAAATCATTTCAGTTCTGTCCTTCCCAGTATAAAGATAATTTCCCTTGTTAAAGAATGCAAAAGTAAGCCAAAAGTTGAATTGCATATATTATCAGACTCAGTTGATGTGTTAGTTTTGCTGAACTGTTTTTTTATTTTTCTCTTTTTAATTCTTTGTTACAAGGAATGGCTCTCTGACAGGGGAAGAGAGAAGGATATATTTGGAAGTGAAGGTGATATAAAAAACAAAAAACTAAAGAAAATAAAGAAAAATGAGAGGTGAATAGTTCTACTTCATTCCCATAGTCATCGTCATCGCCTCTTCTACCCTGAGTGTCAATTTTATCTCTTTTTTTGAACTTTATTCTTCCCCTACCCCCACCCTCCCTAAGGAGCTTTTAAAAATATTTTTCACCATCCCTTGCACTTATCACAGATCTTAGCTTAGTCAGAGCTTTAGCCCACCTGACACTCCTTAAAGGACCATGTGTCTCTCTTGTATTCTCCCCCTACCCTGCCCCCGTTTTTGGATTTTGCCTTCATCTTCTATCCATGCCTTTAAAAAAAAATCTGTTGGTTGGTAAGTCCTCTGTGCATCCATGTCAGTCTCTTATGATGTCTCCCCTTTCTCTTCTTCATTGGAAGAACCTACATAAGGCTTTGGAGTTAGCATCCCCTCTCTCTGGGGCTGATGTCTGCTCAAGGATTTTAGACCCTTATCTTCTCTCTGACCTCTGTGTAATCCATCCTCCCTAAATCCAAGGTGTGCATCAGACTATAACATGGAAACTAGCTCCTCCCTATTGTTTCAGATTCTCTTGCAGAATAAACAGTTACGCTCGTCCTCCCCCACTTTTTAAAAATGGAAATGATCGTTAAGGCAAGTTAAGAATTTATCCTTTGCTCAGCTTGTAGCTCCAGCAGATGTATGAAGAGTTGAAGTCCCCATCACTGCTATACCATGTCTCCTTGATGGGTCTTTGAACTGTTTCCTGAAATTCACATCTACTTCCTCTCTTCAGTTAGTCAGTATCATACTCCCACCATAATATCATTTCTCTATCCCCTCCATTGATATTTTCTTTTTCTTTTCTTTCTGAAGGCAAGGTCTCCCTATTTTTCCCACATGCAGAGGACATATAGGAGCTACTCAGTGACTCTATTCTACTCTGATGGGCAGAGAAGCTTTGACCCACTCAGTTCCTGCCTGGACCATTTTACCTGTCCTTGGACAGTCTGGTGGCCTCCTCTTTCTCCTAAGGGCTTGGCTTTAGCCTACTGCAGCTCAGAGCTCCCAAGCTCAAGCGATCCACTAGCCTCAGCCACCCCAGCAGGTGGGATTACAGGACTGCCCCATCATGCCTTGCCATTGATGTTTTCTAAAATGCCTTCAACTATGCTTCTCCCCACCGATTCTTGGATTTCTCCACATGATAATATGCAGTTTCCCAAAAGTCTTTTGACTAAGTCTCTCTGTGTGTATATACGTCTGTGCCTTATTCAACAAAACAGAATAGATTTTAAAAGGGAAGCTGAATTTCAATGTATGTAAGAAGCCATATAGAAAGATATATATATATACATACATATATATATGTGTATGTGTGTGTGTGTGTATATGTATATATATATATACACACATATAGCTTGTGGGGTGGCAATTGGGGTTAAGTGACTTGCTCAGACAGCTGGTAAGTGTCCGAGGCTGAATTTGAGCTCAGGTCCTCCTGACTCCAGGCCTAGTGCTCTATCTGCTGCATCATCTAGCTGTCCCAGCTCTTTAAAAAAAATTAAAAAAAAGACAAATACAGAATAAAGAAAAGAAATGAAAACATGTCATAAACTTAAATATTGAAACTTAAATACAAAGTAAGAAAAAAAGCATGTCATGTGCATAGTAGAACATAAGAAAGGATTCAAAATATGTAACAATAAATTTTCATTTCAAGAAAGCCTGTATGATAAATAATACACCTTGTGTTGAGAATTGTCCACTTTTTCTCTGCTTCCTTGTGTTTTCTTTTGTTCTCTGCTGTGCATTTTTAACTTTGTTCTTTTCTTTCCCTCCCCCCATCCCCCAGAAGGCTACAATATAGCTTAGATATGTTTCTTGATATATACATACACATACAGATATATACATACACTTATACATATATACATGCATATATAAACATATACTTTCCCAAACATACTCTGCTCCTGATCTTTGTTTTTATGTTTGTACATATCTCTTGTTTCCTGTCCCTCCTGCCTCCTCTGCTTTACTTCTACCCACTACATTGCCCTCCTATTGCCTACCCTCCTCCTCCAACAACCACCTTGCTCTCCTATTACTTGCTTTCCCCCCTCCAAGGATCCCTCCCCTATCCTCCCACTCCCATTGATCTAAACACTCTTTACCTATTCCCTCATTCTCCCCTCTGAAAATCTCTCCCTTTTCCTAATCCCTCCCTTGACCTCTCCCCTCTCACTATAACCCTACCATTTTATTTCTTCTAGATTTAGAAGACTTTTATATTCTTCTAAATATAAATATATTGTTCCCTCTTAAACCCATTCCCAATGAAAGTAGGTTACCAGAACTACCAGCCCTCTTCCCCCATCTAAATTCTCTGTATCCTTTCTTCTTCTTGCACCTCTTTTGTATAAAATAGTTACTCTTTTTAGCTGTTTCTAAATGGTTTTACTTTTTAAATTCATATCATAGTCAGGTTTATCCCCTCTTTCTTATGAACTTGACAATTATTAATAAGAATGTTATACATACATTTTACATTTTATGTTATATAATAGGTAAACAGTCTTTTCTTATGAATCCCTTATAGTCAGTCTTTGGTGTGTACCTTATGTTTCTCTTGGTTCTTGTATGTCGAATCTTCTATTAATTTGAGGATATTTTTTAACAAAGTCTTGAAAGTCTGAGGGTTTGTCAAATGTCCATTTTTTTTCATTCACGATAATACTGAAATTTGAAGGATATGATATTTTCAGCCGGAGCCCCAGGTCTTTTGTTCTTTGATATATTGTGTTCCAAGACCCGTGGTCCTTTAATGTCTCTGCCGCTAGGTCTTGTGTAATTCTAATCGTGGCACCATTGTGTTTAAATTGTTTTAATCTTGATGCTTTTAATATTTTATCCTTGAGCTGGGGATTTTGGAATTTGACTATGATGTTCCTATGAGATTTCCTCATCGGATCTCTTTTAAGTGGTGTGCGATGGATTTTTTTTTTCTATTTCTACTTCCCTGCCTTGTTCTAATGCTTCAGGACAGTTTTCTTTGATCATTTCTTGTATTATTGTGTCAAGATTCTTTTTTTGATCATAACTTTCAGTTACTCTGATTATTTTTATATTTTCTCTTCTTGATCTATTCCCCAAATCTGTGATTTTTCTTATATTTCACTTTCTCTTCTATTTTTTCATTATTCATGTTTTGTTTAATTATTTCTTGATCTCTTATAATTTCAGTGGCTTCACTTTGCCCAATTCTGATTTTCAAGGTGTCATTTTCCTCCTTGAGGTTCTGGATCTTCTTTTCTAGTTGGTTGACTTTCCTTTCAAAACTTTCTTGTTTTTCTCGGATTGTTTTTATTTTTTTTGGTTTTTCCTCCGTCTCTGTCATTTGATTTTTAAAGTCTTTTTTAAGATCTTTTATAAATTCTTTTTGGACAGTGACCATTTGACATTGCTCTTTGGGAGTTTCATACTTCAATATCCTCCTCTGAAGATGAACCCCAATCATCTCTATTCCCATAATAGGTTTCTATGGTTGGTTTCTTTCTCTTTTGCCTGTGTATTTGTTTTTGTGGCAATAACTTGATTTTTGTAATCACCTCTAGCCCTGGGGCATGGGAAATGGTGCCTGTTGCTCCAGATCTTCAGTTCCCCCTAGCCTGGAACCAAAGCCAAACCCTCCCGTAAGTGCCCACAGCCAATGGGCTTTCTGCCCCACTGCTTCTGGACTCACCCGGTGTGTTCAGGTTCCTTCTCACCCCCACTGCTCCTCGAAGCACATCTGGGTCTGGCGTTCCTCGTCAGCAGAGGTTCTCTCAATCTTCCTGGGTTCAAACCCACGACTCCCCTTCACTATCCCGGGGTGCAAAGTTCCAGTGGCTGGGCCCGAGGCAGCCTCTCAGACCAACTAACCCCAGGGCTGGCCGCTAGTTGTTTAAGTGGCCTG
Source organism: Phalanger gymnotis (assembly GCA_028646595.1). NCBI lineage: Eukaryota > Metazoa > Chordata > Mammalia > Diprotodontia > Phalangeridae > Phalanger > Phalanger gymnotis. Next base: position 762,757,018 of record CM053622.1, read on the forward strand.
GGGCTTGTTGTTAAAACCGAACCTAGCCTGGAGGTGTTTACTCCTCACAGGGAGCAAACCTGGTGCTGGGATTTTTGTTCGGATCTTCTCAGACTGTCCCAGGAAGATCCTGGTTGTGCCCCTATTCTTCTTTGTCTCCACCCACACTTTGTTCACCCTAAGGTGCTATTTTAACTCTTTTGTGGGGGAAGATCTTGAGAGCTTGGAATTTTCTGAACTACTCCGCCATCTTCCCAGAATCCTCTTCCCAGATGGTTTTTTTTTTTAAATAAATTTTGATTGCTATCCGTTGTTCAGGCATCGCCTTCACTTGCCACTCCCAAAGAGCCATTCTTTATAGTAAAGAATCACATTACTGTAAGAGAGGCACGGCATGGGGGCTAGAGAGCTGACCAGAAAGTCCTGGGTTCAGGTCCTGCCTCTTACATATACTAGCCCTGCAGCCCTGGGTAAGTCACTTAAAAATCTTGGTGTCCCAGAGAACTGTCCCAAACTCTGACCTGCATTCCTAGAGGGACATTCCTCAGCCTGAGTTTCCCTATACTGAGAAAGTCCCAGGGCCAGTCCCTATCCTTTGAGTTTCTTATATATAGTGCAATTCCACGGCCTTAAAAATGTATATTCTCTTTCTTTTGAATAAGACAAACCTTTCCAAAGCTCTCTTCCTGACATCCATCCATTCCTCTCTAGTCTCAGTAATAACTATGGAGTTGGTTTTGACCTTCTTGCATTAAGTTCTCTAGTTTACTCAAACTTTGCACATATCTCAGTAAAATACAGGGGTTGAGCCAGATGACCTCTGAGGCCCCTTCCAGCTCTACATCAGGGCAGCTGGGTGGGATAGTAGATAGAGCTCAGGGGCCTGGAGTCAGAAAGACCTGAGTTCAAACCTGACCTCAGACACTTACTAGCTGTGTGACCCTGGACAGGTCACTTAACCCTATATGCCTCAGTTTCTTTGTCTTTAAAACGAGCTGGAGAAGAAAATGACAAACCACTCCAGGATCTCTGCCAAGAAAACCCCAAATGGGGTCACGAAGAGTCGAATGTGACCAAAACAACCAAACCACAACCAGCTCTACATCTCCCATCCCTCAGATCACAGATTGTATTGCTTCCCTCCTTGTATATCAGCTCCTCTAAATTAATGGTCCTCATCACAGATACTAGGAGGTAGCAAGATATAATTAACAGAATGATGGATTTGGAACTTGGCTTGCAATTCTGCCTCCATCATTACTAGCTCTGTGACCCTGGGCAATTCATGTTTCCTCTCTGAGCCTCAGTTTCCTCACCTGTGAAGTAGGTTTAAAATAATAACCATAGCCTCTACCTCATTGGGTTGTTATGAAAATCAATTGAAAGATTCTGTATAAAGTGTTTAATAAACTTGAAAGCATTTTGTAAATGTTAAATGTTGTTATTAGGGAACAGAAAACTCGTTCTTATCTTGCTCAATGGAATTCAGTTAGAAAGGCTCCTGGGAAAGGTCACCATCTTGCTATAATTTTTTAAAGTGAATATTCTGCAGTCTCTTACACAGGTGGATAAAACAATGCCTTTTGAAGTCAAATATTGTGGCTGTTATTATTATTATATGATCATCATATTGCATTTACCTAAACCCCAACTCGTTTACTGGCCTGACAATTCGGAGGTTCCAACAGATCTGCTCAGCCTCCCCCCTGCTCCCACAAGGGATCAAGGCTCCACTGGCTGTCCAGCATCCACCCTCTGTGGCATTCCCGGTCCCTGGAAGGCCTTGTCTCGCTCTGCTTTTGAAATCCCATCTAGAGTTCAAGGCCCAGCTTGGGTGTCACCTCCCCAAGTCTCCCCACATTACTCCCAGTTAAAAATGGTATTTCTTTCCTCTGACCTTCCAAAGAACTTTGTCTCATTTTACATTCTTTCAGCTCAGGGTTCTTAACCATCTTTGTGTATCCTGGACCCCCTGGATCTAATGAGATAATATTTTAAAGTGCTCAGCTCTGTGCCTGGCACGTAATAGGAACTTAATAAATGCTTGTCTCCTCCACCCCTCCCCCTGTCCTCACCCCCATCTCCACCTTGAGCAGTCTGGTAAAACCCATCTCATCATTAAGTTTTTAAATACATCAAATAAAATGCATAGGATTACAAAAGTAACCAATTGTACTGAAATACAGTGATGGAAATTTTTTTTAAAATGAGTTCTTGGACCTCTGGTTTGGAACCCTTGTTCTAGGGTCAGCCTAGCATGGTGGACAAAGCATGAGACTTGGAATCAGGAAGACCTCAGTTTGAATCCTGACTCATATAATTAGCGGCTGTGTGACCCTGGACAAGTCACTTAATCGCCTTTGCCTCAGTTTCTTCATCTATCAAATGAGGATAATAGTAACACCTATATCCCAGGGTTTTTGTTAGGATTAAATGAGATCATATATGTGAAGTGCTTTGCAAACCTTTTGCTGCCATCTCTTTAAATGCTTACCATTCTTAATCTGTTCCTTACTAGGTTTCTTTCACAATATTGTCAGTTGGTCAGTCAGTAAGCATTTATTAAGTACCTACAATGTGTCAGGCAGTCTGTTAAGGGTCAAACGAGTTTCTGCCCTCACAGAGCTCACAAGCTAATGGGAAAGACAATAAGCAAACAGATATGTACAACTAATCTATTTGTAGAAGAAAAAGGTAATAATTAAGAGACAAAAGGCACTGGAATTAGAGGGGTTGGGAAGGGCTTCCTGTAGACGATGAGACTTCAGTTGGGACTTGGAGGATGCCTAGGAAGCCAGGAGGAGGCAGAGATGGGAGAGAGAGAGAGAGAGAGAGAGAGAGAGAGAGAGAGAGAGAGAGAGGATTAGACTATTCCAGAGATTTTGCAAAGATGAAATTGACAGGCCTTGCCAACAGACTGGATATTTTTGGATGGGGGAGCAATGAAAGATAATGAGAAGTCCAGGATGCTATATATAGGCTGCAAGTCTGGGGATGTGGGAGGATGATGGCGCCCTCAATAGTAAGAGGAAGAATAGTAACAAGGAAGGCTTAGGGAGAAAGAGCATGAGTTCAGTTTTGGACATGTTGAATTTCAGGTGTCTACTTGACATCCAGTTAATCTAAAAGGCAGCTGGAGATTGGAGACTGGAGGACAGCAGAGAGGTTAGGGCAAGATAGGTAGACTTGAGAATCATTAGCACGGAGATAATAATTAAATCCATGGGAATTGATGAGATCACCAAGTGGAACAGTATAGAGGAAGAAGAGAATAAAATCCAGGACAGAGCTCTGTGGGACACCTGGGTGAGGATCAAGCAAAGAAAACTAAGGAGCATTCAGGGAGGTCGGAGAAAAAACGGGAGAGAATGGTGTCCTAAAAACCTAGAGAGAAGAGAGTATCAAAGAAAAGAGGATAAGAAACAGTGGCCAAGGCTGCAGAGAGGTCAAGGAGAATGAAGATTGAGAAACGGGCCCTTGGGTTTGGTAACTGAGAGATCATTGGTAACTTTGGAGTTACCAGTTTTAGTGGAATGAGGAGGCTGGAAGCTGGGCTCTAAGGGGTTAAGAAGAGAGTGAGAGGAGAGGAAGTGGAAGCATCTGTTGTAGATGGCCTTTTCTAGGAGTTTGAAGAGATATAGGACAATAGTAAGGATGGAAGGATCAAGTGAGAATTTTTTGAGGATGGGGAAGACATGGGCATATTTGTAGGCTGTTGGGGAGGAAGCAGTAGGCGGGGAGAAACTGGAGAATGAGCGATCTGTTGGAGGAGACAGGATGGAGTGGGGTCACTTGAGCAGGTAGTCAGGTTTGCCTTGATATGTAGTGGGGCCACCTCTTTATGTAAAACAGGGGTGAAGGAGAATATAGTGGCAAAAAGATCTGAGTGATACGAGATGAGGCAGAGGGGAGAAGAGGAAATCCATAGCAAATGTCCTAGTTTTTTCTGTAAAATAAGAGACAGCGTTCTCAGCTGGAAGGGTGGGGGAAGAAGGAGTCGTGGAAGGTTTGAGGGGTGATGAGAAGGTTGAGAAGAGCTACGATGGAGACAAGGATAGTGAGTTGATAAGGGAAGTGGGGAAGGATTGCCTAGCAGGGTCACACTGCTAGTGAAATGTCTGAGGCAGGATTTGACCTAGCCCAGCATTCTATCCACTGCACCACCTAGCTACATAATATAGTAGGAACTTAAATACTTGTTGACTTGACTCAATGAGATGTGTGTAACATTCTGTGGCTCTCCGTTACCTACAGGTGGGGAAATGTTAACCTTACTGTAATCCTTCCTGGTCAGACCTTATCTGTATTACTGTGTTTGATTATAACTTCCACTTTTTAGCAAGATGAGAGTAAATTTGGGCATTTTCAGAAGTGGGAGACCAGAATGAGAAAAGGACCAGGAACAATGCTGAACTCAGATCAGTTTATCCTGGAGAAAAGAAGAGTTACAGAGATTGGTAGTTGTCTTCAAGTATTTGAAAGGTTTTCCCATGGAAAGATTACCCTCCTTCTACTTGGCCCCAGAGGTCAGGCCAAGGAGCAGGGGGTAGAAGGGACAGAGAGGCAGGTTTCCTCTTCCTAACCATGAGAGCTGACCTGCAGTAGAATGGGCCTCCTCAAGGGACAGCGGCTTTCTCCTCATTGGAGGTCTTATAACCAAGGCCCTGGTGGCCGCTTGTCAGGGACACTCTACAGGGTCTCCTAATGTTCAGCTACCCTCTTCACGAGATGATCTCTGAGGTCCAGTCTGGCTCTGAGATGTTAACATTCTGTGAGTTTGGGGAGGCTGCACTTTGACTAGGATAAGAGCTTCCTTCCCAGCTGCTGGGGGCCTGGTAGGCAGCTGAAAGCCCTCAGGCCCTTCCCAGTGTGGAATCTGGTCCTTTCTGTCTGAGGCCTCACTCCTGTGCTCTTATCTGTTTTAGAGAGAATTAAAGGAGCAGCTTCAGGCCTTGCAGGACAGCGAACGGGAACACACAGAGGCCCTGCAGCTTCTCAAGCGCCAACTGGCTGAGACAAAGGTGAGTCCAGGGTCTTGGGGCAGGGAGAGGGAAGGGACAGGAGGAGGGATGGTACCTCTGTGCCCTTCACCCCCACGGCCTGATGAAGCCCAGGCAGCCCCGGAGACAAAGGTGACAACTTCACTGGAGCCCCGCCTCTTCCATCTGGCTTTGGGGGCAGGAGAGCATGGAGCCCCCTGCACACCTGAGGTCTGAGGCAGTGCTAGGAGGCATTGGGGGGGTGGGGTGGGGAGGGCAGGTGTCCCCTCCAGTGTGCTGAAGCCAGGTCCATCTGGAACATACACAGAGGGATTGGACCAGAGACAATAGACACTTCCACCAGCTGCTTCTCTCCCCTATCCCTTGGGATCAAAGTAGGGGTGGGGAGAGTAGAGTTCAGTATCTCTTCTGTGGGCCTGCCTTGTCAGCAGCCTCCCCCCATTACCATGAGCTGCTGTATCACAGGCCTTCTGTGGCAGGAATGTCAGGCCCCAGGCCCGTAAGATGACTCTTGGAACCTGGAGGCTTTGTATACTGCCTGACCTGGGCCTTGAGACCACCTAGTAGGGTTGGGAAAGAAAAAGGCCCATTCTCCCCTTTCCCCAGCCCCTTTTCTCTGCCCTCCCATTCTCTCTCCCCATGTGTGCCTTTTATCCTTGCCCAGTTTCCTGTTCCCCCACCTCCTCCTCCCTTCCCCCGACTTTTTTGTCCATCTGCCAGGCCTTCTTGTGGGCCCATGGGGTCTCCAAGCCCCTCACCATTTCCCCTGGCCCTACTTCCTGCCTCAGCCTTGGTGTTTATATAAGAAATGCCTCTTTTTTTCCTGCAGACGCTTTGGAGGTCATATTTCACCTAGTAGCCAACTGTGCATTCCTGCGGCATTTACATACACACACACACACACACACACACACACATACACACACACAATTCATCACTGTAATAATCTTCCACTGTAGTCCCCCTCCAGCAGCTCGTGATGGTATGGAGGCTGACCCTGACCTCTCAAAGGCTTTGTCAATGGAACCCAAATTCTGGAGAGGCTAACAGGCCAGAGGGGCTAGTGCTGAGGGTCAGGCACTATTCTGGGACTCCCTTGCCTAGTGGCTAGCCTGGGCGATTGGGTGATACTTGTCAGTAAGAGGTTAACTTTCAGTCTCCCAAGTGAATTCCTCCTCATCCCGTCAGAGGATGACTTTTTTCATTTTTTATTGAATAGATCTGGTGTCCCTCAGCTCTGGGCTATGAGGAGACAGAACACACTGCTTTTCCCCTCAAGGAGGTTACAGTCTCTTTGAGACAAGACAAGAAAAAAAAAAAGAAATCACCAAAGTTGGGCAGAATAGACCATTTCATTGAATGGGACCCAGAAGCATGGTAAGCCAGGGTCATGGACAAGCAGGCTCAGCAATTTCATGCCCAAGCCTCTTTTTCTGTTCTTCATATATTGAAATGTTCAGGGTTGTTAAGTTCATGATAAGAAAGAAAGCAAAGGAAGATCTGGTTTTGGAGTTAGGGGAGGCCTGGGTTCAAATCCCAGCTGTGGCCTTTAGCAGCTGTGTAGCTGTGGGCAAATCACTCTGGCTAAGCCTCAGTTTCTTCTTCCATGAGAATGGGAATAATTATACTCAGCATACCCTCTTGAAGGTGGTAGAATAGATGAAGGGCCAGCCTTGGAGTCGGGAAGAGCTGAGTTCAAATTCCACCTGAGCCACCACTTTATAACATTTCTCAAGCAAGTTAATCTCTCAGGGTCCCCAGGCAATTAATTCTTTGTTTCCCAGATGAGTCAGCAACCTCCATGGGGCAAGGGAGTTCCCACACCTGGACTTCCCTACACTGAGGAAATCACAGGTCTGGGCCTGCACCCTTCCCTTCCCCATCCCAGCCAAAAAATGATTCAGATGAAGCCTTTAAGAGGTATGGGAGTGTGTGCTGGTATTGAGTGTTCAGGAGCTCAGGGTGCCCCCCCAGGCCCCCTGCTGCACGAAAGGGGCCGTGCCAGGGTCCGTAGCGGGACAGCAACCCAGACGACATCTCACTGGCCCAATTCCCCTTTTTGTCTAGCAGTTCTGGGTGACTCCTGTGGCCTGGCTGGGGCTGCAATCGCTGGGCCGGCGCCACCCAGGGAGAGGCAGGCTGGATGGGCCACTGATGCCAAGAGCCGCTAATTACTGTCTGTCTCTCCTGACTCACCAGCCTTCAGGGAGCGGGGAGTTTCTTCTCCTCTCCAGTCCCTTCAGTAACGCACACCGGCAGCGCTTAGCAGGGCTGCTTAGGACTCACGCCCCACTGCTCTTTTGAGAGAGGGCTTTGAAAAGAGCTTCGATTCAGCCTGTCGGCTCTTTACAGGCAGCCACGTCGGGCCTGGAATAGGCCTTAATTGAGTCTTTGTTCAGTGTACAGTAGGCTTCCCCCCAACACCGCCCCCCTCCCCGGCTTTGCCGGTGGGATGTCAGCCCTGAGCAAGGCAGTCTCTGCCCAGAGGAACTCCCAGCCTAGGGCACGCACAATTGCAGGGGAGGAAGCCGCTGTGCCTCGGGGAGTCCCATGCCTCACCCAGTCCTCTTCAGGGCTAGGGGCTCTGAGTGTGGAGGACGAGGCAGGCTTCTGAAGGAACAACCGAGAGAGGCTGAGAGCACTTCCTGGACTGGGGGGGGCGGTGCCGTCTCTGCACCTTGGGAAGGAGGTGAAGCATCATTGCCCTCCTCTGCCTGGTCCTGCCATCCCCTCTAGGGCAGGACAAGTAAAAAGAAGGGTACCTCTGTGGGAAACACTGGAAGCAAAATTGGTGGGACTTAGGAGATTTAGAGACAAGGAGGACTTCAGAGACCATCTGGTCCAACACTGTACTTTTACAGAGGATAGGTCAGAGGCTGGGGTGGGGGGGTGACTTACCCAAGGTCACCTAGCAAGTAAAGAATAGTCAGGATTAGAACCCTTTGGCTCCAAAGCTAGAGCTATTTCTGCCTGCATTACACCAACTTGGCACCAATTGGATAAAAATTGGAGGAGGAGAAGGAGGAGGGGAGGAGGAGGAGGAGGGGGAAGAGGAGGAGGAGGGGGAAGAGGAGGAGGAGGGGGAAGAGGAGGAGGAGGGGGAGGAGGAGGAGGAATTAACTTAGAAGTTTGGAGCCTGCGGGGCTGGAAGGACGCTGGTGCCTACAGTAGAATGTAGGAAAGGAAGGGAGTTCTGTTTTAGACATGTTAAATTTGGGAGCAGTTGGAAAAGGGAACTCGGTAAAGTGGAAAGAAGGCTGGATTTGAAATCAAGACCTGGGTTCCAGTCCTGGCACAGTGACTCCCTAGTTATTTCACCTCCCTGGGTCCGTGTTTGCTCATCTGTGAAGTGAAGGTCTGGGCTTAGGTGCCATCTGGGTCCCTCCCAGTTTGATACGTACGATCCCATGAATTTCCTCCTTGTCTCCTCTGTGGCATTTGGCCTTGATAACATTACTGGCTTCTCACTTGTTAAGTTGTCTGATGCTGCTCAAGGACCCTCTGATTGCGTTATGATTGTATAACTTGGCAGCTTCATGGCCTAGGAGACAAAATGCTGGCCTGGAAGTCAGAAAGGCTTGAATTCGAATCCTCCTTCTTAACACTATCTAGCTATATTTCTTCTTTTTTTATGTGCTGTGCTTAGCGTAGTGCCTGGCATGCAGTAAGTGCTTAATAAATGCTCATTGGCTATTTGTATTCCCAGTGTCTAGCATGGCATCTGGCACATAGTAAGCTCTTCGTAAACGCATCTTGATTGATATGACCTTGGACGAGTCATTCATAACTTCTCTGAACCTCAGTTTCCTCATCTATAAAATCAGGATAACCGATTGGGATAACTGAGATAAGTTCCATGTCACAGGGTTGTTGTGAGCCATGGATGCAATGTCTGTAAAGCTCTCTGCAAGTTTTAAAACACAACATCGGTATCAGTCACTATTATTACTGTGCCCTATGCTGTATAAAGGTAGATCCAGAAACAACATGGAGTACAAACCAAGCTAACACCAATCCTGTGCACACTGCCTGTGCCCTACTACCACCACAAAATAGAGGGGACCCAGGGTGCCTTCAGAAGGTAAGCTCCTTGAGGGCAGAGACTACCTTTGCTTTTGCATAAATAGAGTGCCAAGTCTGGAGTCAGGAAGACTCATCTTTGTGAGTTCAAATCTAGACTCAGACATTTATTAACTGTGTCACCCTGGGCAAGTCACTTAACCCAGAATGAACTGGAGAAGGAAATGGCAAACCATTTGCCAAGAATGTAACTTTACCAAGAAAACCCAAATGGTGTCCCAAAGAGTCAGACATGACTGAAACAATTCAACAACAACAAAATTGTATCCTCTGAGTTTCTCACAGGGCTTGGCATCTGCTAAGTGCTCAATAAATGCTTCTTCATACCCATTTTGTTCGTCATCCTCTTGTATTGGGTTGGTTGCTGACTGGATCTGAGTTCTCAGGTCATTCAGAGTTGTTTTTCTTTATGTAGTTGTACTCATTATAGAAATTGTTCTCTCAGTTCTGCTAATTTCACTCTGCATCAGTTCATAGAAGTCTTCTCAGGTTTCTCTGAAATTAAAGATTTCGTCACTTCTCACCTAGGCAGCTAGGTGGTGCAGTGGGCAAGAGTGCTGGGCTTGGAGCCAGGGAGACCTGGGTGCAAATTCTGCCTCAGCCACTTACTAGCTGTGTGACCCTGGGCAAGTCACTTAACTTCTCAGCTTCAGTTTCCTCATCGATAAAATAGGGAAAACAATAGCACCCACCTGCCAGGGTTGTGGTGAGGATCAACCCTGTACAGCACTTTGTGAACCTTAAAGTATGCTATAAGTGCTAGCCAGAAGCTGTTATTACAGCAAAACACTATTCTGTTACGTTTCTATATCACATTTTGTTCAACCATTCCTAGTTGATGGACACCCCCTCTGTTTCCACTTCATTATCTCAACAAAAAGAGCTGCTATGAATATTTTCATACACTAAGTGTCCTGCTCCTTCGTGGTAGACTGAAATATTTCTCCCCTACCCCCAAACTCCTCTAATTAACTTCTCAGCTGCTCTACAATGGCAGGAGTGGTACTTGAGCTGGGGCTTCAGTGCCTCCCCTCCCCCCCAGCTCCATAGCATCTTCTTCTCCCGAGATCCTCAGTACATGTTCCCCCTGGGCTTGCAGGGTGTTCTCTTGGTTCTTCTCTTACCTCCCTGGCTGCAACTTCTCTGTCTTCTTTGCCGATTCCCTGCATCACAGAATTGGAAGCTACTTTAGAGACCATCTAGTCCAACTTAAACAAGACAATACCCCCGATGAGTTGTCATCCAGCTTTTGCTCCTCCAGTGAGGTTAGGGCAGCTAGGTAGCACGATGGATAGAGTACTTGGGCCTGGAGTCAGGAAGACTCTTCTTCCTGAGTTCAAATCCTCAGACACTTACTGGCTGTGTGACCCTGAGCAAGTCACTTGACCCTATTTGCCTCAGTTTCCTCATAAAAATGAGCTGGAGAAGGAAATGGCAAACCACTCCAGTATCTCTGGCAAGAAAATCCCCAATGGGATTATGGAGAGTCTGACCTGACTGAAACAACCCAAGAACAACAACAAACCAGTGAAGAAAACCTGCTGCTCCATGAGGCAGCCAATTCCACTTCTGGACAGCTCAGATCGTTAGGAAGTCTTTTCCCCTACATCCAATCGAAATCTACTCACCTGCAGCTCCCAGCCATGGCTGCTAGTTCTGCCCTTGAGGGCCAGTCAGAAGAGACCCTAGTCCCTCTTCCACAGGGCAGCCCTCTGACTGCTTGGAGCTAGCTCTCATGTTTCCACCAAAGTGTTCACTTTCTTCCTGTCCCCTAAGCTTGGGTGTCTCCTGTGGCTTTGAATTCATCCTGGTTCCTCTTCTCTCCCTCCTCTCTATTTTCTTCCTCAGTGATCTCACCCACTCCCGTGACTTTAGTAACCATCCCTACTTGGATGGCTTCCAAATCTCTGTCTCCAGTCCCGGTGCTCTGGTCTCAGATTGCCAGTTGCTTGCTAGACTTCTCCATCTGCATGGCCTTCCAGTGCCTAAAACTTATCATGTCCAAAACTGAATTCCTCATTCTAACCATGACCTCCCTGCACATCCTCAGATCTCACACAACATCTTATTTATGGTGTCATTCTACAGTACAGATGTATGTATTATATCCATCTTTATACCGAGCTCCATGAATACAGGGATTGTCTCATCTAACTTGGAGTTTCCTCCAATGCTTAGCAAAATGCTCCATACATAGTAGGTGCTAAGTAACTGTGTTGAATTGAATTTGACTAACATGTATTTAGGACCTGCTATGTACAAGAGTCCTATGGCATCTCTTCCCATTTTCTGCTGTACTTCTACGAATTGACATATACACTGTCTGCCTCCACTTCCTCTCAACCCTCTCATTCCACTTTGTCTCCCAGTGGCCTCATGCCAGAACCCTGCTTACCTAGAGACCACTATGGGGTGGAGCCCAGAGGGTGGAGCCCACCAGACTGGTGTGACCCCTTCACCCCCAACAATTCCACTCTGAACCCTGCCTAGCCAGATCCCACTAGGCTTCTACCTTCCCAACAGTTCACCTGAGGGACTTGGGGCCTGCCCTTTAGAAGATGGCTGCTGTGTTGACACCCCCAGTTAGAATGTTAGCTCTTTGAAAGCAGGGACCAGAGATTCAATTTTCAGTTTGTATCCCCAATACTTAGCACAGTTCTTGACATTGGAGTGTTTAATAAATGGCTTTTCGGGGAGCCAGACTGGCAAAGTTCCCATGCCCCAGGTCCTTAGACCTGGCTCTTAGAGGTAACCCAGCTTGCTTTGACCCCAGCTGGCCCCAGGAGACATGGAATCTAAAACCTCAATGGATCAGAAGAGATTCAGGGGATGGGAAGGGGATGCAACCCAGAACAACAGCAGAACTGTGAAAGGCCTGAGGGGTAGAGGGCAGGCATCGTGGGCCAGGGGCAGAGTAATGTTCGGTTATTTTTTGAGCATCTACTCTGTGCTGGGTGCCAAGGAGACAAGAGTAGCAGACCTGGGCTCTGCTTTCAATGAGCTCATTGTCTCCTTGGAGAGACGAGCCTGGCACCAGTGAAACATTTAATGAGACAATTAATAGCAGTTTTCATTCATCTCTTATAGACTCCCTGTCATATTCCCCAGAGCAGATGTTCCATATCTTCTTTCCCCTCAAGTCCTGAACACCTCCCCTCCCTCCTTCCCCACTCTGTTCCCCCGACTCCTACTGCCACCAGACGAGTTTGTCTCCCACTTTCCTGAGAAGAATGAGGCCATCTGAAGTGGCCTGGATGAGCCCTGGATTCAAAAGCAGGAGAACTGAGTTCGATTCCTGACGATGCCACTTGTTAGCTGTAGGATACCATGGAGTAAGTCACTTCACTGTCTCAGTTTCCTTACCTGTAAAATGGGAGTGATAATACTGAGTACTTACTCCCCCCACCCCATCCCAAGGTGCTCTTGAGGCTTAAATGAGACAACTTAAGTAAAACACTTATATCCATGTTAACTCCTTAAATGCCGCCCCCACCAAGGACTCAAATCCAGCGTCTTCCCTTGGCCTCTCATCCTCCCCCCAATCTCAGAGGATGATGTGGCCGTGCTCTTCGCTCAGTCTAAACACCCTGTAATGAATGGAGGGCCTGTCTCTGTGGCTTTGGGGACGTCTTATTTTGGATCCTCAGTCAAACACCTCTTGCCTCTTCCCCCTTGCCCACAGGAAGTCGCCATAATTAGCTAGTTAGTCCTCAACAACAGTCATCAGTTTAGAGCTAGAAGGAGCCTTAGACATCATTCGGTCCTCATTTGACAGACGAGGAAACCGAGGGCCAGAGAGATCTGTTCATTTACCCAATGGCCAAGAGGCAATAAGGAGCAAAACCAGGATTCCAACCCAAGTCCTTTTAAGTCCCAATCCATTATCATGCCATCTCTCATAAGTCTGTGAGTGGAGACTAAGCCTCAACTGGGCTTGGAGGTGATGATTCCTGACTGGCTGAGAACTTGGCATGGATTATAAAGCTATCAATAGGACCCAGAGGGGCAGCCGGAAGCTGGTAGAATTAGGTGGAGCCAGCCTTTGGACCGAGGGGATTCCTAGATCCCAGGCTGGTGGGGGGGCTGGAAGGGGGTGTACATGGTGCCTGGTGTGTCTCTCCCACAGCACGACACAAGGACTCAACCCAGGCAGCTTTGGAAGCTTAGAAGCTGCCTAATTTCCACTGAACTGATTTCTGGGTATGCGCTTTTGGGTGGGTTATCTGTTACTCTCTATTTGTATTTCTGTACTGACTCCTTTTCCAGATTCTGGAAATGGCAAACTTGGTATTATGAAAAGGCATGGCAGAGGGTGTAAAGTGGAAAAGAAGGAATAGATACTCAAATCAGGCCGTCCAGGTGTTAGGGTGGGGGAGGGGCACAAGGCAGAATTGAACTTGCTTGGGGAGGGGGAGTTGGTTCAGGGAACAGGGAGCTCAGAGAGCTAGGTCACTGCTTCTGAGATCAGGAAGTTATTTTGAATTCTTCGAGAACTTGGTACCTAGGGAAGATTGGTCCCCTTAGGACAGCTCTGTTTATGAACTGAGGCCCTGGGGAATAGAGGGGCTGGCCCAAGGATTTTTCAAAGCCTTCTACTTGTATCCTTCAAAAAAGAAAATGAGGATGAGAATGTTAATAATACTAGCTAGCATTTATGTAGGGCAGCTAGGTGGTACAGTGGATAGAGCACCAGGCCTAGAGTCAGGAAGACCTGAGTTTAAATCCAGCCTCAGACACTTAGTAGCTGTGTGACCCTGACCAAGTCTCTTACCCCCATTTGCCTCAGTTTCCCCATCTGTAAAATGAGCTGGAGAAGGAATGGCAAGCCACTCCCAGTACCTTTGCCATGCAAACCCCAAATGGGATCATGAGGAGTCAGACATGACTGAAAAATGACTAAAAGCATTTATGTAATACTTTAAAGTTTGTAAATATATATGTTAACTTATTTGAGCCTTACAGCAACCTTGTGAAGTAGGTGCTCTTATCCCCATTTTACAGATGAGAAAACTGAGGTTGATTGAAGTTAAATGACTTGCCCAAGGTTGCATCGCTATTAAGTGCCTGAGGCAGGATTTGAACTCAGGTCCTCCTGACTCTCAAGGCCAATACTCTAGCCTCTGAATCACCCAGGTAACATATGTAGCCTCAGTCTATCCCTTCCATCTTCTCCTTGTTGTATCAGTCATCTCCCCTGCCCCTACCGTCTTCATCCTTGCCCTTTCTTTCTAGCCTACAAATGGTATTCATGCTCTCCCTAGCCTAAAGAATTTTTCCTTAACCCTGCTACCCCCTCAAACTCTCATTCATTCTCTTTTCCCATTTGCTGCCACATTTCAAGAAATGGTCATATACCCTCTGTGCCTCCCCTTCCTCCCAACCCACTCACCCCCTAAGTTCTTGTAATCTGGCTCCTATCCTCACCGCTCCATAGGAGATGCTTTCTCCAAGGTCATCGGTGAGCTCCTAATTCCTAAGTCAAGTGGCCCTTTCCTTAATCTCCTTAATCATGTAATATGATTAATGATGACTCCAATTTACATGGGACTTCAGGGTTTACAAAGTTGGTTTACTTGCTTTGTAGAGAGTGTTAGTTTCCTTCTCCCCTAATCTTACGTCAGAGGAAACTGAGTCATAGACAGAGGTTAAGTGGTTTGTTAAGGTCCACTGATACCAAGTGGCCAACCCTAGATCCTATCCCTGGCTTTTGATCCCAAGATCAGTACTCTGATCATTATACCGTGCTGCCTCCTCTTACCAACCACAGAGGAACAGGGAAGATTCTCTGGAACAGGTGGCATTGGAGCTGGGTTGTTACTACCAGGATAAACTACCCTCAGCCTGACATTTAAAGCCCTCCATAGTCTGGCTCTCACCTACCTTCCCAGACTCATTTCATGTCATTCTCTATGTCAGCCAAATTTCCCCACTTGTCATTTCGCGTTCAGGACATTCCAACTCCTACTTCTATGACTGCACAGGATGCCCCTCTGGAAGGCTTGCCCTCTCCACTTCAGTCTTTACAGGATGGATTAGAGAGAGATGGCAGAGATGGAACTGGGCACAGAGTTTGGAAACCAACTGGATGTGAGAGGTCAGGGAGAAGGAAGAACCAAAGATTAAATCCAGAGTTTAAACATGAGAAACTGAGTAAATGGGGATGCTGGAGACAGAAGATGTTGAAATCTCTTACAAGCTTCTTGGCCTTTTGGCCTCAGACTGGTAGGAGGTTAAAGTTGAGTATGTCTCTGCCTAGGTCTACAGGACATATAGTGTGCCACCAGGAAGGGTGGGAGGCCAGGGGGACAGAGGGGTTATTCATTTCTGGCCTGAAACAAAAAGGGGTCTTCAATGTGGATGGTAGGCAGGATTTTTTATGCTAGATCATGTTTCCATTGGCGTAGGGAACTCACTCAACAAGCCTTTTTAACCAGCTATTATCTTCCTGCTAGACACTGGAGATACAAAGACACAAATGAAAATGAAACAATCCTTATCCTCATGGAGCTTATATTCTATTGAGGAGAAACAACTCATACAAAGAAAAAGAAATACAAATGAGATACAAAGTGACTTTCAGGACCACCAGTGCCAGCAGCTAGGGGAGTCAGGATGGGCCTCCTGAAGGGTGTGGCTTCTGAACCGAGAGACCCTCACACTTAGGGGGCAGAGTATAGATGACGATTCTGCAATGGAGGCTGAGGAGTGGTCAGACAAGGAGTAACAATAAATAATAACGGTAACTAGTATTTCCATAGTGCTATGGGTTTGCAAAGCACTCTGCGTACATTATCCTGTATGAACCTCATAAGAACACAGGGAGATCCGTACCCTTATGATTCCTATTTTGCGAAGAAGGAAACTGAGAGACGTTAAGAGACTCATCCAGGACCACACGGCCGTCAGGTCTTCCTGATTCCAACTCTTTTGCTCTCTCTACTGCACCACCTAGCTGCCTCAGGTAAAAAGCCAGGAAAGAGCAATGTTACAGAAACTCAGGGAGGAGAGGATGTCTCTGATGAGAGAGTCATATGGCCTTTCAAGAGCTACAAGGAGTTCAAGCAGGGTGAGGAATGAGAAAAGATTGTTGGAGATGAGCAATTTGATTTAAGTGGTAGGACTTAGGGTCACATGACCACTGAGGGATCTGGTACAAAAATCCTGGCCTCCAGCTATGGAAATTCTTTCCATTGGTATAGATGGCGACTCATCTGTAACTCAGCCTTAGAGTGTTGCCTCGACAAACACTGAGTGGTTAAGTGATCTGCCCAGGATATCCAACCCAGCTCTTCTTGCCTCCAAAGACAGCCCTCCATCCATTACGCCATGCTGCAGAGATAGTAACTGATGGAGGAAGTATGTGATGACCCACCTAAAGCCATCATTAGTCCCCCAATCTTGGGTTAGAGGATGCTCAGGAGACTGTTCCAGTGAAAGCTTCGGGAGCTCTTGGACCCAATTGGATGCCGTGACCTGAGAAAACCGAATGTCTGAGCTAGAAGGGACCTGGGAATGTAGAATGTTAGGTGGAGTGGCCTTCCAACATAAAACATTAGAGCTGGAAGAAACCTTCAGTTGGGAAATGATGGGATTTGGTGCTAGAAGGGATCTTAGAGAGCTTTTAATTGATATTTTACAGGTCATTATATAGATAAGGGAACAGAAAAGATAGCTGGAAGAGACCTTCAAAGCTATAGTGTTCCAACTGGAGGGGACCTTAGAGGCCATCTAAGCCAGGAGTACTTAACCTGGAGCTCACTGCCTTTTTAAAAAATACTCTGATAATTGTATTTCAACCTAATTGGTTTCCTTGTTAATGTTATCTATTTTATTGTATGCACTGAAAACCATCATTCTGTCCATGAGCTTCACCAGAGGGGGGACCGTGACATAAAAAAAGGTTAAGAACTCTTAATCTGGTCCAATTTCTTTTACAATCAATCAGCCAGTATTTATCAGGCAGCTACTACGTGTCAAGCACGGTGCTAGGCACTGGAGATACAAACACAAAGAAGGAAACAATCCCCTAGATGTTAATGTCATAAACGAGACTGAGACCTAGGAAAGAAAAAACCGCCTTCTCCCTTCTGTTGTCCAGGGTATAATTAATAAGGGCCGATGTTCTCATGTGGGTTTTCTAGAGGTATGTTCAGATTCAGCCATTTCTTTAGAAGCAACCTAATGTAGAAGTGGGGCAGCTAGGTGGCACAGTGGACAGAGCATTACGCCTAGAGTAAGGAAGACTCCTCTTCCTAAGTTCAAATCTGGCCTCAGACATTTACTAGTTTTGTGACCCTGTGCAAGTCACTTAACCATGTTTGCCTTAGTTTCCTCATCTGTAAAATGAGCTGGGGAAGGAAATGGCAAACGACTCCAGTGTTTTTGCCAAGAAAACCCCAAATGGGACCGTGAAGAGTCAGATATGACTGAAGTAACTGAACCACAATATAGAGGTTAGAGTGCTGAGTTTGGAGTCAAGAAGACCGAGGATTCAAATCCTGACTCTGATACTGGCTAATGTAATCCTGGGCAAGGAAGTCACTTCATTGCTGAGCCTCAGTTTTCTCATCTGTAAAATGGAAATGATGGCATGACAATACTTACCTTACCAAGGTGTTGGGAGGTTCAAATGAGATAAGGGATGCACAGCACCTTCCAGAAAGTTTAAAGCACTATAAAAATTTAACGTTGTTATTGTTTATCATGGACTTTTCCATCTCAGCAGGGAAAATCAAAGGCATTGCCCCCTTTCTGCCACCTCCAAGTTTGGGGTGACACCACCCTCTAGTGTTGGCTTTTTAAGGAAGAAAAATCTCATATCCCTGAGGGAGATTCTCCCTGGCCTTGAGCTGCCAGGGCCAGGAAGTTGGGCATCAGAAGCAGTCCTAGTGGAAGGGGCCTGGTAAGAACTCCACTCATCTGCTGTCTCCTTCAGCTTCTCATTTGTGTTGGATGTTCAGGTCGCCCAGTCTGGAAACCTTGGAATCCTCTTGGATTATTCCCTCTCCCGGCCCCCACTCCATTGTCCTGTCCAGTTGCAAGTCCTGGCAATTCTACCTCCATAACATTTCAGAAACATCCCCTTCTCACCACTAACATGGCAGCCGCCACCACCATCCTAGTTCGGTCTTTGTTGTCCCTCACTGGAGTATCGCAATGGCCTATTAATTGGTTTCTCTGCCTCCATGCTCCACCCCGCCTCCCTGTCCAATCCATTTATTTACCTGCAAAAATAGTCTTCCTCAGTTAGGTCAGGTCTGACCATGTCCGACCATGTCCTTCTCCTACTTGGAGATGGCTCCCTATTGCCACTAGAACAGAATACATATTCCTCAGCTCGGCCTCCTCTAACCTGGCTCCATCCGACCCTTCTGCATTTATTTCACATTACCCCCTTTTTAAACATTCTTTTGTCATTGTTGTTCAGTTGTTTCAGTCCAGTCCAATTCTTCATGATACCATTTAGGGTTTTCTGGGCAGAGATACTAGAACGGTTTACCATTTCCTTCTCGAGCTCATTTTACAGATGAGGACACTGAGGCAAACAGGGTGAAGTAACTTGCCCAGGGTCATCCTGCTAGGAAGTGTCTGAGGCCAGATTTGAACTCTGGTCTTCCTCACTCCAGGCCTGGCACTCTACCCACTGCGCCACCCAGCTGCCCATTCTACATTCTGGCAAAAACTAGACACTTGTTCCTCAGACTCAATATGCCATCACCCTCCATCTCTCCTGCCTCCATTGTACTCCTTCCCCTTAGCCTTTCAGATTTCTTCTCCTCCTTCACAGCTCAGCTCAGGGGCCATGAAGCTTCCATGACACCCTCCCTCACCCCCTCTACTGCTAATGTTCTTTCCTTCCTTATATATCCCTTTGCCTGTTCTTTCTCCCACCCCCATCCACCATCATTCTGCATCTTCGATTTGTCGATCCTTGTACATGGTACGTCTGGGAGGGCTTTATTGTATCTCTCATGCCTAACATAGTGCTATGTTTATGGTAGGTGTGCTAAGTTGAATTAAACTATTCCCTTGCATTTATATAACATGTTGAATTTTACAGATATTTTTGAATCTCTTATTTCACCTGGTCTTCTGTGACGTAGGTCAGGTGAGGTAGTATTATCCCCACTTTACAGAAATAAAAATTCAGAGAATGGAAGCCAACTGCCCCAGGTCACAGAGCTGGTCAGTGAGAAAGCCAGAGTAGCACCTGGGTCCCTTGGTTCCCACCCCTGTGCTTTTGTCCACTGGTACCCCAGTGCCATCACCCCGTACCCCACGCCTTGCCTCACTCTGTGTGTGTCCTCTGCAGTCTTCCACCAAGAGCCTGCGGGCCACCATTGGGGAGGCCTTTGAGCGCTTGCACCGGCTGCTACGTGAGCGCCAGAAGGCCATGCTGGAGGAGCTGGAGGCGGACACAGCCCGCACCCTGACGGACATTGAGCAGAAGATACAGCGCTACAGTCAACAGCTGCGCAGGGTCCAGGAGGGCAGCCAGATCCTTCAGGAGCGGCTGGCTGAGGCAGACAGGCATGCCTTCCTGGCTGGGGTTGCCTCACTGTCTGAGCGGTACGTGGCAGGGACAAGAGAGGTCCATCCAAGGAGGGGCCCTTCCTCCATGCATTCACTCTGGCTGCTGTCTTCTTCCTCCTTCCTCCTTCCCTCCAGTAGCTGCCAGGAGCCAATTCTGACCCTAGCCTAAAAGGCAAAAAGGGATTGCCCCTCCTTAGTCTGGGCACACAGAGGGAAGTGTTAGGTGACTGTGATCTTTGCTTAGATAAAAGTGCATTATAAAGCTCTGGACAGATGTAAAGTACAGATGGCATTTCTTTTTAAAACTTGTACAGATCTGTTTTATTTTTCCATCCCCTTCACTTCCAAATATCTGTCTCCTCCTCCTCTCCTACTCAGAGAATTAAGAAGAAAGATGGGGAAAAGAAGCCATCAGGGAAAGTGAAGAAAGCATTGAGCATCACATGCCATGAGGCAGCTAGAGAATCCAGGGCCGACCTTGGAGGCAGGAAGATCTGAGCTCCATCCCCATCACGGTCATTTACTGGCTACGTAGCCCTGGGCATGTCACTGTACATCTCAGCTTTAGTTTCCTTAGCTATAAAATGGGGGTGATAATAGCACCTACCTGAAGGGAAGGAGGCCATGTCCTACATGATTAAAGACTGTGAGCAGCAAGATAAGTGCATTTGGTGAGGACCCAGGGAGATGTGAGGGAGGAAGGCAGTGTGAGCAGGGAGCTAAGAACAGGCCTGCTTCAACCCTCAGGCTGGGAACAGGGCACACAGCCTACATAAACATGGTCCATTCTCTCCAGACATATGCCTCCATTTTTAATAAAAGCCCTCAATAGGCACTGAGGGCTGACGTTTGTTCAGTTCTTCAAGTTTTCCAGAGTAGTAGGTAGATAACATTCTCCCTGTTTTACAGACGAGGAAGCTGAGGCTCAGAGACAGCCTCGGTTATTAGTGGCAGGGCTGACACTTGCATCCATCCAATTCCCAAGCCCGGCTGACAGTTTAGAATGAGCAGTGTGGATGGGCAGTATGACTGAGTAGATACAGAAGCCATTATAGCAAGAACAGCCCATCATGTTGTCCTTCCAAGGCATGTCCTAACAAGGCTGCTCTCCTCCATTGGCTCCCTTCTCTCCCTGAGAATTCCTCAGTGACCTCAGTGGCTGCAGAGTCTCCTGGGAAGTCTTTGAAAGGCCCATAGGCCTTGTTAGTTACCAGCCACTGGTGACCAACATTCACAGTAGGAAAAATACGCTGGTCGGCCTCCATCTAGGGCCAAGTGACTGACCAAAGAGAGAGCAAGATAAAGATAGAGCTTAGGTTAACAGAAAGAATCAAAGCAGTGGCCTGAGACCTGCTACCCTGCCAGGAGTTCTGCCATTCTATTACTATTCCATCCAGGAGAGTAAACATGCCCTCTGAGAAGAAGACAAACACGAAACCAATATGAGCCATTAACACCTTCTGTCAGTTAATCAATCTAATTAGCCAGTCACCTAACAAAACGATGATGGGGATGGGGATAGGAGAGAGAGAGAAAGAGATCTAGACCATGGTACATGGTCCAAAGAGAAGCGTGAGGATTGCATCCCTGTAGACCATGTGGGCCGTGAGATTAGCCCCCATGAAAGCTTAGCTTCTTCCTTCTTCTCCTCCTCCTTCTCAGCTTTGTGCCATCTTGGGTGGGGCAGTGCTGCAAATGCCTGGAAATAAATAGGAGGCTAGCCTCTAATCCAGAACATTCTCCTTCCAGGCTCAAAGGGAAGATTCATGAAACAAACCTGACCTATGAAGACTTTCCCACCTCTAAGTACACAGGCCCCTTGCAGTACACCATCTGGAAGTCTCTCTTTCAGGATATCCACCCTGGTAAGGTGCTGTCCAGCTCACCTTGGGGAACTAGGGGTGCAGCCCCTCCTGGGGAGGGGGGGTGTTGTTTGCCAGCTCCCTGCATGGGGCAGAGGGACTTTGGGGCATAGTTTGGACAGAGATGGAAGGTGTAGAATCATTGTTAATGGTGAAATTACTCTCCAAGACATATCATCAACTTACGCCTACAGGGAGATGGGCAGATGCACACCTTCAGTTATAGACTATCAGTGCTGGGAGGGGCCTTAGAACCTAGAATGTCAGAATCAGGAAGGACCTTAGAACACAGAATGTCAGATCTGAGAGTACCCTTAGAACACAGAATGACAGAGCATGCAAGGCCCTTAGAACCCAGAATATCAAGACTAGGATGGACTTTAGAGCACAGAATATCATAGCTAGAAAGGAGCTTAGAACATAAAATGTCAGAACACTGAGTATCAGGGCAGCTAGGTGGCACAGTGAGTAGAGCATGGGCCCTGCAGTCAGGAGAACCTGAGTTCAAATCTGACCTCAGACACTTGACACACTTATTAGCTGTGTGACCTTGGGCAAATCACTTAACTCCAATTGCACTGCCTTCCCCCCTTCAAAAAAGAAAAGAAAAGAACACTGAGTGTCAGAGATGGAAGGGACCTAAGAACATTGCATGTCAGAAATAGTGAGAACCTTAGAATGAGACAAAATGTCACAGATGGTAGGGACCTTAGAACAGAGCTTGACACAACTAAAAGACACTTTACAAACTGTATATTCCAAGCTCCTTGTTTTCCAGAGGAAGAAACTAAGGTTCATTCATCCAAAAGATACTCACTGTAGATTATGGCATGACTGCTGTGTACAGGATGAGTATTATTGGGAAATACAACCAGAGATAGGGCCATCCTGGGAGCTCAGGTTTTCTGTGGCTCCCCTCAGAAAGCTCTCCTGGCCTGCCTGGATCCACTGCCTTCCAAAGCCGCTGTCTTTGTGCAGACCTTCTTCCTCCTTGCCTACCTACCACAGTAGTATCCCAGAAGGTCACTAGTCTCTCCCAAGCTTCCGTCCATTTTATGATTTTAGACATGTCAGGGAGAAGAATCTTCCTAGGGCTCCTTGCTCCAGGCAGTTAACAGCCCTGGAGTCAAGAAGAATCTGGGTTTAAATCTTGCTTTTGTGTGACCCACTCCCTGTCTCTGTCCCTCAGTTTCCCTGTCTCTAAAATATTAGAGACTAGATTATCTGCCTCACTGGGTCATTATGAGGCTTCTGTGTGTGGTACACAAAAAAGGGCTTTGTAAACTTCGATGCTATATATAAATGTCACATCAACAAGCAAGCCTTTATTAAGCACCTACTAATATACCAGTCAGCTCTAATCATCTGTCATTTCCTTGCTCAAGAGCCAATTGTGGCACCCTAATCCAGACCCCTCTGCCCACCCTCTCACTTGTTAGGCTCTCCTTTCTTTAAATCTTCCTGCTCTGGCCAACCTAGGCTTTCCACACCATTTTTTGCAGGTATTCTTCAGAAAAGACCCATGAGATGCCCTTTACTTTTCTTCCTATGAATTTCTGTTCCTCCCTCTCTTCTTCAGACTTGCCTATTCTAGGAAGCCTTCCCTGATTATCCCCATCTTACTCTGATTTCTCATTTACTCTCTAGTCCCTTGGCACTACTTGAATTATTTTAATTGGCTTTTGTTTGCATGTTGCTTTGCAAGTGTTTACTTATGTGCGAGAGACATTTCCCCAAGTAGCATGTAAGCAATCTAAGAACTGAGCCTTGTGTTTCTAGAGTGAGACTGGAGAGGAAGCCTAGATGCCGGAGATGCTCCAGAGGAAGGTTCTGCCTTCTTGCCTTTCCTGGGCCCCTGAGAGAGGAGTCCCAGTGTGTCTGACAGAAGTCACCAGCAACCACTTTGGTGACTCCTCTGGCCCACAGGAGCCCCTCTGAGCCTTTTGCTTCCCTTCCCTGCCGTAGGCACTGACCAGCTAAATCTCCTAGGTCTGTCTGCTGAAACTTGCATCTGTTGGACTCCAGTCCAATCCAATAAGCATCTATTGAGCACCTGGTATTTGTGTGCCAGGCACGGTGCCAGCCACTGGGGATAAAAAGACAAAAGTGAAGCTTTTCTTGCATTTAATGAGCTTCTGTCATACTTGGGCAGGGGGAGAAAGGGCACACAGGGAAAATACTGCATTTAACCAGATAAATACAGATGTGAAAATTTCAGAAGAGAGAGCATCAGTGACTAAGGAGATCAGAAAGGTCCTCCCTTAGACGGTGTCACACAAGCCAAACTTTGAAGGAAGCTAAGGATTTTAAGACACGGAGGTAAGGAAGGAGCACATTCTAGGTACCAGCATGGGGCCACCCTGTGCAAAGGCATGGCCGCCATGCTGAGTTTGGGGATCTCAGCTGGTCAGTTATTGCTACTGTTGCTGCTGCTTTTATGGGATTGAACACCGAGAGGCAGTGGGCTGCAGTGGGCAGAAAGACGAGGGTTTGATTCCTCCCTCAATTAACTTTATTATCTGTGTGCTTTTGAACAAGTAACTTCTTTCTGGGCCTTCTGTAGTGATCTAGATCTGAGCCTCTCAGCCTAGGGCCTCCAGACACCCAAGGGGTCCATGGATAGATTTCAGTTCTATGGGCTGGGAAAAAAAAAATCACATCTTTATTTTCACTACGCTTGGCTTTCTTTGTAATGCTCTGCATTTTATTTTGCACATTTAAAAACATGATTCTGAGAAGGGAGGGGTCCGTAGGCATCACCAGACACCACCCCAGCAGTCTAGGACACAGAAGAGTGAAGGACCCTTAGACTACATCCTCTCTGAGAGCCCTCCCGCCTTCAGTAGTCTGTGGCTTTAAGCCATAAGGGAAGTAATGAAGTAGAAGAATGGCCTCTGGTGGCCAAGAGTGGCTTAAAGCTGCAATCATCTAGACCAACCCCCACATTTTCTGGATGAAGATTCTGAGGGCCCAGAGAAGTTGAATGAGTTGCTCACAGTCACATCAATCAGTTGGTAAACATTTATTAAGTGCCTGCTGTGTGTTGGGGACTATGCTAAGTGCTAGGTATACAAAAAGACGTCCCTGCCCTCAAGGAGCTTACAATCTAATGGGTGCCTAGGTTGTAAGTGGCAGAACGAGGATTTACAAGCAGGACAGGATCATAGATTTAGAGCTAAAGGGATCTTAGTGCCCATCTAGTTCAACCTCCTCCTCATTTTCAGATGAGGAAACTGAGGCTCAGAGACCATGAATTATTTACTCAGGGTCATACAGCTATTAGATATTGGGACTCCAATTCCAGTGCTGTCTCCACCATGTTGCATTGCCTCCCATTAGTGGGGAGGACAAAATGAAGTTCATTACAGGTGAGAGGCCAGAAGGGATGGAAAGGAAGAAAAGGATACCACAGACTTGGGTGAGATCTGGGAACAAACAATAATAGCAGCCAACATTCCCATGGCACCTTCAGCATGCCAGGCACTGTGCTGCGTGCCCGGTGCTTATGTGGGAACAGATACCAGATCACATAACCACAGGAATAGTGTTTCTTCATAGAGCCTGACTGATAAACACCCAAGAGAGACAGCTAATGAATAGAATGTTTGCCCATGAAGCCTTCTCAGGATCCTCCCCTCCCAAGCTGGAAACTTCTCTTTTGACAGTCCTACCAAAAAAAAAAAAAAGGGAGGTGGGGTGGGGTGAAGCCAAGATGGTGGCATGATAGTCCTACAGTCAGCATGAAAGTCTCCAGAATTGAGGCGTTCACAGAATCCTGGAATCTCCAGGTTGGAAAGGACCTTAGAAGTTGTCCAGTGTGACCCACCGTTGGGCTGGAATGCTGAGAAGTTGGGTGGATATTGAGGTTACCGAGGATGACAGCAGGAGATTGGGTGGATGAGCAAGGATCTGAAGCCATGAAGGATGGTAGAAGGGTCATAAAGAGTGGTCAGTGACAGTGGAGAAGGGTGATATAAGTTACCTGGTGGGAACCTTGATAGAGGAGCATGTTAGTGATGTTGGTTGTTGTCCTTCGTACTCAGAGAGGACCAAAATGGCATCACTATGTTTGGACTGAGGCACGGTGTGTCCGGCTGTGGCTGATCAGACCAATAACAAGCTCAGAAGGCCCTACCACAGGTCAAGTGTAAATAGTCCGTGGGAGCATCTGGAGTGAGGACGTCTCTAAATTTGCACATCTCATGTTTCTTTTGAGCTACTACAATTCTGCTTTGCTCATAACGCAGAGCACCTTCTTTCATGTGGGCGTACCATTGTCTCCCATGACTCACAAGACAGACCTTGAGAGTAACCTCATATCACTTTTTTCTGACCTCTGTGTAAGCATGTTGCTGACATAAGATTGGTTTGGAAGTAGTACTGGGGAGGAAGAAGTAGGCTGAGCTTAGCACCTCCAGCAACGAGCACAGTGCCTGGCATGTAGTAGGCGATTAATAAATGCTTGTCTACTTGACTACTCTCCTCCTGCTGAGCCAGCAATGTAAGAGGTGGCCAAGGATGTGGTATCATCCAGGGAGCCCCTATATTTCCTAACCTAACTCTCTCCCTCTTCTCCCTCCTCATTCCTCCCTGCTGCCCCGCTTTGCCCATTAAAATGCTGACACGCCAGGGAATCTCAGGGTCAGACAAAGTTCCATCCACTTCAGGGGATGCTTCCATTTCCCATAGTGCCTCCGACTAGGCAAGCCCGGGAACAAAGAGCATTTAGTCCCTTTCTGAACCATCTCTGGGGGCCCAGCCTTCATCGGCTCTGGGCAGGAATTCCTCAGCGGCTTGGAATGCTGCAGAGAAGTCCGATTTTGTCCCACAGGATGTGGGGAGCCTGGAAAGCATTTTCTGGTGACTGGAAGCTTCTCCAACTCTGCAAACAATCTCAGAGCCCATGGCTCTCTGGAGAGGTCACACCCAGGGCCCCTGAGGACTATCTAGAGCAGTGATGACATATTAAAGGCACACAGCAGGTGCTTAATAAATGCCTGTCAACTTGTCATTTTCTAGACATCGTATAGTAGTCTCAGGAACAGACATGTTACTGAGGCGGCTTTTTTTTTTTTAGTAAATAGTGGAATGTATCTAAGCATTAGCCTAACTACCGTGGAAGACTGCACTGATCCAGGGAAATGTGGGTCAGAGGGCACAGTTGTCAACTCTGGTCTGTCACCTCCTGACAGAGAAAGAGATGTGCTTCTTACATGGAGGGGGGTGATTCTTAAAGGCAGTGATAGATAACACTGCCACCTTGCCTTTGTATATAGTCAGTCTCCAAGAAACACAAAAACACATCACAGCTTCTAACCCGTGAATCTTCACCTCAACTCAGAGGGGGAAAAAAAAGAGCTGAAGCAAGGATTCTTCTAAAAATAAAAAGCTGAGGCCCAGGAAAACTGGGGACTGTCTTTTTCGTTAGGCTTCACTCTCCCCTGATGTGCAGGGGGTGGTATATTAAGAAGGATATTATTACAAACATGTCCGTCTGGTGGATTTTGTCCTTCACTGAACCACAGCAGATGTCCACAGCATGAGAAGAGAAAACAGCAGATTAGAGAACTATGTTTCTGTTTATACTTCTGTTGATTAGGCTAACCATTTTAATGCTGCCTTTGCCCTTGATGAGTGAACCGAGAAAGAGTGTTCACTGAGGCTGTGAAATGCAAAACTCATGAAAATCAAATTTACTTTTGTAATATAAGCACTTTAATTTAGTATTGGTCGTGGTCAAGGCATGAATGAATGAAAGTATTCATTAAGTATGTGCTGTGTGCCAGGAAGACACTTATTTAAACAAATGGCTACCTGTAGTAAGTAGACATGTAAATGGAGATCCAATTCTAGTAAGGATTGTTATGGACATTAGTTGCAATTTGGTACTTAGCCATAACACATACCTTCTGTTTCAGGACACAGGCATCAGTCCTTGGCTATATGTGTCAATGAAGAGCAGTATAATTATTAATAATAATAACAGCATTTATATAGAGATTTAAGGTTTGCAAAGCACTTTACATGTTATTTCATTTGATTCTCATAGCAACCCTGTATAATAGATGCTATTATCATCATCCCTATTTTACAGATGAGGAAACTGAGGTAGAAGTTAAGTGATTTGCCCAAGGTCACACAGCTAGTGAGTGTCTGGGGCCAGATTTGAATTCATGAAGATGAGTCTTCCTGACTCCAGGACCAGTGCTAATATTCACTGTCAACTTGCCATTTTCTAGATATCATATAATAGTCTCAGGAATAGACATGTTACTGAGGCAGATTTTTTTTAGTAAACAGTGGCCACCAATCTGACCTTTTTGAAATAAAAGCTGAGTCACAATTGTGGCCCAGGCTTTCTGTTGTTGTTTGTTTTTTAAGAAGCAGGGCCATGGCTCCAACTCAAGTGAGTGAAATTCCATCGTGCTCCAGGGAGCACCCCACTGCTCGGCAGTGGGGCCTCCAGTTGCCAGCCCTGTTGGCTTTCCC
The DNA here is from genome assembly GCA_028646595.1 of Phalanger gymnotis. Classification (NCBI taxonomy): domain Eukaryota; kingdom Metazoa; phylum Chordata; class Mammalia; order Diprotodontia; family Phalangeridae; genus Phalanger; species Phalanger gymnotis. The sequence goes on from CM053622.1 coordinate 762,784,961, forward strand.
ATCAAAGTCTTCTCTCCCCCATCTCACTCACTGCTCCTTCCCCATGCATACTGAGAATGGAATGAGACCCTCTGAGACCCTTGTCAAGCCCTAGTCTAAACAAAGCTCGCGAACAACCCTTGTCACCTTGAACAAGTCAATCCCCTTCCCTGGGCCTCAGATCTTTCATCCATAAACTACAGGGGCTTGGGCTGAATGATCTCTTCATTCCCTTCCATTTCTAGATCTATGTATCTCTTTATTTTATTTTAAAAAATAAGTTTCATTGGAACTTTTCCTTTTTACATCACATTAATTTATAGATACATTCTTTTTACTACATCCCATCCCTCTTGTAATGAAGAAAAACCATCAAGCTAAGCCAACAATAGCATATGCAACAGTCTACATCCTTAGGCCGCCATCTCTGTGCCAAAGGAAGGGAGACTTCTCCAGCGCCAAGACTGGTCATCACAATGACCATTTGTCTTCGTTTTAGTTTCATTCTCTTTACATTATTATAGTCATTGTCAAATCAACTCAGTAAGCATTCGGGATACAAAGGAAGACAAAAAGCAATTTCTGCCCTCAGAGGGTTCACAGTTAAATGGGGGAGACAACGTATAAACAACCAAAGATATATTCATATGTATACCACTGGTATATGAAGGTAATGGAAAATACTATTGTGCTATAAGAAATAGGGAAGATACGGACTTCATAATAACCTGGAAAAACCTGCACGATATAATGCTGAGTGAGCGGAGCAGAACCAGGAGAACATTATACACAACCACAGATATATGGATTCTGTGGGGACTAACACTGATAGACTTCACTCTTCTCAGCAATACAAGGTTTAAAGACAACTCCAAAGGACTCACGATGGAGAGAGCTATCTACATCCAGAGAATGAATTGTGGAGTCTGAATGCAGATTGAGGCAAACTGTTTGTCCTCCTTTTTTTTTCTTTTCCTCTTTTGTTTTTTTTTTTTTGCTTTTGTTTCTTCTTTCTCACGATTCATTCCATTTGTCATAATTCTTCTTTACAACATGACTGTTGTGTAAATAAGTTCAATGCGATATATAGGACTCCATGCCGTCTGGGGGGGGCGGTGCGGCGTGGGGAGGAAATCTGGAATTCAAAATCATGCGGAACTGAGTGTTATAAACTAAAAATAAAAAATCTTAATTAAAAAAAAACAAAGAGATGTGTGCAGGATAAATAGGAGATAATCTCAGAGGGAAGACATTAGTATGAAGGGGGATCAGGAAAGACTTTTCCTAGAAAGTGGGATTTTAGCTGGGACTTGAAGGCAGCCAGGAAGCCAAGAGGTAGAGATGTGGGAGAGCATTCCAGGCTCGGGGGATGGCCAGAGAGAATGCAGAGCGGGCAGAGATGGAACATCTCTGTGAGAAACAGCAAGGAGCATCACTAGATCAAAGAGCCCATTGGAGGGGAATAAGGTATAAGAAGACTGGAAAGGTTGGAGGGGGCCAGGTTACAAATTGCTTTAAAAGGGGTTTGCATTTGATCCTGAAAGTGATATATCAGGGCGCCGCTAGAGTTTATTGACAAAGGGGAATGACATGGCCAGACCTGTGCTTTAGGAAAATTAACTTGGCAGCTGAATGGAAGATGGACTAGAATGGAGAAACTGACCAGAAGGCTATCAGACTGGTCCAGGCATGAGGGAATAAGAGCCCTTTTCTGGGATTGTGGCAATGTCAGAGGCAAGATGAGGGCATACAAGAGTGATATTTTGAAGGCAAAATCAATAGGACTTGGCAACAGATTGTTGTAGGAGAGGTGAGAGATAATGAGGAGTCGGGTATAACACCTAGGTTGTTAGTCTGGGTGACTGAGAGGATGGTGGTACCCTCTACAATAAGAGCATGTTAAGAAGAGGAGTATGAGGAACAGGGGTGGGGAGAAAGAATGAGTTCAGTTTTAGACGAGTTGAAGATGAGTCAGTGTTTATTATGAGCTTACTGTGTGCCAGGCACTGTGCTGAACACTGAGGATGCAAAAAGAGTCACTAGATAGCCCCTGCCCTCAAAGAGCTTCCAGTCTGGGGGACATCCAGTTTGAGATGTCCAATAGGCAGCTAGAGATACAAGACTGCTGGATTAGTAGATCCAAGAATCATCAGCACAGAGATCATAATTGAATCTATAGGAACTGATAAGATCACCAAGCAAAACAGTATGAAGGGAGAAGAGGAGAAAGCCTGGGAGGGCACCCATAGTTCATGGGCGTGGTCTGAGTGAAAATCAAAGGAGACTGAGAAGGAGTAGTCAGAACGAGAAGGAGGAAACCCCAAGAGAGAGCCATGTTCCAGGAAAGAGAATATCAGAGGGGAGAAGGCGATCCGATCTGCAGTGTCAGAAGCTGTAGAGAGGTCAAGAAGAATGTGGACACAGGAGAAGTCATTCTATGTGGAGATTAAGAGATCTTTGGTCTTTGTAGAGAGTGGTTTCAGTTGAATGATGAGGGTGGAAGCCAGACTGTTGAGTTAAGAGAGAGGGGGAGAGGAAATGGAGGCACCTTCTCTAGGAATTTAGCCACAAAAAGGAAAGATGGAAGACAGTTTGGGAGAGGGACCTGGACGGGGATGGGTGGGTCAAGTGAAGGGTGTATATGTTACTCTTCTGGTTTTACTTATTTTGCTCTGTACCCCTTGTCCATGTTTTCTCATATTTTTCTGAATTCCTCATATTCACTATCTCTTGTGGCACAATAATATTCTACTGCAATTACATACCATAATTTGAGTTTGTTCAGCCATTCCCCATTTAATGGACATCAACTTTGTTGCCAATTTTTTTTCTTGCTACCACAAAAAAAAATTGTTGCAATTAATATTTTGGTGTATATGTCTTTTTTGCTTTCTGCCTTTGACCTCTAGCCTAGAACTCTCTTCATTCCTCTTGCTGTCTTAGAGGGGTAATTAAGTGTTTTGATTTTAAAACGACCTTTCCTCCCAGCCTTGGAACCTTGCTGGGTTCCAGGTTCCATACAATGGAAAAAGTATATAGTGCAGTTAATAAATTTCCACAAGGTGATAAAAGCAAACTACCAACCTAGCTACAATGTTACCCAGACTATACATTAAGAATGATTGTTGTCTGCAGCCAGTGGCTGTGTGGTCACAGATCTGTCACAACGACCCTCTCCTTGTCAGGAAAGCTGGATCGCCTCCCTCATGTTCCCTGTCCTTCCTTCCACAGTCCCGGCGGCTCTTACCCTGGATCCTGTGACGGCCCATCAGCGACTCATCTTGTCTGATGACTGCACGATTGTAGCCTATGGGAACCTCCACCCCCAGCCCCTGCAGGACTCACCCAAGCGCTTCGATGTGGAGGTGTCCGTGTTGGGCTCAGAGGCGTTTGCCAGCGGTGTCCACTACTGGGAGGTGGTGGTGTCAGAAAAGACCCAGTGGATGATCGGGCTGGCTCACGAGGCTGTCAGCCGCAAGGGCAGCATCCAGATCCAGCCTAGCCGCGGCTTTTACTGCATCGTCATGCACGATGGCAACCAGTACAGCGCCTGTACAGAGCCTTGGACCCGGCTCAATGTCAAGAACAAACTGGAGAAGGTGGGCGTCTTCTTGGACTATGACAAAGGACTCCTCATCTTCTACAATGCAGATGATATGTCGTGGCTATACACCTTCCGGGAGAAGTTTCCAGGGAAGCTCTGCTCCTACTTCAGTCCGGGTCAGAGCCATGCCAATGGCAAGAATGTGCAGCCTCTGCGCATTAACACGGTGCGCATTTAGTGACTGCTCCCTGGGGGAGTGGGCAAGCAGACCTCAGAGCTGGGAAGGAGCGGCAGAACATTGCCTCCTCCCCTGACCCGTGGGATCGGCTACCCCGCTCTTTTTGCCATCCACCGGTGCTGGCGCGTCTGCCATTGGGGCCTCGCTAGATGGCGGCTGCCCCAGTGGTCTGCAGCCTCAGGGAGCTAGAGAAGTCACTTCTCCCTGGACAGGTTGAGGCTTGCCCATGACCAGTGCAGGGATCAAATATCGCCCCCTCAACCACAGGGGTTGTTTCCTGACTCTGGTCTCCATTTGGCCAGTGGCCACTGTTGACTCCTAGGTGGAGATAGGAATTTCTCAAGGCCTGAGAGCTCCAAACCACCCACCTGCCCCAGATTCCAGAGCAATGTTTTTCCTCTTATTTTTCCATAGACTATGCACATTGGAGTTCTCATAGCCCCTCAGAGCAGCAGCCCAATCATATAGGCTGCAGGTTCCCTCCATGCTAGCGTCTTTCTCAAGCATGAGGGTGAAACAACACAGTGCCTCATAGGAATGAGAGCCCCTCAGGAGCCCTCTCAATGCCAGCCCCTTGGAGAAGGACGCTGGAGTGGTTTAGTGTTGGTAGGTGAGACAGTGCGTGGACCTCCTGTCCCAGCCTCAGAGATTTTAAAGAAAGATGTGGGGCTTGGGAAAGAAGACTGCCAGAGGGTAGGATGTGGGACCAGAGGGACTATCCAAGGGACCTAGGCATGCCATTGTGGGAAGGGACAGGATTGGAGGAGTAAAGACATGAGCTCTGAGTCTAATAGGATTGTTTCTTTGGTAAGAAGCTATCATGTTAGTCAACCTGACCCTAAGCTTGGCTTTTCAAATGAAGCTTAAAGATGAGGATAAAGTATAGGAAAGGAGGCTTTGGGGGAGCAGATCTCTTTATAGTTAACTCTCCGTTCCCAAATCAAGGACTCTTAAGTGTCTAGCAAGAAGAAAAGAAGCCTTGGGATAGACCCGAGGCCCAGCCCTAGTGAAATCAATGACTTGTAGCCTGGTCTAGGCCATGCATTGTGTATCCCTACAAGACCACAGAGCTTTTGGCTTAGTGTGGGAGAGACGGGCCAAAGGACGTCCAGGGGCCGATCTTCTGTAGTTGACTTTGCATGGCAGGCCTGCCCAGCAGCCTGGGCTCCAAGGAGGTCCATTTCAGGAAAGGAAGGCTCCTCCGTCCATATCTAAACCCTGCTGCTGTTGGAATTGGGCCCAAGCCTTCCTCATTCCCCCTAGCTCAAATCGCTCTACCCAAGGCAGCTCTGAATTCTCAGGGAGAAAAGTGGGGCTATGCTGCGCCCCAAGTCAAAACTGAGATTTCCTTTTTCTCCCTGTCCCGTGGAACCATGTCTAGCTGTGATCACAGCCCCTGGTTGCCCAGTTAGTCATTTCAGGGCCAGATCCTTTCAGGCAAATTTGAGATCCATTCTCAAATCACCGGTATTCACAAAGTGAGACCAGGAGTTGAAACATCTTAGCTCATGGGAAAACAACAATTATGGCATGGCTCAGAGCCCCCATATCCTCACCCCAGTGTGCCTAATAATCAGCAGTCCCACTTGGTCTCCTGGAGACCCCAGGGCAGCAGTGGAACAATGCAGTGGAATGGGAATGCTCAGGGGGTTCCCCAAAGGGAAGGAGCTGCTCTGGAGGGACATGGTTGGGAAAGCTGGGCCCAGTACCTGTACAACCTCTCTCTCCTTCCCTCATTCTTTGATCCTCCCCACTCCCCAGAATGCAGTATTTATAATAAAGAAAAAGAAAGAAAGGTTACTATACCCATTTTGTGATTAATGGCTTGTTTGTACAATATTAAAGTTATGGGATGTTATGGTTTGTTTTTCTCAATGAGCAGGGACCTCTGATCATGGGCAAAGTCTCCAAGCTCATTCTTCTAACCTCTTCTCCTCTTCTTGCTTTGTCCAATTTCTCTTTCGAGAGGGGCTCCCTCCTTCGCTCTCTCTCACTGTCTGTCTGGGGTTAGACCCCCTTACCCTATTCCATGTCTAACTCTACCTGGGGCTGGGTTACCTTCATAAATACCTGTTGGACTAGATTGGATTTCATCCCAGCCAATCAAGATTCAGAAATTCACCATCTGTGACCCGGCTGCCAAAGCATAAGCAAAAAGTCTTTAGAGTTATCAGCCACCCCTGGAGGACACAGCTGCCCAGAAAGGCTGCTTTTCACCTAAGGTTGAGTTAGGCCTTTAGGAATCACCCTAGAGAGCCTGTTTTCTGGCTGCCCTTTAAAATAAACAAGTGGAATCTCAAGGGCTTGGGGAACTCCCCCACAGCATCTCTCCCCCTCACATCTTAAGTGTGATGGAACTTCACCAGATCCTTTCCTGAAAGCAGGTTTCAAACAGCAGAGGAGGTATGAGAACTCAGAAGGGTAAGGAGAGATATCACTAAGTGGGCAAAGGGCACAGGCCCACAGACAGGACCTAGCAGTCTGTGTCATCCTATGAGCTGGAGCGAAGAAAAGGTGGAGAATGGAAGAAATGTAGTGGAAACCAGACTGGGAAGGGGAGAAGTCAGCTTGAGTTTAAAAACAAAACAAAATTCCAGAGATGCTGAATGACGAAGTTTCCTCAGAACAAGGCGAGAGAACATGGCCAGAAACATCAAGTAAGTAGAGTCCAGGGTGAGGACAGGAACCAAGAGCCCTGGGCAGAGCAATGCAGGCATGGCACGGGTAGGCCAGTGGAGCAATGTGGGCACAGGTGAGCAAGTGGAAGTCCAGATAACGAGCAGAGGAAGCAACCAGGAATGTGGACACATGTCCATGGTTGCTTTGTTCAGTGAATGTTCCCCTTCCCAGTACTTGCTTATCAAAGGCATGTTCCCAGGGAGAACCTGACAGGGCAGGATTTAGCCCCAATTTTACAGATGAGGAAATCCAGGCTCTGTGAAATTAGCTGACAACTAATGAATGGTAAACTCTCGTGACTCCCGGCCCAGCCCTCTTCCCATTGCCTCTCGCTATGGGTCCTGACCACCACTGTTTCCACAGCTGCCAAGGTGAGTAGGGAAGCAGGCCACCAGCAGGCAGCTGGGCCCCAGGCACTGTGTGTGGGAGGAGAAGATGGGGAGGGATGATCGCAAAAGTAACAAGATGGGGGGGGCGGGTTCTGACTATTTAGGCACAGGGGGAAGGGGAAAAAAGGATAATTAAGTGAAATGACTTGAAAACAATTATGAAGCACTCAGTGGTAAAGAATAGTGAAAGGCCCAATTGGGTAAGAATAGCTCACAAGTATTTTTCTCTCAGTTGATCCTTACAGTGACCCTGAAGTGTGAATGCTATTAGCATCCCCATTTTGTAGAGGAAGAAACTGAGCCTTGGGGAGGGTGACCCGCCTAGGGCTATACAGCTCCTAAGTGTCTGAGCCAGGGTTTGAACTTAGACCCTCACACTTCCAAGTCCAAAACTGTATCTGGCAGTGCTGGACTTAGAGTTAAGGGAGATTTAAATGAATTCGAGTCCTGGCTCCAGGATTTGCTGATGCTAGAGAAACTTTTCCACCTCTCCATGGCTCAGTTTTCTGATTTGTAAAATGCGGGTGATGGTCCTTAAGCTATCTGACATAGAGGAAAATGCCTTGTAAATCTTAAAGCACTGTCCGAAGGGGAAGGCTTTCCAGGGAAAAGCTTCTTGGAGAAGGTCATGGTCAAATGGACACATAGATGAGTGGGAAGGTCATTCCCAAAAGCAGGGAATACGGCTGGGGCAGATTACACTGTGTCTCCGACATGGCTAAGTGACAGGTTACAAGAAAAACCTAAGGTAGCCTTGAAAGGTAAAAAGTCACAAAGGCATATAAGGCAGGGGCAAAGGAACTGCCAAGCAAAGATTAATCATAGCTACAAAAGCCTTGGGTGATTTTAAGCAGCAACCAGGAGAGTTACCTTGGACCAGGTAATCTCAAAAGGTAAGGTTCCTTCTAGCTCAGACAGTCTATGGATCGATAAGTGTTTATATCTGACGATAAGGAGATAAATCAGGTTAAGTCCTTGGGGATGCGGGGATGCGGGGATGGGGAAGTGAAGAGAAGAACAAATCAGAGGGAGGAATGTCTTTGCTCTTGGCCTTGAGGTCCTGCCTCAGAAAGATGAGTGGAGTCACAGTGATGAGGGTGGCCAGAGATGAGAGGACCAATCAGAACGGGCAGAGAGGCCTTGGTTGTCTGCAGGTATTGGTTAGAGAGCACTGGAATCCTATTTGGGATCTGCTGACCCAAGGAGGAGGAGTGGCTCTGTAAGGAAATCCACCAGCGCCATTCCCCACCAGCCCACCTGAGGTCTGACCCCTCCCCCAGTGGGGCTTGCAGAAGCTCCGGCCCACCCACAAACACTGTGTCAAAGGAATTCTCTCCACGGGCAAAGATGGAGCTGTTTTATCTCCCAGCCCCCACTTAGCAGGTCCAGGGAAGTAACTAACTATGCCAGTTTCATCCAATCCTCCTCCTCCTGAGGAGGGGGGCCAGCTTTGCTTCTCATTTCTGACTCCATCTCACAGACTGCATAACAGATTTGAAAGAAAAAGGGGTCATTTCATACCTTGCCAAAGGTGTCAGGGTTCCAGGATCATACAGATTTAGAGCTGGACAGGGCCATAGAACTTTGGGACATTCTCTCTGGAGGTTCTGCAAGGAACCCATATAAACCACCTAGCGAAACAAAAACAGGCTCAAGGGATACAGCTCTCTTCTGTTAACTAAGAAGCTTCCCCCTGGGGAGGACTTGACTCCCCTGGAGCTGACTGCTCATGCTCCAAGGCCCCTTCCCCGCTCAGACTCTTGACTCTGTTCCTCCCCCACCCCCCACCCTAACTTCTCTGAGTTAAGAACCCTGGATAAGGAGGCTCAGGTTTGGGGTTCAGGGGGCTCACTGGAGCAGGCATAGAGCTTTCTGAAACTTCAACCCCATCCCTAAAGTCAGGGCAAAGGTGAATGTGGTGGCTTCCTCCTGATCCTGCCCCAGACTGCTCTGAGGACTGGAGAAGCAATTCCAGGCATAGGCCAGACTGGGAGACAAAATTATGAAGCGAGAGCTGGAAAGGACCTCAGAATGGAAAATGTCAGCTGGGAGGAGCCTTAGACCACAGAATGTCAGAACTGGGAGGGCCCTCAGAAGACAGAATGTCAGAGTCAGGAGGGCCCTCAGAAGACAAAATGTCAGAGCTGGGAGGGGCCTTAGAACACAGGATGTCACAGGTGGAAGGGACCTTAGAACATAAAATGTCAGAGCTGGGACGGGCCTTAGAACATAGGATGTCAGAGGTGGAAGGGGCCTTAGAACATAGAATGTCAGAGCTGAGAAGGCCCTTAGAACACAAGATGTCAGAGCTGGGAGGGACCTTAGAACATGAAATATCAACAGGTCACAGAAACTTGGACACAGAATGTTAAAGCTAGAAGAAGCCATAGAATATAAAGTTGGAGACAGAAGGAACTTTAGGACAGTACAACCCTCTAATTGTGCAGTTGAATAGACTAAGGCATGGTTGCCCCAAAGCCAGTATAATGCTTCTATGACTAGAGGAACATTTCCGTACTGCAATGGTTTTGCAATCTAATTGATGCAAGCCTTCTCTCCACTGCATACAGATGGCAAACCCTTTCATGCCTTCTTCTCCTGGGTAACTTGTCAGTGTCCTTCCATAAATTCTCCACAAGGGCCATGGACCTTCCTCCGGCCTTCTGACATTTCATAAATGCCAGTGGACCACGGTGAGGTTGTCTGTCAGTCTCCCAGCTCACTCCAATCAAGAATAAAATAGCTTGCCATTGTATCCTACCACAATCAGACCACATCCAGGGTAAGACATGTAAATTGCCATCACACATTAGAAGGAGCATTGGCAAAGTAGAACACACCTCCAGGACAGTGAAGGTGAAGGCAAGGTAACTTGAAACCAGGCCACCTGAGAATCATCCAAAGGAACTAAGGATGTTTAACAAGACAGACCTTTCAGGGAGTATGAATGCTGGGAGTATGGGCTGTTTGGTGAAAGAGGGATTAAGCTTGTTCTGCTAGGCCCCAAATGCCATGGGTGGAAGGTTGAAGAAGTAGTCCGGATCAATATAAGAAAAAACTTCTTAACGTTGCTAACAAGAAATCGTGAGTTCCCCATCAATGGGGGTTTCCAAGATGCTTGTCCTGAATATTATAGAAGAAATTCCTGCCCAGGCAAAGGGTGTAACAGAGGACCTCTCTTTGGTTCTGTCCAGTTCAGAGACCATCTAGCTTGATGACTCTCTGGATCTCTGTTTCCTAACTGTATCTCTCCCCTATCTACCTCACAAGACTGGTGGGAGAAAGGATCAAGTGAGGTGTAACCGTGCTGTTTATAACCAGAGATGGCCATCTAAATGTCCCCTCTTATTAATTTAGGTCATTTACTCTAATTCCTAGTTAGGAATTGTCAGTGTCCCCTCTCCTAGTGACATTTTCTGAAAGACGGCAAAGGGATGGGGGTAGGGTGGGGAGGAGTGATGCCAAAGCCTTAGTTGATTTGACAGCTAGTACTGGGGGCACCTGAGTCTCCTTTCAACTCCAGGGAAATATTGAAAAATCCCTGATACGTGAGAGCCCTGAGAAGAAGCAAGAGGCCCATGGTCCAGGCTCAGCAGAAAGACCTTGACACATGGGTCAAACAATCCCTTCCTTCTCTGGTGCGTGGGGTTGCTTTAACAGCTGACTGGTCCTTAATCCAGGTCCTTCCAAGCCGTCTCCTCCAGGGGACAGGCCTGGCTCTTAGAGAGGCCCCGCCCCTCCAAGGACAGAGTCAGCACCTGCCCACACCTGGTACACTGGTAACCAAGCCTAGAGCCAGAGCAGAAGCAGGAGCAAGCCTGAGGCAGCAGCTACAGAAGGGGACTACACCCACACCTCTAGCCTAGCCTGGGCCTATCACTGAAGCTTCAAGGATTCCAAGGTGGGTATTGGGAAGACTTGGGAATAGAGATGGCTAGGGTGATGGAAGAGAAGTAATGGATTTGGACCCTGGAGTCTTTTTGTGCCTATAGCACTGTAGTATGTAAGCCCTGGGATCTCAAGACTGATCTGGAAGCTCTGGGATTTTTTTTCCCAGGGAAAGAGCCAGTAGCATAGATCCATCTCTAATTTAAGAAAGCTAGGACTCCCAAAAGCCTATCTCTTATAGGGTCAAAGGAGCTCCTCTCTAACAAGGGACCCAGTGCAGAACAGCTGTCTCTTCAAGCAGGTGGGATATGGGAATTGCATTAGATATTGGTACCCAAGGGTCTCTGGAATCATCAGGGCCACTTCCCTTTCCATTTCCTTCTCCCTTTTCCACTCAGGTCCCCTAGGTTTCACCAGAGCCCCCAGTACAGTGCCCCACCTGGACCTGTCCTCCCTGTCTAGCCTGTAATCCAGAGCTATCTCATGTCAAACCCCCAGTCACAACTTACTGACCCAGCGAATCAACTGGACTGAAGTCTCCCTTTAACATGTCCAGTGATGGAGGACTTTTCTGCCTCCCAAAGTTCCCATTTCACTTTCTGCCAACTCAAATCATTATGGGTTTTTTTTTCTTACACTGAGCCCAATTCTGCTTCTCAAGCAACTTGGTCCCATTGCTCCTAATTCTGCCATCCGGGGCCAAACCAAACAAGCCTAATCTGTGTTCCACATGGTTGCCCTTTCAATATTTGAAGTCAGCTAATATGTGCCCCTAAGTCCAAGCCAAACAGCCTCAGTTCCTTTCATTGCGTGAGTCCCCCAAACATCCTGTTCACCTTCCCCGGATGCCCTCTAGTTGTCAATGTCCTTCCTAGAAGGTAGCAGCCAGAACTGCCCATAATACTCTCAAGTTGGTGAGCCTAGGACAGAGCACAGTGTGGCTTTTCCCCTTTTATTCTGGAGACTGTTTTTAGTACCATAGTCTGTCAGCATGAACTTTCTGGTTGCCACCTTACGCTATTGACTCAATAAGTTTGCAGGTCACTGAAGCCCCTAGGTCTTTTCACATGAACTATTACCCAGGCATGCTTCCTCAACCTTCCACTTGAATAATGGGCTTTGTGAACCTAAAACATAGGACTTCACATTTATCCTTATTAAAATGTATCTTATTAACGGTGTCATGGAAACAGCTCTGGAGTCAGAGAATCTGGGTTCAATACTTTGGAAAAGTTCCATTCTTACTGTAAATAAGAGATTGGATCAGATCGTCTCAAAGGTCCCTTCCAAATCCAGGCCCTATGAAGAGATCCAACCTTCTAGCCTGTATTCCCAAAAGAAGTAGTTAATGTCCTTAAATTAGAGACCTCACGCAGGCTCCTCAGGGAGAGACTGAAGAGGACAAGAAGGCTTTCCCAAGGATCCCCCTTGTCTCCTTCCGTCTTTCCATGAACAGCCTGCGGGAGGCAGATTCTTTGGCCCATCAAATTCTAATTCTCAGGCAAGCTTTCAAGGCTAGCCCCCATATATCTCCTCCCTACACTACCTCCTCTTCCATACCACCAACAAACCAGGTTGTTGTGAGACCAAGCTTGAGAATGAAATAGATAAGATTCCTTCCTCTCACAGACCAGAAAGAAAATGCAGCCGGTTATGTAAAGCCCACAGGCCTTCCATTTTCATAGACTTTTCCTGAGAAGGGAACAAAATAAAATCATAGACTCACAGAACATAAGAGCTAGAAGAGACTTGAGAGACTGTCTAATTTAACTGCCTCATTTTGCAGTGTGGGGAACTGAGACCAAGAAAGACGAGGTTGTTTGCCCAGTCATACGGTTAACAAATAGTAGAGTTAGATCTGGAACCCAAGTCACAGAATGTCAAAATTAGAAAGGACCTCAGCAGTCCAAACCATCCATGCCCCCTCCCCCAAAAAAACAAAAACCATCTCCAACATACCCTGGTAAGTGGTCATCCAGCCTTTGCCCAAAGTTCTCCAATGAGGGAAAACCTATGGTTTCCCTGGGCAATCCACTCCATTTTTGCACAGCTCTAGTTATTAGGAAGTTTGTTAGCCTTCTGATTTCCAGGCTAACATTCTTTTGACTACACTATACTGTCTCTTTCTGGGTAGGGCCCTATGCTTGGTATGGTTGGGAACAAAGAACAAAGTAGGACAGTCTCTGCTGTTCGAGAGTTCAAAGTCTGGTAAAGAAGTCGAGATACACACATGAAAACCCTCATTGACCTTGTACCTTGGAGGTATAAGGATGAAAGGAATCACATAGAAAGTTAGAACTGGAAAGGACCGTCACATAGACAGTCAGGGCTAGAGAAGACTTTAATGATCACCACGCTCCCTGATTTTATGGATAAGGAAAACACCTAAAACATCATCAGCATCCTAGATTTAGCCCTAGTATCCCAAGGTCAATGGGGATTTTCATGTGTGGATGCAGGCATAAGGGGAAAGTTTGGGGAAACCGGGATTTCCCTCCCTGAGGTTACTCTTGAGAAGACAGGCCATCCTGTAGCTCCTATTAAGGATAATACTTCACCATCCAGGCATTTATCTGAATTTCTTTTGAACCTATTTCTATTTCCAGAAACTCATGAGTCCCCTCTCCTAACACACCACTGTATACACTATGACAAAAACAAAATGTACTTTGGTTTGTCTTTAAAGTATCAATCAAGATTCATTGGTAGCCTTTAGTTAAAGGATCAACTTTCCAACATGGCTGTTTCACAATGGAATGAGCTGCCATATAAGGTAATGAGCTCACCATCACTGGGTGTGTAACAGAACCTGGATGACCACCCATCAGGATTCTGTAAAGAGGATTCTTGAATGCACTGGGAGATTGAAGTAGATAATCCCTAAGGTCCCTCCCAATGCTGAGATTGGAGAAATTTGGCCCAGAAGGAAGAAGATGATCCAGGCTTTGGAAGCCAGATTCTTAGCAGGGGCTAGGAAGAAGTGAGAGGAAGGCCAGCTTCTGATGCCAAGGGCACTTTATGGAATAGGATGAGGTGAGGCCAGAGCTGGGAAAGTCCTGGGTTCATGCCTCTGGCTAATGGCTCCTTTGCAGATTTTGGAGTTGGGAACATCAGGCCTCCTCCCCACCTTGTACCTGACAATCCTGTTGAGGAGCACCTCTACTAATGAGCATCAATCACCCATGCAACTTTTCCAGTGCCGACTATCGATGCAGTAAGTAGAGACCTCCCCTCCTTGCCCAGGAATCTTGGTGGTCTTCTAACCTACTTCAGTCTATGCCTGTGGGGCTGGTGGCCAGTGACCACTTCTAGCCAACACTGCCAGATGCTCTCAGCCTACCACCAGCTCTAATAGACAGGAGGTGAGGTCCTCCCCCTCCTCTGCCGTCACCCCATCCAGACACTTGGGGTCAAGAATAAATCAGGTGAGTGCTCTGGTTCCTAGGAGTTCTCCTGCCCCAGCATCCCAGCTGGTAGAAAAAGAGATCCAGGAACTAACGTGGGGCAGCTGCAAAAGTCTAATAAACCTGACCAAGTCTGTTCTGTAAAGTATCCCCAGGGCTCCTTCCCCTCCCTCCATAGACCCCCTTCCTCTCAGCTCCATCAGTCAATCAATAAGCACCAGCAGTGTGTTCTAAACACCACGAAGAATTAAACACCATCATTTAGTGATTCGGAAGCGCTCTATAAGAGAGACACCCAGGCTTTCTCTCCCTCTCAACGCCCACCTCCAGGCATCGGATGACTCCAAAATTCTCTTCCCTAAGAAAGTAATCATCATTACAGCTCACATTTGTATAAATGTGCATTTCTTCCTAAGGCACTTTTACCTACATTATCTAAATTTATCTCCACAAAGGGAAGTATATGCATTGTATGCATCTCATAGAAGAGGAAAGTAAGGGTGAGCTATGTTAAGAGACTTGCCTAAATTTGCAGAGCATGTTAGTAGCCAAGTGGGTATTAAAACCTGGGTCTCCTGATCCCCTACTTGGGCTTCTTTTACTGAACCAGACCAATTCTTGAAAGAGGAGAGGGGAAGGGAATCCCAAGAGCTAGGGGGCAGGGGAACCAGAAAAGGCCCCTTGGGATCATGCAGGCCATAGATGCTTTTTCCTGAACTGATGCCAAGCTCTTGGGCAGGGTAAGGAGCAAAACAGGAGCTCCTCTTTGTTTTAGTCAAGCCCAGGGCAGGGAAGCTGGGGTTCAGAAGGCAGGTGTGTCCTCCCTTCCCTGCAACAAGACCTGTATTGACATTAGAGGAGTCCTTTATAGGTAATCATTAGCTACTGTGTATATGGAGCGGGCCTTGGTACCTGAAGTAAGAAGTACTGATAGTCCTTGACACAGCTGACCATGACCACTATGACAAAATCCACGGATCTCACGCTGGGCTATGAACACAAACCAGAACCCAGCCACTCCTATCCCTATAGTTCTTGTCTTTCCAAGGACATTGTCTGTTCTTCAACTGACCAAACTAAGGGGTGCGTTGAACTCCTTCCAACACACATGAAGTTCCTTCACCCATCATGTTTTCTTCCTATTTCTTTATCCAAATCCTCTGTCAATGTCAAGGCTGATCAGGATCATGTCCACTGTGGTCTATGAAGTTTGCTCTGATAATCCCAGTTAGGACAGATCCCTCCCCCTCCCTCCTTTAACTCTTTTTGCACTTAACATTGACACTGGCCTCCTGTTTGGATGCCACTAGGACCTCATCTGGGTGGCTCCCTTCTCTACTGGTGCGAACCATTGTCATTCCATGATGTACTGTCATGGGCAATTCCTGTCTGTCCATAAATCCTCCACAATAGAAAGCTGTAGTGGGAGGAAGACTGTATTTAAAAGTAGAGGCGAGCTCCTACCTAGGTGGCTTTGGCCACGTCCATTCCCTTACTTAGGCCCGAGTGCCTTCATGTGATGATCTTCAGAGCCCCAACAAGGCATAAATCCTAGGCTCCTATCTGACACGCCAGAAGCCTTCCTCTGGTTCCTTATTACTCTGTGGAGTAGGGCAGCACTCAGATTCCCCAGGGAGCAAATACAAAAGCCCCATGCCCTGGTACTTTGTTGTTTACTAGAATATTCTGCAAGGGAAATGCTTTGGTTTTCTACCACATCAGCACACTGTGACATTATACATAACACCATCTGGCCATTCATATTGTTTGCTGGAGAATCCTATCTCTTTAACAAGACTAGACCTGAAGACTAAGTCCTGGGGGGAAGTGGGGAAGAGGAGAGGAAGTATGTGTCTTCTGTGTCTCCTCCTCCTCGGAGTCGCGCTGTGTAGAGTCAGACCCAGGACTGGATGCCCTGCAGATGGACCCCAAGTCTTTACTGACTGATAGAAGAAGACTCCTCTCTCCCTGGAGAAGCCATCCAGCCTATCTCTGATGGGCCTCTCCTCTCCTCCCGGGCTCCCCAGATGTGGTCAGCCTGCAGGCCCCGGTGATCATCATCCCTGTGTTGCTGTCCTCCTCTACACTGCTCGTGATTGTCTGCATCATATGGAAGACATGCCGGAGGTGGAGGACTACTGGCCAGTGCTCCCCATCCCAGTGACAGGTAAGCCTAGGCTTGCCCTGGAGATAATAGCAACCGTAATGGTAACTCATACCAGTCTCTCACATGTGTATAGTGATCTACAATAAAGCAGTCTCGTGTCTTTTAACTCATATAATCCATACAACCACTCTTTGAGGTAAATAGGACAGAGATTATTATTCTCTCTTCCTCATCTTGAGGCTTAGAGAGTTTACCCCAAAGCACGATACAGCATAAAATAAAAAACAACAAAACTGCTCCCTGGCGTTTGAGTCAGAAGCCTACGTCGAACTTCCAGCTCTACCACTGATTGGCTGTGTTACTTGGATCACATGACTTTAGTGGAGTCTCAGTTTTATCATCTGTATAATGGGGATATCATCTCATCATGGCATAGAGGTGACCGTGAATTCTAGGACTCTCTGCCAGGGTGGCATAAGCTCCTACAAAGTTAGGAAGGTGACAAGCACAGCCCCCAAATGGCTCATCACCTGAGCCTCGACTGAGCACCCAAGTGCTCGTAACCAGAAGCATGGCATCCAAGCGGCCACAGTAAATGGTGAAACCAGAGATTGGAGGCACTGAATGCCATCTGCATTTTTGGTGAAGGAGGCAGATAAAACCATGGATCATTTTGAAATACCATACTTGCACTGCCCTTTCTCACAGGGCTGTTGTGGAAACTCTACAGCACATGAGAAGTGTTACCTGTTTTATCATTCTTTGTCTTCTAATCATCCCCTATCCCCAGCTATTCAATGACAATGCCAGGACTGGCCTCCAGCTCTCTCCTGGATTTCAAGCCCAGGCCTTGCCTCCAGAGCTCGCCTCCATTCCCAAGGTGAACCCAGCCCTTCCCAGAGTCATCCAGTGATACCCACTCTTCTCTCTCCTCCTGAATTTAAGTTTTCCTATCTTTGCCCTCTTTAATCTTGTTCATCAAAACCTTAGGTGGAAATAGAGTAACAATGCCTCTCCCCACTCCATGCCTGAAAGAAACCCAAAATGGTAGCCCAGTTGGCTGTATAGGGAGGTAGCTCCCTTGCTGGTGCTAGAATGTAACCCAAGTCCCAAAGTCCATTGGTATGGGGCTTTTTCTCATCGATGGTGATCATTGCCTCAATCCCGCTTCAGGTTGCTGAAGGAATAGACTCTGAGAAGATGTCTGCCACCTTCTTTCTCAAAGCCCAAAGAGACTGAAGAAACTCTGAAGCTAGAAGAAAGCTAGCCTCTCCATTCTTGTCCCCTTCTCTTTTGCCCCACATGAAGGGGCAGGCCACTGAACTCCACCAATGAGGAGAGAGTCCCATGCCAGTGGGCATTGGGACTCAGGTTACATTAAAAAATAAGTAAATAAATAAAAAGAGCTATAGTTTCTATGCATACAATCAACCCAAATAGTCCCACTAATCCCAGAGTACTGCTCCCTAATTCAGGCCCTCCCTGTACAGTATTTTGAAATCTCTTTATCCCTTCAAGGCTATCCTTTGACTTCAATTTGATTTCTTAAAGACCATCAAGTGCAGCCCATCCTTTTTATAAAAAAGGAAACTGAGGCTCATGGGGAGAAGGGACTTAACCAAAGTCAAAGAGCCCTTTAGTCACAGAACTGGACCTAGAACCCAAGTCTGCAGACTCCCAAACTCGGGCTCTTTGCACTACAGCTTCCTTGACTGGGGTGAGGGAAGCCTGGTCAGTTCACCCACTGAGGACAGTCCTCCACACCCAGCCCCACCTCTTCTACTTCCATCCCCTCATTTGTGCTCATTTGTGCTCTGCCATGACAGGCTACCATAATATGGTCCCCTTGGGTGGAGGTGAAGCTTTTGCCTAAGGAAAAAAAAAGGCCTTGAAAAGAGCATTTCCCAAGCTATCAGCTAATAGCAGGAAATGCTGGGAAAAGTTCTGGCTAGACAACAGAAGAAAGCAGGATCCTCAAATTCCCTCTGGTTTCCTCCCTCCCTCCCAGTTTCCCTTTCTCTTTGCACTTGGCTGAGACAGAAATCCAATAGCCCACAAGATAAAGAAATGGTTCCAGCCTTAGGGAATGGGTGCTTTGATCTCGGCCAGAGCAAAGACTCTCCACTTCAGCACTGAGCCTGAGAGAGCAAGACTTCAGGCTGCTGAGAAAGGAGGGAGGAAGAGTAACCACAGGGGCTCTGAACAGTACTGAATGTTTTACAATTCTACCTCCCTGCCCTTTGCTGCAGGTGCCTGAGATGAGAGCTGGGTGCTTCCTTGGGACCATCTGCCTGCTTTGGCCTATCCACCACCCATCACTACGTCATGGTAGCAGGAACCATAGCAGCAGCACCTCCTTCTACTGGGACTAGCAGGCCAAATGTGAATCAGCAGGTAGAGACACAGTCCTGAAGAGTCCAGCAAGGCAAGAAATTGTAAACAGCCGACTAAAGGACTGTTTTCCATTCATTCATTCACTTGACAAATATTTACTGAACAAGATGGTCCACAGACATAATATATATATATATATATATATATGTATTAGGCTTTCAACAAATATTTTTTGCTTATTGAAGGAGGCTAAGCCAGCTTTTGAGTCTTTTCCATTACCATCCAACACTCACATACTTCTCCATCCTCTCTGCATTATCCCCCTAGAGTGATGAGGGTCTCATGCCAAGTATACATATCTTACAGCCAAAGGGTGCTCTATAAATGAATTCATTTTCTCAGCAAAAATGAATTTAGTGCCAGCCATGTAGGAGAGGCAGTGTGGCACAGCATAAGGTCATCCTGGTCTTGAAGTCTTGGTGTTTCCAATCCCCGTTAATCATTTCTATTCTGCGCTTTCTAGTTGGAAGAGTTGAGTAGCTCTGATTCTACCCAGGCACATGGATGTCCTGTCCTTTCGCTGGTTTTCTCTTGTTCCCAAAATAGCCCCTTTTGATTACTGCCTTCAGCTAATCATTGGATTCAACTTCCCAGCATTTTGAGAGGAAGGTGTCCCTCTTGTATTTTCAACCTGTTCTTGGCCTTTGCTTTCATTTTCTATACACTTTATTTGTAAATCTAAATTAATAAACTTCTAGCACAGCTCCCTCAGTCTCTCTAAACACCTTTCCCTTTTCTTCCTCATCAGAACCATGTGTTTCATTAGAATGTTATTTTTAAGAAGGGTCTCCCAATCAAGTCTCCCTTGGGCTGACTTCCCTTCCCTTGTAGCATTTTAGGCCCTAAGATCCCTTCTCTAAACTTTTAACAATTCACTGTCCTAAAGCCTAAGGTTCACAGTCCCCTATCCTCCTTCCAAAATAATCTTCCTAAGGCACAAGTCTGATCCTGTCGTTCCTCTGCTCCTAAATATTCATTCAGTGGATCCCTAGAAGTAAATATGAACTTTCCAGTCTTATGTCCCTACCCTACTGCCAGTACCCTAGCCCACTTCAAACTGCTTCATGCATTGTATTCCTCCATAGATTGTAAGCTTCCATGCACCATGTTTGTCTTTATCTCATCAGCACCCAACAGAGGGATTTGCTGGGGTCTAAGAATTCACTGATCCACAGTCTTCATTCTCAGATGACTTCAGGACTTCACTCTCTAACCTGCATTCTTTGTAAAACTTCCCTTGATCCGTGAACCCCAACCTGAAGGACCAAGCTTCCTGGTCTTTCCCAGGACCTCCACAGGCTTGTCTTCCTGAGGTCCCAGATCTACATTATGCAGACCTTAATTACCTTTCCATGTCTTCTGTCACAGATACTGTCTTCAGGCTCGTTTTCCCAGTACCCAGTCTTCTCTTTCCCTTCAGTGCACACCTGAACATTCCAAACCAAGGGACTAACAATAAAAAACAGATAAATGGATCATTTCCACAATTCTTAAAATCAGGATTCAACCCAACAATTGATCCCCCACCAAATTCACAAAAGATACCTGTATACTTCGTAGGTATATTCCTGGTTTTGTACTAACAGCCAGAACATACAGTCCCTTGCCCATCTGATTAGAATCTCCTGTCCTTCCACCTTTTCTTCTACCTCATTCCACTTAAACCTGCCCTTTAACTTCATTATAACCTCTAGTTACTCAATTCCTTTCTTATCTCCTAGTCAAATCCCCTGCTCTAGCATGACTTCCCTCTTTTCACAGTTTTGACCTGTAATTAGCCATTTCAACAAGGTACTACCCGTCTTACATCAAACAGTGGTTCCCACCTAAGCTTCTGCCTTGGGGCAGCTAGATGGCACAGTAGACCAAGTGCTGGGCCTGAAGTCAGGAAGACCTGACCTCAAATCTGGCCTCAGACACTTACTAGCTATGTGACCCTGAGCAAGTCACTTAACACTATTTGCCTGTTTCCTCAACTGCAAAATGAGCTGGAGAAGGAAATGGCAAACCCCTCTAGTAACTTTGCTAAGAAAACCCCAAAGGGGGTCACAAAGAATCTGAAATGACTGAACAACAGCAAGCCCTAGCCCTGGGTCACTCCACTATCTGCCTTCTCCTCTCCTAATTCAGAGGAATAGAATGTTTATGGAGGAAGTTATGAAACCACAGGCACTGAGTTGATATAATTAGAATTGTGCTGGTAAATGTTTAAAAACCAACTCTCTGGGGTAGGGAATGTACTATGGCACACTTTTAATTTTCATTATTAACATTTTATCCAGCACTGTCTTATGTCTAGACAATCAAAAAACAACAAATTAAGCTCTGATTTGTAACCTTTGCCCACTTCTGAGGTGGAAATGAATATGCTGAAAATAAGGAGCAATCAGCTCTCACATACGCCTGGATATAACCTACCTGGCTCTCACCACTGTATGTCAATTGTATTTATGTATTTATTTCTGATTGATTCTCTATCACACTTCCCCCAGCTATTTCAAATATGCTCATCCTTAAGCCACCTCCAAACTCCTCTTCCCACAGACGTGCTCATCTGTCCAATATACTAGAATGGAAAGGGCATTGATTTAGAAATTGGTGGAAAAGGATCCAAACCTCACTCCTGATGGAAAGAAGGAAGGAAGGAAGGAAGGAAGAAAGGAAGGAAGGAAGGAAGGAAGGAAGGAAGGAAGGAAGGAAGGAAGGAAGGAAGGAAGGAAGGAAGGAAGGAAGGAAGGAAGGAAGGAAGGAAGGAAAGATTGTTTACTCTGTGCCAGGCACTGTACAACATACTGGGACTACAAAGAAAAAGGAAGAGAGTCCCTACCTTCGAGGAACTTACATTCTAACAGGGAAAGACAATACTATATATGGAAGCACTGTTGTTTCGGACTGTGGCACCACAGAGATGGTGAGTGGAGCCATTGGACAGTGTCTATATGTCCTTTCCAGAAATGGCGGCACTGATTTGCTTGTTCCAAAAGCCAGAGGTGGGGGTGGTAACATGACAGGAAGATGACTGAATTGCAGCAGGCTGTGTGGTGGGTCTGGGTTGGGCTAGTTACAAACTCCGACTACTTGGGAACTCAGAGGGTGTTGAACTCGGTGACTTCTGAGTTACCTTCCAATTCTACGACTCTCAAACCTTTTTATGACTCCACACATCCTTTCTTCTTTCCTTTCAACAAATAACTGATTTTTATATAGCAGTCAGTTATTCTCAGGTCAGCTAGATGGCACAGTGGATAGAGCACTGGGCCCTGAGTCAGGAAGACCTGAGTTCAAATCCAGCTTCAGACACTTACTAGCTGTGTGACCCTGGGCAAGTCACTTAAGCCTCGTTGTCTCAGTTTCCTCATCTTTAAAATGAGCTGGAGAAGGAAATGGAAGGCCATTCCAGCATCTTTGCCAAGAAAATTCCAAATGGGGTGACAAAGAGTCAGACATAGCTGAATAATTATTCTCTATTTCTCTCTTACTAAAGAATCTTTCTTCCACTGGTTCCTTCCCTTTTGCTTACAAGTATGCTCAAGTCTAACCCCATGCTAAAAACAAAAACAAGGTATCATCCTATGTCTCTTCTCCCTTTCACTGGTAATTCACCACAACAGAAGTATTCCACAATGGACAGCATGTGGCGCAGAATCATGCACAACATTCCAGACCTCAAACTAGATTAAAATGTAATTGGGAAATATTTAGGAAAATTTAAAAATAAAATCCAAAGGCTTTTTCTTTTTCTCACATTCTTTGACTTATTTGCATCATCTGACAATTGACCCCTGCCCCCGACTCTTTGGCTTCATGACATCATGGTACAGTGGAAAGAACACTGGTTCCAGAGTTAGATGATTTTATTCAAATCCCACCCAATGCTACCTGTGTGATCTTGAGCATGTCATTTCACTTCCCTGAGCCTCAGTTTCCCTATCTGTTAAACAAAGGAGTTGGCCTGAGATCCCTTCCTGTTCTAGAACTGTGGTTTCTGTTATGATTTCTTGGTCCTCTGAAAACTCCATCACTTTGAATAGATGTTCTCACTTGTTGTGAGCAAGTGTGGGTGCCACCCAAAGCTGTCCTCCACCTTCTCCGGCTATTCCCTCTCCTGGTCACCTCATCAGCTCCCATGGGTTCAGCTATCTTCTTGATGCTTCTAATGTCCACAGCTACATATCCATCCCTACTTTTTCTCCTGAAATCCAGGACTATGGCATCTCCACTTGGGTGTCTTTCTCATTGGCCCCTCAAACTCAACACGTACAAAACTAAAATTATCATTTTCTCTTCTAAACTTTTCCCTCTCCCTTTACCCACCTCCACTTCATCTAATCAGTTATCTTCCATGTATTGTCATATCCATCTCCTCCCTTTCCCCCTTCCCATTTCTATCACCCAATTTCTAGCCCTTATAACCTCCTCTGGAATCCTGTCACAGACTTAGTGTAACAGAGTTAACCCGAAGCCAAGAAGATCTGTATTCAAAACTTGCCTCAGACACGGTAATTCATTTAACCTATTAGCCTCAGTTTCCTTATCTGTAAAAATAGGGCTGATAATAGCACTCCTCTCCCAGGGGTGCTCTGCAAATCTTAAAGTACTATATGAATGCAATTATTATCATTTACTTCTGGTCTCTTCCTCTTCACTTCATCCTTCACATAGCTATCAAAGTATTTGTTTCTAATATACAAGTCTGACTTATCACTGCCTTATTCAAAGACCTTCAAGGACACTGGTAGGATAAAACATTTAAGAATTCCTTGGCCTGGCATTTAAGGACTTCCAGGGTATGGCCCTTTTTTTTTTTCCAGAGTTACTGTTTAAGTGACAGTTCAGCTCTGTTAGCTGCTCCCCAATCTCACGTTGCCCTCCACATCTCTACAGACTACCCCCCAGGCCTAGAAGTCATTTCCCCATGATATGTCCAAAACAGAATTCATTCATCTTTCCTCCAAAACTCTTCCTAACTTTTCCTCCATCTTTGTCAAGGGTAAGTTCCTTGCAGACCAGGCATGTCCGTTTGTCTTGGCATCCCCAGTGTCTAGTACACAACGGGAGCTCGACAAATGTTTATTGTGCCTGAGAACTCAACTTGAGGGATCCGCTTACATCAGGCAATGTTCCTTTTCTTGGTCATTTGGAAAACTAGAAGTCGGTGGAACGTTCAAAGATAGGTAACAAGAGCTGGGATACTTGACAGGGATTTAGAGTTTTCATGTTTTCAATTAACAAAAGTTTATTTTCTTTTCCTCTCACCTCTTCTCCCACCCCACTGAAATATGTAGTCAAGCAAAACAAATTCCCTCATTGGCCGTTTCCTACGGCTTAAGTATGAAATCTTGTATTGGAATTCACCATCTAGTGGCAGCTTTTAAATGCATCTATATCTGAACTGCACTACGCTGACTCTCTTATTTCCTGGAAAAGTTAACTATTTTTCATTTTTGTATCCCAGCATCCGGCCTCGCACACACCAACTACTCAAGCATAAAATACTTTTGTTCCTAAAGCTCTCTTCCTCACAACCCCTGGGATGGGAATTACAGCCGCATTTATACAGCGCTTTAAGGTTTGCAAAGCCCCTCGCAAACCAGATCAGTTTCTCCTCCCAACCACGAGGAAGGAGGCAGAGCAAGATGAGGGGTGGTGTAGATGTTATTACTATCATTTCACAGATGAAGAAACTGAGGCAGGCAGAGGCTGATTTGCCCAAAGCCACACAGCTGGCATCTGCAGCCGTATTCGAACTCAGGTCTTGCTGCCCCGTATCTAACGCTCTATCCACTGTCCCTTCACGTGACGTAACCAGGGATTAAGTGACTTGTCCAAGGTGAGGCGGCTACTAAAATTTTTAAAACTCAAGCCCGGGTCCTCCAAGGCTAAGCTCACATCACCCTTCATTGGTCAAATGAGGGGCTTAAGAAACATTCCGTGGATTTTTGAAAGCGGAACACAGCCCGCTGTTTGCTGCATCTGCCAGATGCAAACACTGAGGCCACTGCTGGGCTAGGACACGAAACTGCGCCGGCGTGCGGGGCTGGGGGCGGGGGAGGGGCACCAACCTCCATCCCTCCCCAACCTCAGGAGCCCGTAGGCTAAGACACTGGAGCGAGGCTTTCCCTCGGATGGATCTTTGGCAGTGAACGGGCCAAAGGCGTCACTACCGAGGGCCGAGACACCGTCTCACGAAAGCCGTGAACGTCATCAAACGTCCGGCGTCGCAGCCTCCATCTACGACAGGACCGGAAGTGACGTGCGCCGTATGTGCTCAACTTCGGCTGACGTTCTTTCTGCCTCTTCGAGGGAAAGCCTTTGCGGACTCTGTTGCCACCGTGAGCCTACTTTCTGTTAACCATGTCCTGGCCTAGTCTTTCTTTTCTTTTTTCTTTATTATTTATCCCTGAGCCAATCCACACACTGCGGGATTCCTCCCCGTCCCGCCCCCCGATCTCAACTCCAAAGGCACACCTCGAATCCAATCATTATTCGAAAGGGCCCGCCCCATTCCGAATGCAAGAATGCTCATTGGCTCAGAGAAGAAGCGGGGGGTGGGACAAGCCGTAATAACCAACAGTAATCCTGGGAGCTCATTGGCTCAGAATACAGCGGCAACCGCGAAGGTCGAACTTTGATTCCACAAAGAGCCGCGCCTCCTTCAAAAACTCAATGCTCATTGGCTCAACGTTACTATTTTTCTTCGTGCGTCACAAAGAATTCCCCCCGCACCCCCCCATACACGTACCCCAATCTCGCGTGCTCAGCTTTCAGATAGGGCGTGGCGGGAACAGAGATCACAAAGAACCCCGCCCCTTTGCCTTTCAATCAGAGGACAATGCTGTTGTAGGAGGACGCCGAGATCGGAAAAGAGTTCGAATCTCTCCTATTTTAACCCCAGGTACTGAGTAAAAGCATGACCACATCAGTTAATTTCTCTGAATCTCTACTTGCTCATCCGTAAAATATGGATACTGATACCGGTACAATTTCGTGAAGGGGGCAGCAACAAAAAATAAAGAAAAAAAGGAGTAAAACTAACCAATAGATTCGCCAGACCTGTCGGGGTGTGCAAAATCCCATACGAATAGTTCCCCAATTCTGCAAGTCGACATTGAATTTTCTCATGTGCTTTTTGGAGCATGAAGTTTCCCTCCCCACACCACCCCTTCAGCTCCCCCATTTACATCGTCCTCATTGGGTATACGATTTTCCTGGTTGTACTAATTTCAGTTTACATCAGTTCCATTAGCTTTCCTCCTATCCTCCGTATTCGCATTTCTTACAGCACAAGTTATATTCCACTGTGTACCACAATGTGCAAGATCTCCACTCATCTAGTTTCATTCTGACACCTTTCCCCTCCCCCAACCCCCAGAGTCTGCAGAACCAGGAGAGGTTGGGGGTGGGGGCTGGATACAGCTAATATGGAATCCATGTCCAACATTTATTAAGCGCCTATTGTGTGCCAGGGCTGGGACTACAAAGATAGGTGCCAAGACATTTTCTGCTTTCAAGGAGACAACGCACAACAATTATGCGCAGACAAATTATGTACAGGATAAAACAAAGAATCAATACAGGGGAAGTAAAGGGAGATGGGAAGGGCTTTCTACAGAAGGTGGGATTTAAGCTGAAACATGAAGGGATGCTCAAGCGTGGGGGAGGGGGGGAGGACGACAAGCTGGGGATGTCCCTGGAGTCAGGATATGGAGAGGATTGTAGGTGGAACACCAGTGTTACTGGACTGAAGAGTATGCAAGAGGGAAATGTAAGGGGTGAGAAGACTGGGAGGGGTGGGGGCTAGGTTATGAAGGGCTTTGAATGCCAACCAGAGCATTTTGTATTTGTTCCTATAGGTGATAGGGAGGCATTGGAACTTAATACAGGAGGGCAGTGACCTGGTCGGGTCTGTGCTTTAGGAAGATCAATGTGGGGGACCTGAGGCAGGGAGACCAACCAGAAGGACCATCGCAATAGTCCAAGCGTGGGATGACGAGAGCCAGGGTAGTGGCAGGGTCAGGACACAGACCGGGGCATGTGCAAGAGATGATATACAGCTGAGAAACAGCGGGGATACAAAGCCAGAATAGAACAGTCCCTGCCCTCAAGAAACTTGCTTTTCTAACAGCATACACCTGAAAAGGTTCTAAGAAATAAATCCAAGGTAACCATGGGCCAGGAGGGCATTGCCAGAAAGGTGGGGAGGGGCGGGGAGGTACTAACATCTGGGGGAATCAGGAAAGGTCTTGGATAGAAGATGGCACTTGAGTTGAATCCTGAAGAAAACCAGGCATTTTAAGAGGAAAATATGAGAAGGGTGTGCATTCCAGGCATGAAGTGAGCCTGTGCAAAAGCACAGAGATGGGAGATAGGTGAGCATATGTGAAAGACAGAGAGAAGGGGAGCAGCTAGGTGGCACAGTGAGTAGAGCACCAGCCCCGGAGTCAGGAGGACCCGAGTTCAAATTCGACCTCAGACACTTAACACACTTACTAGCTGTGTGACCTTGGGCAAGTCACTTAACCCCAATTGCTCTCCCCCCCTCCAAAAAAAAAAAAAGGCAGAGAGAAGAAAGAGGAGTCTGACTGGATCAAATCCTTTGCAGAGCAGAGTAATATGAAATACAGCTACAAAAGTAGGATGGGGTCAAGTCATGGGAGCCTTGGGGCAACAAACAGATATTTATATTTGATCCAAGAGGTAAGAGGGAGCCATTAGAGTTAACTGAGTAGGGGAGTGACTTAGGACTGTGCTTTAGGAGAAACATTTTGATAGCTTGGGAATATTGGAAAGGGAAGAGTTTGAGGTGGGAAAAGGAGACCAACTAGGAGGTTATTGAAATAGTTGGGAGAAGAGGTGTAAGAGTCTAAACTAGAATAGGGACCAGGTGAACGGAGAGAAGGGGATGAGTCTGAGGGATGTTGTGGAGAGAGAAACAAGATTTGGTAACTGATTGGATATGTGGCGTAAGGGAGAGTGATGAATCTGGTTTGACCCCAAGGGGTTGAAGAGGATGGGTACTTGGAAGGATGATGGTCTTTTCAAATAGGGAAATTCAGAAGAAGGGGAGAGGCTTGGGGGTAAAGATAATGAATTCTGTTTTGGTTATGGTGAGTTTGAGATGCCTACAGAAGATCCAGTTCAAAATGTCCAATAGTCAGTTGTGATACAGGACCAAAGCTCAAGAGAGAGACTAGAAGTGAGAGAATCGTATATGTATTATATATATACATACACACACATATATACATATATATAATACACATATGCGCATATGTGTGTATATGTTTACATGTATGTATATGCATATTATATACATATGTGTATATTATTTATGAATACAACATATATATACATGTTGTATGAATAAGTTATTATGTGCCAGGTACTATGCTAAGGGCTCTATGAATATTACCACGCTTGATCTTCATAACTCTTCCAGGCAGGTGCTGTTATTAACCTCATTTTACAGATGAGGAATAGAGGCGAACAAGATTAAGTGCCTTGTCCAGGATCATACAGCTAGGAAGTGTCTAAGGCTGAATTCAGACTCAGATCTTCTGACTCCAGGCCCAGAGCTCCATCTGCTACTCCATCTAGCTACCTTTAGGCAAGCTGATTAATGCAGACCATAAGATCTGGGAGTCATCAGCATAGTGATGATAAACCCTTGGAAGAGTATGAGGATATTAAATGAAAGAGTATATAGAGAGAAGAGGGCCTAGGACAAAGCCTTTTTTTTGGAGGAGGGATGCAGGGTGGGGTACTCAGATACTGTGATGTGGATGATGAACCAGTCAAAGGGATCGAGGAGTGGTCACATAGATAAGAGGAGAATCAGGAGAGAACAGTGTCATGAAAATCTTTAGAAAGGTAAGAGAATCCAGTAGTTAAATCCTGGCTTGTTTAAGTATGTTTATCCCGCATTAAATAAAGTCTTTTAATTTAAAAATGCAACTGCACCTAAAATAATAATAAAGGCCTGACATTTATATTTCATTGGAGCCTCATGAAAATCCTTTAAAATAAAGAGGTTGCATGAGATGACCTCTACTCTCACTCTAAATCTTTAATCCTAAAATGGTCTATTATCATGAATTCTCAGAGTTAGAAGCAGTTTTTCCAAACATAACTTTAATTTTTGGGGAAAAGATAGTTATGTTATCAGATGAAATGTAAATATTTGTTTCTCCCAGGCAGGTTAATTGTAAATATAACAGGGGAGACTGGCCATTGAAGGCTCACTGTTCACTATTAGAAGTTTTGCTGCATTTCTCTTAAATTTTTTAAAGAATCTTTAAAAAAATAAAACACTTTTGAAGCCAACTCTCAAGTCTTCTCTTCCCTGGTTCCTTCAATACAAATTAAGGCTCTTTAACATAGAAGGCAATCATCCTCACCTAGATTAGTTCCAGGTTTTCAATATTCTTACTGAAAGGTGACTCCTAGACATTGAACACAATTTTCTACTGTTGTAGAATATGGTGGAATGATCACCGATGTCCCTTGATGTGGTCACTATGCCTTTCAACACAGCCTAAAGATTGCAACAGCTTTTTGCTGGCCATGTGACCCTACTGGATCCTATTTAGAACTTGCTATATCCTCTCAGATCCCGAGATCTCTTTCACATGAACTGATTGTATGAACACACCTCCCCCAGTCTTGATTGGTGCAGTTGATGAAACCAGCCTAGCTGGTTCTTCGTGATCGCTGCTTCACTTTCTAAATGCTCACAATCCATCCCTTTTATAGTACATTCTAAAACTGTAGTTCTCAAACTTTTTGGTTTCAGGGCCTCTTTATACTTTAAAAAAAAAAATTATCGAGGATCCCTAAGAGCTTTTGATTATGTGGATTATATCTATTGATCTTTATCAGAAATTAAAGTTGATAAACCCAAAAAATTTTTCTCAATGAATTTTAAAATAGTACAATGAACCTATTGCATATTAACATAAATAATATTTTATGAAAATAGCTACATTTTCCAAAACAAAAAAAATTAGTGAGAAAATGGCTTGTTTTGTGTACTTTTGCATATTTTTTTAATGTCTGTCTTAATAGAAGAACACTGGATTCTCCTACTGCTTATGCATTTCAACTTGCTGCAATATATTGTTTTGGTTGAAGAAAATCTGGCCTCACACAGATATATAGTTGAGAAAGTGAGAAGTACATTAATAGGCGAATAACATCTTGATATTAAGAAAATAGGATGACCTTATAGACCTCTTGAAAGGATATTGAGGACTTCAGGGGTCCAGATCACACTGGATGGAATGGAAGGATATGGAAGGAAGCAATGAAAAGGAAACAAATGGAAGGAAACAAGCATGTAAATGCCTACTATGTGCCAGGCACTGTGCTAACCATTTTTGCAAAGTGTCTCATTTGATCCTCACACAATCACCCTGGGAAGTAGGAGCTATTATTATCCCCATAAATACAGGGTGTCCCTAAAGTCTAGACACATAGGAAAAAATGCATACTTTCAAGAAATGAAATGAATGAAATTTTTGACAACATTTTATTTAATTGGCATATTAACAAATAACATCTTCAATATGATTTCCATCATTTGTGATGCAAAGGTTGATGTACTTTGCAAGATTCATGGGAACTCGATGCAATAATTCCACGTTGCCATCAATGTTAGAACATTCACTCTTTATGTGTTCAATCAAGTGTGTTGCATCTGTGATTTTCATTGAGTACACCTTCTCCTTTAGCACACCCCAGAAAAAGAAGTCAAGGGAGCTAAGGTCTGTTAATATTCCAAATATTTCAAAATTTGCATTTTTGCCTATGTGTCCAGACTTTAGGGACACGCTGTAGAATGGGGTGATAATAATAACGCCTACATCTCGGGATTATCGTGAGGATCAAATGACATAATATTATATTTGTGAAAGCATTCAGCACAGGGCCTGGCACATAATAGGCACTTAAATACTTCTTTCCTTCCATTTTACAGATGAGGAAACCCGAGGCAAGATGAGATTAAGTGACTTGCCCAGGGTCACACAGCTTAGGAAGGGTCTGAGGCAGGATTTTAATTTGAGTCTTCCAGATTCTAGACCCAGTACTCTATCCACTGCACTACCTAACTATCTCACCAGTGGTACAGAATGATTGCCAGAAATAAAGGTCAAGCTCCCCAAACTAAAGTTTGAAGAAATTGACTTTTTTTTCCTTCTAGAACATTGGGACATTTGCCCACCTCCAGTGCCCTTCTGTATGACTTTTTCAAAGATCACTGAAAGCCGCCCAGCTATCCTATTCCTAAATTGCTTCAGCACCTTGGGATGGAGTTCATTGAAACCTAGTAACAGCTCAGGGCAACTAGGTGGCACCATAGAGTGCTGCGCCTGGAGTCAGAGAGACTGTAGCCTCAGACACTCACTAGCTATGTGACCCTGGGAAAGTCACTTATCCCTGTCTGCCTCAATTTCCTCATCTGTAAAATGAGCTGGAGAAGGAAATGGCAAACTGCGCCAGTAGCTCTGCCAGGAAAACTCCAAATGGGGTCATGAAGAGTAGCACACAACTGGAAAACACCACCACCTCATCTAGGACAACTAGCTGCTCTTCCACCATCCACTCACTCCTCTCAGATTTAAATTCCTTGTAATTGTCTTCTGTTGGTTCCAGTCCCAAGATGATTCTCCTCTGGCAGAAGAAACCTAGGGCAAATAAGAGTCCCTTCGGTCCACCCCTATGTTGCATTATCAATCCATTTCCCCCAGCAGCAATCTGGTTTTCATCTTTTGTCTTTTCCTTTCTTATTGTCCTTATATTCATCAATGGATTGAGCTCAGCCTGAGATTTGGTGATCCCGACACTGTCGATACAGGAATCTATCATTGTTTGGTATTCATCCCATGACTCTGTCTTCTATGTAGAGGTCTAGGAACTGGACTTCTTGATTCCATTGACATAGGGAACTCCCAGAATAGGAAACTCCCTCCATCAATGCACCTTGGCCTCTGCTCTGCAACGGCGAACCTCAGAGGGTTTTCTAGATCAGGGGCATCAAACTCAAAAAGAAAGGGGAAGGTGGGAGGCAGACATCTCGAAACAGTGACTAAGGAGCTCTGTGGACTGCATATTGACTTAGAAAATCACACATTGCCTATGGTTTTTCGTATTTTTATTTATTTTGTTAAGTATTTCCCAATTTTAATCTGGTTCAGGCTGTGCTACAAAGGGTTGGGGACCGCATGCAGCCTACCAGCTGTGTATTTCACATCTCTGGCTTCCATCACTCAGAGATGTGTCAGAGGTGAGACTTGAACCCAGATCTTCCTGGCTTCAAAGCTGGTTCTCTATCTTCTATGCCATGTTGCTTCTTTTGTATATATTTATTTTTAAAATCAGTTGTTATCGATATCTTTTTTTTGTTACATCACCATAATTTCCCCCAGTATTCCTTCCCATCTTAGAGAGCCATTTCATATAACAAATAATATTCTTAAAGACAAAAAAGAGGAAAAAATATCAATACATTGGAAAAAGTCTGAAAATACATCTATACATTTATTTTAAATCTGAGTTGGCTGATGAGCTCCTTATGCATGTATTATTTCTCTTGAGGCAAGTTCCCTCTTTCCTTACCCTGGGAATTATTTCTCTTCATCTTTGGAGTTTCATGCTTAAATCCTTCCTTTCTGTTATGGTCTAGCTTCCCTAGAAAATATTAGGCAATGAGATTCTATTTATCCTTTCTATGAACCCTTTGAAATCCATTCTTCACAAATCTATGATGCATGGCAGACCATTTTTAACTTTCTCCTTCTCTCTTGAAAATTCTAAGATGGCTTGGTCATTCTGACCCCCACCAAAGATTCTCATCTTTTCTGTGTCAGAACCTGTTCCTTGTAGCTCCCAATCAGACCCAGAATAGCCCTTTCCCTTGTCTGGTCCTCCACTTTTTAAAAGAATGAATCATTCTTAAGATGAGCTAATAAGCTAAAGAGAGCTTCAGCAGAAGTCTGGATAACTTAAAGACCCCCACCACTGCTGTATGATCCCTTTAAGCCAGGTTTGTGATTTTGCCTAAATTCTTTCTCTCTTTCTTGTTTCTGTCAAGGTGATCTGTGATATCCCCAAATTATAATATTGCTTCTCCTCCTCTGCCCTCCATTGATCCTCACCTCCGTGTCTCCACCATGCTTCCCCAACTCCCCCATTCCTGGATTTCCTCTATTTTCTTAATGTACAATAGCATTTTACCCTTCTCCTTTCCTCGATCTATTCTTTTCTTCTTGCATTAAGCTGTATCCTTTCAGAGCTGGAGTCTAGTCATGAGTTCCATCCCACCAAGTCTCACTGTGTATACACAAATCATCAGCAATAATTCGCAACCTAGCCTGTCTAGACCTGCTCTTTCCACTACTCTTTGGCTCATCTACAGTTGTGATTCTTGAGATCAAGAGATCCCTTTGATATAGTTCTAAACGTTAGGAAGTTTTCCTTTACTTCAAGCCAAAATATGTCTCTCTGTGTTTTCTGTCTGGTCCCTACTTCTGTCCTCTGGAATCAAGCAGAGGAAGTATTTTTTTCATTGTAGTGTTTGTTTTATTGTGCCAAGAATGAGAGAGAGGAGGGGGCCGGGAGGGAGGGAGTGAGAAAGAGCGAGAGTGAGACAGAGAGAGAGAGCCCCAGACCTAACACTGCCCAATGGCTAATAAAAAATATTTCATGTTACTGTTTAAGAGGAGGGTCATTTTCTTATCAGACCATTTGCAGAAGCCTGACTCATTTCCTCAATGCCATCAAAAGATCTCTTTGCTAGTCTTTATCCCTATCTGACATTGTTAAGTGCATGGGGCAGCTCTTCAAATACCTAAAAAGTCCTCATTTCCTCCCTCTACCCTGCTCCCCACTCAATCCTCAGGCTAAACATTCCCAGTTCTTTCAAACGCTCATCCTATGGCTTAGTACTGAGCATCTTCATCAGTCTTTCCTTTACATAGCTGCCAAAATGATTTTTCTAAAGTGTGGTCTGATCACGTCATTCCCTTTACTCAATAAACTCCAGTGGCTTCCTGTTGCCTCCAGGATCAAATATACACTTTACTGTTTGGCTTTTAAAGCCCTTCCTAATATGGCCCCAACCTATCTTTACAGCTTCGTTGTATATAACTCCCCCTCCCAAACTCCATGGTCTAGTCCAGGGCTTCTCTTTGCTCATCACATGTGATATTCTAGGTTCCATCTTCACACCTTTGCACTGACTGCCATCCATGCACGGTCTTTTCATCTCCACCTCTGTTATCACTTCCTGGGACTCCTCTAAATACTGTGTCCCCATCCTTCCCTCCTTCCCAGAGGTCCCCTGAGATCTCTGTCCCTGTCCCCTGGAGCGTCTAGAGGACTCCAGCCTCACCTGCTAGGGTCTTTGTAAGAGCTCTGCTCTCTTTCCAGTGACAGATTGCTGAAATGGATAGATAAGGTTATCCATCTGTGGCAGCCACCTGCTGCTGTCAGTTCCTGGAATTCCCAGGACTAGATCTGCCTGTTTTTTTTAATCTCAGCAGGAGTGGGCTGATCTCAGGGGTCAGTGGGAATTGTCAGAAGCCTGCCAGTGTCAATGGTGTGGCTGCTGGATCCCCAGGGGGGACGGAGGACAGCAGGGAGTAGTGTCAGCCTGACCAGCAGACTCCAGGAAGAAGCAATGTAGAGGCCAAGTGTCCTAACAGTCAAAGGAGCAGGTGCTGCCAGGTCAAAGGAAACCTTTAGGAATCTTCTAAACCCAGAGACGTCCCTCTTCTTAATCCTGACCCTACTACCTGATGCCTTTTCTGACAATATGGTACTGCTGCTGGGAGCCAATTCCCTTTTGTCCTGGTTTTGTTAGAAGCCTCCCCGGAGATGGGGGGGGGGGTCAGGGTGCAGGGCGGAGGTATTGGCTTCCCTTCTGGAGGGAGCTTCTGTTTGACCTGGTTTTGTGGCTGAAAGGAGATGGTAGAAAAAGCAACTGAAAGGAATCGGTTAGGCTAAAGGAGTAGAATTCTGACAGACCAGAGGTCTAAGACGGGTTAGATTCCATCACTGTGGACCTCCAGTGGGGACATTTTTATAGTGGGTGTGATCTAGTATTCTTTTCCATCAATCTTTCCAGAAAAAAAAAAAGGATTCGACTTTTATTTGGTTAGCAATTCTAGGATCGCTCCTCGAGGAAGCAGGACAGTGTTGTGCAAAGAACACCTGAGACCTGGGGTTTAGTCCCTTTAATGTGCTTCAAATCTGCTGGGTGAGCTTGGGAAAAGTAGTTCTCTCTGAACCTCGGTTTCTCCTGCTGTGAAATGGTAAGACTGTCTCTAAGATTCCCTCCAGGTTGACTATCCTAAGGTTCCTCCTAGCTCTTGCCATTCTGCCGAGTAAGGCTCTTCCTAGGTCAGACATTCTGTCTTCAAAGGTTCATTCCAGCTCTCCCAACTTGTTCTAAGGTTCCCTCCCAGTACCGGCAGTCCATGTTCTAAGTCCCCTCCAGCTCAGATATATCCTAGATCTAAGTGGCAGTGACTTGGTGCAGCCTATCTTCCTGTCCCATCCAGTACCAGTCTCCTAACCAGAAACGATTCAAGAGAATTATATTCTCATTGAGATGGACAGAGACAAAGAAACATTGGAAGATATAAGAGCCTTAGTGAGCTAATTAGTGGCAGAACCGCCCCCCAGATGCTCTCCCTCTCTTTCTCCCTCTCCCCCCCTTCCTTCTCTTCCTCACTCCCTCTCTCCCTCCCTCCCTCCCTCTCCTTTGGCTCAAATTCAGGGAGTTTCCCTTAAAACTCCACTGCTTCCCTGTGACTCCCAGTTTAAGAGAGTAGATGGCTGAGGCGAGCTTCCAACAAAGAAATCCTGGGACACAAAAGACCTTTGTAGTGGATAGAGCCCTAGACTTGGAAAGGGGAAGACCTGGGTTCAAAACCCATCCCTGAAACTTCTTAGCTATGTGACCTTAGGCGAGTCCTTTGACCTCTCTAAGCCTCAATTTCCGCATCTGTAAAATGCAGATGATAATAGCATCTGCCTCACAAGGTCGTGTAAGGGCGAGATTTTTAAAAGCGTATAGTGTTTTGCACTATTTGCACTTAAAATGTTACATACGATTATTGTTCTTCTATTTCCCCTCCCCCCTCCAATTTCTATCAGAAAATTTCTTTAGTAATTGGACCAACATCCGTCAGTTCTCTGCTGAAGAATTCCAATGATTCTCACTCTGCCAGACTCGCCCCATGGCCAGGAACAAGTCCAAACTTCCTGGTCTGACAATAAATGCACTTCATGATCTCACTCCCAACGCTTTTCAGTTTTTCCACTTACATGAAGCCCTCCTCCCTTGCCAGACCTGTTTTCTAGAGCACACAGGTGTGTTCTCAACTCTGCTTATCTATCTTGCAGCCATCCTTCAATGGCTGGCTGGAATTCTTAAGATTTAGAAACAAAAGGCATCTTAGAGATCTAATTCAACACTCACATTTTACAGACGAGAAAACAGAGGCCTGGAGAGGTTAAGTGACTTGCATTTATTCATTCAACAAGCATTTATTAGGTGTTTACTAAATGCCAGGCACTGTGCTAAGCACTGAGGTTAAAAAAAAAACACCCATCAGAACCTGCCCTCAGTGAGCTTCCAATCTTATGGAAGAAACAATACGAACAGATACATAAATACAAAAAAGAATACTAAGTAAATTAAAAATTAATGACGGAGATGGAGGAACTACAGTAACTGGCAGGATGAGGGTAGACTGCCCCCCTGAAGGAGGGGGTATTTGAGCTGAGCTTTGAAGGAAGTAAGGGATCCTGCCCGGTGCAGGTGAGGAGGGCATCTATTCCAGCTAGGGAAGATCACCTTTACAAAGGCACAGAGATGATAAATGTAACTTCACGTTTAAGGAACAGCTGAGAGGCCAGTTTGGCTATAGCAGAGTGTATGTGAGGAGCAACCTGTAATAAGTCCAGAAGCCTGACTCTGAAGGGCTCTATGTGGCAAAAGAGTTTGTATTCCGGCTTAGAGAGAACTGGGAGCCACTAGAGCTTCTTGAGCACAAGAGTAACATGGTCCTACCTGTGGCTTTGGCAGCTGAAAAGAGGATGGAAACTCTAGAGGTGAGAAAACCAATCAGAAAGATGAGGGAATAGCCCAGGAGAATTGATAAGGGCTTGGACACTAAAGTCGTGACTCGGGTGGGAGGTTTTATGGAAATGGAATCAGCAAGAATTGGACATGGGGTAAGGGAGAGGGAACTCAAGGGCAGGTTGTTAGTTGGGATTGGAAGGACAGTAGAAACTTCTACAAAGATGAGCAATTTGGCAAGGGCAGAATTTTAGGGGAAAGGTAATGAGTGGTTTGTGACATCCATACAGTCTCCACCGGGAAATATCCAATGGGCAGTTGGTGATGTCGGGCTGGATCTTAGAAGACCAGGGCTGGATATAGAGGTCTAGGAATCATCTAATCTTGAAATGATAGCTGAATCCACAGGAACTGATGAGATCACTGAGGGAAGGAAAGGCATCTATGACTGAACCCACCCTTGGGGGGAAGCAAAGGAGAATGAGCAATAGCCAACAGCCAAACGTTGGGAGGTGATTTATAGGATCACAGCATTAAAGCTCAAATGGTCCTGTGAATGAATGAATGAAAAAAAGCAAATACTTATTATGGCCATCTCTCCATCACAACTATTTCATTTTAGAGGTGATGACTCCAGCTCAGGGTGTTGAAAGAACGTGGTGAGAACCAGGAGAAAGTAGTGCTCTGAAAATCCAGGCACAAGAGGGTGCCAGCAGGGTCAAATATAGAATCGATAAGTCCGATGTCCAAAGAGAGACTCGTGCATGATCCCACAGGAAGTAGCAGAGCCAAGATTCAAGCCTGTTTACAGACTCTAAACCCAGCGTGATTTCCAATACATGACCCTGCCTCTCTCCCGCCCCTGCCACACAAGCCATCCGTCTGCCTGCCTCTCTCAGCAGATATTCTCACGCACAGCTCGGCAGCCGTCTCCTACACCAGGACCTGTCTGGTATTTCGCCCACTCCCCAGCACTCAGAACCCAATCCCAATTGAAATTACATTGTATTTACTTCTCTGGTACACATGTTTCCCCCCAGTGTAATGTAAGCTTCTTCAGAGAGGTACTTAATAAATGTTTAATTGAATACACACAGTATATGCTAAGCTTTGTCTCAATTGGATCATAAAATCCTTAAGGGCTGATAATGCATATTGGCCCCAGTGTCTTGCACGGGACCCTAAGGTAGGTGTCCTCATTCATCATGTTTAAAATAATTCCCGTTTATACAGTACTTTAGTTTACAGAGGGCCTTCATATGCATTATATCACATTTGAAGATCACAACAGTCCTGTGAGGTATTATTCCCTTTTTATGGGTGAGTAAACTGAGGCCCATGGTGAACTGACTTGCCCAGGGCCACACAGCAAGTCAGTGATGATTTTTTTAAGGCCACAGTAACAATGGAATTAAACAGAATTAGTTATTAAATGTCTGGGTACATCCATCCTCAGGCCATCTGAAGAAGATGGAACTGAGGTCCCAAGTGGAGATGACCCATTGATAGAGTTAGCAGGGGAGCCAAGAATCCCCTTATGGGTTGTTTCAAAAAGGTCCTACTTTCCCCATCATACCCAGAGTTCCCCATCAGTGGGGGTTCCTTTCTTCGTCTCCCTAGTGGCACTTGACTATCTACATGTGGCATGTAGCTATTTTCTCATTCAGGGCTCTCTATCTTGCAGAGGATTGAAAGTGTCTAAGCTGGGAATAGGAAGCTATAATTGGCTGGATCCCTCTGCTCCCCATCCTAAAAGCCCTAGAAAAAACAACAGACATATCTAGACAGAGTATGCCCCTTTCCGAGACCAGCACCCTGAGCTAGACCTAGCAGGCTGCCCAGGTGCCGATGCTGGCATGGAAGGACTGATCCAGGACCAGGAATCCCTGATTGGCAGGGCAGATTCTCAGCTCAGTTGTAGCTATCCTCAGGAAGCTGAGGGCCTCTACTTCCCCTTTATTGGGGCAGGCTTGATAGGACTGTATGGAGGACAGCTCCAGGTCCTTTGGGCTGGTTGGGAAGTGAGGCAGAGAGCTGGGGACCCAGCTAGACATGGCCCATTGGGCACAAAAGGCACAAGCCCAGGAGTCCAAGGAGATGGGCAGAGGCAGTGAGCTCAGGAAGGCAAACCCACTGGATGTTTATTATTGTGTTGTTTTTAAAATTTTTTAAATGGAAGGGTTTCTAAAAGACAGAGCCCAGGAACGGAGAAGAGGGAGAGAGGAACGTGGGGTGGAGAACATTCCTGGCCACAGTGCTGGGAACCTTTCGTCCCATCACGGTGGCTTCCATGAACCTCCCTGCTGGACAATGAAGACACAAGCTTGTCCTGTCCTGTCCCCACTCTGAGGGAGGACACCCATACTGGAGGAGAGTTGAAAGTTACGTAATCAAGGTTGTAGGGGGGAGTTAGGTTTGGGGGGGTGGGAGGAGAAGGAGAAAGGAGGTGACAGGAGGAACAGTTGTGTGCGGCTCCAAGCAGTAGCATGGCCCCATAACCCACACTCTGGTCTTTCCAAGTCCCATCCAAGCCCCAAAGGCACCAGGAAGAAAGGAGCCGAGTTCCAACCTCGACCACAGATAGGGATGTTGACAGGCTCACTCACAGAGGGTTACAGATGAAAGGGTACCTAGAAGTCATCCAGTCCAATGGTCTCTGGTCTTCAGGATGCCTTCCCCGCCTCCATCCTTCCACACTGGTTTTAGAGAAGAGTGAGGAGAAGGGGAGGAAGAGCAGTTCCATCACAGAACATCTAGAGGAGGTGAGGGGTAGGGGAGGACTGTGGGAGCCAGACTCGAATAGGGACTGTCCCTTGGCGATAAGGCATCTTTGGTCAGGCAGTAGCGGCACTGGGGACCTGAACCGGTCTCAGCTGAAGTCTCGATTGGGCAGGAGAAGTGGGGCAACCAGGGTCCATAGGTAGAGAAGCAGCCCTGCCCAGGTGGCACAGATCTTCACCCAGACTGCGGTCCAGGTGCTGACCATCTTCCTGGTGACATCATCTGGTCTGGAAAAAGAGGCACAAAGACTAACTCCCTACTCCAAAATCCTAACCCTGAGTCCCGAAACTCCATCAGGCCCCAGCCTGGTCTCTAAAATCTAAAGGAAGAACGCCTGACACGATTCTAAGACTGGAAGATGGGGGCCCTAAGATACATCCCAGAGGAGGGGAAGACTATGGAGAAATGG
The DNA here is from genome assembly GCA_028646595.1 of Phalanger gymnotis. Classification (NCBI taxonomy): domain Eukaryota; kingdom Metazoa; phylum Chordata; class Mammalia; order Diprotodontia; family Phalangeridae; genus Phalanger; species Phalanger gymnotis. Next base: position 762,824,858 of record CM053622.1, read on the forward strand.
ATGCCCAGATAGTTGTGGACAGAGCGGAAAAGAGCTCTTGCCTCAAAGGTGCAGAAAAGTTGTTAGACCCTCATCTTGGGGCTGGAAGCATCAGAACTGGCAGGTGTAGTTCTCTGCTACCCCAGACTAAGAGCTCCCAAAAATCTGAGTGCAAGTGAGCCAGGGGTGGGGAACCTGCAGCCTCAAGGCCACATGTGGTCCACTTAGGGATTTGTTGTGTGAAGCTTGGATTCAGTCAAAGGGCCACGCTTGAGGACGTAGGGGGCCACATGTGGTCTCAAGGCTGCAGGTTCCCCACCCCTGCCTGAGCCAGCTAGCATTTCCTGAGCACTTTAAAGTTTGCAAAGAGCTTTACAAATATTATCGGATTTGACTCTCACAACAGCTCTGAGAATGGACCCAGGCCCTTTTCCTATCTGCCTTCATTCTGCCCTCTCAGCCTAGGCTGGACACCACCCAGAAGGAGCCTTCTAGGAGCCTGAGGCTGTATAAACCATCTTCCATCCTGGGTACCCAGCTAAGTGGATGGCAAGCTAGACTTGGAATCAGGAAGATCTAAGTTCAAATCCTGACCCAGGCATTTACCAGCTGTGTGACACCTGGGCAAGTCATTTAACCTCAATCTGCCTTTGAAACCCTGCCCTGAAACCTTTGCTTTCATTTTGTAAAATGAGGATAAAAATAGCACCTACTGGGGTAGCTAGGTGGTGCAGTGAGTAGAGCACCAGCCCTGAAGTCAGAAGGACTTGAGTTCAAATCCAGCCTCAGACACTTAACACACTTACTAGCTGTGTGACCTTGGGCAAGTCACTTAACCTCAGTCTGCCTTTGCTTTCTTTTTTGTCAAATGAGGATAAAAATAGCACCCACCTCAGGAGGGCTGCTGCAAGGATCGGCTCAGGTAATGTGCATGGAATGCTTTACAAACCTTGAGGCGCTGTATAGATGTGGGCTATTATTATTCCTTTTAGCAATATCCAGGGTATGGTGCCCCCTGAGCTGGGTGAGGAGGAGGGCTTTCCTTCTCTTCTCCTTGCTCTACAGGGGGCCGTGTCCAATCGTCCTGATCTATATCTGGCCACTGGACCCAGATGGCTCAGGAGGAGAAAGTGAGGCTGGTGACTTTGCACAGCCCTGCGTCACTAAAATCCAATTCACTTGGACATCACGGCATCACCTCCCTGTCGTCATGGTCCTCTTCAAGAACAAAGGACAAACAACAACCTTGCTCCATAGCCCCAGGGGGGGATACGTAGTCCGGGAAGCCAGACCGTTGGCTTCCAGGGAGGTACTCACCTGTACCAGTTGGTGAGTGTCATCATGATGTAGAGGGAGGCGAGGAAGAGGCAGAAGTGGAAGAAGGAGTAGCTGTAGGAGACTCCGTCCTGCTCATTGTCATAGGCCCGGCCCTTAGCCACCTGCTCCTGGCCATCCAGCATTGGTGGGTTCTCCTCTGTCTGCATCAGGCTGTTCACCTGCTTGTTGTCAGAAGAGCGAACGCTGCAGAGGAGGCAGAGGGGAATGGGTTGAGACATAGGACCTTGAAGATAGCCCTGAAGTTGAGCAGGTAAGCAGGAGGCTGTGGTTCCATCTCTGAGAAACCTTGACCAAGCATCAGTTTCCTCTTGAGTGTCCTCCCCTGTCTTGGGAGTACTAGCTGAGCAGGGAGGAAGACAAGAACAAAGGTAGCCAAGGACCCCAATGCACTTACTATAGAAAGTATGGATGGCCAAAGAACAAGGTCAGACAATTCACAAAAGACAAGGGGCAGGATGTAAATATATATTTTAAAAAGCACTCAATCACACTAACATTAAACAAATACAAATTTAAACCAACTTGAGGTGACACTCTTTGCACACATCAAGTAGTTTTTTAAAAATAATGGCAGGAGCAGCTAGGTGGCACAGTGAGTAGAGCACCGGCTCTGGAGTAAGGAGAACCTGAGTTCAAATCCAGCCTCAGACACCTGGCATACGTATTAGCTGTGTGACCTTGGGCAAGTCACTTACCCCCAACTACCCTGCCTTCTCCCCTCCAGAAAACAAACAAAAAATGGCAAAACTTGGGATGTGAAGAAAAAGGTACACTCATATATTATTGGTAGAACTGAAAGTTGGAATCACTTCTCTGCAAATTTAATTCAATTTAACAAATATTTCTGGAGTAAATGGTTACTACTTACAAGGCACCACTCTATCTCAGAAGTATATGAGTTTTATAAGGCCAACAATGCCCTTTGATACTACAACACATCCTTGGAATAACTGAAAAGGGGAAAAAAAGCACATGCGTGCCTGTGGAATAGAATGGCTATTGCAAATTACAAAGGGAAGAGCTAAAAAGACGATTGAAATGTCCCACGGTTGTAAAGAGTCAGGGATGTTTTGGAGGCAGCTAGAGCAGGCTCATAAGAGTCAACTGTTGAATTTTCAGTACGAGCCTCTACTTGTATAACAATACCACAGCTGTGTACATCAAGAGAGAGTGGTTAAGAGCTAGACCACCTGGGTTCAAGCTCTACCTTTGCCCCATACTGGCTGGGTGACGGGGACAAGCTGCTTAACCTCTGAGTGCTCGGAAAGTTGCAGAGAAGGTGCCAACGTGGACCGAAAGAGGAAGCTCCTTCCTGAGAGCTCCCTAGGCCAATGAAATCAGAGGTCCAGTCTCTATCCCTATACTTCATCTACTTGGTTTCCCAGTGGATGAATATATACTATAATAAGAAAAAGGCTCTGGGCTTGGAAACAGGAAAATCTGGCCTCAGATACTTACTAGCTATATGACCCTGGGCAAGTCGCTTTACCCTGTTTGCCTCAGTTTCCTCATCTGAAAAATGAGCTGGAGTTGGAAATGGCAAACTGTTCCAGTATCTTTGCCAAGAAAACCCCAAATGGGGTCATGAAGGGTCAGAAACGACTGAAACGACTCAACAACGACATGAATATCATGATGTGTGAGTGTAAGAATATCCCAAAAATCTTCGTGTGGGCTAAGCTTATTACGGCTTAAATAAATGAGTGGCTTAATTAATTACATTCATTAAGATGCTTAGTAAAGTTGAAACTGCACTCAAACTTTTGGGACACTATATAACAAAAGCAATCATTGGTTAAATTCATATTCTCCGCAGGAAAAGCTGAGTGGATAAAGAATGACCATCACCCAGACAATAATCTACAATCCACCCTCCATTTAGCCACTAAAGGGATTTTCTTAAAGAACAGGTTCAATCATGTATGTGTCTGTCTGTCTGTCTGTCTCTCTCTCACTCACACACACACACACACACACACTCTCTCTCTCTCTCTGCCTCTCCCTCTTTCTCTCTGTCTCTCTTTCACACACACACATACACATACTGTCTCTCTCTCCCTCCCCCCCCCTTTCCTCTCTCTGTCTTTCTCTCTGTCTCTCTCTCTCTCTCTCTTTCCAGACTCAGTAAACTCCAGTGGTTTCCTATCACCTCCAGGAGCAACCTCTGCTTGGTGCTCAAAGTCCTTCATGACCAAGACTCCTCCTACCTTTCCAGCCTTCTTACTTCCCAACACTTACTCTTCCATCCAGTGACACTGGCCTCCTGGCTTCCTTTAAGTCCCAATTACAACTCTACCTTCTGTAGGAAGCTTTCCCCAACTTCTCTTTCCCTCTTTTCATTATTTCTTATTTATCCTGTATAGAGTTTTCCTGTAAATCTAGATCAGCATATAATGTTTAAAAAGAGGTAGGAATTTGGTTGGTGGGAATTTAGGAATAGTCTTTGGAGACTGTAAAATAGAAGGAACCAGACATGAATGCTTTTCATGGAGATCTGAATGAGGGAGTGAGCTCAAAGGGCAGCTGGAGGAATCAGGACTGGACAAGGAAAAAGACTTCCCTCCAGAAAAGGGCTGATAGCAAAGCTTAATGCTCAGAGGAGCCAACAGTGTGCCCAGGGGTGAATCAGCTGAGCTCCAAGGAGCAAGGACCATGTCAGTACAGACCCAGCATCTGTGGAGCCTGAGCCCAGAGACCCCCACCTGATGAAGATGGTGCAGAGGATGAAGACAATTAGGCCAACGATGTTGGGCGCATCCCACCACTGTGTAGTGTAGACGTCGGAAGTATCCAAGCTGGTTGTGTTGGCGATTACCGGAAGGTTAGGGTTGCATTTCTGGTCTAAGGACAGAAAGGCTGGTTACTGGGAGGCAGGCAGTGGAGGGGGAAGCCAGGGTAAGGGGCAACAGTGCATGTACCAAGCTTTTACAGAGTGGGTCCCACCACCCCACAGCCTCCTGCCATCTGGGGGAGGGGAAGAAGGGGATCATCAGGAGCTCCTTTACTCACCAGGGATGTTGCTCAGAGCTAACCAGGTGATAAACATGGTATAGGCACTGATGACAGAGGCCTGGAGCAGGCCTGAGTTTGGCTGGGCTTCCTGTTAATCAATAACCACATGGGTGATGCCTCACTCATACTCATCAGGAAGACTTTTTCCAAATCCCTCTATAGGTGACTCAAATCTCTGCCAGCCTGTATACTAAGGCCCCTCCCAGCTCTACCAATCTATGTTCTAAGGCCCCTCCCAGTTCTGACATCCTGTGTTCTAAGGGCCCTCCCATCTCTGACATTCTCTGTTCTAAGGGCCCTCCCAGCTCTGACATCCTGGGTTCTAAGTCCCATCCATTCCCACCCCACCCAGCTCAGCTGTGACATTCTGTGTTCTAAGGCCCCTCCCAGTTCTGACATTTTATTCCATGTTCTTCAGGTCCTTTCACTTCCATTCTTATTGTGGTCCTCGCCAGCTCTCACATTCTGTATTCTAAAGGCCCTCCCGCTGTGACATCCTGTGTTCTAAGGCCCGTACCAGTTCTGACATTCTGTGTTCTAAGGGCCCTGCCAATTCTGACACCTTATTCCATGTTCTTCGGGTCTTTTCACCTCTATTCCTATCAAGGTCCTTGCTAGATCTCACCTTCTTTGTTCTAAGGCTCCTCCTTGCCTTGGACCCCAGGAGGGGCCAAGCAGGGCTTACCTGGACCTTGGGGAGAACAGCCACGATGGAGACACAGACACAGAAGACGAGGTTGAGGCTGATGAAGACCTTGCCTTCGTAACAGGGTCCCGACTGAGTATAGTAGGTATACATGAGGGCTATGGCAGCAATGGCGATTCCATAGAAGAGGAAGGTGAAGAAGAAGAGGCCTGGAGAGGGTTGAGACAAAAGCATGTGTGGGCTGGACATCCCCAAGATCAGAGGCCCAGCCCCGGCTCGGCCCCTCCCCGACACATGGACTTGAGATCTGAAAGGAACTTGAACCCCGAGGTGCCAGGTGGGACTTGCCCAGGGTCAGTGGTGGCCGAGCCATGGTGGGAACCCAGGGCCTCCTTCAGGCCCTTCCCCTCCCTGGGCCTCAGTCTCCTCATCTGTAACACCAAGGTGTGGGAGCTAATGAGCACTTCCTAGGTGTGCTCATGCCAACAGGAGTTTCCTCTGTAGGAGGATATCAGTATTAATGACATTTTCCACTCTGAAATACTAGATAGTGAATTGGGAGTTCATGGAAAATATTTATAGCTCTTGGCATGAAAACAGACTTCATTTCCTCTCTTTTTCTAAAATTTCCTAGCTCCACTTTATCTGGGAGAACAGAGCTAGGCTAGTGGTAACACTCAGGAGCCACAGGTGACACTCAGGACCCACACCTCACTTCCCTACTCTAGCATCATTTCTATAATTCATGGTTTTGACATATAATAATACTACTAATAAACTTTTCTAAGGTTTTCAAAGCACTTTAGAAATGTTATATCTCACTTAATCCTCACAATAATGCTGTGAGGCAGGAACTTTTAGTTATCTCCATTTTACAGATGAAGAAACTGAGGCAAAGAGGTTAAGGGATTTTCCCACAGTCACAGAGCTAGGAAGTAGCTGAGGAAGGATTCAAACTCAGCTCTTCCTGACTCCAAGTTCAGGACTCTATCTCAAAGGCCACCTCAAACTCAGTGGTTATTTTAATAACTATTGATCTCAAGGGGCAGCTAGATGGGGCGGTGGGTACAGCACCAGCCCTGGAGTCAGGAAGACCTGAGTTCAAATGCAGCCTCAGACACTTAATAGCTGTGTGACCCTGGGCATAACCCTGATTACCTCAGGGAAAAAAATAATTGGGTAATATTTAATAAAATAAAGAAAAATATGATAAAACATAGATAACGTTAATAACTTCGACTGAGGCAGCATGGGACGTGGCTGGCATGCCTGACTCAAAGTCTACAAGAGCAGTTTAAATCATATCTCTACTACTTAAAAGCTACTGAATGGATCCAACCATTCCGGAGAGCAATTTGGAACTATGCCCAAAGAACAATCAAACTGGACACACCCTCTGACCCAGCAATAACACTTCTAGGCCTGTATCCCAAAGAGAGCATAGAAATGGGAAAATGACCCTCACGTACAAAAATATTTATAACAGCTCTTTTTGTGGTGGCCAAGAATTGGAAATTGAGGGATGTCTAGTTGGGGAATGGCTGAACAAGGTGTGGTGTATGCATGTAATAATGGAATACTATAGTGCTATGAGAAATGATGATCAAGCAGATAATAGAAAAACTTGGAAAGAGTTACATGAACTGATGCTGAGTGAAGTGAAGTACACGGTAACAGCCACACTGTGTGATGATCAGCTATGACAGACTTAGCTCTTCTCAGCAATGCAATGATCCAAGACAATTCCATAAGACTCATAATGGAAAATGCTACCCACGTTCAGACAAAGAACTATGGAGTCTGAATGCAGATCGAAGCAGACTATTTTCGCTTCTTTGTGGCTTTTCTCTTTTGTTCTGTTTCTTCTTTCAGAACATGACTAACGTGGAAATACGTTTAATATGATTGCACATGTATAAGCTATACCAGATTGCTACCATCTTGGGGAGGGGAGATGGGAGGGAGAAAAATTTGGAACTCAAAATCTTACAAAAATGAACGTTGAAAACTATCTTTATGTGTAATCGGAAAAAACAAAATGCTATTTACTTAAAAAAAAAAAAGTCATGCGACCTTGGGCAAGTCATTTAACTCTGATTGCCTCTCCCCTCCCCCAAACAAACAAACAAACAAACAAAAAGAAACACTGATCCCTAGGGTTTTCTTCTGATTCTAACATCCTGTGATTCTTTGAAGAGGAGAAAAATTAGCAAGAGAGACAGCAAAGACATATTCCTATTCTTCTGAAAGAACTGGTAGCCCCTGATGGACTTGAAAACAGGAGACCTGAATTTGAGTTCTATCAGAACCTCCTAGGAAAGAGACACTCTGGGTAGATATGTGTGTATGTGTGCGTGTGCGTGTGTGTGTGTTACACGAACATGCATGAATGCATGGAGGACCTTTTGCATCTGTGTGTCCCAGTAGAATGTGAGATTCGTAGTGAGGCGGGAGAGAGGGGAGTGATGACCACCAACCTGCATACCAGCAGCGGGAGTCTCGCTCTTCGGCCTTCCACAGCCAGCTCTGGTTCCAACAGTGTGCAAAATCGATCAGCAAAATGAGCTGGATGAGGATGAAGAAAAAGGAGCCAACCACCCCAAAGTAGAACCAGACTGGGGGGGTTGGAAAAGAGGGAAGGAAGAGTGAGGGCCCAGTGCTCCTGGCTCAGACTCTCCCCCAACCCAGAAACCCACCCCCAGCAGATGGTAAGTTCTCATTAGTGCCTTAAGGAGGTTGGAGGGCTTTTGGTCAGGGGAAGCCAACCCTCCTTTACACACTTATCTCTTACGCTCTCTTTCATACACAAACCCAAGTCTCAGACAGGCACAGCATGCTTTGTGTAGGTGTGAATGTGCCCTCCACCCCAGCTGTCTTTGCTGGTTCTTTACTTCAGGGGTTGGTGCCACAATCAGGAGACACCTGGGACTCCTGAGTGTCACCACTAGCCCAGAGAGCAGCAGGTGAGAGGTCTGGGATGAGCCAAGTGGATATGGGTATTTGGGGTTCAGTGAGCAAAGATCAGAAGAGCTATCCCCAAACTGGTATTTGGGGAGCATCAGGGAGGTGGGGAGGAGAGAGTGCAGAAGATGAATGAACCTGGCCTGAAGGTGACTGGCAGGCAGCACCCCGGCACTTGCCACCCTCTGCCACCTACCATTGGTGAAGGAGCCATCCGGGATATAGAAGGCACCCACAGTGATGCCCAGAAGAACCAGGAACTTAAAAAACCAAAACCTGGAGAAGACAGAAAAGATGTCAGTTTAATGGGGCTCACCCATGGTAAGAAAGCTAGGATCAGGGGCAGTCACTTTTTCAGATCTGGGGGAGGCTGATCACGGGGCTTGTGGGTGCTTCAGTCACCTTCTCGGGAAAAGAGACCTTTGAAAAAAGTGGCCTCACTCACTCAGCCGCAGGAGGGCCTGGCTGACTGGCCTCATTGTGTAATGTAGCCTCACCTCATCCCTGGGGAAGGCACTCCTTTCTTTCGATTGATCAAACAAGATCTTTGTAAACTGCTTAAAGTGCCTGGCATACAGTAAGTGCTTAATAAATGCTTCTTCCTCTCTTCTCCCCTCTCCTCCCTTCCCTTCCAGCATCCTAGGCAAGCCCCTCTGTTGGTCATCACCCTGAGATTGAGAATCACTCCATCTTGGGCTACTTTTCCACTGCAGAGAATTCTGGACTTGGAGGGAGGAGCCTGCTTTTCATATCAATTTGAATCAATTTTTTATTCACAAATTTAAAATGTTCAATCCATGGAATGAGGAAAGAAGGAAGAAAGGAAGGAATGGAGGGAGGAAGGAAAGAAAGGCGCAAGAAAAGGAGAGGAAGGAAGGAATGGAGGGAGGAAAGAAAAAAGGAGCAAGAAAAGACGAGAGAAAGGAATGAATGGAGGGAAGGAGGGAGAATAAACTGGAGGAAGGAAAGAAGGGAGCAAGAAAAGGAGAGAAAGGAATGAATGGAAGGAAGGAGGGAGAATAAATGGAGGGAGGAAGGAAAGAAGGAAGCAAGAAAAGGAAAGGAAGGAATGGAGGGAGGAAGGAAAGAAGGGAGCAAGAAAAGAAGAGAGAAAGGAATGAATGGAGGGAAGGAGGGAGAATAAATGGAGAGAAAGAAGGAATTAACAGAGGGAAGGAGAGAAGAATGAACAGAGGGAAAGAGGAAGGGAGAGTGGGAGGAAGACCGGAAGTTTCAGTGGACTTGGATGGCAAAGTCAATGAATGTCAACACGGTAATGTGCTGACGGAAAAAGCTAGTGAAATTTTAGGCTACATTCTATGAGGTAAAGTGTCTGTAATGTGGGGGGCATAGTCCTGGCATTCGCTAACCTGAGTAGGCCTCATCTGGAGGACTGCAATCACTTCTAGGAGCCACATTTTGGGGAGGACATTGAGTCTAGGGTGTATCCAGAAGAGGGCAGCCAGGATGGGAAAATGAATTGGAAGCCATGCCATATGAGGATTGGTTGCTGGGACTGGGAATGTCTAACCTGGAGCTGAGATGATGGTGGGAGTACCTCGTAGCTGAAGGGCTTTCAAGTATAAGAAGGCTGGGACTTGCTCGGTTTGGTTTTGGGAGGTGTATGGAAGTTAAGGGGGTGAGTTTTGGCTCCATAAGGAAAAACTTCCTAACAATGAGAATTTTCTCAAAATGGCATGGCCTTCCTCAGGAGCTGGTAGTGCGTTCCCCATTACATGATACTTGCCATTATCCTGTGTTGCAATTATGTGCATCTATCTATTTTTTCTTCTTCTTATTAGAATATGAGCTCCCCAAGCGAGTAGCTGCCTCCCTAACACAAAGCCTTGTGTACAGTGGGCCTCGGATAATATATATTTTTTTCATCTTAGTACGCTTTATTTTTGAAAATACATTTTCTTTCTGAGTAATGTGAAAATGTGTTTAATAGGAATGTACATGTCAGATTACATGCTGTCTTGGGGAGGGAAGGGGAGAAAATTTAAAACGTATGGAAGTGAATGTTAAAAATGGAAAATAAATTAATTGAAAAAAATGTTTTAACATTCATTTTTTATAAAATTTTGAGTTCCAAATTTTCTGCCTCCCTCCTTTTCCTCCTTCCCTAAGATGGTAAGCAATTTGATAGAGGTTATACGTGCGCAATCAGATAATATTTGTTGAATGAATTAGTGACCAGAATGGAGAAGGGAAATGGGGAGGCTTTGATTGGTTGATAGAGATGGACATTTTGTCCCTACAATCAATCCTGAGCTCAGGGTTTGGAGAGAACTCTTTTCTACTCACACAGTGACCCCCTCAGTTCAGGCCTCAGCATGGGATCTTTTCCAACTCCCCCATTTTACAGAGAAAGAAACTGAGACCCAAGGAAACTCATGTAATAACCATCAGAGGTGGGATTGGAACCCCAGTCTTTTGACTTTGGAGCCAGTGTTCTTTCCTCTATGTATGCGCCTCCCACTGTACCACACTGCTCTTGCAACCTTATGATTTCCTCTCCCTGCTCCGGTCTCCCTCATCACCAATCCAGCCTCCACACACTTTCCTAAAGTACAAGTCTGACCACATCGCTCCCCTACTCGATCAACTCCACTGGCTCCCCAACCTTCCTTTCTGGCTTTATTATACATATTACTCCCCTTGACACGCTGCAGTCCAGCAACACTAGCCTTCCAGGTCTTTTTTTTTTGGAGGCAATTGGGGTTAAGTGACTTGCTGAGGGTCACACAGCTAGTAAATCTAGATGTGAACTCAGGTCTTCCTGACTCCATGAAGCCACCTAGCTGCCCCCTTCTAGTTATTTCTTGCACAGGCCACTCCATCTAGGTCTTGGTGCCTTGTGCCCCGCCCCCATATCTGGGATGCCTTCCCTCCTCACCTCAGCCTCTTAGAAGCCTTAGCTTCCTTTGAAGCTTAGCTCAAGGGTCACCTTCTCCATTAGGCTCGAACAAATGGCCTCCCCCTGCTGCTGAAACAACCACGTGTTAATTTTGTCCCTGTTTTGATATGTATGTGATATAAGCTCCTTGTTTCATTATTTGTCTCTAACTCCAGTGCTCAGCATAATGTCCGACACACAGCTGGCATTTATTGATTATTATTACTGATTGCCGTGGGCAGGGGGAGGGCTGCTTTCTCACCCATTCTGGATGGCAGCTCGGGGGTCCTTGCTGGTCTTCACGCAGATCATCAGCAGAGTGAAGAGAAAGAAGAAAGCGGCCAGCGCAAAGCACATGCGGTAGGCAGCACGATGGCCCAGCAGGGATCCACAGTCCACATGGCCCTCGATGCCCAAGGTGGACGAGCCCCCCTCACACACCCAGGGCAGCTGTGGGGACAAGGCAGTGATGACTTCCCTCTCCCCTAGCCCAGCCCCATTTCCTCAGCATGCTCTGAAGGGAGCAGGGAGACCACCTGCCCCCCATCCTCACTGTCTCAGAACAGGTGCAACAGCCCCTCTCCATCCAGGAATTCTTAGGATAGATCTGATCCTTCTCTACCCATCCAAGCCCCTGATGGCCCCAGAACAGCAGTGATTCTCCATGGTCTGTGATCAGGGCTCACAGCTGCACTCTTCCTGAAATGTTCCTTTGTGCCCCTCCCTTCTCCTTCTTACATTCCCAACCTTCAGCTAAGTCCCATCCTATCTGAACAGAACTCATCACTCTCAGGTTTTACCTTCTCTTGATCCCACACCCTACAAGTCTCTCCAGCTTCCTCTCCCCACCCCCATCCCTTAAGGCCCTCCTTTAGTGGGGGACCGCAAAAAGGGGAGAAAGAACCCCTATTTTTGCTCCAAAAGGGGGACTTGAGGTTTTCCAGCTCTCCGCCTGAACTGCTCAGGATCCCTCCAGCTTTACCATCCTCCTCCTAGCTGACTCATTCCACCCACTGCCCCCACACCCACCCCCCTGACCTTGTATAGTTGGCTCTCCACTCCAGGGCTGAGCATGATGACAGCCACCAGGACTCCTAGGAACAGTAAGAAGGTGAAGGCAAGCCGACTGATGGTGGAATTGCGGGTGGAGGGGCAGCAGCCACACAAGATGCAGGAGGCTGAGCCACAGAGACAGGATGCCTGGAAGGACAGAGACACCCAGATACTGATTATTTATTTATTTGTATTTTGCTTATAACTTCTGTTTCTCTGCCATAGCTATTTCCCAACATACCACCTCCCAATTGAACCCTCCTTGGGAACAAGGAAAACAAGGGAAACAAACCAATACTCTAACTTCTCTAGTTGCAAATGCCACATTTCATCCATAGTACCCCCTCCCCACCTTCCTACTGAGGGGACGGACGCATGTGTCATCTGTTGCTCTGTGGCTTGTACCCATTGTTCTCCAGCTCAGGGAAGCCTTCCCCAAAATACAAGTGACAACCCCCCCCCCCCGAAAGCTTCTCAAGGAAGATTGGAATTTCCCCTCCTCCCTTTTTTTCACTCTTATGGAAGAGAAGTGAATAGAGCAGGACTTTCCTTAGTAGAGAAAGCAGAGGCAATATTTCTGCTTTCTGTCACCCATTATTATCAACCAATGACCCAAGCAGTAGTTTTGGGTCCTTATCTCCAACAGAGCTAATTCTCTTTCATTGTGAGTTCCTAGACAGATGGGGTTGGGTTGGTTTTGTTTGCCTTTCTTTGTATTCCCTGCACTTAGCACAATGCCTAGTACATGGCAGGTAATTAATAAATACTTGTTGACTGGCACTGTCCTTGGCTCTCCTTGGCAGCCTTAGCATTTCCTGGACTTCAGGTCTCCTGACGTCTTTCTCATGGGACCTTCACAATCTTGTGCATTCGTCCATATCTACCTCCTTATACTTCTATCTTACACGCACATCTTCACACCAGAAAGACTGAAATTTCAGAATATCTAAAATGATCAAGCTTTGACAACTGACATAGGGCACTTTTTTAATCCATAAGACAAAGAAAATAGGGATGGTAGGACAAAAGTTTTTATTTAAATATAAAAGTATAATTTTTGTGTTAACTGGCATGCCAAATCCTTCCAGCGTTAACATCTGATTTGGTCCATGAGTTTCCTGCACAACCACGTGAGACTTAGTAGGGCTCCCCATTTTCTTCTTCATTTGTCTTTGGGACAACAAAACTTTGTTCTTGAAACTCTATCTCTCTTGAGTTGACTGGGCTTGTAGAATTGTTGGCTACTGAAAAGAGCACTAGATTCCGAATCAAGAAAACCTTGATTCTAATTTCACTTTACACTTTCTATCTGTGTCAACTGGTCAAGCCACTTAGCTCTTCTGAGCCTCAGTTTCCCTCCTCTATGAAATGGGGAAAATAACAGCACCTCATGGGGTCATCTTGAGGCTTAAACTGACTTCATGCCCAGTACTCTATCCACTGCACCATCAGCTGTCTCTGAAGAGAAAAGAAAAGAAAGGCAGGACCAAGGACAGTCATGGGTAGGTGATACTCTGTTGGGGGAGGTGGGGGAGAGAGCCAGAAGGAGGAGAGTCAATGGGAGCTGAGGGGCAACAGGAAAACAGGCTGGGAAATCAGTAGAAAGTAATGTTCTGGGAGCCAAGGGAGGAGAAGTGATTAAGGAAGAGTTGGTGTACGAAATGACTGATCCAGAGTAGCGTAAGCAGAAACAAATGACTACAATACTGTAAATGGAAAGATTGAAAAAAGAAAGCCAAACTCTGAGAAACTGAAGAACCAAGGATGGTTCCAGAGAACAGATAACAAAGTATCTCTTTCTTGTAATGGCAAAGAAGTGGGGGACTGCTGAAGCAGAACAGTGCATACGTTGTCACAGTATTGGGTGTTTTTCTTAGTTAAAAAGAAAGGTTCAGTGGGGGAAGATTACCATTAACAATAATAACAACAGTGAGCATTTAAATAGCACTTTAAGGTTTGCAAAGCGCTCATGGCAGGTGCTATGATTATACTCATTTCAGAGAGGAGGAAACTGAGGCTGGGAGAAATTTTAAATGATTTGCCCAGGCTCACATAGCCAGTAAGTCTCTGAGGCAGGATTTGAACTCAGTTTTTCCTGATTCCAAGTCTAGCATTCTGTGCCCTGTGCTACCTAGCTGCCTCTAGCATCAGAAGAAGGCTGTTTTCAGCAATGACTGTTAATCTAAAAATAGAAGACTTCAATAAATCAAGAAAGGGGTGGATCTCTGAGTTTCTTCTCAACTGAGATTCTATTGCCAAAGTCACCGAGGGAGCTGGAGAGGGATCCAGTCTCCTGATTCCTGAATCCAGTGCTCCTTCCACCTTAACCTATAGTCAGAGGCGCTAAACCAGCCCTTCGGCAAAGCCAGGACAAGGTCTCCCAGAAAGGAAAGGGCCTGGCTTAGGCACAGAGTCTGGGAAGAAGCCTCAGTCCCAGTTGGCTTTGGCGCAGAAATGCCTTCTCACTGAGGTTGGCTGGTGATGCCTGCTCTGACCGGACACAAGTGACAGAAAGGCCAATGACCTTTTCTCCCCCTGAGATGCATCTTTTTTTCTTTTCTTCCATCTCCATGTGCCTACTTCTCAGAGTTCTACAAATTCTATTAAACTTTAATGTATTTATTTTTCAGGCTAGACCTGTGATGTTCTCAGTGTGGGGCAGAGGTCACAGCATAGCTGCTCAGAGTGGCCTGAACCAGATCACAATTTAATTATGAAATACTTAACAAAATAAATGAAAATACAATAGAACACAGACAATGTGAATTTGTGGTTTTCTAGGTCAATATGCATGTAACGGGTCTTATGGTTTAATGTCCTCCACTTTGATTTGAGCTCCGACACCACTCGTGTAGGAACTCCCCACGAAGAAAATTCCTCTCCCAAGGCAGGCTGATAACTGCTTGGCAAATTGGCCTTAAGAGAGCTGCCTAGGGCAGTGGGCAGTAAGGGATTTGCCCAGGGTCACCCAATGACTGGGAATTAGAGGCAAGATTTGACCCAGATTTTCCTGACTCCAAGACCAGCTATTCTTTACATTCTTTCTCACAAGTTCTATTACAAACTTATTAATGAGTTGATGTTAATTAATGAGTTAACTTGTCAATTATTCATCCTGAAACAGTCATCTCCTAAAACATCAGAGCTAGTAGAGACCTTGGAGTCATTTCCTGTTTCTTTCACTTACTAATTCATTCATTCCTTCTTTCTTCCATTCATTCACTCACACCCATATTTCTGAAGGGCTTTGGAATCAATTGCATGACATGGGAGACACTGGCACAGGACTGTCCCGCATGGCCTGCCCACATCAAAGAAGGCACTGGTCTCTGTGAGCGAAATCAGAATTGGAGTAGCTTAAAAGAAACACAAGATGTGCAATTTAGAGCCATCTCCACTGCAAATATTCATATGGACTATTTGTACCTGACCTATGGTAGAGCCTTCTGAGTTCATATTTGTCTAATCACAGTTGGACACACTATACCTTGGCCTCAACCTAGTGATATCATTTTGGGCCTCTCTGAGAATGAAGGACAACAACCAATAGTGTGCAGAGACTGTATTTAATATAAGAAGATAAAGATAACAAGTTTCCTGCTCTCTTGAAGCATTCTAGTCCAATATACTCATTTTACAAATAGGTAAACTGAGGTCCAGGGAATGGAAGTAGCTAGCTAGCCTATGGTCACAAAGCAAATTAGGAGATAAACTGGGACAAGAACAAGCCAAAAGGGCTCCCCATCACCTTTAAGATGAAATACAATTTCCCCAGCCTGGCATTCAAGGCCTGCCACAATCCAGGTCCAATCTACCGTTTCAGCCTTATCTCATGGTATCACTCCTTAAATTCCCTAAGTTCCATCCAAGGAAGACTATGAGCTGTTGCTACAACCTGGCATTCCATCTCCTACTTCCACACGTTTGTATGAGCTGTCCTGAATAACTGGGATGAACTCTCTTCTCATTTCTGCCACTGGAATCCCGACCTTCCTTCAAGGCTTGGCTCTGGAAAGCCTTCCCTAATCTCTCAAGTCATGAGTGTTCTTTCCTTCCTTAAATGATCTTCCATTCACTTCCCTAACAAAGCAGACAGGAGGGGGTGGGAGCAAGGGCCCAAATAGATAGCTTGGCCTTGACAAGGGGAAGGGTCAATTCTTCATTAGCCTCAGGCCTGGGAAGATACAGTGAGGGACCACATAGAAGCATTTGGAGTAGTAAGGCAGTAGTAGGCAGAGGCTCTCTGTCAAGAAAGGAAACAGAGAGTCGGATGTAGGGGCTTGAGCAGAGAAGGCTTAGAACCACTGCTGTGGAGAGTTCCATTGAGAATCTAAGAGGAAGAATGAAGGGGGGTGCTAACAATGAAACTCCAACTGAGATTGTTGCTGCTGAGTCATTTCAGTCATATCTGACTCTCTGTGACCCCGTTTAGGGTTTTCTTGGCAAACATACTGGAATGGTTTGTCATTTCCTTCTCCAGCTCATTTGAAAGATGAGGAAACTGAGGCAAACAGGGTTAAATGACTTGCTCAGGGTCATACAGTATACATACATATAGTAAGTGTCTGAAGCTGGGTTTGAACTCAGGTCTTCCTGACTCTAGCTGCTTTGCCATCTGAGATTAGACACATACATATGCAGTGGACCCAGTTAGTGCATCGGGAGATTCCTTCCAATGTCACCTAGCAGCTCAGAAGTAAGAGCAGAAAAGATAGATGGTGGGGTTAACCCAGGATAAAGACATGGCAGGTCATGAATGAAGAGAGGACTGGGGGTGAGCAAACAGAAGGGAACAGTATATGGCTGAACTAGCTAATCTATAGAGTTGAAACTGAGGCAGAAAAAGGGAAGCCAGAAGGAGAGGAGGAACTAGAGATTAGAGTGAGACCAAAGAGCAATGCTGGAGGCAACCCAGCCCACCAGACTGGGTCTACTACATACTTATGTTATCTGATCTCAACTGCTCATCAAATACTGGGCCTTTTAGATAGTGAGATTGAGTTCAAATAACTGGGTATGTTTAGCCTAGAGAAGGGAAGGGGGATTGAACAGCTGTCTTTACATTTATAGAAGGCTGTCACATGGAAGAAGCGTTAGACGTGTTCGGTTTGGCCCCAGAAGGCTGAACTAGAAGATGCAGAGACAGGAATCTGGCCTTGATGACAGGGAAAACTTCCTGTCCCACTGGAGAGAACAAACATCGACAGACAGACCAAATACAATTCATAGTTACCAACATCTAAGTTCAGCCGGGGAGCTCATAACAAGGGCTGGCCCAGAGTCACACGCGCCACCATGGCTGTGGGTAAGAGCTCCAAAAAAGAGAAAGCCAACCCCTGGTTTTATCAGGGTCAAGGGTGAGTGACACATGCGACTCACCCACATGACCTAAAATCATCCCAAAGAGGTGACTTAAACCCATGTGGTCTAAAAGCCTCTGATATCCCAAACATGTCACTGAAACTCATGTAAACTAGGCACTCCCCTGAGACAAGGAGGTCACCAAGGACTCCCAATCTAATCAAGGAAACAAAGGTCAAACTCTTTAAGGGCACTTGATTGAACTGAGTGCTAAGAGCCCATTTTGATTGCCAACACACCTCCCCATTGTAAAGTCAAGAAATATGTCACCCATTACACATATGAAGTCATGCGAAACTGTATTTCCACAGAAAGGATGAATTCTCATCAAAGTACAGGTTGGCTTACCTGACCTTCAGCTCTGAGGTTTTCTAATACATGTTGTAACCCCAAGGAGAGAGTAAGCTCCTCGGGGGCAGGGACTGCATAATTTTGAACTCTGCATCTCCAGCACCTAGAATGGTGTTTTATCTATACTATGCACTTAATGTCCATTGTATAGAGCTGACTCATTGTTTAAAATGATTTGGGATTCAAAAAAAATTTTTTTAAATGAATAAAACATTTTTACATGTAATTGGGAAAAAAAGCCCAAAAATATTTGAAAAAAGTACCTTAAGTTTATGTAAGTATTACTAGACTCTGAATAAGATTCAATAAAAAGAATAGATTTTTATGCCCCCCTCCAAAAAAAAAATGTCAGACTTCCAATTCAACTCTGAATTGAGACCCAAATTGTAGCCCAAGTGCCCTAGATTTCAGCAACTCTAGGTCTTCAGAAATCCTCTTCAAGTTCAATGACATTACTAATGAGGCTCTGCCTTGTTATGGTAATTTTGGGTACACTGCTTAACCTCTCTGGATCTCAGTCTTCTTCTGTGTAAACTGAGGGCATTAGACCAGACAGCCTTTAAAGTTCCTCCCCATTCTAAACATAGGATCCTATGGAGCTCTCAGACAGTCAGCTGGGGCTGAGGGCTGTACAGTGGAAAGGAACCTAGAAGGAGATCTGGTTTCAAATCTCATCTCTATTACTGACTGCCTAGGTGACAGTGGGTAAGTCATTTAACCTCTTAGGCCTAGTTTCCTTCTCTAAAAGGCCTCTAAAATCTGGTCCAATTCTAAAGTTATGATCCTATCATGCACTCTGCGCCTCAGTTTCCTCATCTGTAAAACAAGAGGTTTGCAATAGATGATCTCTAAGATTCCCTTCTAGCTATGACCCTGCCCTGTAAAAGCCAAAGTCCCATTAGCTCAGGGGTCTTTTCCTTGATTGCACAGTCACTGTGGAAATCGCATCGAGTTTGTGGTCCACTAAAATCACCAGGTCCTTTCCATAAAGCGTTTAGCTATACCTCCCCCAATCTTGTATTTGTGCAAGGGGATTTTTTTTTAAAGTCAAACATGGGTTTGGCTTTAAAACATTTATCACTATTAAATTTCATCTTATTAGATTCAGCCTATCCTTGGTTCTGGGTTTTGTCGTTTGGTCTTTCTTGAGTAGTGTCATATTTTTAATACTTGAAGTGGCAGGAAGGCTATGTGTTCACCAGTTTGCGTGACTTGGCCTTGTCTTTCCTTTGGTAGAGGAAATGGAAAGAATCCATCATAGGACTATGGGGAGAACACTTAAGTGCACCATACAATCGGAAGTCTTCAGGAGTAGGTCTAAGAAACCGTGGAACCCATGGTTCAGAATGCATGGACCCATGAGTTTGACCTAGCACTCTCAGCCCTCAAATTGGGCTAGGGGTATTCTGGGGTATTAGAAGCAAGACTATGTCGAAGCCAGCTCCAACCGGTGAGCAAACTGTTCAATGTTCTCTACAAACAATTATATCCAGAAATTGGTAAATGCTACAAATCAGGGGTTGATTTCTTTCTGTTTGTCTAGATTTAAGAAAGTGATGGAGAAAATGTAGCAATAAGGATTAACTTTCTCCGAAAGCCACAGCACCGGTTCAAAGGTGCCACTCTCTCCAGTAATCCAAGAAGATCTTGCCCCAGAGGGACCCATGAGGGTGGAGCTCAAGCTGGAAAACTGAGTGAAAGTTGAAATTTGCAGATCTAGATGACATCTAATCTTTTCACTGGCTGCCTGTTCTCCTGCTTTCCCCCTCTCCCAGCCCTTGCAGGGAATGCTCCAAGGCTCAGCTCAGCTCAAATGCCCCCATCTTCCATACACAGCTTACTAGTACTCATTCCCTGATATCATGGTCCTCTTCAAGGGACGAAGGACAACAGCAATCTACATATGTGAAGTCTCCTACAAGTATATAGGCAGCTAGCTGAGTGTTGCAGTGGACAGGATCAGACTCATCTTCCTTTGTTCAAATCTCAGACACGAGAACAAAAACACACTTATTCAGTGCCTCATAAATACCAGGCATTGTGCCAGGTTCCAGGGATATAAATTCAATAATGTCTGTTTCTGTCCTCAAGGAGCTTACAATCTTTATAAACATGAGTTCACACAAAATAAATCAAAGAGAATTTAGGGAGGGGACAAGGAAGGGGGAAGAAAGGGAGGAGGAAGGGGAGGTGGAGAAGAGGAAGGGAAGAGGAGGAGGGAGAGGAGGGGGAAGAAGGGGACAAGGAAGGAGAAGAGAGGGAAGAGAAGGAGAAGAGGGAAGAGGAAGAGAGGAAAGAAAAAGAGGAGGGGAGGAGAGGAAGAGAGGAAGGAGGGGGAGGAGAGGGAAGAAAAGAGAAAGGGAAGGAAGAAAAAGGGGAGAAGGGGAAAGAAGAGGATAGAGAGAAGAGAAAGAATGGAAAGAAGGGAGAGAAGAGAGGAAAGAAAGGGGAGAGGAGGGGAAAGAAGGAGGAGAGGAGGGGGAGGAGAGGAAAGAGAAGAAGGAGAGGGAGGAGGAAGAAGGGGAGAAGGGGGAAGGGGGAAGTGAAGGAGGAGGGGGAGGGGGAGGAGAATCAGTAAGGTTTTCACTAGGCATGGTGGGGCAGCCTGTACAAAGGCATCATGAGCATTAGGAGTTGGAAAGTTGTGTGTGACAACTGGCAAAAGTAACCCATTTCACCATCAGAGATTTGAGGATGCTGGATAGAGGTGAAAGGGAGGCACCAAAAGGCAAGGTGAAACAGAAGACACAATCCTGCCTCACAATTTTACAAGATTCATTCCTTCAGCAAACATTTCCACTCTCTGTGCTGACTGGCACTGGCTGCCTTCTCTGGGCCAACCCACCATGATTCACCAGATTTCTTCACACACACACACACAAAACCCCTTTCCCCCTTTACTACCACCACCACCCAGAGTGTATTATTTCCTGGTAGTCTCTCCCAACCCAGGAAACAAAGGTTTCGTACACCCTGGTCAGCCAGGGATCAGCCCATTCTCAGCCTTCCCACAACCCCTAGAAAATGGCCATGTAGCTGGGGAGCCTGGCTCCTCCCCCCTCCCCACTATGGGATAGAAGGGATGAGGCTGAGCAGTGAAAGAAAGAGCAAAAATCCCCCCCCCCAATTTCCATTCAACAGGAAGAACACCCTGAGCCCTCTTCTTTGTGGAGAGGAAAGGGTGGGCTGGACTTGGAAAGAATAAACCCCAGAAAGACTTAATGAGGCCCGGCTGGGAAGGGGAAGAAACTCAGGAACAGCCTTGCCCTCTGGGCCTGGGGCTAACAAGAGGGGGATTTATTTCACTCAGCTAAAAGCCGAGTGCAGGGGCTGTTTTTTTCCCAGACACATTTTCCAAGACACTTGGCTTAGAGCCAAAGCCTAGCCAAAGCTGGTCCCCCTCTGCTTTCCGCAAATTGAGCCCCCCAATTTCTAGGCATGATGGGACTTTCTTTAAAAAATTGGGCCCCCAAGGCTGTCCCTGCATTCCCCTCCCCCCACCTACAGAAAGCTTTGACCCTAACAGAATAGAAACAGGTCCTTACAAGCCCAACCCCGGTCCCAAGCACCTAGTCTGAGGGACTTCGAGTCCAAGTGGTCCTCTAACTGTCTCAGAGCCACCAGCCCGGTTGTTTGGCTTCTCTGCCCTAAACAGCTCTGGGGCCAGGTTTCCTCTAGGGCTCAGACGGGTCTCCGAGGTTAAGAGGAATAGTTCAAGGGGGAAGAGTGACCCCCTGATGACTGAGAATGGGACTTAATTAGGTTTGAGCTTGTTCAGGGGTAGGCCCCAATCCGCACTCCTTCCCATACCAAAGCCCCACTCTCATATCCTCTAAAGGCAAAATTTAGATCAGAGCCAGGGCTGGGAGGGGCTCTAAGACCATCCAGTTCAATCCCCCTATTTTACACAGAAAGAAACTCAGGCGGGCAAGAGGTTAACTGGCTTAACCAAAACAGTCAGTCTGCATTGGAACCCAGCTCCTGGGCCTCGAAATGGAGAGCTTTTTCCTGCTTCTCAAGATCCTTAAAGTACCTCCAGGTCTGCCATTCCACAGATAACTTCAAAGTCCCGTTCTAGTTCCAAAACTCCTTCTCTAGAATCAGCCCCAACACACTCCCAGACCCTGCCCCATTGTATTCCCTCTCCCCACCGCCCCGTAAAATAAAGGGGGGAAGGCCTCAGGACTCAACCTTCCGTTCCAGCTCCGAATTTCTATGAATAACAAGTTAATCTTCCATCCCGCTCAACGACCCTCCTCCCAGACCACCCTCAATCTTATTCCTGGACCCCTCCCCTCCTCCCAGACCACCCTGAATCTCACTCCCGGACCCCCCCTACCGCTCCTGCCAGACCACTCTAGGACTCTCCTCCTTCCGAACCACCACCAATCCCACTACCAAACCAGCCCCAACAGCCAAATCCCACCATAGTGGTGCACTGTACAGGGTTGTCAGGGAGGAAAACACCCTCTCTGTTCTGTAACCCGAGAACCAACCACCCTTCCCCCAATCCCTGTCCTGCCTTTCACCCCCCAACCGAAATACCAGGGTGTAGGGGGCTGGGCGCGGAAAGAACTCCCCCCTCCACAAGCTATTCGGGGCCTCACCCCACCCCAGGGCGGAGAGCGCACAGTCTTCTTAGACCCTGTAACACGAGAACCTGCAGCCAGCTGTTCAGGGCACCGGCTCACCCAGGGTAAACAAGGAGTCCAGCCCGAGCGAGGAAGCCGGAGCCCAGCCAGCAGGAGTAGGGGGACTCCAGGAAGGGACTCGAGATCAAGGGATGGGTATCGGGCAGGGAGCTGTGGTCGCGCAAAAACTAGGCGTTGGACGCTGAGTAAAGGAACCGAGCAGAGAAGAAAGGAGCCCAGGACTGGGGATGAGGCTGGGGGAGAACAGAAGAAAGTCACTTACACAGCTGAGCAGGGAACAGACCCCCAAACAGGCGCCCATGGTGGCGGCTTCAAACTCAGCTTTCCAGGCGGACTCGGGGTCGTGCGCTCTTTCTGCCCCGCCGGGCGCGCAGCGTCACAGTGCCCAGCCCCGCTCCGCGAAGAAGCCGGCCCTCCTCCGCCATCCTACCTGCGGGCTCCTCCTCCGCAAGTTCCGCGATCCGCCCTCCCACGCCCCTTCCCACGCTCGGCACTTTCCGGCTAAGCCTCGGGAGCGCTCGAGAGCCCGGCACTCGAAGCTCACCTGGCCATAGGTGGGCGGCTCCCCCAACCCCGGGCTGGGCCCGGCAGAGACTGAGAGAAGGAGCGGGGAATTTGAGGGTTCTCCGCCTCTAAGGGAGCGGTCACTGGCCTCGTTTTGCCACACTGGATAGTCCTCTCCTAATATTCCGAGAGCACTTAGCCGGCGCTCATCTCCTTGGACCCCATCACCACCCACCTAGTGCTACACAATTACATGTATTCACATATCTGTCCTTCCTTCTCCCAAGGACCAACAGCGGTGGCAAAAGAAAGCAAGCTCCCTGAGGACCAGCGCTTTGTTTGATGTGGTGAATCCTCACAGCCCATAGCTGAGCGCTTAAGGAACGTGGATTTTTAAATGACAGGAAATAAATAGACTGGGAGTGCAGGCTCTGCCCCTAATGAGCTAGGATCCCCTTAAGCAAATCTCTTTCCCCTCTCTGGGACCTAGCTCTCCTTTCGGTAAAATGAGAAGGGTTGGACTAGAATGACATCTAGAATCTGATCCAGCTCTGACATTCTGTGTTCTGTGCCCAGTGCTGTGCAACAAGGGAGGGAGGCAGGGAGAGAGGGAGAAAGAGAGGGAGAGGGAGGGAGAGGGAGAGAGGGAGAGGGAGGGAGAGAGAGAGAGAGAGAGAGAGAGAGAGAGAGAGAGAGAGAGAGAGAGAGAGAGAGAGAGAGAGAGAGAAAGAAAGAGAGAGAGAGAGAGAGACAGAGACAGAGACAGAGAGAGACAGAGACAGAGACATGAACAGACAGTCCGACGGAGAGAAATTTGCAGATTTGACCCACTGCCTGCACATGTCCCGGATTCTGAAGCTCTTCCTTGATCAGAAAGGGGTGAGGGGAGTTGCAGAAATGCCACTTTCTTTCTCACCTCCCCTCTCCCCAGGACCTCACAGATTTCAAAGGGGGGGGGGGCGCAGAATCTTCTTATTGTCTAACCTAGCACCTTACGGTTGTAATGGAAGCCCGCAGAGGTGGTGGGAGGGGAGTGGGCACCTGCCAGGTAATCAGAAGAGCCTGGCTTCAGTCCCCAGCCTGTCACTAAATAAATTTGCGGAGTGGACAAGCAAGTCGCTTCCCCTCTCTGAGCTTGGGTTTCCTCACCTATAAGAAGGCTAATAATATTTGCCCCTGTGTGCTTCCAGGGTTGTTAGAAGGATCAAACGAGATAATGAATGTACAGCTAAACGTCTGGCCCTATATTAAGGTAAGATGTCATTATCACTCCGAGAACGACGGAGTCAGAAGGCACTTCAGAGATAATTAATCCAACCCCCTCATCTTGTAGAGGAGAAAACTGAGAACCAGAGAGGGGAAGTAATTTGCCCAAGGTCACACAGGAAATAAGTAGCAGAGGCAAGACTCAACTCCTGGTCTTCTTTCTTCAGGGCTTTTTCCTGGAGGTGGCAGCGCTGGTAACTAGTCACTTCCTCTTCAGTCTCATAAATGTATTGCTTGGACAGAGAGCTTTTCAGAAAAGACACGAATGTTGGGCCAGGGGTGCAGAACCTGCAGCCTGGAGGCCTTATGTGGCCCTCTAGGTCCTCGGGTGTGGCCTGTGACTGAATCCAAACTTCACAGAACAAATTTGTCCTGAGGACCTAGAGGGCCTCCATGCTGCAGGTTCCCCACTCCTGTGACCTAGACTCCCCAGTGGACTGTGAGCTCCTTCAGGGTTGGAACTGGGTCTTATCTATCTCTTTCTCCTCTCTGCAATCCTGCACAGGGTAGGCTCAGTGATAAATGTTTATCAACTGTGTGAATGAAAAGTGTCAACTGTTTCATAACTTTAATAATAATAGTATTTATTATAATTATTAAACTATTACTATTAGTATTTATATAGGCTTTAAGATTCACAAAGTGCTTTACATATATTCTCATTTGATCTGCATAGAATGGCTAGCAGGTGGATGAGACATTAACATTTGAAGTACCAGTTGTCAAGTAACAAAGTATTTTTTTATTATTTTCATTTGAAATAATTTTCATCCTATCTCAATTTCTTTTTTTTTTAACTTTAGAGATTTTAAAAAATGCCCTGCATTGATTGACAAAGCTTGGCTCTTCAAGGTATGCTTAAGTACCAGTCCTTTTAGTTTAAACTGGCAAAGATGATAAGGAAGTGAAAACAGTAGATGTTGGAGGGGCTGTGGGAAGCCAGGCACATTAAAGCATTGTTGGTGAAGCTGTCCAGCCATTTAGGATAACAATTTGAAATCTTTCTTTTGGGGGGGGGGGGCAAGTCACTTAAATGTTCATCCTCTTTGACCCAGACATCTCCCTACTGACCAGCTATGTCAAAGAGACCACTCAAAGCTCATATATGTAACATAATATTCATAGCAGCACTCTTCATGGTAGCAAAAAAGATGGAAACACAGCCGGTACACATTGATTGGGAAGTGGATGAATAGTGGCAAATAAGTGGAATAGAATATTAATGTACCATTAGGAAACGAGGTATATATCAGCCTGACGCTCTCAGGTGGTTCTCGGTCCAGTGGCTATGTTGGAGGCCATGGACCTAGGCACGGCTTCTGAAGCATGGAGGACATGGACAGATGCCCCATCCAGAAGCATATGCCAGATTATTTCAATTGTCTTCACATTAGGGAATTTGGAAACTCCAGCAGGTATGTTCTCATGGGTTTTTTTGTCTTGTTTTATTCTGTTTGTCTTTCTACGCTTACTCCTAACTTCTCCTTTACTATGGAGGAAGAGACTTCCAGCCCAAATGCCTGAAATGTCTCAATCCTTTTTAATTCCCAAAAGTTCACCTCTAAAAGGTTGTAGGATGTTTGTAGCTAGAGCTGCCCCACAAAGGGGCAATGGGGGTGAACAGGACATTTTGGATGACCCCCTTCTTATGGCCTCCAGGTGCTTTTGCCCCTCCCCCCTTGGCGACCCCTGCTCAGGTCCCAGCCAAGGGTCTTGTTGAGATGCCTCCCCTATGGCCCCTTTCCCCGAAGGGACCCCTACTCAGGTTTTGGCCTCATGGCCTGCCTCCACTGCAGGCCCTGCAATATCTATCACCATAGGCCCTACCCCCAAGGCAATCCCTACTCAGGTTCCAGCCTCGGCCTGATCCCCACGGCAATATCTCCTCCCCTAGCCCCTCTCTCTGAGGTGGCACCCACTTGGGTCTCTGGGGTATCTTCCCCTCTGACCTCTACCCCTCCTCAGGTATCAACTGATTTTCTCCCTTGTCAGCCTGATCCCCTGGCCTTGCAGTCAAATCTCATTCAGCCCGCACTGCCCAGCCCTTCCCTGACAAGAAGTGGGACTTCCTATATCCCTCCCCAAGCCTCAGTCTCCAGAGCTCCTTCAAAGCTTTTTCCCCTGAGGGAAGTACCTGCCTCCTCTATGGGGACAATCAGGGTACATGTTCCATTCTCCATTTTAGCTCTCATTCAGGTTAAAGCAAAACTGGGGAGATGCTCAGAAGACTCCACTAAGTTTACTGAGGGTTTTAGGAATCTGTCCCTACAATTTGAGCTTTCTTGGGGTGAATTGCACATCCTCTTCTCTATCTGTTGTACCACTGAGAAGAGGAAGATATGGGAACAAGCCCAAAAATTTGGGGATCGTTTGGCTAGCGATAACCCCATAAAATACTCCCCAGAAACAGCTGCTGTTTCCACTAGTGACCCAGGATGGAATTATCAAAAGAGTGAGGATAGAGAAAAGAGAGACCATATGGTAATTTGCCTGTTAGAAGGCCTAAGAACAGCATTTCAGAAGCAGATAAATTTTCAAAAAATTAGGGAAATTACTCAGAGAGAAAAGGAAAACCCTGCCCTTTTCCAAAACCGGCTAGTAGAAGCTATTAAGAAGTATACAAATTTGGATCCTGATTCTGTTGAAGGGGCAGCAATCCTTAGCATGTAAATACATTAATCAGTCTGCCCCAGATATTAGGAGGAAACTGCAGAAATTGGCAATGGGACCCCAAACACCTCAGGCCCAATTACTGGACTTGGCCTTTGGAGTGTATAATAATAGAGACCTGGTTGCAGCAGAGGAAAGAAAACGCAGGGAAAGGGCTAGAGACAGAGAACATGCTCTATTCTTGGCTGCTGTCATGGCCAGGAAAAGACCCAAGGAGTGCCCTTCCAGGGGGCCCCCTTGGAGGAAGCCTGGCAGTGTGGGCTGTGGAGAAACCTGCTTTTGATGCCACAAGGAGGGTCACTGGTCCAAGGAGTGCCCCTCTAGCGCCTCCCTGGAGGAAGCCTCCAGGATCTATGCCTCCAGGACCGTGCCCAGCATGTAACCAGGAGGGACATTGGAGGAAGGATTGTCCCCGAGGCTGGAAAAGTGGTAGAGCCTCCTCCCAGTACCCTGTCCTCCAGTCTTCTCAAGACCTAGAAGGAAGGGAAAACCTGGGGCTTGGCAGTGCTCCCACTTTCTCCACCTGTCTTACGGAGCCCTGGGCAAAATCGAGGCTGAAGGTAAGGTTACCCACTTTATCACGGCTATGTTCTCTTGTTTTAACTAATTGCTCTGGCCCCACGGGCCCCTCGACCCATCGGGTCATGGGCATTTAGGATCTGTTGTTTGAACACTCCTTCCTTACACTTTCCTCTGGCCCTCCCCCCTTCTTGGGAAGGGACCTGATGGTAAAAATGGGGAGCCAATTTTCTCTAGTTAAACCTCCCAGCTCCCTTTTCTCTCTACTCACCAGACCTCCCCCAGAGGTGTGGGAGAGGATTGAGCCAATTGTTTGGGATCAGGGAATTCCTGGACAAGCTACTTCTGCAACCCCAGCCATAGTTCCCCTCCATTGCCTTCAATATCCAATTAAGCCCAAGGCTTGGGAGGGACTGCAACCATTAATTAAAAGATTCCTTAGGCATAAAATCCTTGTCCCTTGTCAATCTCCTTGCAACATTCCAATCCTTCCCATAAGGAAGCCTAATGGAGAGTACCGAATGGTTGTAGATTTCAGGGCTGTTAATGAACCTGTTATTCCTATGCATTGCTACAACCCATATTGGGGTACCCAATGGTTTTCCACCCTGGACCTCAAAGATGCCTTTTTCTGTATACCTTTGCACACAGACTCACAATTTATTTTTGTCTTTGAACGGATACTTCTAGGGGAATCAAGTTCATGTCAGCAAATACGTACAGTTTTGCCCCAAGGGTTTCGAGATAGCCCTCATTTATTTGGCCAGGCCTTGGGAAAAGATTTAAGGGACTTGAAATTAGCTGACAGTAGCTTAATTCAGTATGTGGATGATATTCTTATTTGTAGCCCCACCTGGAACGCTTCTTTGGCTGTGGCCCCAGATACCCTGAGCTTCTTGCGTACTCAAGGCTATAGGGCCTCCTTGAACAAAGTCCAGATAGCATGCCAATCTGTAAAGTATCTGGGCCATGAACTAATGCCTACCTCTAAATCCTTAACCTCGGAGAGGAAGAGGACAATACTGCCCATTCCTATTCCAGTCACTAAGGAACAACTCCAAACTTTTCTAGGCATGGCTGGATTTAGTAGACTCTGGATCCCTAATTTTGATCCCATTGCTAAACCTCTTTATGACTCCACTCAAGGCCCTGACTCACTCCCTCTAGAGTGGAGCCTGGACCAGGCTAAAGCTTTTGAGATTTTGAAAACTAAAGTGACCACCACTCCAGCATTAGCTTTACCTAATTTAGAAAAACCTTTCACTCAGTATGTTGATGAAAGGAGAGGACAGGCTTTGGGAATCCTAATCCAGTCCTTAGGACCTGACCCCAAGCCACTTGCCTGTTTTCCAAAACAATTGGATTCTCTGGCTGCTACAGCCATTCCAATTGAGGAAGCTTCTAAACCCCTAGCAGACCAGCCCCTAGAAGCTCTGACTCCCCAGAGAATCCTAGAAGCAGATGGCCACCAGTGGCTAGCTAACCACAGGCTCACCAAATATCAAACCTTGCTCTTAGATACCCCCGACCTAATTTGGATGTGCTACACACTTCTGGACCCCGAAGCAGTATGGTACACAGAACAAGTGGTTAGAGGAGCTAGGTATGAAATAGTCATCTTTAATTCCCTCTGGGGAAATTGTCTTTTATGCCAGGGAAAGTGTCTTTTCTCTATACTGCTATACTGCCTGTTTGCTGCTTGTTCGCTTAACCTCTTTGCCAAGTTTATCTCCTCCAGGCTCCAAGCCATCACTCTAGATGACTGCTCAGACCGGGACCCATCGAGGCAGGGACAACTCTACACCCCTTGCCAGCAGGAAGCAATTTCAGAAGCTGAGACCTTCGCCCCTGACCCCAAAAGAAATTGGGTCCCATTTGTTTGAGGGGGGAATGATGAGGTTTAGACTGTGGGAATCTCCTTGGACCCCAAAAGAATTTGGGTCCTATTTGTTTGAGGGGGGAATGATGAGGGTACAGTCTCTGGGAACCCCTTGAACCCTTGAACTCTCCTTGAATTTTCCCATTTGATCTGGTCTGAGGCCATAACCATTAGGCCCAAAAGCCTACCTTGCCTACCCCTCTATTGTCTAGCTGTTTCCCACCCTTAATCCTGATCAAAATATCTATACTCTAGCTCTGTTACCCCAGCCCTCTATAGTCTGTATGTCTCCATGTAGCCTTCAGCTATTTCCTCTGTCTGACCTCATCTCAGTCCCATCAAGCTCCTCCTTAGATTCCTCCTCAAGTCCCTCCCTAAACCCCTCCTCTAGTCACCCCAGACCACCCCTCAATCCCTCCCGCAATCTTTGTGTATATAATCTCCATCTTGCCTCCATGAAGGTGCTCAGATTCAATCTAATTCAGTAGGTTGAATCTGGCCCACTTGTGGAAACAGGTGTCACAAAGGGTGGAATTTCTTAAGACAACCAATTATGGTGAATCCCTAATAAACTTTGTCTTTTCCCTTGACTGAAAAAAAAAAGGAAATGAGGTATATGTGGAATTCAGAACATAGAAAGGTGTTTTGAAATGACACAGAACCAAGAAAATAATATATTATACACAACTACAATAATATAAACAAAAACAATACAAAAATGCTGCCAAACTCAGATGAATGGTAATAACCCATTTTGGTCAGAGAGAAAATCAGAGGAGACATACTTCCCTCCTCTAACTAGAGAGGTAGAGGACTACAGTCAGGGTACTAGTGTCAGGAAGACTCATCTTCCTGCGTTCAAATCTGGTCTTGGACACTTACTTGCTGTATGACCCTGGGCAAGTCACTTAATCCTCGTTTGCCTCAGTTTCCTCATCTAGAAAATGAGCTGGAGAAGGAAATGGCAAACCACTCCAGTATCTTCACCAAGAAAAACCCAAATGGGGTCACAAAGAGTTGGATACGACCGAGAAATGTCATACGGGATGGGGAGACTAGAAGTGTGGAATGAGGCATATGTTTTTGATATGGTTGACTTGTGGTTAGATTTTGCTTAGGTTTTACATTGTTACAAGAGTCAATGTGTAGGGGTGCTAGGTACATTGGGAAATGATTCTGGTTTTTAAGTGATTAATTGAGGGAAAAAAGAAAGTAAGTGAGAGGAGAAAGGGTAGGACTGTTCAGTGAGTCACCCTACCTTGTGTTTAATGCTGTTCTTGGAGCTCCCTAAGTGAATATGGGTATCAATTCGAGAAGTGTCAGTTGGGAGTTAAGGGGTGGAAAAAAAAAGCAGTGAGAGGTCATGAAATTAGAAGAGTCTGTTTCCTAAAAGTTGTGGATCATTGCAAATCGCTTAGTCTTTCTGAGTCTGTTTCTTCCTAAGTAAAAAGGGATTAATAATAGCGGAGTTTTTGTGAGGGATTTTTGTGAGGAGATAATATGTGGGAAGCATTACATAAATGCCAGCTATCATCCTGTCATTATTATTGCCAATATTCATAATTATAATTTTAAAAGATGCCCATAAGGAAACACTAAATAGGCTCTTGAGTCCAACCTAAAGAGAGATCAAAAGAAGGATAAGCCAAGGCATTTTGGATGAGAGGAAGAGGACAATTCATAGGTGCTTGGGACCAGGATAGTCTGGCTTGGAAACAGGTTAGGGGTGGGGCACCTGGGCCTCAGGCAGGAATAGGGCAAGGGCCCAAGAAAGGGGTGGCAGATTTCTTATCAGACCTAGTGAGGTCTGGAGACACTCAATTTTCAGTGGAAAGAGGACAATGGAGAGTTCCTAAGAAACTACTGGCAACTTGATGTAATGGACAGAGGATGTGGGAGTTGGATTAGATACTGGGTTTTCTTTTTACTCACCTCATTGATCATGCTAAATATGTAACCCGGATCAGGTCACTTCACCTTCCTAAGTCTCAATTTTCTCTTCTATAAAATAAGGAGGCAACACTCCCCATTGGACTGTAAGCTCCTTGAGGATAGGGCTGCTGTCTTTTGTCACTTTTTGTTTCTCCAGCGCTTAACGTAGTGTCTGGCATATAGCAGGCGATTAATATATGTTTATTGACTGACTGTACTCAGTGTCCTCTAAAGTCCTTTGAAGCTCTAAACTTAGGGTCCATCTTTTTTCTTTCTCTCAAAATGGCAACTGATGAGGGTGGTGGAGGTCACCAGAGATGTGGGTTCAATTCTCACTGCCATCACTCATCCTTTGGGTGACCATGGGCAAACCATTTCCTTTCTCTGGCCTCATTTTCCTCCTCCATTGTCACAGGTGATGATATATTAATGTGTTAACAAGGTATAAACATCCTGTGATCCCCTTATCGGGTGCAGAGGAATCTGTGACCAACTCCTAAATTGGTCCCCAAAGGACTCCCTCTATTATATGTAAAGTGGGGGCAGCCACACTTGAACAAGCTACCTCTCAGGGCTGTTGAATGAAAATCGATTTGAGAACCATAAAGAGCCATATAAACATGCCTTTTCATTAGGTTAGCTATTGCATTGCTGCTTATGCCAGACCCGCGTAGCATAATCCATCTCCCATTCCCATGCTTTTGGACTGGCTTTGCTCCATGCCTGGAATGTTCTGGCCCCTGGGGGCATCAGAGTACACAGAGCACTGGACCTGGAGTCAGGAAGACCTGAGTTCAGATTTGACCTCACTCACTTAATAGCTGTGTAGGCAAGACACTTAACCTCAGTTTCCTCATCTGTGAAATGGGGATAATAATTTCCCCTACTTCCAGGGTTGTGAGGATCAGATGACATAATGATGGTAAAGCTCTTAGAACAGCGCCTGGCACGTGGTAAGTGCTGTATAAATGTTACAATGATGATGACTTTCTTCTTCTTCACCTCTGCCTCTCAATCTCCCCAGCTTCCTTCAAATAATTCAAATGCCACCTTCTGCAGGAAGCCTCTTTCCTATTGCCCCCAGCTGCTAGTGCCTTCCCCTTTGAGGCTGTCTTTCATCTATTTGCACGTATCTTATATGTCCCTTTTTCTAATATTTTGCCTCCCCCATTAGACCATAAGCTCCTTGAGGTCAGGAACTGTTTTCGCCTTTCTTCGGATCTGCAGAGCTTAGCACAGTGCTTGGCACATGGTAAGTGCTTACTAACCGTTTGTTGATCGACCAAGTGACGCCAAACTGGTGATCTCTAGCTCTGGTCTCCACGGCTGTCTCTACCTCCCACCTGGAAAACCTCTGCTTTAGTTCTTATTACCAGCTCCCAACAGCTCGCAGTCACAGAAGGAGAAAGGCCCTGAAGACCTACGACTGTGGACCCTCTAGCTTTTCCTTGAGTACAGACCTCCTCGTGGGAGGCAAACACAGGACTCGTCTCCACAGCCCCTACAGACACAGACTTGTACACACACACACAGACACACACATACACGCACACACACGCACAGACACACGTGCGCATGCACACACGCACGCGCACACACATGCACTTCTGCTTTGTAATTACCAGCTCTTCACAGTTGAAATCTTTCCTACTCATCCAGCATTGCAGAGCCCCAAGCAGGAACCAGAGACTGAGGACAGAATGGAAAGCCAGGTGCCTTACATATCATGGAAAACAAAGAAAAAGGCCCTTTGGAGCCACAGATGATTCAAGTAGTGCTCAGGATTGGGGGGCAAGTGGTGGGAAGGAGAGAAGAAGGGGAGGACAATTCTGCTGGGACCAACAGGGGACTTTGCCATGCCCTACCTCCAGCATTGTCACATCCCTCACCAGGTCACTATGAAGTGACAGACCTGAAGGGGGTGGACAATGCTAGAAAGTTTCTACCATTAAAGCCTCATTCCTTTGGCTCAAGACTATCTCCTACTAAATGAAAGTATTTCTAGAAGGACTGACGAATTAAACTTTAACAATCATTTATACCTTAATATGAACCAATTTATCAGGAGTGAAGTAGAGAGGACAAGTCTTCTTTTCTCCATGAATGAACCTTAGTCCCTTCAGCCAGTCCCCATATGACATGTTCCTCATTCCCTTCACCAACTTGTCATATCCTTCCTCTCCAGTTTGTCAATATCCTTCCTAAAATGCAGCATCCAGAACTGCTGAGATGTGGTCTGGGCTGGGCTTCCCTGGGGCGGGAACAGACATTCCCCTCTGCCTTCTCTGGTTTCAGAAAGGTAGCTCCATTCTAAATCCACCTACCCCTTATGGGAAACGATTATTCCAACCCCCAACCCAAGAGGAAGAGGAGGACCATGAAAATGACCAGTTACATTTCTATAGCGGTTTAAAATCTGCAAAGGGCCTTACATCCACTACCTCATTTAATCCCCACAAAAGTCCGGTCAAGTAGGTTAGTGCACAATGAATCAGACTTAATTCCTCAATCCTTTGAAGGAAATTTGCTTCTAGCAGGGAAAAGAGTATTAAATCAAAAGAAGGAAATTCTAATGGTACAGATTCAGTATCAGCCAGCCCTAGGTGAGAGTGTCTGGAACAGAAAGCTAGAGGTCTGGGATTCAGTTCCTGCTCTGCCATTGACCTTGGGCAAATAGCTTTAAACGTTTGTTCCTGTTTCTTCATGAGCTTCCCCTACTGCCAGAGCTGCCTGGTGCTGTACACATACATTCCAGGTGCACCTGCCCTGATGACACTAATGGAAAATCTCAGTCTAGCCCTTCCCTTCCAGCCCCTTCCTCAGCCTGTTCCAGGGCCCACAGATAGTGCCCCTTTTCCAATTGAAGCACACAGCCCAGTTCTGAACATCTTTGTCTTTGATCCTGGACTCCAGCCCACCGGAGATGGAGGCAGCAGGGACTGCAGCCTCAGAATTCACCTGCCTTGGTGTTCTAAGTTAAACATCCATCTCTCCAGGTGCAAAAAGACCAGTCCTGATCCTCCTGGGATCTAAGTTGCAAGGCACCTTCTTATCTGTCTCCTTGCCCATCACCTGATTTAGATCAAGGTCTCTTTCTATTTCCCCATAGGTAGGGGGACAAAACAGCAACCATCCTCATCAACTAATACTAAATACCTACTGTGTGCAGAGCACAAATACCGGGAACTGAGGTCCTGCCTTCCAAGAGCTTCCAGTCCAGTGCATAGACTATGCCTTTCTTGTTGAGGATTTCTTTACATTCACATTTTGAGCTCAGGTCAAGTACCAGGTCTAATATGAGGTTTTTCCTGATTCCTCCAGCTACTAATGTCTACCCCACCCCTACATTAACATATATTTATTGTGTGTGTGTGTGTGTGAGAGAGAGAGAGAGAGAGAGAGAATAAGAGAGAAAGAGAAGGGGGAGGAGGGGGTGGAGAGATGCATCCATGTTGTCTTCCCCAGTGGAATTGAGGGTAGGGACTATTTCATTTTTGTCTTTGTATTAATCAATCAAGTAATAAGCATTTATTAAGTGCCTACTGTGTGCCAGGCTCTCTTCTAGGCTTGGAGGAAAAAAGAAAAATGAAGCAATCCCCACCTTTAAGGAGAAGGGGGATATATATATATACATATACACACACACACACATATGTATAGTCCCACACAGAATTACAATCAATAACCAACAATCTTGGTGCTGTGCTTATTTAAAGATTGTTGGTTGTTAGTTGTTGGTTAATGATTATAACCTGAGCCTTGCTCACCTCATAATTAATGAGTCAACATTTATCTAGAACTTTATGGTTTATAAAGTATTTCACGTAAATGAGTCCTTTCCATACCTGTAGCCCAGTACCTGGCACACAGTAGGTGCTAAGAAATGTTTATTGGCTGACTGACTGATCTCCTTGAATCCCTGAAGTAGACAGTACTTTTCCAGAGAAGGAAACTGAGCCAGGATTCACCAACGTGCCCTATGTCACAAGCCCCAATCTTATATGCCCCAGTCCAATGTTCTTTCCATGCTACTTCACCGTGGGGGAGCTGTGAGCATGAAATAAGGTTTACCCTGGGACCTAGGAGCCCAGAGATCAGAACCCCTCCCCTGCCCACCCTGGCTTGGGCACTCCTCCCTACGATCCAAGCCTCCTCCCCTGCTCACCATTCTTTCATCCATGTCGTGGATGTCTGCTGTCCGTCACCTTCTGGTCTGCTCTCCTCTCCCTCCTGTCTTCAATTTGGCCTCACTTCCTGTTCTGGTCCATTTACAGTCCCTGGGGGAGGCCCCTCCTTGGGGCATTGTGTGAATATGCATATGTGATAATTAATGCCTTCTTGGCATCCTTGGCCTGCAGGGAGCAGAGCATTCCCCAGCTGGCCTTGGGCCAGCCTCCATTTCCCCCACCCCTACATTGGTCCTTTAAGGAAGAGAGAGCACTGAGATACATTACCAGGATGGGTGGGAAATGAGTCCCATGCAAAGGCTGGCATCCAGGTATACCTGAACAATGCCAGGCCAAGTCTGAAGCTGTGGTCCACCAGGGTAATGATGATGGAGGCAAGGAGGCTCACAGGGCTGACCATAGGAAGTATGGGGCCAGAGAGGAAACACTATTTTTCCCCCAGGGAAGAGTGCTTTGCCCCCACCCCGAAGTCAGAGGGCTAGACTAGATGACCCCTACAAGTTTTCAGCTAATCTGGTATTCTCTCATACCTCCTTCCCCACTGTGATCCCCTTTCCTTGGGGACCTTTAGAATCAATCCTACTCAACATAAATTAAGCATAGTGACCTCTGAGCATCCATCTCAGGTCCAAGCATCCTTGGGTACCTTGAGGCCCCAGAGGCTGCTGGTGTGATCACTCTGGTTATCCTGCCATTCTGCTCCCCTCCTCCAGCCTCCAAGCCCAGCTCCAGAACGTGGCCTGGGTTTGTAGGTCTAAGAACTCTCAACCCTTGAGGGTTAAGCTTTTCCTTACTTTGATTCTTTCAGCCCAAAGCCTCAAAATTGCCCTAAAACTCATTCCTTGTGAGCAACAACTCAACTGTACCTTCAAAAGCCATGATAGGAAATAGAAATGTGTGTGCACCTGTATGTCCATAAGCTTGCATGGACACAAGTGGGCATATGCATTATGTGCATATAGCCTTTGCTAAAGCCCTCCTTGGACATAGTGGTCACCTTGGGCTCTCCAAGGCAATGCTAGTGGAATTGGCAAATTCTGCTAGGCCAGGTGAGATTGGAAAGGCTTCTAGGGAGAGCATGACTGCAGTCTGTCTTCCATGGCCAGGTAATGGAGTTTTTGGCCACAGCTCAAGAGCGTCTATGGTTGACAAAAGCTGACACCTGAACATTTAGATTTCCAAAGCACTTTTATAAAATTAAGCTTGGAGCCTGGGGTGGAGGGAGAGAGAAGGGTAGGTGCTGCAGATGTTAGCTCTACTTTACAGATGGGGAAACTGAGACTCAGATTAAAGTGATTTGTGCATGATCACACAGAAGGTCATACTAGTATGTATGGGAGGCATAATTCAAACAGAGGTTTTCTAACCAATCAGGCAGTCAGTGAGCATTTATTAAGCATGTGCTATGTGCCAGACACTAACTATGCTAACCTAAGATACAAATGCTAAGATTAAAAAAGATAGGCAAAAACATGGTCCATGCCCAGACCCCAAGCCCATAGTCTATGTATTACACTAGACTTTTATGACTAAGGAAGAGAGAGGTTACCAACTACACACATGGATCCTTGAAATATTGGCCAAATACATATGTGTGTGTATACACACATACACATATACATATACACGTATACATTTTATATATGTATATTAATTTGGTACCTATGTATTATGAATTGGTAAATATAGGTCTGTACTTATGTGAATAAAGAATGGATAGGAATACCCAGGCAGCATATCATAGTGGTTAGATTTTATAGATAACATCAATTAAGTATCTACTGACCTATCAGCCAAGCTGGGAACTTGGAAGTCAGCAGATACAACTTCCTCTTTTATACATGAGGAAACAGTCTCAGAGAGGTCCAGTGACTTGCTCAAAGTCACACAGGCAGCAAATGGAAGAGGCAGGATTTGAACCCAGGGCCTCTGTCTCCAAATTTACAGCTCTTTCCAGCGCAGCAGAGAGCCGACTGTGAAGTCAGGCTGACCTTGGTTGGCGTCTCACCTTTGACACATCCTGACCTCTTAGTTCCCTGGTCAGTGCCCTTTAGATTTAGAATCTAAGCCCAGGTGTTTGAAGATCTGGATGTTTCCTCATTAGAAGCTCCCTACATTAACAAAATCAAAGGGCCAGCTAGAGACAAGTTGGTGAATGTTGGCATCCTGGACATTATGAGTTTGTTGGGATGAACATAGGGGCACATTTGGCAAAAGTATAGAGAGCCCGGAGGAAAGACACCTCCCCCAACACACACACACACACACACACACACACACACACACACCCCTGGAGTCAGAGAACCAGGATTCATTTCCTGGCTGTGATACTTGCTACCTGCATTACCTTGGGCAAATTAATGAACCACTCTGAACCTCAGTTTCCTCATCTATAAAATGAATGGGCTATATGTGATGGCCTCTGAGGTGCCATCTAGCTCTAAATTTGTGTATATCATGTATGTGTATATGTATTTTTGAGCATATGCATGTATCATATGTGTTGCATATGGGTGCTACTTCTTTCTGTGTGCCTTATGCATGAATTTGTGTGTATATCTGTGACGGTGTGCATTAGCGTCCATGTGCATGTCATATATTTATATGGAGATGTTACATTTGTGAATGAGTGTGATAAAATCATTTTTTTCTTTTTTTTCAATTGATGAGCATTTATTTTCTCTCCCTCTTACTCTGTCTCACACCCCCCCCCCTCCAGTTTAAAAGAAGAAAAAAAAAGAAAAACTCTTGGGTGCATAGTCAAGAGAGATGATTTCTCACATTGGCCATGCCTAAAGATGTATGTCTTCTTCTGCATCATGAATTCCTCACTCGGGAGAGGGATTTTAACCATTCCTTGGGAAGGTCATTCTAATATCCTCTGAGAGTTCATCCCAGGAAATATCACTCATGCCTCCCCATTCTCCCACAAGGCTTCCCTGCCAATGTGGCCTTTCCTGCCCATGTGGAAGCCTCCTGGAGCAGAGGGCAGGGCAGGAATGTTGGCACCTGGCCTACTCCTTTGTAGCTGCCTAAGAGAAGGGGGTGGGTGGGAATGGGGGTGGGCAGGAGTGGGGACACTATCATTTAGGGCTTGGGAACGCTTATGACAAACACAGGCCAGGTCACTAGGTCATAGATGGTATCCTCCTGGGATCTCTAATTCAGACTGAACTTGCTTCCTGAGAAGGGGCTGGGGTCCTCTCCTCCCTCTCACCTCTCAGAGTACTTTGTATGTCTCTGATGGTCTTTATCTCAGTCTGGTATTTTCTGTGTTCATGGGTTATCTAGGGACTTGTTCAAGGTAACAAGAGTAGCAAGTAATCTCTGCTCCTATGACCGTAGTTAGGCAAGTTGATTTACCACTCTGGGCCTCAGTTTCCTCACCTGTAAAAAGAGAGAGATGAACGTGTTGATTGGTTTTCTTGACTATATTTGTTACAGGGCAGCCAGGTAGCACAGTGGATAGAACACTGGGCCTGAAATCAAGAAGACCCAAGTTCAAATCTAGCCTCAGACACTTACTAGCTGTGTGACCCTGGCAAGTTACCTAACCTTATTTGCTTCAGTTTCCTCATCTGTAAAATGAGCTGTAGAAGGAAATGGCAAACCACTCCAGTATCTTTGCCAAGAAAACCCCAAGTGGAGTCATGAAGAGTTGGACATGATTAAATAACAATCAAATTGTTACAAAAGGAGGACTTCTATACTAGGGGGAACAGGGATATGAGTTAATGGATAGCAATAGAGACAAAAAAAATAAAGAAAAGAACAAAGAACGTCAGTGAAACTTCAAAAACCACCCGAAGAAAACAAATAGAAACTCAGAAGGGGACACAAACGGGGCAATTTTGTTACTATCTAATTAAACTTAACATATACCTGAAAAACAATCTGTACATAACAGATACTTGTAGCTTCCTACATAATTCTTTTTTTATTTCTTCATATATTAAAATGTTTGTGTTGGTTGATGATGTTACATCATAATTTCAAAATAAAAGGTTTCCAAAGAATAAAATGAAGGGGTTGGACCTGTCCACCTCTAAATTTTAATTTCTTGTTTCTTCTATTTCTTCCCATCCTATAAGTATTCCTTCTTCCCTGCAAGACCATAACAGGGTGTGGGACAGGGGTGGGGAACCTGCTGCCTCAAGGCCACATGTGGCCCTCTAGGTCCTCAAGTGTGGTCCTTTGACTCAAGGACGAAGGTTTCTCACCCCTTCGCTCTGGGAGAAGGCAGAACATATGCCTCTAGGCCTCCTATTGCCTCTTGCTGAACAAGCAAGAACCCTGAAAGCCAGAGAGTAGAAGGCCATATTACATTGGTGGTTAATGACAAAAAGGACTTGAATTCAGGTCTCCTACCCAGAAGTGGTGGCTGTGGGCTAACTAGATGCAGTAAGCAATCACCCATCAGCATGACCCAAAGACAGGATTTGGACATCCAGTTGGGAGAATATATGGCACGGGGCATGGCAGTTAAAATGTCATGAATGTAATAGAATATTACTGTGCTGAAGAATTAATAATAATTTTGTTGTTGTTCAGTTGTGTCCGACTCTCCGTGGCCCCATTTGGGGTTTTCTTGGCAAAGCTACCAGAGTAGTTTTCCATTTCCTTTTCTAGCTCATTTTACTGAGGAAACATTTACATGAGGAAACTGAGGCAAACAGGGTGAAGTGACTTGGCCAGGGTCACACAGCCAGAAGATGAGTTTTCCTGACTCCAGGCCTGGCACTCTTTCCACCTAGCTTCCCTATAAAAATAGTAGTTAGCATTTATTTTGTGAAGCATGTTGAATGTTACTTCGTTTGATCCTCAAAACAATCCCGGGAGATAGGTGCTATTATTATCTCCATTTTATAGATGGGGAAAGTGAAGCTTTAAAGGGCTTATGTTGACTTGCCCCAGGGTCACAAAGCTAATAAATTCCCAAGGAAGGATTTTAACTCAAGATTCAAGGATTAGTGATTTAAATCCAGAATGGTGCTTTAATCCACTGCCCCACCTAGCTGCAACTAGAAACAATGGCAATTGCACTAAATACAGAGAATACAAGATTTGTATGAACTGATGCAGAGTGAAGTAAGCAAAACCGTACATACAATGACTACCAGAATGTATATGGAAGGAACTATGATCCAAACGGCACATGAAATTGAGATGACCACGCTTGGCCCTAACTTAGATACCGGGTGACACCCCATCCAGCTTCTTTGCAAAGTGGAGAACTGTGGACGTGGAATACTGTATACAACATCAGACTTGTTCAAAACATTTCCCTCTTCCCCAAACTTACCTCTTGCTTGCCCACTCAGTGCCTTTCTTCTCCCTTTCTTTCCGCCTAGAAGGTCCTCCCTCCCCCTCTTCACTTGTTTACATTCCACCCATCATTCAAGGCCTAGATCAGCTGTTTCCTCTTTCAAGAAGCCTTTCCTGATTCTCCCATTTAGAAGTGATCTCATCTCCTCCATATCCCAGAACACTGTGTAGTTCTCTTCTTGCTTTCATAACCTACTTCCCTGCATGGTGGTTATCTATGTCTGTGCCTCATCTCCCCGCTGGTCTATGAGACTGAGACGGGGATTGTGCTTTCTTCTAGGAGGCAGGATATTAGAGGTTGGGAGTGGCAGAACCAGTTTTTTTTTTAATTAAGATTTTTTATTTTTAGTTTACAACACTCAGTTCCACATGATTTTGAGTTCCAGA
Organism: Phalanger gymnotis; assembly: GCA_028646595.1. Taxonomy (NCBI): domain Eukaryota; kingdom Metazoa; phylum Chordata; class Mammalia; order Diprotodontia; family Phalangeridae; genus Phalanger; species Phalanger gymnotis. The sequence goes on from CM053622.1 coordinate 762,865,779, forward strand.
TTTTCTTCTCCCTCCTCTCCCCCTCCCTCCCCAAGACAGCAGGGAATCCAATATGTCTTCTATATATCCAATAGAACTTTGCATTAAACTTATTTACACAATAGTCAAGGTGTAAAGAAGAATTATGACCAATGGAATGAATCATGAGAAAGAAGAAACAAAACCAAAAAAAAAAGAGCAAAGAGTTTGCCTCAATCTGCATTCAGACTCCATAGTTCCCTCTCTGGATATAGATAGCTCTCTCCATCATGAGTCCTTTGGAGTTGTCTTTAGATCTTGTATTGCTGAGAAGAGCCAAGTCTATCAAGGTTAGTCATCCCAGAACTGATATATCTGTGGGTGTGTATAATGTCCTCCTGGTTGGCAGAACCAGTTACTGGTGACTGGGGGAGGGGAGAAGCCAATCCTTGAGGCTCAGGACCAGTGCCAAGCGATGAAGCTGGGAGAATTTGTCCTAAATGCCTGACTTGCCTCTTTTTCTTCTTCTATGACCCTCCAGAAACCAGTGTTCTCAGAGAAACAGGCCTTTCTGACACCTAGATGAATTATCTCACGAATGCATTCATTCAATGACTATCTACATTCCCTCTTGGAGGGAGAAGAATTAAGATTTCAAAGTATATAATGCAAAGAGCCCTGGACTTGGAGTAAGAGTCTCTGGGTTCAAATCCCGGCTCTGCCTTTTAGTGCCTCTGACCCCGGGGCAAATAATTTCACCTCTCTTGGCCTCAGTTTCCTGATCTGTAAAAGAGAGATAATCATAGCACCTACCTTACCAGGTTGTCATAAGCCTCAGGTGAGATAATATTTGAGAAGTGCTTTGTGAACTTTAAAGCTAACTAGATAAATACTAGCTTACAATTATTATTGAGGAAATGCCTTCTATGTGCAGGGCACTGAGCTTGGAGCTGCGGGAAATACAGAGCATGAGCCAGAGGCAGCCACTCCCCTGTGGAGCTCATCTCGTAGGTCTAGTAAGATGATAGTCATAGACACAGATACCTATAATTCATGCTGTTGTAGAAAAACATTAGGGAGATACCATCAGAGCTCTATGAATCTGAGTTCCTGGGGAGTTGGGGGAAAGCAAGGGAAATCTTTAAAGGATTGGGATGAATTTAATAATGGGTAGGGTAGGGTGGTGGCTAGAGAACCAGTCTCAGAGTGGGGGAGACCTAGGTTCAAGCCCCACCTCTGACATGTACTGTGTATGACCCTGGGTAAGTCACTTAACTTGTCAACGCCCTCAGGGTACTCTTTAAAGCTTATAGATTATAAGATTATATTATAAAGTCTTATAAAGCTTATAAAGTCTTAAACACTATATGTGACAAAACAGTTCTTGATTGTCATTGGTAAAGGAGTTTTTCTCACTGGAAGTTCTCTACACTGGTGAAATCACAAGTCCTGACCAAAAAACAATGAATCTATAGGCAAAGAATAGGAGGGGGAAAACTTCCTAGCACAGGGAACAACAGGAGCAAAGGAAGGGAGGAAGGGGAGTCAATCAATTTGGGGGGATGGTAAAATGTCGATGGGCCAGATCCCCAGAAGGCAGCTAGCTGCTTCTAACCTGCTGATCCTAGATGTAACCCTGAGGGAAATGGGATTTCTAATATTGTGGTACATGAGCCTCCATCTGGTATGCTCCTTATTATCAATCAATCAATAAAATTCTATTGGCTTTTAGAAAATGGTATTTACTGGTATAATGGGTCTTGGAGCATGCTCAAATCATCTAACATGGAGGCACCAATGCATACCGGATTTTTCCACCATGTTGGTGAGAGCAGTCTCCTTTGATTGGTTACATAGCTGGAACTGACTGCATCTTTAAAAACTGCCAACAAGGGATGGTCTCTTTCTCTTTCTTTGAAGACCACACACACACACACACACACTCGCACACACACACTCACATCACACTCACACACAGCTCACCCACAAGTAGGTACCATGAACTGAACCAAGAAGGCTCTCCTTCCCTCTGGGTTCTGTGAAATGGGCCTGAGGTCTTGGTTTCTATTCTGTTTAGTTTGCCTGTCTCAGTTTTCAAATGCAAGTGGTGGAATATCCATCGGACCCAAGAGTTTGAGACATGGCGACCTGGACCTGGGAGCCAGGATTCCAGGCAGGATGGTTCAGCACCCCTACCCACAAAGAAGCTCTGAGAAGCAAGGGGGCTTGGGACTTGGGGTGGGGGGTGGGGAATGGATGGGACTGAGGGAAAAAGGGCTGGACTTAAAATTTGGACTGTGCACTATGGAAACTGAGCAAAACCCACCCCAGAGACTAAAGTGGTATGGGGGAGGAAAGAGGGGGAGAGAACAGGATTATGCCTCCCACATATTATGAAATAAATTTGTATATATGTGATTATACCTCTGAAGTAAATATTTCTTCGCAAAGCTGAACCAATTGTAAAACCAACTATTAGTGGTTAAATGGAACTAGGTTATGGGGACTTCCCTACACTTAAGGGAATACCATCAGTGGGAGACGGAGCTAATAGCAGAGAACTCAGATACCTCTTAAGCTCCCTTAAGGGTTCTGGAGAAGCACTGGCCCTGGAGTCTGGTGGAGCTGAGTTCAAATCCACTTATTAGCTGTGTGACCCTAAGCAAGTCACTGAACCACAATTGCCTCAGAAAAAAAGGAGTTCCAGAGAACCCTGAGGAAGGGGTGAAATGTAACATACCTGACCTTCAGGCAGTGGTGGGGAATAAGAATGGGCAGTGTTACGCTAAGGAGCTCTAGGAAGAACTGTAGTTACAAACACAACTTCCTCTCCCAAACTGGGATGGGTCTGCAGGCCCATACAAGGTCCCTAGGAGAGTGGGCTCACGTTTTATGTATAAAGGCAGTCACACACACGTGTAGAAAACACGTGGGCCAAGGTTCCTGGGCCAGGGGGTCCTTTTTTCCCTTTTACTAATGATATTCCCTCTCCTGATCTCCAAGCATCGGTTCCTTTCTAGAGTCCAAGACCAGTATTTCTCTCCCTCAGTAGGGCTGTGATCTCTGACGCTGCCTACAGGAAACTGTCTTTCTACCTGTCTGTAGATACTTCCACTGTCCACCGATGCCATCATGCTGCCACCGACGGTCATCAGCAGGAGCTTGGAGAGTTTTGACAGATCTCCTAGTCAGTTGGACGCTCTATTCTTGGGATAGTCATGCACCTAAAATCAGGAAAGAAGAAACACACACACACACACACACAAAACCCCCAGAAGCGACATGTATCCTGTATCTATCTTGTTGTCTCCCTCATTAAACTGTGAGCTCCTTGAGGGCAGAACCTGTCTTTTGCCTTTCTTTGTAGCCTAAAGATTTAGCCCAGACATATAGAGAACGTGTGAGAAGTTAACTGTCCGTTCTCTAGGGGTATGCTGGGAAATCTTTAAAAATCTAATTCTAATATATAGAAAGATATAGATACAGATACAGATATAGATATAGGTATAGATACAGATACAGTTACAGATACAGATACAGATACAGGTACAGATACAGATATAGATATAAATACAGATACAGATACAGATATAGACATAGATACAGATACAGATATGGATATAGACATATTCCCACAACATGCTTTTAAGTTTAATCTGCATCGTTAACATTTTCTCCATTACTTTCTTAAGTCTAGAAATCAAAAACAAAACAAAACTGATTTACAATTTGATTTCTGGGGTGTGAATGTTCACAGTTGAACAATCTATTCTCCGGAGCCACTATAAAATGTTTTTGTTGTTGACCCTCTGTTTTCGAAGAGGACATCAGAAGGGTGATGTCTTCACTTGGATTTAAGTGAGGCAGAGCTGTGCAAAGTGGTCAGTCTTACTGTCTCTTCCAAAGCCATTGAAGTCCAGTAGCGAGACAAAAGTTACGATGACGGGTGATGGCTTGGGATGTGATAGATGACCTTGGCATCTTCAGTGTCTGACCAAGCTCCAGCACTGCCCAGTGCCTGCTTCAGCCACCTTCATGGCCTTTGGAACAAATTGTTCTCACCTGCCCATTCTTCCATAGGCTCTAGCACACCCCTGCCTTTCTCTCATCTGGAAGCTCCCGGTAGTTCTGTGTCACTGCTAAGAAGGAAAAGAGACTGAGGGGTTGAAGTTGTGTCTTTTGTATGCAAACTCAGTTCAGGCTCAGCACCTCTTGAGTCCTCAGACCTTCAGTCTCCTAAACAAAATAGAAGACTTTTTGTCATCACACAGCACCAGCCCTTCAGTTGCCCACAACTGAGATCCTGAAAATTTCACATTTCCATTGCCTGCCTGGCAATATCTGCATATGTTCCCTATTACCCACTAGGAATAACAAACCAGAGCATTTTTAAGGACTAGGGCCTCACCAGTCATTCCCTTATTACAATATACATGTTCTAATATTCCAATGGATCTCAACCATGTGGTTACTCCCTCCAGCAATACAGTTCATAATGCATCCCTACCTGACTATTCAACTCTCATCCATATCTTCCCACAAATTCAGTAAAAGGAATCCACCCAATCTGCTGGGAACCTGTCTTAAGTTATTTTGATATTTCACAGATAGCAATGGGAAGTTAGGTGACTCAGTGGATAAAGCACTAGGCTTGGAATCAGGAAGACTCATTTTCAAGAGTTCAAATCCAGCCTCAGACACTTATTAGCTGCACGAACCTGGACAAGTCCCCTTAACCCTGTTTGCCTCAGTTTCCTCATCTGTAAAATAAGCTGGAGGAGGAAATGGCAAATCATTGCAAGATCTTTGCCAAGAAGACCCCAAATGAGATCACGAAAGGTTGGACATGACTAAATAACAACAATAATGGAACATACAATCTAACTTTTGGTTACCTCCCACCAGACCATCTTTTTTCCTTACAGTTTTACTTTATCTGATGATGTCATTTACTCTCTTTCTCTTCCATGATTCCTTATTTGTAATGTGTTACTGTGGAATGCATGGAGGGAAGTGCTATGAAATAAGGCTAGAAAAATGGCATGGTACAAATAATGGAAGGACCTGAATGCCAGACTGAGGTATTCAAAGTTTCCTTAGGTAGGAGCTGAGAGTTATGTGGAATTGGAGCATGAGAGGTGAGGAATGACTTGTACTATGGGTAAGGCAGTACTGTGAAGGATGGACCCAAGCAGCAATGACAACATAGGTTACTTAAGGAAGAAGTTGCTATTTGACAAAAACTTCTGGGAAAAATGGAGAGCGGTTTGGAAGAAATTAGGTTTAGACCAACATCTTACATCATACACTACAATGAGCTCAAAATAGGTATCCTACCTAAAGATTAAAAGCCACCATATAAAAATTTAGGAAAAAAAAAGAGTTCAAGTACCTTTCACAACTATGGCTGAGGGCAGAATTCTTAACCAAAGAAGGCATACATAGATGGTCATGAAAGATAAAAATATTTTTGATTATGAAGAATCGAAAAGCTTTTACATTAACAAAATCAATGCAACTAGGATAAGAAAAGATACTGTTAATTGGGGGGAAAATAGTCCGCACTTCAAATATCTCTAAAGTTATCTAAGATATCTTAGGTACCTCTAAAGTTATATGAGATATCTTAGATATCTTAAAGATATTTAAGGTATACAGGGAACTAACATGAATAAGTGAGACCAAAAGTCCAATGGTTAATGGTCAAAGGCGAGGAACAAACAGTTCTCAAAAGAAGAATTGCCAACTATTAACAACCATAGTAAATACAGCTCCAAATCACTGATTATAAGAAAAAAATTAAAGATCCGTATCAAAACAACTCTGAGGTTTCACTTTCTGAAGGATGGTGGTAACAGTCAATGTTGGAGGCGTTGTGGAAAGACACACAAACCAATATATGTCGATGGAGTTGTGAATGGCTCCAACAGTTCTGAAAAGCAATTTAAAATTATGCTACAAAAGTGACTGAAATGCCCATATCCTTTGACCCAGGGATCACTACCAGACATATATCTCAAGGAAGTCTCTGATGAAAGATCCCATATGTGCCAAAATATTTATAGCAGCATTTTTTTTTTGTATTAGCAAAGAACTGGGAACAAAGATGTCATCCATCAATTGAGGAATGACTAAAATTATGATACACAAGTGTGATGAAATATTACTTCTTTATAAGACATATTAAATATGAAAAATTCAGAGAAGCATTAGAAGATTTGTATGAACTATTGCAAATTGATGTAATATCAGGAAAACTATACACAGTGACAACAATGTGAATGAAAATAGCAGAAAACAAGACCAAATAAATGAACTTGAAAATGAATATCACTAAAATGACCAAGCTTGGCCCTAAAGAAGGAGTGAGAGAAAATATACCTTCCTGTTTGCCCTTTGATTGGGGAATGGCTAAACAAGTTGTGATGTATCAAAGCAATGGAATATCACTGTGCTACAAGAAATGACTATTATGCTGAATATAAATAAACATAGGAAGACATAGAAATTAGTGCAAAATAAAGTAAACAAAACTACAAAAACATGCAGGATGACTATAACAATGTTTATGGAAAGATAACAAAACAAACAAAATTGAAGTTGTAATGACCAAGCGTGGCCCCCCAAAAAAGACATTAGAAGGCACCATCTGCCATTTCTTTATAGAGATGGGGGTAACTATGGGTATGGAACATTACATGCAATGTCAGACTTTTGATGTTAGTTTTGCTGAGTTACTCTGTCTCTCTCTGTCTCTGCCTCTCTCATAAAAGATGGTTCTCTGGCAAAGGGAAGAGGAGGGATACACTGGGAAATGTAAATGACATAAAAACAAAAGATGAATGAAAATGTATTTTTAGAAAGGGAAAATTTGTTTCCTTCCCTTCTTTGCAGAGATAGAAGACTATGAGTCTAGAACATTTTATACACTGTCAGAACTAGTAGATGTGTTCGTTAATTTTGCTGGTTGGCTTTTTTTCACCCCTCTTTCTTTTTAATGTTTTCTTATAAGGGATGACTCTCTGTGCAGAGGGGAATGATGAAAGTGATATAAAAGCAAACCTTGTAATAAAAAAATTTAAAGAATTTTTTTTAACATTTAAGCGCTAGAGAGCAAAGTTGGAAAGACCTGTTTGTAGACTATTGCAATAGACCCAATAGGTGGTAATGAGGGCCTGGAATAGGGTAATGTCCCTGAACCCCCAAAGCAGCACACCTGAGGATCGCCTGAGTGACTCTGGTGACCACATCCCCATGGCATCCTTAAGACAAGGGCTCTGGGCTGTAGCCTGGGTGATCCTGCCTCAGCCAACTCCTGTAATCATGGCCCAGATGTAGGATGCTCCTCGTTTAGGGCCCCTTTCATCAGGATCTCAAAGCACTCAGCTGATACTCATTAGCTCCCAAGCCCCCACCCTCTCTCTCTGCCCAGGTTGCCCTGACCTTGTTGGAATGAAGCCCCCGTAATGACACTTGCTACACTTCTGCTAACCCATGGGGGTTAGCTTCTTCCCCTCTCAAGAGTAGAGATTCAGAATGAGAATCAGTGCCAAGGTTAAAGCTACCCCCATCCCACCCCCATCCCCTAGGGTCTGCCCAGCTATTGCTGCCTCATTCTTAAGAGCGGGAGAGGGGGCAGCTAGGTGGCGCAGTGAGTAGCACTGGCCTGGAGTCAGGAGGACCTGAGTTCAAATTCAGCCTCAGACATTTGACACACTTACTATCTGTGTGACCTTGGGCAAGTCACTTAACCCCAATTGCCCTGCCTTCCCCCCTCCAAAAAAAAAAAGGGCAGGAAAAAGGCATCTGATGGCACCTAAATTAGCAAAAGACTGACACTTAACAATAACTTTCTCAGAAGTGCAAACCTTAAAAAAAAAATGTGGGTGGTATCTTTCACTATAATCTCTACCCCTACCCAATCTACTCCCTAACACTCTGTACCATGATTAGACACTGAAACAGTTATTATTTCACTAGAATAGGTACAAACATTGAAATGAATAACAACACGTTGTAGGATGGTGAAAAGGGCCCTGACTCTGTGGTCAAAGGACCTGGGTTCAAATCCTACCTTTCATGTTTACAATCTGTATGACCTTGGGAAATTCTCTGGGCTTAAGCTTCTTCATCTAAAAAATGAGAGGGCTTCATTATTAAATGGCTTCTGGGGTCCCTTCCAGCTCCAAATCTATGACTCTATAATAATCTCTTTCCTACTGAGGTCTGAGAGTCTGACTGTGCTCCCCATCTCAGAGGAATTTGCCATTTGAAAGGGGAATGTGTTACCCTCTTGGGACAAACTCCCAAAGAACAGACTGTTAATGGTAGAATTTCCAGGCCCAAGAAGATGGCATTTGTAGGGGGGCCTGGAGGTCCCAGAAGTCACAGGGCAGGGCCCTCCCCAGTTCCTGCTGGAATTGGAAAGTCTGGGGTTGGCAGTTCCGGGGGTAGTTCTCCCTGAAGGTGGCTATTAGGCAGCAGGTAAAGAACCAGAGCTAGACTCCTGGACTTGGCACAGGCCCAAGTAACCCAGAGGATGCCACCTTCCTCAAGGTAAAGGTTGGACAGGCTTTTGGGGTCCTCTGTATTGTGTACCAGTTTTCCTGCCCTGGTTGGGCTCTGACCCTTGTGGTTGGAGACGTAGAAGGATGGGTCTGAGGTCTGATTAATTGTAACTAGACCTGGCTTCTGCTGTGCAACCAGCTGGCCTGAGGAAAAGAAAGCTGCTGGGGCTAATTATTGTCCACAAATTCCTCCTCCCTGTCATTAGGGAGAATCAGAGATTTTAGGACAGGAAATAAAAAGCCTAGAAGGGGAGCAATAGAAGGTTCAGGAAATCTGAGGCCAGGTCAGCAGTCTCCAAGGCAATAGGGCTTGGAGATCTTTCAAATATTTGATCAAAGTCTCCCTCCCACTAATCCTGATTAGGGCCCTTCCTGTCCATTGATTCAGGGTCAACCCCTCTTGTTCCCTTGTGTCTCCTCTACCTATGTGGGGGCTCTGCTGTCAAGAAGGGGTCAGCTCTGAGTTCCCACCTGAAGGAGTCAGCTGGGATCTGGGCCTAAAAACCACCCTACTCCCCTCCAGCCTTAGAGGGTACACAGTCTGAGGCCCAGGAAAACTACAGCAGGGGAAAAACAGAGTTGAAGACCTGAGAGGTCACAGAGATAATAATACATTTGGATTTACTGGACACAAAGTATTGACCTCAGAGCTACTTCCCAATGGTTCAGGATGGAGGGGTCAAAGAGAGGTCAGGGAGTGGTAGAAGGAGGAGGAAAAGAAAATGAATAAGGTCCAAATGGCCCCAGCCACCTCACCATTGCTGTTTTGGTCAGTGAGAGTGGGAACTGTAAGGTAGGGATAGTTAGGGTAGGGACAGGGGAGATGGGGACAATGAAACAGGAAAGGATACAGATTGTAGAACAATGAGTTAGATTAGGCAAAGTGGGGACAGTGAGGTAGGAGACAGTAACCTTGGAACCAGTGAGTTACAGAAAAGTGAGGGTGGGGATTTTTAGACTGGAAACAGTGAAGAAACAGACAGAGGGCAAGAAGACGGTGAGTGAGAACTGAGAGTGGAGATAGTGAGGGTGGGAAAATAGGATTGAGAAGAGTGTTGGGGTGGTAGTGGTGGGGACAACAATCCCAGGATTGGGAAGGGGCCTCAGATGCGATTTAGTCTAAACTCTGTCTGGTCAAAAATTCCCTCTATACCAACCCCAATAAGAGGTCATCCAGTCTCTGCCTGAAGACCTCCAGGGATGGGAGAACCAGTACTAGCCCATTTCCAGCAGTCTCAATACAGAGAAGCAACATGTGTACCATTGGTAGAGGGAGTGTCTTCCCTTGAAGTCAGGAATTTCCAATAAAATCACAGGTTGGGCTAACCATGTATACATATACAGATACATGTATCTATAATCAGAACTTTGCTTTTTTTATTATGAACTTAGATAACAAACTTTTCAACATAAAAAGAACAGAAGAGTAATATATATAAAATTGTGAATCTCTACTCTGTATGGCTTGTTTTAAGTACATATTCAATTTCCCAAGAATAAGTATATGTTACATTTAAAACAATAGTGCCAACATGCCCTTGCTCATCTGTGTTCTTTTCTGAATTCATTTAGTTCCTTTCTGCATATTTTTTAAAGTTTCATGAACATTTCTTCATTTTCCTTATTTTTTTTTCAGTGTTATTGCCTATCCACTGCTTCCCACCCCTAATAGGTACTTGCACGCATGTGTGTGCCCACACCCACACACACACAAACAAAGCTTTTTGGGAACAAATAGGTCAAAACAAATCTACATATTGGCATATCTGAAGACATAAGTCTCATTCTGAGGCTCTTGTCCATGACATGGAAAATGGGTTTAATCATCACTGTTCTAGAGTCATGACTGAGGGGAGAATTGATCAGAGTTGTTTTCCTTCACATTATTGCAGTCATTGTATAAATTATCTTTCTGATTCAGGATCTTTCAATTCTGCATCAGTTCATATGAAGCTTCTCAAGGTCACTTTCAACCCATCCCTTTCATCCCAGACCTTTGCTCTTCCTTAGGGACCACATCTCTCCAATGTTTGGTGGAATGACCTGCTGCATGAGTCCTGGATATTTATCTCAGAGGCCCATGGCTGCTTCTGAGCCCGATACTTTCAAGGTGAAGCTTGGAGGCAACTGTGGGGAGAATCTGTTTTGATGTCTTGGATTTTTTCTGGGTACGCTGTTAAAGAAGCTTCCCATTCCATGTGCAGGAAAGCCAGCAAGCTCTGCTTTAGGAGTTAGAAGGTACATTTTAGACTCTTACACTTTCTGTTTATTTCCCTCTGCAGCAAGAGTCCATGACAGCGAGCTCCACCCCACTGGAAGTTGGGGAAAATGAAATGGTGGTCATTTCTGAGATGGATGTGTCGATTTCCTTTTTCCTTCCTGATCTTTTAGCTAAACTGTTTAAAATGCTTACTAAAATAATCAACCTTTGAGAGGTAGAGGTTATCGATTGGCAGTTTGAAAGGAGGACAAGCCGAGTGATTTAGTTGGTAGTTACACATGAGCCCACACACCTAGACTGACACCAGAACTTTGTGTAACCAAATTCAGAGGAGTAGACCCAGCCGCTGAAGGCAAACCAGCCCCCCTGAGGATCTCAAGAGGAACAGGCAGATTAGCTAATGCCCACAGTGCCCTCTGGTGGCAATCTGCATGTAGGTTGACTGTAAAACAAAGAGATATGGATGGAATTGCTACAAAGACGACCATGGTGAATATAGAAAAGGGTAGCACATGTCGTTGAAGTATGCACCCAGGGAATTATATTTGCTTTTTAAAAGGTGAATATTTATTAAGACTAAGACATTATTAGGCATGTGACTTTTCTTCTTCAAAATAAAGAAACTAAACTAAACTTTCTAAAAATTGACAACTAAACTTTTCTTTGAAAATATAAACAAATAAAGAACTGGTCCTGGAGTCAGGAAGACCTGAGTTCAAATACAGCCTCAGATACTTACTAGCTGTGTGACCCTGGGCAAGTCACTTAACCCCATTACTTCAAAAAAAAAAGAAAGAAAGAAGAAGAAAATACAAACAAAAAACAAGATACAAAATAATAAGGTTTTTTTTTTTTTTGAGGATGAACCTGGGCATACACTCAGTATAACCCGTATACAAAACCTATGGTGGTATAGCCATTGTGATATGGAAAAGCAATCAGTACAAAGACAGCTGCAGTAAATTAAGCGTACAGATCCAAAGATATCGAAGGGAATCTGCCAGGGCAGCTAGGTGGCATAGTGAGTAGAGCACTGGCCTTGGAGTCAGGAGAAACTGAGTTCAAATCCAGCCTCAGACACTTGACACACTTACTAGCTGTGTGACCTTGGCAAGTCACTTAACCCCACAGCCTTCCTTCCTCCCTCAAAAAAAAAAAAAGAAAGAAAGAAAATAAAAGAAAGGAAACTGCCATGGAGGTAGATGTTGCCAATGATGGTCCTCAGATGATTCTTAGCTGAAGAGGACTTGCCTGGCCATCTCAGACTCAAGCTTAGGCTTGAATCTAGAAATGCAAGGAGCTTGGGGAGGTTGGGGTTACAAGCCAGTAGAAAGGCTTTATTGGGCCACTGTCAAGCTAAGTTTTATCATTTTCCTGAAGGTTATGGTGGCACCCAGTTGGTCTCTTCAAACACTGAAGTTTACCCATTGGCTGAGAAAATTCATTGTAGAAGGTTTGTAAGGGGGTGGATCTCCTCTGCCCTCTACACCAAACATACGGGGCAAGCTATTTATTCTGCCTTAATTATGCCAATTGTAGAGTGGTATCCCCTCCCAGAGGATACTGAGGCACCAAAGAAAGACAGGCTCATAACAGCTTGGTTATTAATAGGTTTTATTAGGGTTAGTTAGGCTGATTGGGTTGTTTAAGGGAATTTACTCAAAAGAGGCCATAGCAGGACAAAGTAACATGTGGATCCCCGCACCAACCCCAGGCCAGGTCAGGTATTATATAGAGACAGAATAAAGACGCTATAGTGCCAGATGGCCCAGGGTCATGTGCAAGTTTTCCCATGGAATAATTGGAGCTTCTTTTCTGTTTACGTTCAAGGTAGTTTGCATTTGTCTAGTGATAGGTCACATTCCCATTCTGACCTACCCTCCCCCCACTCCCGTATAAGATTCTAAGGGAATATCAGCATTCAACTAATGGAGACTTCTTCCCTCCAGCACCTAGCCAACCAATCAAGGATGAGGTGGGCCACATGCTGGGATGGAATTCCAGTCACTGGACAAATTGAATATTGAAATGTCACAAACCTTGCAGCAATGGAATGTATGTTTGGTAAGTACTATGCCTATTGCAGACACAATTAATTTACCTACTAAATACAGCTCCTCTTTCCTAAATATTGGACCCAGAATTAAATAGAATACTCCAGGTGTGGTCTGACAAAGACAGGGTTGGAGATGTGGCAATGCTATTGCCTCCCTAGACCTGGAGACTCTGCTTCCCTTAATGCCCTCAAGTAAACTCATTGAGAGTAGGGGTTATTTCACTCTTTGTACTTGTATTCCCCAGCTCCAACACAGTACCTGACTTATAGTACATATACTTGTTTGATTGATCAATGCTGTTTCAGATAGCATTCGCTCTTTGGGCTAATTTTACAATGTTAAACTTAAGCTTGCAATCCGCTAAGATGCCTTGATCTTCTTCATAAACGGCCATCTAATTCTGTCTCCCCCGTTTTGTATTTGCGAAGTTGATTTTCTTTACACAAGTACAGCATGGCTCCAAATTCTTAGTGCACCTTTAACCTTAAAGTGCCTCAAGACTTTTAGTACATCCTATATAAAACATGACATTTATCTCAGTTAAGTTTCATCTTATTTGATTTGGTCAGTTTGATTCCATTCAGTGTTCTGTCCCATCAAGACCTTTTCAAATCCTTTCATCCTATGTATTAGGCATCCCTCTCAACTTTCTGTGACATGATCATTTGATAATATGCTGATCTACCTTCTGTTCCTCAACTATGACACTTCATTTCCCACCTCCAAGTCTTTGCACTGGCTGTCCCCATTCCTAGAATACTGTCCCTCCTCACTGCTGCCTCTTAGAAGCCCTGGCTTCTTTCCGGACCCATTTCAAGCACCTCCTTCTGCAGGAAGCCTTTTCCCTTAAGATCGCTGTTGTTGTTCAATCGTATTCTACTCTTCATGACCCTGTTTTGGGGTTTTCTTGGCAGAGATACAGGAGTGGTTTGCCAATTCTCTCTGGCTCATTACCCAGATGAGGAACTGAGGCGAACAGGGTTAAGTGACATGCGCAGATTCCTGACTCTAGGCGCAGTGTTCTATCCACTGCACCTCCTAGCTGCCCCTCCCCTAAGATTACATTGTATGTAATCTTACTACTCTGTATGTATCTTGTGTGTCTCTATTTACACATTGTCTCTCTGCCTAGAATGTGAGCTTCTTAAGGTCAAGGAGAGATGCTTACCTTTACTTACATCCCCAAAGCTTGGCATAGTGCCCGACACATAATAAGCACTCAATAGTAGGCTTACTGATTGATCAGTTTATAGATAAGCAGGCCATCTACACCTCTACTCAAGTAATATAATGTTATCCATTGGCAAAAATGTCACACAACACAGGGCCAAGCAAAAATCCTGTGGCACTCCACTGGAGACCCCTTTTTGTCACTGCCCAGACAGCCCACACTTTTGATGTGATTTGCTACCACATCAAGGTGTTCTGTCTCTACTAGAGAGGCATGGTGGTACAGTAGGAAGAATTCTGGATTTAGAGTTAGAGGATCTGGGTTCAAATCCTGCCCATGCATACTTGTATGATATTAGGAAAGCCATTTAACCTCCCCTGGCCTCAGTTTCTTCATCTGTAAAATGAAGAGGTTTAAACCAGGTTGTCTTTCTAAAGTAGCTTCTACTTCTAAATCTATGATCTTGTGACCTATAAAAGAAAGGTTCATTGGGGGAGCACTGGGTAGTAGTCTAAGTTCTGAGTTCATAGGCACCTAAGAGCTGTAAGAGTTGACCATCAGAGAAGTTAGTTTGTCAATCAGTCAGTTAATAAGCATTAAGTACCTACTATGTTCTGGAAGCTGGGCATAAGAAGAAAGGCAAAGGCTAGTCCTACCCTCAAGGAGTTCACAATCTCACAGGGGAGGCAACATGAAAACAACTATGTACCAACAAGCTACAATATGAATTGTAAATAATCAATAGTGGGAAAGCACTAAAATTTTTTTTTGGAGGTATTGGGGGTTAAGTGACTTGCCTATGGTCACACGGCTAGTAAGTGAGGTCAGATTTGAATTCAGGTCTTCCTGACTTCAGGGCTGGTCCTCTATCTATGTGCTGCTTACCTGCCCCTAAAGACACTAGAATTAAGGAATTAGGAAAGGCTTCCTTTAGAAGGTGGGCTTTTAGCTGGGACTTGGATGGAGCCAGGAAAGCCAGGAGGCAGAGATGAAAAGGGAGAGCATTCTAGGCATGGGGGACAGTCAGAAAATAGCCAGGGCTGAGAGATGGAGTGTTTCATTTGTGAAACAGTAAGCAAGCCAGGGTCATTAAATTGAAAAGTACAGCAAAAGCCATAATCAGAGGAAAATTCATATCGCTAAATGCTTGGATAAATAAAATAGAAAAAGAGCAGACCAATGAATTGGGTGCGCAATTAAAAAAAACTAGAAAAGGAACAATCTAAAAATCTCCAATTAAACACTAAATTGGAAATCCTAAAAATTAATAGTGAGATTAATAAAACTGAATGTAAAAAAACCCATTGAAGTAATAAATGAAACTAAGAGTTTGTTTTATGGAAAAAAAAACCAATAAAATAGATAAGCCATTGGTTGATTTGATTGAAAAAGAGAGAGAGAAGAAAACAAAATCACTAATATTAAAAATGAAAAAGGTTAATATATCCCTAATGACTATGAAATTGAAGAGTAATGGAGATGAGCAGGGACAATAGCATAAGGTGTAAAAAGAATGGAAAAGTGGGAGGAAGGTATTGGTTATGGAGGGCTTTGAATGCCAGAGGATTTTGTATTTGATCCCGGAGGTGAGAAGGAATCATTGGCATTTACTGAGTATGGGGATGATATGGTTGACATGCATTAGGAAAATCACTTTGTCGGTTAAAAGGAAGAAAGACTGGAGTGGCAACAGACATATTATGGCGGGCAGACAAACCAACAGGCTGTTGCAATAGTTGAAGCATGAGGAAATGAATGTCTGTATCAGGGAGGTGGCAGCATGAGAAGGAAGAAAGGGAGCATGTTCAAGAGGTATTACAAAGCTGCAATGGACAGATCTTAGCAAGAGATTGGATGTGAAAGGTGAGAGACGGCGAAGAGGCCAGGGTTATAAGCCGGGGGGACTGGAAAGGTGGTGATGGCCTTGACTGTAACAAGGGAAGTTTAGAAAGACATAGGGTTTATTGGGAAAGAAAATGAGTTTGGTTTTGTACATGCTGAGTTTAAGATGTCCACTGGACTTCCACTTGGAGATAGAATTGGAGATATGGGACCAGAGCCAGCAGAGAGTTTAAGACACTAACCTAAGCAGGGATAACCTCAGCAAGAGAGGTTATTCACTATTCCTGGATAGTTAAGTATCATATGCTGTATGGTGGGTCTTGGATTTAGCTTGTCTCTGCCAAGGTACTTGTTTACTAAAAGTTGAGGTAGCCTGGGAGGTATTCTACAATAAATCAAGAAATGTTTATTAAGCTTCTACTCTATGTGAAACACTGTGCTAGGCACTGGTGATACAAAAAAAAAAAATGAAACAATCCCTGCCCTCAAGGAGTTAACATTCTAATGGAAGACAGCACACACATATGTAAATACATATAACATATATGCAAAATAAAACCAAAATAGCCACTGAATTCAGATTCAGGGTCATTATCATTAGAACCCTGACCCAGGCTACATGTACGGTGGAGAAAGCCATCTAGCTACACTCTGCATGCAGGCCTTTGTGGAACCAAGGGCTCCTTGACCATGCCGTATCCTCATACTCTGGTGATTCACCCAGTTCCTCTGTGAGTAGCAAATGATTGTCAGTGGGACGTATCACCCCATCACCTCAGCAGGTGTTGCTCACAAACTGGAAGGCCTCCCAGTCTCTGTTACCTGAAAGGGTGTCATAGCCATCACTCAGCTACCTTATCCTTTCCAGATTGTCTAAAAGGACCTCGTCTCCTGGCTTCCATTCCCAAAAGATAACCCAAATACCGTATAATGTCTTTTGTTTCTCCTACTTCCTTTTGTGTTTGACGTTATCTCCAGGTGATGGGCATCACTTGACCTCTCCCTCGGTCTTGTGACACATTGGTAATTCATCCCTCTATTCTCCTTTGAATAAGTCTGTTACAATGGCAAATGGGTCAGCTTTGGAGTCAGAAGGCCTAGGTTCAAATCACATCTCTGTCACTTAGTCCCTGTGTGATCTTGGGCTTCACAGGCCTTGCTGGAACTGTTTCCTTATCAGGAAAATGGGAGTTAGACTAGATGGTCTCTGAGGTCCTTTCTAGCTCTATAGCTATGCTCCTAAGACTCCAAAACACCAGTCAATGAATAACTGGGGTTCTCCCATGGTGATGATGATGATGATGGTGACAATGATGATGATGATAAGGAGATTGGGCCTGGGCCTGTGATTTTATTGGTATAAGGAACTCCCAGATAAGGAAATTCCCTCCGCCAATTCAGGTCTACATATTCTCTGCAATTTCTAGCTTTAGCAAATTTTGTAGAGCAGAGGTATCAAATTCATTGCAGATGGCCAACAAGCATAAAAATACAATACGACATAGATAATGTTCATTTGTGATTTTCTAAGTTAATATGCAGTTATCAGGGTTCCACTTCTATTTGAGTTTGACACTGAGCGCTGAAAAGTTAAATATATTTGCCTGCATCACACAGGTAGTATGAGTCAGAGGCAGGACTCGAACCCAGGTCTTTCTGGTTCCGAGCCCAGCTCTCTAGCCATTATGACAAGTTTGCTTCTTTCATAATAAAAAAGCTGATGTGTGTATGTATGTGTGCGTGTGTGCACACATGTGTGCATGTATTTAGGCATGTGTATGCATGTGCATATGTAGAATGAGAGAGAGGGAGGAGAGATCACTTTAAGGTATTCAAAGTGTTTTCCATATGTATTATCTCATTTGACCCTCACAACAACCCTGTGAAATAGGTGCTATTAATTATTATGTCTACACTTGTGATTTCCTTGCCATAGGGAATCCTGATGAGGAATTTCCCTCTATCAAAGCAGATTGGTACCTGTTCTGTAATTTATAGCCTTAGCAAGTTGTGTAGGGCATGGAGACATTAAAAAATCTGTCCAAGGCCCCATGGCTACGTACATCATACCAGCTCAGACTCCAGGCACATGCATTGGCTGTCCCTATGCCTGGGATGGTCTCCTTCCACAACTCCACCCCTTGGCTTCACTCCCTTCCTTCAGCTAAGCTGAGATCAGCTAAGATCCCACCTTCTGGAAGAAAACTTTTCTGATCTCCCTTAATGCTCCTGCCATCCCTCTGAGATTTATTTCCGTTTTATTTTGTCTCCATCTTGTTTGTGGGCTGGTAGGTGGCACAGTGGATAGACTTCTGACCCTGGAGTCAGGAGGACCTGAGTTCAAATCTAGCCTCAGATACTTACTTAGCTGTGTGACCCTGGGCAAGTCACTTAATTCTATTTGCTTCAGTTTCCTCATCTGTAAAATGAGCTAGAGAGGGAAATGGCAAACCACTCTACTATCTCTGCCAGGAAAACCCCAAATGGGGACATGAAGAGTCAGACACAGCTGAAAAATGACTGAACCACAACATATATATATATATATGTGTGTGTGTGTGTATGTATATATAATACGTGCATATACATATATATCTTTTGTTTTCATGTCACCTACATTTCCCTAAATATCTCTTGTTAACGAAAAAATTTAAATGAGAAAATAGGAAACAATTTAGCAAAACTAACAAACATATCAACTGAATCTGACATTGCGTATAATATTCCACCCTCTTCAGAGAAGAAAGGGAAGTAAATTCTCCTATCTTCATTTTGAGGCTAAACTTGGTCATTATAATGTCACCATATTAAGGTTCACTTAAAAAAATTTGTACTGTATTGTAGTCATCATGTATAGTTTTCCTGGTTCTGCTTTGTATCAGTCCTCCCCGTGCTTTTCTGTGTATATAATATTCACTATTTCTTATGTTATTGTTTGGTTGTTTCCCACTCTTCATGACCCCATTTGGAGTTTTCTTGACAAAGATACTGGATAGGTTTGCCATTTTCTTCTCCAGCTCATTCGACAAATGAGGAAACTGAGGCAAAAAGGATGAAGTGACTTGCCCAGGGTCACACAGCTAGTAAGTATCTGAGGCCAGATTTGAACTGAAGAAGACAAGTCTTCCTGATGCCAGGCCTGGCACTTTACTCCTTGCACCACCTAGCTGCCCACATCATTCTTATAGCACAGTAATATTGCATTACATTTATAACTTGTTTAGCCATTCCTCAACCCACAAACATCTACTTTGTTTCCAGGTCTTCACTAATACAAAAAATGTTGCTACAAATATTAATATATGTGGCGCCTAGTCCCGGCTGTGGAATCTCTAGGTCAAAATGTATGAACTTTGTAGTTAATTTATTACTATAATTACAAATTGTTTTCCAGAATGGTTAGACTAGGTAACAGGTCCTCCGACACTGGCTATTCCATCTTTGCTAATTTGCTGGGTGTGAGATGAAACCTCAGCGTTGTTTTGATTTGCATACCCCTTATTATTAGTGATTTGGGTCAAGCTTTCATATGGTTGTTAATAGTTTGGAATTATGTTAAGAACTGTTTGTTCATATCCTTCCACCACTTATCTATTGAGGAATGGATTTTGTTCTTTTATATTTAGAGCAACTCAATAATTAAGAAATTTTTCCTTTAATAGGGCTGAAATTTTTGTCTCTGCAATGACCTGTCTTTGCTCTTAGGTCTACCCTAAGCCCACTGTATTTGAAAAAAAGGTAGCAATCAGAGCTGAGGAGCCTGGCTCCCTCATCCTTCCCAACAAATTTCCAGCCATTCCAGTCAGACATGGTGTGACTGTCCTCAGATAGGAACCTTGAGGAAGATGTGGTCAGGCACTATTTCCCATGTGGAAAAATTGGCTGAGGCTGCAGTAGAGGAATTCAGGATTTGTAACTAGAAAATCTTTTAATTAAGAAGAGTGTTGAAGAATTGAAATGAATGGCCAAGGTGAGTTGTAGAGTGTCCTTCCTTAGAGAACCTAGGCTAGATAGATTCTTCCTGAAGTTCTGAAGATCTGGATAAGATGACTTCTCCAAAGCCCATTAGGTTGAGGATGCTATTTCTTTTTTTAAAACATTTTTCCCAATTACATATAAAAACAAATTTTAACATTCATTTGTGAGTTCCAAATTTTTCCCCTCTATCCTCTCCCCCACTGAGAAGGCATGATATAGGTTATAATGTGTAATTATGTAAAACATTATTTCCATATTAGTCATATTGTGAAAGAAAACACAGACCAAAAAAAAAAAAACAACCCAAGAAAAATAAGAACAAGAAAAAAGTATGCTTCAATCTTCCTTCAGACTCCATCAGTTCTTTCTCTAGAGGTGGATAGCATTTTAAATTGTAAATCCTTTGGAATTGTCTTAGATCGTTGCATTGCTGAGAACAGTTATGTCATTCACAGGTGATCATCATACAATATCGCGGTTACTGTATGTAATGTTTTCCTGGTTCTCCTCATTTCTCTTTGCATCAGTTCATATGTGTCTTCCCAGGTTTTTCTGAAAGCATCTCGCTCGTCATTCTTTATAGAACAATAGTATCCCATCACAGTCATGTACCACAACTTGTTCAGCCATTCCCCAATTTGATGGGCAGAATATGCTCTTGTTCTCTCTCCCTCTTACAAGCATTATCTCATTGTATCCTCACATAAACACTAGGAGGTAAGTGCTACTGACTTTCATTTTACAGTTGAGAAAACTCAGGCAGACAAAGGTCAGGAGATTGCCTGGGGTCACAGATGGGGTAAGGGTTTGAGGCTGGATTCCATTCAGGTCTTCTTGGCCTATTTATCTTGCCATCTAGCCCTGCCTCCTCCCAATCCAGGAGGGTTAAGCTACCACCTCTTCAAGCAGTGTATCTCGCTGTTGGACAGCTCTAACTGTTATTAGTTTTTTCCCTGACATCAAGCCCAAAAGTTGCTGCTTTGCTGTATCTACCCATTATTTCTGGTTCTGCCCTCTAGGTCAAATATCCTCCTTCACGTGACAAAAACTTCAATACACTTTCAAACACTTGAATATAGCTATCATGTACTTCCTGAAGTTT
Organism: Phalanger gymnotis; assembly: GCA_028646595.1. Lineage (NCBI taxonomy): Eukaryota > Metazoa > Chordata > Mammalia > Diprotodontia > Phalangeridae > Phalanger > Phalanger gymnotis. The sequence goes on from CM053622.1 coordinate 762,886,675, forward strand.
GTCTTCTCTAGGCTAAACCTGGCCAGTTTCTTCAATCAAACCTCAGTACAAAAGTGTAAGATGTGGGAGGCGTGGTTAGACAATAGTTGTTCTGAGAAAAACATAGCTGTTTTAGTGGGCTGAAAGGTCAATATGGATCAATAGTGTCAAGGGCTATATCGATGGTGGCCAAAAATACTATTGGAATCTTGGAGTAGATAGAACATTAGATATGGATTCAGGAAGAGCTGAGTTCAAATTCAGTTTCAGATACTGACTGGATGTGTAATCCTGGGCAAGTCACTTACCTCCTACCTCAGTTTTCTCATCTGTAAAAAGGGGATAATGATAGTGCTCACCTTCTAGGGTTGTAGCAAGGATAAAAGATAATATTCATAAAGTACTTCGCAAACCTTTATACATGCTAGTTATTATTATCATTAATAGTGAGGGCAAAAGGGTATATTTATAAAGTACTTTGAAAACCCTTATAAATGCCAATTATTATTATCATTATTATTTGATTTGGACACAAGACCCTTCATCATCCTGGTTGCCTTCCACTGGATACTCTCCGTTTTATCAGTGTCGTTAAACTATGGTGCACAGAGGTGAACACAACACTCCAGAGGAGGACTGAGGAGGGCAAAGTCCAGTGGGATCATCATGTCCCTATTTCCTCTTTTCTATGCCCCTCTTAATACAGCCCAAGATTCTATTAGCATTTTTGGCTACCATTGATATGGCCATTGACACTATTGTTCTGTATTGACCTTTTAGCCCACTGAAACACCTATGTTTTTCTCAGAACAACTATTGTCTAACCATGCCTCCCACATCTTACACTTTTGAAGTTGATTTTTTTGTTCCCAAGTGCAAGGATTTACATTTACCCAATGCCAACTCCTTTTAGATTGGGACTCTGTCATCCAGTGCCTTATCTATCCCTCCTAGCTTCGTGACATCTGTGAATTTGATGAACATGCCATCTGTGCCTCTGTCCAAGTCACCAATAAAAACACCAAAGAGCACAGGGCCAAGCACAGAGTCCTGGAGCACTCCACTTTTGAGTTCATGTCTGATTTTCTTACTGTCTGATCTTTATCTCTCCATCTTCTCTACAAAAACCCTAAATGTGCACTTTCTCAAAAGTTTTGTCAATACCTTTTGATCCAGCAATACCACTACTATGTTTGTATCCCAAAGAGATTTTTTTAAAAAGAGAAAAGGACCTATTTGCACCCAAAAAAAATTTTATAGCAGCTATTTTTGGGGTGGCCAACAATTAGAAACTTAGGGGATGTCCATCAATTGGGAAATGGCTGAATAAGTTGTGGGATGTGACTGGGATGGAATACTATTGCACTATAAGAAATGATGAGCGGTATGATTTTAGAAAAACCTGGAAAAACTTACATGAACTGATGCAAAGTGAAGTCTGCAGAATGAGGAGAACATTGTGCACAGTAAAAGCAACATTTTACATATTTTACATATAATCAAGGAAAAAATAAAATATTACTTAACAAACAAACAAAAATCTCTGCTAAAAATTGAGATAAACTATAACCACAGCCTTCTCCTCATCTACTAGTTCAGCAACCCTGTTCATAAAGGAATTGGGTCTAATCTGGTATGACCTGTTTTAAAAAATATATATTTTATTCCCCTTCCATTACATGTAAAAACAATTTTTAACATTTGTATTTTTTTTAAGTTTTGAATTCCAAATTCTATGTCTCTTTCCCTCC
>CM053622.1:762896548-762964912 GCA_028646595.1 Phalanger gymnotis
AGTAAGCTTGCCAACCCCTTAACCTTGCTCTCCTTATTAAGGCATATCAAAAGAACCTGGGCTTTCTGGCTGTCCGGCAGCTTTCTGGGTGCTGTCTGTGGGTGGATCTGGACCCCCCCACAGAAGCTGCTAGCCAGATTGTGGAAACAGAGAGTGAAAGGGAAGGAAGTGGAAGCTCCAATCGTAGAAGGTCTTCCTAAGGAGCCTAGCCATCAAAGGGAAGAGAGCTATGGGATGATGCCCAGCAGGGGGCAGGGGAGTGGAAGGATAGAGCAAAGATTTTTTCAGGATAGGGAAGCCATAGACATGTTGGTAGGCAGTAGGGAAGCAGCCAGCAGAGATGGAGCATCTAGCACAATGGTTGACATGAAGCAGATACTTGGATGTTCCATTATGTCCCATTACATACTTTTAAATCATATCACATTCCATTCTATTTTACTATTCTGTTCCATTGCCTTGTTACTTTATCTTCAGTTCAATTCTTTGTTCTATGTTGATCGTGTTGTGTTCTGTACTGTTCTAGAGGCTCTTGGCTTCTTACCATAAGGATATTTCTTCTAGGGGATATGGATGACCTACAAGCTGAAAAGGGGGCTAAAAATTACTTGCATAGGTATGAGATGGGGAAGCATAGCTAGACAATAGTTCATGTTTGTTTGCTTTTTTTTAAGTCAAAGGGATTTTTAGTAGACATGGAATACCAACTCACTGTGAGTCAAGAAAATGGCATGGCTGGTAAGAAAGCTAATTTGATCTTAGACTGCATCAGAAGAGGGGCCTAGTGTCCCAAACCAGAGAAGTGATAGTTCTGTTACACACTGTTCCCACCAGACCAGAGGTAATTCATTGTGTTCATTTCCGGCCACTGCACTTTTATAAGGACATTTTCAAGCTCAAATACGTCCAAAGTGATGTCCCAAGGACCAGAATGGTGAGAGGATTAGAGCTCGTGGGACAATCAGTCAAAGGAACAGCTGGGGATAAAGAACCTGAAGAATAGAATTGGGGTGAATGTGATAGCTGTCTTCAGGCATTCAAAAGGTTAAGATGGGGACGATGAGTCCACTTGCTCAGCTTGGCCCCAGTTAGAAGAAATTGGCACAATGGGCTGGAGTTGCAGAGAGGCAGGTTTTTCCTCCATGTAAGAAGAAACTTTCTGATAATCAAAACTATTCAAACATGGATTGGCCCGCTTCCTACTCAGCAGAGTCCACTGGTTGGTCTCCTTTCCTCATGTTTCTCCCCATTCCAGGCCATCTTCAACTTAGCTGTCAAAAGGATCTTCCTAAATTTAGCAGAGGTCCAACCACGTCATGCTCCCACTCTACAAATGCCAATGGCTCCCTATTGACTTCAGGATCAAATATAAAACACTTTGTTCTTTATTTAAACAACAACAAACCCTTTGTAACACACACACACACACACACACACACACACACACACACACACACCCCTTTCTATTTTCTGTGTACATCACACTCCACCATGAACTCTTCAATGCAGTGGCACTGACCTCTTTGCTGTTCCTCAAACAAGACACTCCAAATCCAAGCATTTTCACTGTCTATTCCCCTCATCTGGATTGCTTTCCCTTCCCATTGATGCCTCCTGGCTTCCTTCTAGTCCCTGATAAAATCCCACCTTCTATAGGAAGCTTTTCCCAATCCCTCTTAATTCTAGTGTCTTCCCTCTGTTGGTTATTTCTAATTTATCCTATATCTCGCTTGCTTGTACGTAACTATTTGCATGTTGTCTTCTCCATTCGACTATGAGCTCCTTGAGAGTAGCAACCGTCTTTTATCAGTCTTTTGCATCCTCACTGCTTAGTACAGTGCCTGGCACATAGTGGGCACTTAATAAATGTTTGTTGACTAATAACTTGTTAGGGATTATGTAGAATGGATTCCTGTTCAGGTATAGGCTCCTAGTTGGGTAGTCAAACTGGGATGAGTTCTGAGATCCCATCCCAAGCTGAGATTTTGGACTTCTGAAACATTGGATTATATTGGATTTCTGAAACATTGAAGAGGAAGGTAAGATGCACTTGGTAAGAGGAAGATAAGAAAGAGATGGAGGGAGAGAGGGAGGGAGGGAGAGAGACAGACAGACAGAGACAGAGAGACAGAGAAGAAGAAGGAGGAGGAGGAGGAGGAGGGAGAGGAAAGGGAGGAAGAGGAGGAGGAAGAAAGGGAGAGAGAGAAGAGACAGACAAATAAATAGAAAGACTCTGACGTTGAACCCAGTCCATTGTGTCAGAGGTCAGGGTCTGACACACGGGCTAATATGCATTTCTGAACAAGTAATAGGACAGGTTCTATTTCTTTTTTTTCTTTGGTATTTTTATCTCTAGTGCATATTGCAGTGCTCAGCACAGTTGATGTCATAAATGCCTCGTTAATTGACTGACTGAACAAGAAGAGATGAGTACAGCAAGGGGCAAGATGAAATCAAGGCTTTTCGGAGATGGAAGAGCAATTGGAGATTATAAAATCTAACTTCTTAGGCAGCTAGGTCATCTAGTAGATAGAACATTAGGCCTGGAGTCAGGAAGACCTGAGTTCAAATTTGACTTCAAACACATTAGCTAAGGAACTCTGGGCAAATAATTTAACCTCAGTTTCCTCCTCAGCAAAAATGGGGATAATAATAGCATCTCATGCTATTATTATTATTGTTATAAGGATTAAATGACATATTTGTAAAACTCTTAGCCCAGTGCCTGGCAAATAATGGGCACTTAATAAATGCTTGTTCCCTTCCTCCCCTTATAGAGAAAAAGACTGAATCCAGAGAGATTGCTCAAAGTCACCCAGTGAACTAGCAGTACAACCAGGATTAGAACTCAGGTGTCTTGACTCAAGGGCTCTCTCCAATCACACTAGGATATATTTTGGTTGTTGTTTAGTCATGTCTCATTCTTGGTGAACCCATTTGGGGTTTTCTTGGCAAAGAGACTAGAGCCGTTTGCTATTTCCTTCTCCAACTCATTTTACAGGTGAGGAAACTGAGGCAAACTGGGTTAAGTGACTTGCTGAGGATCACACAGCTAGTGTTTGAGGCCAGATTTGAACTCACCAACGTGAGTCTTCCTGATTCCAAGCCCAGTGCTCTATTTACTTCACCACCTAGATTATATAATCTTACCAAAAGAGAGGGGAAAGGGGGAGGGGGAGAAACACAGAGACAGAACCTAATTCATTGCATTAAAAGCCATTTCCATCTTTCAATAATCTCTTCAAGCTTTTTCAATACACAGAAGAGACACAGCTTTTTATATAGTTGTGAAGACCTTTTTTGAAGGATAATTTTTTTACGGTTAAATATTTAAAGGTTAATGGCCATACAAAGATCCTACCTCTCTCCTAACTGTCTGTGATTTCCTAAAATTTCACCATTAGTTTCATTCCTTTGGATTAAGTGTTACACTCTCCAATGTCCTATTCTCCTTTTAAATGCTTCTCCCCAACTCCCCCCCCCCCAACCCACTCCAGCCTCACCCCCAGGAATCACACACTCAGTGCCTTATCCTCAAGGCAAGGAAGCAATCTGAAAATGAAGGGTATCTGAGGGCACTGGCTTTCTAGGGGGTTAGGTTGGGGCTTGGGAGAAAAAGACTAAAGGGGAAAGAAGAGAAAACCCACAGTGGAAATGTGGATGCCCAGGCCAGAGTCATAGTCAGCAAATGAGAAAGGAAGTTTAGTGGGAGGAAACCAAAGTCATCCATGCTTCCTCTCATCACAATTCATCTGATGGGGCAAAATCCAAGGGCCAGGCTGAACTGAGCCACACCCTACAGACACTTGAGACCTTCTGGCCCAACTCTTCACCTACCTACATCATCAAGCACAGTGCTGGTCCAGGAAGTTTATTGTTCCTAGTCTTAGCTCAGCAGCCAGAGATCATTCTCATAGAAAAGGCCTTGTTCTAGGAAAAGCACACCATCTAATGTTGCATAAGAGTCTAATGTCCTCTCAGGTTGATAATGTAGTCAAACCCAAAGGAGTGAGAACACTAAGGGGGCATAGATTTAGATCTGGAAGGCATCTCAGAGACCATTAAGTCGAATCTTCTCATTTTACAAATCAGGTCACCTGAGGCCCTCCAGAAAGGTTAAGTGACTTGCTCAGGGTCACACAGGAAATAAGTGATCATAGAAAGAATGGAACCTATAGTAGGACCTTTGACTTTGAATCCAGTGTTCTTTCCATGGTGCCGCCCAGCCTCTCCAGGGGGAGCAATGGTGGGGTGTATTTTTTAGTTGATGGAAGATTTATCCTTTGTTTCATTTCATCCATCCAACAAATATTTACTGAGCAACACCTATTTCAATTATTATGGTTTAAAAATCTTTCTAAAATGTCTATAATACCTTCGTGGTTCAATATGACTTAAGATGACCCTAGCCAACTCAAGTTTAAGATAATAAACCTGATAAGGATCTGGAGGAAAAAAAGTATTGTAGTGAAGGTATACTAGAGGCCACCCATACAGGAAGAGGCAATGGATGTTGAGTACTATCTGGTATGGAGTCACAATAGAATGGAGGCTTCAATGATCTGAATATCTGATCTTCACTCTCTTTGCTGAAGGCAGAACGCCTGACAAATGCCTGACTTACATCAACGATGATTTCGTTCTTTGAAACAGAGGCAGTGATGAGAAAAGCTGCCTTTCTGCCATTTAGAATAGTTTGTTCAGCCTTAGCCGACACATTTTAAGGAGGAAATTGACAAAAGAATATGCTCAGAGAAGGGTCACCAGAATGGTGAATAGCCTTCAGCTCATACTGTATGAGGATCTCTCAGAGGAACTCATTTTGTTTAGCATGGAGAAATGTTAAGAGAAACATAATTAGAGTGTCCTTCAAGTATTTGAAGGGCTGTTATTTAGACAAGAAATTAGTCATGACTCCAGGAGGCAAGGGTAGGAGGACCAGGCAGATTTTGACTCCATGGCATAATAATTATTGACTTTTATATAGCCTTTTAAGTTTTGCCAAGTGTTTTGTATATAATATCTTATTTAATCCTTACAACAACCCTATGAGGGAGAGACTGCATATATTATAATCTCTGTTTTACAGGTGAAGAAGAAATTGAGGTTTAGAGATCATTGCCCTTGATCACACAACCAGAGGTGAGATTTGAACTCGGGTCTCTCCTGGCTTCAAGGGCAGTGATCTTTTCACTATACCATGATGCGATTCAAGAGAGACACAAGAATAAAAGGAGCTCACAAGTCAGGAAAACCCCATCACTGGAGCAGTTCCATTAAAGGCTAAATGACCACTTATTAGGGTTATTGTAAAAGGAATTCCTATTTAAGTATAAGTTGAATTAGATGACCTTTGAGGCTCTTTCCTACTCTGAAATTCTGTGATTTGAACCTAATTCAAATTAGTAAGGATGCTCTGGTTCTAGAAACAGAAATGACAGAAATTAGGAGGCCCATTCCATCTTAGAGCTCATTATAGATGAGCAGGTTGTCATGGTGTCACAGTGTCATGTACTTGAGATTTTGGAAAAATTGATTCCAAAGAATTCAGGTAAAGGGTAGGTAGGATCCCATGGCTTAAAATTCTCCAGGGGAGGATGGCTCAAGAGTGACGGGGAGGCCTTAAGGATAAAATTCTGATAAGACAAATATAAATTATTTCAATAATAAAGACAAGAGAGGTCCTCTAAAGAGGACCAATGGGAGTATAGAGAATGATGTTTTTCACTGAGGTGCATACAAAGAGAACTCACTGACCAACCTTAATTTTAAAAAAGATGTATATGGTAGTAAAACTTCTGGCCCAGACCCAAGACTTTGGATTCACATGGACAACATTAAATCCTGGAGGCTTCTTTTTAATTATGGTTAACAAATTACAGTGCGTCAAAAAGACAATGATTAGGCTCAGGACTTCACCCAGGGTTTCCCCAAGAAACATTAAAATTTGCTTTATGTCTAAGACTCCACAAAAAAAAAGGAAAGGAAAAGGGTCCTTAATACCCATGTGAGTATCCAGGCTAACGAGACATAAAATATAGGATAGGCTTTATTTAAATCAACAGAAAAACGTAAAGGACTCATTCCTGAGTCCATAAACAGCTGTCCACCAGAAGCTAGATGGTATAATGGATGGAGCATTGGTCATCTACTTCAGCCACCTTCATGACCATTGGAACAAATTGTTCTCATTGCCCATTCTGCTGGGGAAAGTCTTCACACTCTTGGGGTTGATACTCCCCTAACTCACTGACTGGTTAGAGGCCCCTCAGTTGCCTTCACCCTGGTTTAGCCCATCTGCTGAGATGATTTACTAGAGTATGATCATGACTCATGCTTCAGCTTCTTGAAATCACAGGTAAGAGTTGGGTGAATCGGGTGGACACTCAAGATGGATGAGTAACCCTGAAAAGGGCTTGGTAAGCCCTCGCATTAGAATTTCTAGTCCTTCCTGAACAACCCACATACCCTGTGAATAACTATAGACAAGATAAAGTGGAGATAATGAACAGAAGGAAGGCTCTAGCACAGACCACCTGAACAAAGGGCAACTTCAAGAAATCACTAAGAATGAATCATGTCTTGTCAGAGTTCACGTCCCATTAAGTAAAGAATATCTGTTCTTAACTGGCTTTCTCTGGGGTAGGCCAGTTGCTTCGAGCTAGATATAAGGAAAAGATTTCTTTACTTCAATACTTTTTTTGTCCTGAAGTAGAATGAACTGACTAGAAGGTAATGGGTTTCCCTTCAGTGGATGCCTTCAGAAAAAGGCTCAGGTATGGTTGAGACTAGGTGACCTCTTGGGTCACATTGAATGCAGAGAATCAGGAACATTTGCCACAGACGGAAGATAAAGTCAAAAGAGTGGCATGATCCTGTAAGAATTTCAGGAATGCTAAAAGGACAGGTCATTTCAGACTAGCTTCATTTCCATGTTTGAAAGGGCTCCCAGACTAGTAGGGGTAGGCACAGTGTACCTGGATTCAGGAAGCTATTTCCGATATTTTTGTGCACTACACAGAGATGTCAGCTAGGCAGCCTTATAGTTAGTTGGATTTATAACTGATTGAGTGGCCAGATTAGAAAAAAAAATAGTCTAGTATTGCAGAATGTGAGAGGTGGAAAGGACCTTGGTGGTCATATGGTCACATTCATGCATACAAGAAACTTTCACTATAATACACCCAATAAGCAGTCATCCAACCTCAGTTTTTAGACCTTAATTGATCAATGTCAAACTGGAGGGAGGTCTTTAGTAGTATGTGCCAGAAACCTGTCCTTGGCTCTGTGACATTTAACATTTTTATCAGTGGCTTGGATGAAATTGCATGCTTATCAAATTTCAGGATAAAATTAAGCTGGAAGGGAGGGCTAATATTATGGATGATAGAATTAGAATTCAATGGAGTCTTATGAGGCCAAAAAGATTAATTGAAACTTGTAAGACATAGTTTTATTTCTTGAAGGTTCTGTTTTGTTTTATGGTTCAGATCTGTATAGGGAACTCTCGACATGAATCCTCTAACGACATAGATTGGCAACTTGTCTATAACTTATAGTTCTAGTAATTGTCTGGAGGTACTTAAGATGTTGAGTGACCAGTTAAAAGAGCAGATTATTCTTCTCATTCCCATGGTCACACAACCAATATATGTCAGAAGCAAGACTTGATCTCTGGTCTTTTTGGTTCCAATCTAGCTCTTTAGAAGGTCAAATGTAAATTCCTATACTTGGGCTCAAAAAATCAACTGCATAGCTATAGGATTATGTTGTTTGGTCTTTTCCAAGTCTTCCTGACCCCATTTGTGGTTTTCTTGGCAAAGATACTAGCGTGGTTTGCTATTTCCTTCTCCAGCTCATTTTACAGATGAGGAAATTGAGCAAACAGGGTTAAGTGACTTGCCTAGGATCATACAGCTAAGTAAGTGTTTGATGTTGGATTTGAACTCAGGTCCTCCATCCAAGACCTCCAGGAAAACAGATGGTCCTCAGGTTTTTCACGGTCCTCCTAGACAAGCTGCAGCAAAGGCCATATGAAAGGACTCCCAGGAAGACAGTGGAGAAAAGACCTCAGATCACCAAACCCAAGCCACTGTAATCTCCTTCAAGCCTTTCCTGTCCTCTATTTTCCCTCTCTCTCACGTACCACATGGAAACCCTCAATGGGTTGAGCTTGTGTGACCAGGGTATACCAGCCCTGAAGACAGTGTGGTGCTGCCTTCATGCCTAACTAGATCCAAGTGGAGACCTACCTGGAGGCTCCTAACCCACTTGGGCTCTCCATCCAAACTTGATTACCATTACTTTAGATTTTACAGTTATTAAATTTGTTCATCTATATTACATAGAATAAAAGTCAGCAGGGAATAATTTTCCATGGGTGATACTTCCACATTTAAGGCTTTCCCTCTGATGTTCATTGAAAATAACAGTATAGTATTCTTTGAAAGACATAGCCATACTGGACTGGATTTTGTACTTCAAATTACACTACTCATTCTAAAAATAAACCAAAAAAAGATATTTTTAAAAATTGATAGTTATTTGGATTTCACATGTATTTTTTGTGTTTTTGCTACTTTTCAAATCTCTTTTTAAAAATGATACACTAACCATGAGCAACTGATATTTTTCCATTTATTTAGATCTGTGCAAAAAATATCAGTTGCTCGTGGTTAGGTTGAGCTAATATAATAAAAATAACAATTTTATCTAAATTTATTTATTCAGTGCCATTCCAATCAAACTACTAAAAAAATATTTAACAGAGCTGGATAAAATAATAACAAGATTCATCTGGAAGAACAAGAGGTCCAGAATATCTAGGGAATTAATGAAAAGAAATGCTAGGGAAGGTGGCCTAACCATACCAGATATTAAACTGTACTATAAAGCAGCAGTCATCAAAACTACTTGGTACTGGCTAAGAAATAAAATGGTGGATCAGTGGAATAGCTTAGGTACACAAGACTCAGTAGTCAATGACTATAGCAATCTACTCTTTGATAAACCCGAAGGGTCCAGCTTCTAGGATAAGAACTCACTATTTCACAAAAACTGTTGGAAAAACTGGAAAATGGTGGGGCAGAAACTGGGCATAGGCCAATATCTTACACAATATACCAAAATAAAGTCAAAATTGTTTCATGATTTAGATATAAAGGCTGATACTATAAGCAATTTGGGAGAGCAAGGAATAGTTTACCTATCAGATTTGTGGGAAAGTAAAGAATTCATGACACAGCAAGAGATGGAGAGCATCACAAAATGCAAGATGGATAATTTTGATTATGTTAAATTGAAAAGTTTTTGTATTCAAAAAAAAAGCCAATGCAACAAAGATTAGGAGGGAAGCAGAAAATTGGGAGAAAATCTTTACAACTAGTGTCTCTGATAAAGGCCTCCTCTCTAAAACATACAGGGTAGTGAGCCAAATTTATAGGAATACAAGTCATCTCCCAATTGAGAAATGGTCAAAGGATATGAACAGGCAGTTTTCAGAGGAAGAAATTAAAAATATCTATAGGCATATGAAAAAATGCTCGAAATCACTGCTGATTAGGGAAATGCAAATAAGAACAACTCTTAGGTACCACATCTCACATGTCAGATTGACTAAACAGGAAAATGATAAATGCTGGAGAGGATGTGGAAAAATTGAAACACTGTTACATTGCTGGTGGAGTTGTGAACTGATCCAGCCATTCTGGAGAGCAATTTGGAGCTATGCCCAAAGGCCTATAAAAATGTTCATACCCTTTGACCCAGCAACACCACTTCTAGGGTTGTATCCCAAAGAGATCACATAAGGGGAGAAAGAACCCATATGTACAAAAATATTTATAGCAGCTCTTTTTGTAATAGCAAAGAATTGGAAATCAAGGGGATGCTCATCAATTGGGGAATGGCTGAACAAGTTGTGGTACATGAATGTAATGGAATACTATTGTGCTATTAGAAATGGGGATGATACAGACTTCATGATAACCTGGAAAAACCTACACGATATAATGCTGCGTGAGGGGAGCAGAACCAAGAGAACATCGTACACGAGCACAGATATACTGCTTCTGTGATGACTAACCTTGATAGACTTTGCTCTTCTCAGCAATACAAGGTTCAAAGACAACTCCAAAGGACCCATGATGGAGAGAGCTATCTACATCCAGAGAAAGTACTATGGAGTCTGAATGCAGATTGAAGCAAACTGTTTCCTCTCCTTTTTTCCCTTTGGTTTTTTTTTTTCTCTTTTGTTTTTGGCTTTGGGTTTTGTTTCGGTTTTGTTTGTTTGTTTTTGCTTTTGTTTCTTCTTTCTAATGATTCCATTGGTCATAACTCTTCTTTACAACTTGACTATTGTGTAAGGAACTCAAAATCATGTGGAAGTGAGTGTTGTAAACTAAAAATAAAAAATCTTAATTAAAAAAAAATGATACACTACATTCCAAATGCAACTAGGTGGTGCAGTGACTGGAGTACCGGGCTTGGAATTCAGGAAAACCTGAGTTTGAATCCTGCCTTAGAATTATTAGCTGTGTGACCCTGGGGAAGTCATTTAACCTCTCTGAGCCTCAGTTTCCTCATCTGTAAAATGAAGACAGTATCAGGACTTACCTCACAAGATCATTGTGAGGATCAAATGAGATGACATATGGAAACTTTGCCAACCTTAAATAAATGCTCCATAAATGCTAGCTATTATTAAGCGGCAACATTTTTTAACCAGTGTGGCAATTTCATATTTATGTCAACAATGGAAATTTAAAAGATATAATAGCATATAATTTTGACATTTAGCAATAGCACACAAACAAGAAGGACATCCATTTTGTTTTTCTTTTCCCTACAATCAGAACATAACTTTATTCATGTAAAATGTCTTCTTCAATTTGACTTTAATTTAACAAAGACACTTTCTCCTAGATCGCCTCCTCTTAGAGCCTTTCCATCTTTGGACATTCATGAAAACTTGGTTCTTCCCGAAAAGCATCTTGTCCCCAGCTCCCCTTTCCAATGCTGGTTGCTCTTCTCATTCCTACCAACACACTGGACCAGGAGGAGGAATTGGTATACTTCTTGTTTTGTTCTGTTCTGTTATTTCCAGAACCTTCTTCTGCTGCCATTGTTCAGTATCTCTCCCCCTTTAAAATTCATTCTTTTCTGTCTATCCAGATCCTTATTGCTAGCTATCATCTACTAGCCTCCAAGTCATACCAGCTGATGAGGTCAGACGAGTGGGAGAGCTGGTCCATCAAATGTGAAAGAATTCACTTTGACCTTCTCTGTAGCCACTGGGAGCTTTATTGACTCAAAAGCAGCGCACCTGAGATTTAGCAAGGAGCTAAACAAAGGCACTGATGTAGGGAAGGGGCCAGATTTATATAGACAAAAAGCTATACAGCCTGTAGGATGATTTTAGGGTTGCTTATTATGGAGGTTGCGGATTTAGGGATAGGATAAGTCTTAGGGGATAAGGACAACAACTGATACAAGATAAGGGAGACTGGAAATTTTAGGACCCAGGGTGGGCAGGAGACAAGGAATTCCATGGTTCAGGATAAGGGAGAAGTTATGTGGTAACTCAAGATAAGGGGAGGAGACTTTAGGGCACCTTTAGGGAGACTTTTAGGAGAAACTCATATCTTAGGGTACCTTTGTATTAAGATACATTAAGGTGTCCCCAAGAAAAAGGCAATTTAATCATTAGGGCACTGTTTGTACCCACATCATTTCCCCACTCAACCACTAGACGGAGAATTCTTTTGGAAAAGGGGAGGTCATTGTCTTCAGTAGCTGCTTCCTGCTGAAAAGGGGTGAAGAGTCTGTTTCAGGGGCCAAGGGTAGGTTGAGGAGGGATGGTTGGCCTACAGGTGCAGAATGCAGTGCCAGCTGAGTCCAGGGTGGAGAGAGGCAAACCACTCAGAGGGGTTGGTAACGTAAAAGCTGAAAGTGGAATTTCTGCAGGTGAGAAGACACAAAGCAAACCAAATATAAGAGCAAATAAATGAGCAAAAGAAGGGAGAGAAACCATGATCCCCAGGAAGAGGTAAGGTGAGATACCAGGCAGGAGTGGATGTCTTGCATCCAAGAGGCTGCCTGTAATGTCCTTCAAGTGCTCAAAGGTTGAATTCTGTGCAGAGTTTCAGGGAATAGGGGGAGAGCTATGGGGAGTAAGCTAGTATCCTGGGAATGATGTTGACATACCCAGCAATAGTGTACTCTGCCCTGCCCCACAGAGTTCCCTATTTGAATTAAGGCATTAGACTTCCAGTCCTGAGGAAGCAGGCCTAACCCTAGGCATAGGGTGGGAATCAGAAATCAGTGGGCTAGAAATAGAAGTGGTTCAAGGAGAGGCCCAGAACCCACCATAGCTAGAAAGCACACAGGCAAGTCCCCAAGGTGAGGAGCTCCAATGCGTAGTCTTCTTTGGTCACTTTCTGGCTAGTCACACCCTGAATCTTATCTCACATCTCACATCCTGCCTCCTGCTTGCTTCCTCTGCTTCAGCATTCCTGTCTGCCTCACTATCCACCCAAAAGCTTTTGAGAGAGGGACAAAGGAGCTGTCCCTGCTTGAGTCGGGTGAGGAGGGGAGTAAAATGAGGCTGAAGCAGCGTCCAGGGAACGAGGAGAGTGTGGAACAGGCACCCTTGTTGCATGACCATCTGCAGGTGGACAGCCAATAGCCTAGAAGACATAAATCTGACAGACGAGTTCAATATGCAGGGCCCAAATAGAAGGAACATTACAAGTGACAAAGAAAGAAACCAAGAGCCCTAGGATGCTGTTATTGACTTTTGACATACAGGATTTTCTTATCCTGTTATTTTCTCAAAATTTCCACTCTGACTCCAATTCCTTTAGGAAGATAGGATGCTCTTGAGGATCGAACTCTATGCATGTAAATGTAAGTAACAACACTTTGCAGACAGAAGCTTTCTACCCTTGAGTTCAATAGTTATAGAGATGAATTTACTTATAAGAGACGGACTTTTACTCCAGTTATCATAAAAGACTTGAAAGGATCCATAAGTAATTAACTCCAAAACAATGCATATCAATAAATTGCTTATAATAAAACATGTTTGAACCACAGAACACACAGTATAAACAGATATTATTTCCACAATAGTAATAAACTTTGAACGAAATTGACTTTTCTATTAATGCAAAAGTGTTCCATAAGTTACCTCTAAGAAACTGGCACTGAAATTCTCCAAACAGTAGCTAATAAAATAACAGGTCCCTCAATCAGTTGTACCAATATTCAATTATTCTAAAATCATTTTGAAACATTTAAGGAACTTATTCCATACAGACATATGTCTAGTAACAGGCAGATTAACTAGGCCAAATACCCATTTACTAAGTTGTTTAAGATGTAAAAAGGAATAGAATTTTAGGCTGAATAGCTCAGATCTTAAACACACACTTTATTATAGTAGCTCAGATGTATCCCAGCCTTAGTCTATGGTATAATGATTCAACATTGGGTGTGTACCTTTGTTTCACAAACTGTTTTTCCCTTTGTCTAATTATTCCCATATTCAGAAAGAATGCTCTATTCCATGGACTACACATTCAGATTGAAAAGAGCAAGATTTCACATACTTAGATTGTGCTCACTATACTGACCACTTGCTTTGATTACAGAAATTTGCCATAAAAGGGAAAGACAAGGACATGAGTAGATAAAATATCACAGTTTTACAACCATGTAGCATCAATTCCATCTCATTGTCAGACTCAGGAATAGTCAGGTAGGAACCTTTTCAAAGGAACATAATGGGAAACGGAGCCAGGAGGATCCCACCTTAGATTGAGGCTAAGATTATCCTCCCAGCTTTTCCAGACACAGGCCTCCACCTGTAACAGTCACATCCTCTCTGAGTAGCTTGTGGCATTTCTCTCAGATGGTAGATTAATGGACTATTGATTATTAGTGAATTTTTAGGATCCACTAGATAGCTCAAAAACACAGTTCATTATGGTCCCAAGACTTTTATCTCAGTTGGCAAGTTTCACTAATCAAAAAAAATTTTTACTAGGACTTAGATCTCCAATTTTAAATCTGTCCTTGTGCAAAAGCCAATCACTAGAGATCATTTCTATATACTTACGAATTCCCAGCATGCCAAGTTCCTTGTTTAGGAACTACATAACTGAAACAAGCTCTTTGGCAAGCTTATAAAATTAAGGATGGAGAGGGACCCCTGAGAAGGGGCTGCCTTATCTACCCCATCTATCCTTAGAGCTTCTATGGGCTGTGCTTTTGACTAGTCCTGAGGACTGCTCTGAATGAGTAGAACCCTCCTTTCCATACAACACACACACACACTGATCAATTACCAGCTTTAGGTTTTAGCATTAGAACATAACCAGCAATTTTATTATTTTCAAATTGTTTTAGCTGTATCACAAACAATAAACTTCAGAAGATATTAACTGCATTTCCAGATCATATAAAAATTATTGATACAAAGATGGATTGTCTTACCAAGTGCAGATGGGACTGGCTGGCTTCCTGGGAGGTACTTTCAGGCTGTTAACTTTTCACTTCTATGCCCATCCCTTAAAATTTAGAGTGGTACATTGAACTTTTCAGACCTACATTCAAGAGACTAGTGTCCTTTCTTAGGATAACTGAAGCATGAACCAATGACTCTGTTTCTCTGAAAGCACCTATTTAAAGCTGATCTAAGGATACAACAAACCTAGGAGTGAAACTTGGAGAATTCTCAGTAGGCTTGAATATAATTGTTATCAGTATAGTACGCCTTTAAAATCTCACAAAAAAGATTATTTGCACCCACATCACCAGCCTCTTGAGTCATCAGCAAGCACTTATTGAAAACCTACTCTGTGCTAGGCACTGTGCTAAGCAATGGGGACACGGAGGAAGGCCAAAAAAAAAAAAAACCAAACCCGTCCTTGTCTTCAAGGAACTCACAGTCTGATGGGAGAGCCAACTATGTACAAACAAGATATAAGGAGGATAAATTGGAAATAATCTCAGAAGGAAGGTAAAAAGGACTTGCAGAAGGTGAGACTTTTACCTGAGACTTGAAGGAAGTCAGGGAAGTTACTGATGGGGCAAAGGGACCTCTAAAAGCCCCTGAACTTTCCTACGCTGGAGTAAGACCATGGCGTTTTGCCTGAGTTATCTGGCCTACCTAGATACTCAATAATCCTTTTAACTGTCCTTTCATTGTGGCCCTATCACTTAACTCCTTGCATTGTCTGCATCTGGCCTCCCCTAGATGACCTGCAACTCCTTAATCCCACCCATATCTTCCCACAGTCATTTTCTGTATAAAACTACCAATCTTACCCCCCATTAAATTGCACAGACTCCTTAAAAATCTTGCCTGCTTTTATTGGCGACACAATTGCAGATTTACTACAAATCTAGCCCACCCAACCGGTGTCAAAAGAAAACCTCACTACTCTGACTGAAAGAAGGCTTAAGTAGTTAAATTCTTTCAAGGCAGACCTGCCCAGCACCCCAAACTGCAACATTATGAGGTAGCGATGTCATGAAGGTAGAATCGGTAGGACGTGGCAACTGATTGGTTATTCAAATGGTGGTGGTGAGAGAGAAGGTATCAAGAATGACCCCAAGGTTTTGAGCTTGGGTGACTGGGAACATGGTGGTACCCTAGGCAGTAAGAGGAAAATTAAGCATTGGGGAAGGTTTGGGAGGGAAATATAATGAGTTAAGTTGTCAACATGTTGAGTTTAAGATGTCTATGGGACATGCAGTGGGAAATGTCCATTAGGTAGTTGGAGATAAGAAACTGGAGATCAGCAGAGAGGTTACAGCTGACCTTGTAGATTTGAGAATCACTAGCATAGAGATGGTCACTGAATTCTTAGGAGCTGATGGGATCACCAAGTGAAATAGTATAAATGGAAAAGAAAAGAGAGCCCTGGATAGACACCTACAGGACACCCATAGTTAACAGGTGTGACCTGGATGAAGATCTAGCAAAGGTGAATTAGAAGGAGTGATCGGACAACTGGGAGAACTAGGAAAGAGTGTTGGCATTAAACCCTAGAAAGAAGAGTTCTTCACTCTTCTTGAACTATCTTCAGCTTTTGGCAATACTGACTATCCTTTCCTCCTAGATACCTTCTCCCTTGGCTCTCACCTCTTCCTTCTACTTGTCTTCCTGCTCTTCTTGGTCTGATTTTCTGGATCACTATCCATTACCAGCCTGCTAAGAGTGGGTACCTCCCAAAGCTCTGTCCTGGATCTTCTTCTCTTATTTACATTTTCTCGATTGGTGACCTTATCTAGACCCTTGGGATTCCTCTTTTCTTTCTTTTTTTTTTTTTAAAGAACTTCAGTCCAAGACTACACTTGAAGTGGAGATGCATCTGGGCAACTGCCTCCATAGATGTTGCAGCCCCTGCCTCCCTGAATGAATGAATAAACAAATGAATGAAAAAGCATTGATAAGATAAGGGGCAGCTAGGTGGTGTAGTGAGTAGAATACCAGCCCTGGAATCAGGAGGGCCTGAGTTCAAATGTGGCCCCAGATACTCGACACACTTACTAGCTGTGTGACCTTGGGCAAGTCACTTAACCCCAATTGCCCTGCCTTCCCCCCTCCAAAAAAGCCATCATTGATAAGTTTTTACTCTGTGCCAGGCATTAGGGATACAAATACAAAAAAGAGATAGTAACTGCATTCAGGGAATAGGGAGAGATAACCCACGAAGGGGGATGGTAGCTAGGGATGAGCTTTTCAGGCTAAGAAGTCACAGCGATAGCAAATGGAGTCAAAGGGCATTTTCCAGGAGTGATAATAATGATATGATTATTTTTTCCAGAGATAGAGATGGAAAGAAAGGGGTGGTGTTGAAGAAATTCATCTGGCAACATGTCACAGATATGCAGAGCGTGTTGTGGCAGGTCTAGGTCCTCCTAGTTGGAGAATTCTCAATCAGAAGCTCAGGGTCCAGGTCAAGAGTGGGAAAGCCAGGTTGGAGGCTCCAGGTAACATGGCCCAAGAGCAACAGGCCCAGAAAAGAAAGCTCTCACCAAAGTCCTTGGTCCCATCGAGTCATTCAACATAAGAAACACATAGGTTTAAAAATTTTCTTTTCTATTTTATTTTCACTTCAGAATTTTCTCCCTCCTCCCCCACTCGCCGAGAAAGCAAGAAAACTAAAACTGTGTCATAAACTTGTACAGTTAAGCAAAATAAATTTCCATATTGGCCATGTCCAAAAAGTAAAGAGTACTTAATTTGCACTCTGAATTCATTTGGGTCATATGTTTTATTGGGAATCTTTTGGGTTTGTGGTTGGTCATTACTTGTGTTGATCAGTTTTTAATCTTGCAAGGTTGAAAAAAATCTGTTGTTATCTATGAAAATGACTCTAAAGAAGAGAGATTGCCATTTGCTGATTGAGAGGTGAGCTTTTGCTTTATTATGCTGTGGCCCAGTTCTCCAAAACCAGTATTCTAACCATGCTGTCTCCCTCCCTCCCATTCTCCTTTTCCCTTTCCAGCTTCCCTTTATGCTTGTCTTCGCACTAGAAAGTCTTGAGGGCAGAAACTGTCTTGCTTGCATTTTGATTTCTAGCACTTTGTACAATGCCTGATACAGTAAATGCTCAATAAATACTCTCTCTGTCTCTCTCCCTCTGTCTGTCTGTCTGTCTGCCTGTCTATGAACCACTGGGCCCTTCCATCTGACTTGCTGCTGAAACCTCTGATGATTATGATTATTATTTTTTTTTTGCAGGGGGGAAGGCAGGGCAATTGGGGTTAAGTGACTTGCCCAAGGTCACACAGCTAGGAAGTGTGTCAAGTATCTGAGGCTGGATTTGAACTCAGGTCCTCCTGACTCCAGGGCCGGTGCTCTACTCACTGTGCCACCTAGCTGCCCCTCTAATGATGATTATTATTAGGAGTGGAGCAGGTAGGTGCCTTATTAGATAGAGCACTGGGCTTGGAAAAGGGCAGGCTCATGTTCATGAGTTCAAATCTGGCCTCAGATACTTATTAGCTATGTGACAAGTCACTTAACCCTGTTTGCCTCAGTTTACTCATCTGTAAAATGAGCTGGAGAAGGAAATGGCAAACTGCTCCAGGATCTTTGCCAGGAAAACCCCAAATGGGGTCACAGAGTCGGCCACTGAAACCACTGAACGACAAATTAAAGGGAATATTATCTCCCGCTATTAGAATGGGAGCTGCTTGAGGGCAGGGCCTAACTTCTCTTTGTGTCCCTTGTGCCTTGCCAGGCACTTTGCACAAACTAAGTGCTTAATAAAAGCTCTTTCTTCTCATTCATTCAGCATTGCTCATTGTAGGCTGGCTTTGTCATTCATTTACTTGGGTTGAGAAATATATCTTTCTTTCTTTTATCTGTAGACTTTCCAGTTTCTGGGGTTGTTTCCTCTACTATAAAATGAAGGGGCTGAATTTGAATCCAGGCTCAGTTACCACCTGTGTGACCTTGGTCAGGGCCTCTGTTTCCCCATGAGTAAGATAGGGTTGGACTAGATGACATCTAAGGTCCTGTCTAGCTATAATTCTATGATCCTAAACTCCCAATCAGCAACCAACCAAATATCTCTACTATGACTTAAGAGCTCTTTGAATGCTAGCTTTTATTTTTAGGTGATGGTACTTTTAATGCTGGCACTATATGTAGCCAGTCAGAAATATAAGCAGAATTGGGGAGAACCCAGCAGGCCAGGGACAGGGAGTGGCACAGATGCCTAGATTTTCTGGTCTAGAGGGTAGGATATACCCAGAGAAGTTCTTTTCCAGCTGAATGGAGCCATGTGGTTGAGCGTCTAAGGACTCTGACCATTACTTCTCCAGAGAAAAGTCTAACAAGTATTCCCTTCCCCCACTAGTGAATAGTCAACGTAGCTGGATTCAATGGAACTGGGCCTTGTGACTGGTTGGGGGTGAGTGGACAGAGTCTTGGGCAGGGAAATACAGAGCTCCTTATCATTTCAACTCACCCTCCCTCCTAGGGAAACTAGGCTCCTCCCCATGGTCTTATGGATCACTCCTTGCTGAGTCTGGTCTCTGGTTCTCTCCTTTAGCCAAGGCCACTCCCCCACCCAGTTACCATGGAAACATGGAGAATGATGTCACCCTGTGGGAAGAGCTCCGGAGATGGAGTCTGGGCAGTGTCTGGCTGCTGCCTTGCCAGATGTTGCATTCACATCTGGCAATGATTGGGTGGAGGAAGCAGAGCTCAAGCTCAGGATGCTTTGGCTCTCATCCTCTGAGAATATCCACTTGCTATGAAAACTCAAGAAGAGGAAGAGAAAAGGGAGAAGGAGAAGAAGGAAGGAGATTGGGAGCAGGGGAACGGGCATGAGCAAACATGAGTGGTGAAGAGAATTGGAGAGGAGTGAAAATAGGGTGGGGAAGAGGGAGGGGGGACATAGAAATAAGAAAGGGAAAGGATGAAACTGGGGGGAAGGTGAAGAAGGGACAGAGGAAATGAAGAGCAGAGGATTGGGGATGCAGAGGTAGGTGGGATGAGGTGTGCTTTACCAGGAGGAACAAGCTTGATTCCCCAGCCCAGACCTTGCCCCAGGGAAGGAAAAAGCAGATAAATTCTGTCGATCTAAACGATATGGGAACATGCTTCACAGAGGTAGAAGGTCACTCAGCCTGGCACAGCTAGAATTAGAACCAATTCCTTGGACAAATTTTCCACCTTGGTAAGGCCAGGATTTGTCAGGAGGTGGTAGGTACCATGGAGAGTTCAGCGATCCCTTTTGCCCCCTGAAACACCCTGCTCACCTTTCCACAGGAAGAATCAGAGCTCTAGAGCTGGAAAGGACTTTTGAGGTCTTCTAGTCTGCACCCCTCCCCCATTTTACAGATCAAGACACTGAGCTCCAGAGAGGTTCCAGTTAACATCTATCAAGCATATAGTGTGTCCTCACAGATTCAAAGATGAGGAAGCCAAAAGAGGACAGAATGGGGTATGGCCAACAAGGACAAATGTTGCAGAAGACATCCAGAAGAAGAAAGACTATTGAGGGGAGACTGCTGGATTTGGCCATTAGAAAGCCATTGGGAACGTTGGACAGAGCAGTATCAGTGCAGTGGTGGCAAAGGAAGGCAGCCTAGAGGGCCCGAGGAGAATGAGTGGTGAGGAGGTGGCTCCCTCATCTTCCCAGAGTTTGTTGATGATGGAATGGGGTTTAGGGGGTAGGAACAGTGAGATAAGACAGAAGAAGAGGTGGGGTCTGCAGAATGGGTCTGAGGAAGAAAGGCCAGCTTCGAGCCAATTGCAGAAGGGATTGGGTCTACAGGGTTTTCACTACCTCCAAGTTACCTTTCTCCTTAAGAGGGGAGGATTTAGAAATGGGAGAGGAACAGGCCGAGGCATATCTGTACAGAGCGTGGGCAAAGTGGGGAAGGAGCGCGGGTCTCCATCCTCATCTCGGCAGTCCGAGATCTCTCGTTTGGGGCTCGGGAGTTTTGGGTCCCCAAGAGTTCTTCACCACCCCTCCACCCCCGCCGCCCATTGCCCAGTGGCAGGATGGGCCCAGCCCATTTCCTCACGTAGTCCGGGCAGCCGGGAGCCCGGAGAGAGGGCAGAGGAGAGAAAGCAGCCCTCCGGGGGGGCAGGCAGCGGACGAGAGCTGGTTCGGCCTGCCCTAGGGCAGGGGGCGGGGCCGAGGCACCTGGTGCTGATTGAGGGGGCAAGACGCAGGTGTGCTGGGGTGGGGGCGGACGAAGCAGACCGTCTCCCCCCCCCCCCCCCCCCCCCCCCCCCCCCCCCCCCCCCCCCCCGCCTTTTGTACAGCATGGGACTTTAGCCTGCGGGCCTGGGGGTGGGGTGGGCAGGGGTGGGGAACCAGAGGAGCCCTGCCCCTTACCCTCCCCCAGCCTGGCGGCTTCTCCCCAGCCCAGCCCTCTCTCCCCAGCTTGCTGCCCGCAGTCCCCGCCCGCTTGCCAGGGTCTTCCTATTTCGGGAGCCTGTCTCCCGGACTTTCTTTCCATCATGTGATTAGGAGGGCTATTTAAAGAGACAGCACAGGCAGGCGACTCAGAGCCGGGAACCTTTCTGCATCCTTTCTCTTCTCCCCCGCCCGCCTGCCTGCCTGCCTGCGGCAGCCCAGCCCAGCCCAGCCCCTCAGCTCGGTGTAGCTCAGCGCGGCGCAGCCCAGCAGATCCAGACCCAGCGCCTCTCAGCGCATCCCCAGCCCAGCCTCGCCTCCTCTAGCCTAGCACCATGGTAGATGCTTTCGTTGGCACCTGGAAGCTGGTTGACAGCAAGAACTTCGATGAGTACATGAAGTCTGTTGGTGAGCTGGGAGGGAGTGGCTGCGGGGCTCCTCTGCCAAGGGGAGGCTCCCGGCTCCATCCTCCGGGGCTGTCCGGGACAGGGGATCAGGCCGAGAGAGGAGCGGCTGGGGCAGGCTGAAGGAGCAGCCCCAGCAGCAGAGGTTCCCAGGTCCCTTGGGAGGTCGGGATTCCTTGGAGGATAGGAGGGGATGCACCAAGGAGTGGGGTGGAGGAATATCGGGCTGCAGGGCTGGGAGAAGGGAGATATCGGCTCTGCAATATAGGTGGCTGGATTGATGGGGCCCCACTTTTCCCCCATTGAACCCTGGGGCAGAGAAGATGCGTCTTGGGTGTATTGGATGGGAGGGAGACATACTTAGGCGGAAGGATTGTCCAAGGGTATATAGGGGATATGCTTAGGGTCTGGTGAGGGGGAGGATGTCTAGGTGGGGAGAAGGAAGAGAAGGTGGGGTGTACTCTAGGGTGGGGATGCAGAGGGAATGTGGCCAATGGCTGGCGGGTGTGTGTGTGCACACGACAGGCGTGCCCAAGTGTATGGATCTGTCCAGCTGTGCTGACGTTCTTACCCAGCCATGCCACACTCTACAGACTGAGTTAGGGTAAGGTCGTCCTTAAGAGTCCCAGGCTTGTCTCCAAACCCAGACACCCTCATAGGTCACTCAGAAGGGTTCTCCTTGAGCACTGACTGCTTCCAGGCCTGACCTTGTCGGGTAGACTGCATGTGCCTGGGTTAATCATTGGCATTGAGTGCCTGCCTAAGAGGGGCATAAAACTTGCCAGTTATATGTGTCCGTGCCACTGCCAAGAATTTCTTCTAGTGGGGGGTGGGGAAGGGGTTCCCAGCTATTCTTGTCTGTAGGGATAGTGCCTGGGATAATAAGCAAGGTCAAGGCTGGTTGCCCACTGGGGAGAGGAGAGGTGGGGCAGGGGGGGAGCTGGGAGGCAGGAAGGATTCATGGGCTATGTATTTATGTTCCAGTAATCCTCAGCTGTCTCCTAACCCAGCCCTGAACCCCTCATGGTGTTTTCCCCCGGCTATGGAAGGCAGAGAATTCTATATTATTCCAACTATATTAAGGCTAATTTCCCTACTTCTCAGCTGTAGGGAGGCTCAGGAGCCTCACCTGGGGACATCAGAGGTCAAAGCCTAGAATAACCTTGGTTAGGACCCTGGACTATACAGCACCAAAGTCTGGAATCTGGAGTTTTCTGGAAGGGAAGTGACCAATTCTAGCATCTGTCTCTGCCTTTAACCCCCTCCCGAACTAAGAGCTCAGGGATGGGATTAAGGGCTGGGCTCTTTATGCCAGAGCTCTTACCTTTATCTGTGTTGTCTTAGGCTACACCTAGGAAGGCTCCACTGACCCACTCTTACAGGTCCTTTTCCTCTCTGCTGGGGGGACCTGGCCCAGCGACCCAGAGATTCCCTCATTCAGCTCTTTCCCCTCACCTATGGACACATCAGGCCCTTTCTAGGACCAGATAACCTTTCTTTGGTACTGAGGATAGTGGAATTGAAGGGAGACAGACGTGAGGGACAAAGAATTCAGTCACTTCAGTTCAAATATGGGGGTTACCATATCCTGTTAGTCCTGATTGATCCTCTGGAAAGTAGTTAGAGCAGAACTCCCTATATTTGCCTGGCTTTCCCGGTTGGTGGGAAGGGGGTGGCATTCCTCAGGCGCCTCAGACCCTACCTTTGGACAGCTCCCTGTGCTAGAGGGACAGGCTTCTACCCAGCCCCTCTCTGCCTTGGTACAGATGAAGAAGGAGGCCCTCTGGTCCTCACCCTCCAAGTCAATTACTTTAGTCTCCAGGTAGTGAGGGCTTTTGGTCTCTTCCTCCTGGTCACTGTATTTTGCCCCGTCCAAGCCCGATTTGTGGCTGCTCAGACACCTCGCTGGGCACAGGGCCTCACCAGAGCTGAACTGGGAAGATGGGCATGGTCCTGCACTGCCAAAAGGAATTGCTATCATTACCCAGTCCACAACCAGGCTGAGGGCTCTCACCAGTTCCATGAAGCTGGGAAGTGAACCAGAAGGAAAAGAATTGGGAAGAGTGTTAATTTTCTGGGAATTTCTCAGAAGTTGGACTGCAGCTTTAAAAAGTACCTTATAACACAGATCTTCCTTTTCACAATAGAGTCTCACGGGTGCTTTTTTGTGTATTTGTTGGGGGGTGAGGAGGTTCAGGTCTGGGATTTCATCAGCATTGGGAAATTCCTTTGTGGAAACTTCATCATAAGACAGATAGTATATGCCAGAGGCAGGATACGAACCCACATCTTCCTGATTCTAAGGCCAGCCCTCTATTTATGAGGCCATTTTAGAGAGGGGAATTTTTTTTTTGAGGCAGAGTTAAGTGATTTACTCAGGGTCACACAGCTAGTAAGTGTCTGAAGCTGGATTTGAACTCAAGTCCTCCTGATTCCAGGATTGGTGTGCTATCCATTTCACCACCTAGCTGCCCCCAGGGAGTGGGACACTGAATTAAGCTTTGGAAAAAGGCAGTTTGGGGCCTCGTATCCTCTAGTCCAGCATTCTCTGGCAGGAACATGCTTATTTCAGAAGGCTCGTTAGGTCTGAAGGGTTCTTGCCTCAGGTTTGCAGTGGAGCTTCCTTCCTTTTGCCTACCCAGTGTGTCCGAAGCCCAAGTGCTGGGGACTAAACCCTCCCTTCTTCCTACTCTGACTCTAGCATTAGTCATACTGAATCTTTCCAAGGCCTGGGCCTACATTCAGAGGCAGTCACTCTCCACCTGCTTTGTGTAAGATAGGGAAAAGAACACTGAACTAAGATTTAGGACACCAGGGTTCTATTGCAAAGATCTGCCATGGTTTCATTGCGGGGGGGGGGTGTCACTTTTCCCACTAGATCTTAGTGCTCCCCCTTTTCCAGATAGACCTGGAGTCAGGAAGACCTGAGTTCAAATCTGGCCTCAGACACTCATTAGCTGTGTGACCCTGAACAAGTCACTTAACCTGGCTGCCTTAGTTTCCACACCTGCAAAATGGTGATAAAAATCACAGAGTTGCTATGAGAATGAAATGAGATATTAATAGTGCTTAGCACATTGCCTGGTCTAGTGCCTGCTACCTAAATGCTAGCTGTCACTATATTACTGTTAATAGTAATAATAAAATGAGATTTGGGCAAGATGCCCTCTCATGCCCTTTCCAGGTCCTGAGTACAATTTTCCAAGTTGAACCATATTGCAGGCAAAATAGATCACCTAAACTTCCTATCAGATGCCCACTGTGCCCTCTGAAGCCCTGGCATATTGGTGGATGGTAGGACAGACTCAAGGGTGGGGACTCCTACCCCTGGAGTAATACAAGGACTCACCTTGATCTAATTAGCGCTTTAGGGTTTGCAAATCACTTTCTTCATAACAGCCCCATGAGGTAGATAGCACTAGAACTGTTTAACCCCCTTTTATAGATGAGGAAAATGAGGCTCTGGGATGTTGTAACTTTGTTCAGTCACACTGCTATTCAGTGCCAGCCCTTTCCAATTGAAAAGACAGTGAGACAGAGGGAGGAGGTGTCTGTTGTGTGTGTGTGTGTTTCTAGTCTCTAGCTTTTCAAGAAGCAAGGACCTTTTGTAGTAAAAGTTTAGTGGACCAGGAAGCTTTTCCACCAGGTAGTCAGCAGTTTGGGAGACAGTACTCTGGAGTGCTCTGAGCCTAAAGACCCACTCTTGGCTCTGACGCTAAACTGGGTGAACTTGAGGGAAGCACTTACCACATCATCGATCCCATAGAGGGGCTATAATGCCTACTCCACCTGTCTCACAAAGCTGTCTGTTACAGGGGCCAATTGAAGCACTGTGGCCTAATGGCTAGTGCTAGACAAAAGATGACATGAGCTGACTGTGTGACCTGGGGCAGTCATTTCACTTCTCCCTCAGCTTCCACATCTGTAAAAGGAAGATGGCGCTTTTAGTTCCTACTTCACAGGGCTGTGTGAGGCACAGATGATGGATATAAAGCATGTTATATAAATGTCAGATCTTATTATTATGAAGACCCTGCTTTGAAAAATTTTAAATCCTCTGTCACTATTCTGACTCATCAGAAAGCAGAATGACCCCAGTCCTACTCTTCCAAATCTAGCTGGGGGCTCCTGCCCAGATTCAGAAGCGGAGATCCCACTCTATCTAGCCATCTGGTCCCCTGTAGTCCACAAGTAAAGGCAAGGAATACTGTAGGTGTGGCGAGGCCCCATCCTATGGTCATTAGAATGGGTTCCTTCTCTGGACTGCATCTCTGATGGGCTCCTGAGAGTGAAGGTTGGGGGGTGGGGAGGATATGGAGAAGTACGTAGTAGCAGGAGGGCAGCTACTCAGGGAGCCACTTTGTTTCTGGTTGGGGGAGTTCCAGATACAGAACATTAGGGAAGCCGTGCACAGCGCCCCCACCTGGAAAGGGTGGGTACTTCAGCATATCGGAAAGAACACCCCTAGCTTCTTGTCTGAGCTTTGACACTAATTGGGTTTGTGTGCTCTTGGGTAAGATGCTTAGCATTCCTGGACATCTGGGACTTCGTCTTTGAAATGAAGATAACATTCACCCTTCTGATCTTACTGGTATTGTAAGGATTTTTAAAAAAGGGATATGAAAGTGCTTTCACGGAGTTATAAAGAAGGAAGAGATTAAAGGGTTATAGACTGAGGGCTGCAAGAGGCTTCAGAGCATATCTAGTACAATTCTCTCAATGTGTGGCTGAGGAATTTAGACCCAGGATGGTGAAGTATATTGCCCAAAGTGATACAAGTAGTCTGTAGTCACAGAACCAGGATTCAAACCCAAGTCTCTTGTTCCACTAATAAATATTGTTATTAGTGTGGGGTTAGTGTTATGACATCACGCCCCTCCTTAGCTTCTCAATTCGATTTTTGGTGAAGACTCGGAGAAGGTTGACTGCCTCTCTACCTAAGGAATTTCACATTCCTGCCCCTGTGATTAGAGTTGGTGTCCAAAAATTTTAAGTCCAGAATCACCAATTCTAGTCTCTGCTGTGTAACCCGAGGCGGGGGAGTGAGGGCTGCAAGGCTGTTTAGTCCCTCATTCTTTGGACTTCTTACATTTTCCCCAGGGCTAGAAAATGGGTAAAAAGCAACAGGCTCTTCCTGGCCCATGGCCTTGAGTGCCCTTCAGTGAAGCTGGAGCCTTTTCCTTCCCTCACCAATCCCCCCCCTCTCTTCCCACTCCTGCAGGTGTTGGCTTTGCCACAAGGCAGGTGGCCAACATGACCAAGCCCACCACCATCATCGAGGTCAAGGGGGACATCATAATTCTTAAGACTCACAGCACTTTCAAGAACACCGAGATTTGCTTCAGCCTGGATGTAGAGTTTGATGAGACGACGGCTGATGATAGGAAAGTCAAGGTAAGCCGGGCAGCAGGGACGTGGCCAGGCATCTCTAGCCAGCCTGGCTCTCAAATGCTCCAACTCTGGCTTAAAGCAGTCCCTCTTCCCAAAAAGGATCAATCCTTGGTTCCAGGAACTTATTTGGGAAAAGAAAAAAGCAGGTGTTGAAGTGCTGTAGAGGAAGAGTTTTGGACTTGAATCAGAGCAGGAGACCTGGCTTTAACCCTCGTCTAATTCGCTTATCATCGATGTGACCTTGAACAAGTCACTTGTTCCTAAGCTTGTTCCCTCATCTGTAAAATGGGCATAAATAATAAAGCTGCCCTGTTTACCTTATAGTGATTATGTTAATAATGTATAGAAAGGAATTTTAACTGAAACATGCTACAGAAATGTGAAGAGGCCCCACCTGGGAAGTAGCTTCCAGGAAGAAGCTGTGGGTCCCATGGTTAGCAGGATTCTATTCAGTTTGCTCCCATCTACTTGATACTTGCTATGGCAGGTGGCTTAGGTGATTTCAGGCAATCCATTAAACCTCTTTGAGTCAGGAGTTGGGAGAGGGGGAGTTTGGCATGGTGCCAAAGAGAACTCAGGACCCCCAGTTAGCCAGGCACCAAGCCCAGACATCTAAGGTGGATGCCTTTCTGTGGTCTAGCCAGGCTCAGCTGCTCTCTCCTTTCTCCACCCCAAGCCTGACCATTGACCCTGAGAAACTATTTCCAACCAAGTCAGCTGATGGGCAGGAACTGCAAAGTCCCAGATAGGCTGTCCTTCGCGTCTGTCTGGATGACCTTGGCATGTCAACCCCCTTCCCCTCCATGTCTTTGCCAGCCTACTGCACCTGTAGAGGCTCACTCAAGTACTTTGGAGGTTTTCTGGGAAGGTTGGGCCTCATCTACATGGGGGGCTATCTAGCAACAGCTGTCTTTTATCACTTCCCCTTTGACTGTCCAGCCCTGAGCCCTTCCTCTCAGCTGCCCCTATGACAGCAAGGAGCAGAAACTGGTCTCCCCTTTCATACCAAAAGGGAAGCTGATGGTCAGAAGGGGCCTTGTCCAAGGTCCCAGGATGTATGCAGCAGCATTAGGGAGTGGATAAGCTCCATTTCTATAAAGCACTGTGGCTTACTGAGCACTTTCCCCACAACACCCTGGGAAGAACCCATTACCCCTTTTTACAGATAGGGAATCTGAGGTTCTCAGAGACTAAGTGATATGTTCCAGGTCACTTGGAGCCTGAATTTTGACTTGGGTCTCTCAACTTCTGGTATAACATTTCCCCCTCCCTAACAGGGTTGCAGTTCTAGTATATACATCCAGGAATGGGCTTGAAACTGGAATCTCCCCACCCTGTGGACAAAATTCTTGGAAAGTCCTAAAGTGTACAGAACCCCCAATTGTGGGAGCTGTGAGAGCCTTTGCTCTCCTTGAGCCAGTGCGGTGAGCCCACATAAAACAGACCCAAGACATCCAGGTCCCATGGAGACCAATGGTAGGAGACATCTACCTCAAGCCCACTTCAACATCTAGCTGGTGGCAAGTCACTTCGTTGCTTACCCCAGTTCCTTCAACTGTAAAATGAGGATCATAATAGCATCTATCTCCCAGGGTTGTTGTGAGGCTCAAATCGAGTATTTGGAAAGTACTTAGCACACAGTTAGTGCTAAATAAGTGCTTCTCCCCTCTCTAGCTGGCTGCCTCCCAAGGGGACCTGGGTTTGAGTCCCGGATCTGTCACCTGTGCAGTCTTAGGCATATCATCTCCTTTGCAGCTGTACAAACACGAGTGGGGCTATTATTAATGCTAATACCTCTGCCAGCTCTAAATCCCATACTGCCACTGTTTTTTGTCTTCTCTCCAGTCTCTCGTCACACTGGACGGAGGCAAACTTGTCCATGTCCAGAAGTGGGATGGGCAGGAGACCACACTGGTTCGGGAACTCCGAGATGGAAAGCTCATTCTGGTAAGCCAGGAGGAGAAAGGGGACCACCTTCCCTAGCAGTAGAGGCAGCTTGCTTTTACAAAGATGTTTGTTAGGAGCGCTCAGATGATCCTAACTGGGGGTACAACAGGTTTTTATCCATTTTTCAAATAAGGCCCAGAGAAGTGGTTGGCCCCCTAACTCTGCAGGCTGCATTCTTTCCAATGGCTAATGTGCCCAGAGAAGGGCAATCTGGAAGGTGAGAGACTTGAAACCTTTTCATGAGGAATGATCAGAGAAATTTGGAAAGTTAGCTCGAAGAAAACCTAGAAGAGGCATTTCCGTCTTGAACTGTGGAAAGGGCTGCCACGCTGAAGGGTTGACTTTTTTAGCCTCAGAAAGTGGCATCAAGCTTAGGAGGTGAAACCAGAAGCAGATTTCTGTTCTACCAATATAGGGACTCCCTGACACAAGAAACTCAAGACAAGCCAAGCTCTCTCAATGCAGGTAGGAAGGGTGGCACTTTCTGTGTGGCTTTGTCTTAGAAAGCTGCCTAGAGTGCTGAGAAAATATAGGACTTGCGGTGGCCAAGGAGAGACTTGAACCCAGCTCTCCTGGTCACCACAGCTGCTTTTCTCCATTCAATTCAATCAACGAAGGATGGAATTTCTCAACAATAGAGCTATCCCAAAGTGGGACGGACTGTCCCAGAAGCTGTGGTCACTTAGGTGGGAATGCTGTAGAGGGAGCCATGCTTCAGGGAGGAGTGAGCCTCAATGAGCTCTAAGGTTTCTCCTATTTACTGACTCCATGAAACAGGGCCTGGTTAAGAGCCCAGACCTGGGGATGCTCTGCTGGAGTGGACTCTCAGCTTGTTACAAATGAACCAGATAAGATTCTCAGGGGTTCCATAAATACCTAAAAAACCAGGCAAACATCCCCTCCTTGTGCCAGGAAGGAAGGAAGGCAGGCCAATGCCTGAAACCCACCCACTCATCACTGCTGGGAACACCCATTGATCAGTTACTGTGGCCCGCTCAATCCTTGTGGTCACTTCATTCACATCTCCCCTGATTGGGGCAGAGTTCTCTGATCCTAGTGGCTTGGTGGGACTGCGCCTTCCTGGCTCCAGCCTAGAGAGGGATAGTGCAGTGTTGCAGGTTGGCCCTGTAAGTAACTCAGGGCTTTCCCACTGGGTACCCCCTGCGTCACATTGGTTGTACCTCAAGGCACAGGTGAGAGGAGGAGCAGTTTCCTGGGGTGGACAATCTTCAGGTGCTCCAAGGTTTGCTCAGAAACAATCCTTTTTTTGCTGGTTGATTGCATTCCTATCATGGGAGGTGAGGAATGCTGCCTCTAAGTAAAGTGGGGAAGGGATCTTTCACATTTTAGAAAAGAGACAGAGGACTGGGGCTCTGGCCCTGGCTCCACTCGCTTAAGGAAGGGGGTAGGGGTTAGGGAGGAGGAGAAAATATAGAGAGAACAGCTGGGCAGAATGGAGTCAGTCCCTCCATTGCTAAGCCCCTCCCCAAGAAGACAGATGCTCTCTTCCTGGAACTAGAAGCCCAGCATTCCATCGCCTTCCCCCAACGTTCTTGACAATGCTGTCTTTCCTTCCAGACACTAACCCATGGCAGTGCAGTCTGCGTTAGGACCTATGAGAAGGAAACAGCTTGAAGCCTGCCCACCCGTTCACTGGCAAATCCTCTGCCGACAGCTACCACTGAACTCGACACCAGATTGCCTCATTTCTGCACCTGTCCCCCTCCCCACCCCAGTGTTTTGTACCAGTTGACTCTCATCAAGGAACCCTCCAGAAATGGAAAACATGGTGCTGTCCTGGTCCTGGTTGAAGCCCATTCTGTATTTTTTTTTTAAACTGCATCTGGTGGCTGGTCCCAAGCCAATAAAGCAGATCCCACAGTCAGTCATTCAGATGCAGCAGCTGCTTTACTGCCTTTATTGAGGGGTTTCCCATGAGTGTGGCCTGGAGTGGCCAAAGAGGCTGCTGAGGCCTGAGTGAGGCCTTGGCCAAGCTGGTCAGAAACCAAGTCCAAGCGGCAATGATTCCAAGCCCGATGAAGCTGGAGCAGAACCACTGTCTTAACAGGCAGGCCCAAGGAGTAAAGCAGTCTTCTGCTTTGGGCCCATCTACAACCCTTCCCTGTCCCCCACGGCTTACCCTTTCTACACCTCATCAATCCCTTAAGTCTCAAAACTCATTGAATGACAGGGGGAAGGGGCCTTCTCATTGAGGAAGTTCCCTCTGTATCCCCAACAAGGGAGGGTATCTGGAGACGCATGTGCCCAAGCAGCCCCCTGCACTCTAGGATAGTGCTAGGAAGCTTTTCCTTACATTGAGCTGTAGTCTGCTCGCCATCATATGTTCACCCTTGGGTCCACACAAGAATCCTATTCCCCAAGGCTTCTCTTTCATACTGGCTTATGCCAGGACAGAACTATTGGTTTCCCGGGCTTAGCTACAGCCCTTGTGTCAGATCTCTGGGCCTGGCTTTCCTGAGCCCCTTAGCCTTTTATTTCACTGGTGCGTGCTTGTGATTCTCCCTTCCCAGCACTAGGGCCTGGAACAACAGTGATGGAGAGAACAGACTAGACCTTGTAGCCTCTGCCCTGACTTCATGGGGCTGTGTTAACAGAAGTCTCCAAGCTCAGCCATCTCCACTGGGCAATGCTTATGTAGGTTGGGGATGGGGGGAGGGGAAGCCAGGCCCTACTTAGAAGTTCTGACTCTGGTTTCATTAAACCATTCCAATGCACTGAAAGGCTCACTCCTGTCATCTTCCCTATCTCTCTGTACACGAACAAAACCTCTATACACGAACACACCTGAAGAATGGATATTGTTTGTTGATTAAAAAGGAAATGTGTTATACTAAAAAGTTGGGGGATCCTACGAAGGCTGGCTTTGGGACAGGGACCTACCAAAACTGACTCCCTCTCTGAGGGAAGCCTCTATAATAAAGACAGGGAAGGACCAGCATCTAACAGGGCAGACCCTGTAAATGACCTAGATATTGAGGTTAAAGCTATGAAATTTCAGAAGGTGGTTAAGGTTTTTAGAAAACTCTCCACCTTCATAAATTGTTTTTTGGGGTTTTCTGGAGATTAGGTGTCATGATTTTGCCTAGGCTGGGAGTACAGCAGCCACTCATGGGCCCAATCCAACTACTAATAAGCAGCACAGAAGCTGTGACTTCATTTCCAACCTGGGTAGGATCCCTCTTCATTAGACAGCCTGGTATCCCAGAGGTTCCTCACACTGTTACCTGACTTAGTGTGAACACCCGACTGGCTGTGGCCCTCCAGCTTTGAACTCTAATCATGAAATCCAGCAGCCTCAGCTTCCCTAAAAGCAGAGATTGCATGGGGTGGGGGGGGTAGGGGCCAAGACACCCAGGACATCAAGTGTTAAAACATCAAGCTGAAGGTTCCAGTGCTGGCAGTGGAGGGAGAGGAAATTAAGAAACCATGGCCCTCTACCAACTGCTCCCACCATCAGTGTTAGTGCTAGACAATAGCCTTGTGTGTGACAGCATCATTTTTCTGGTTTAATGACCTAAGGGGATGAGACCACAAGCTCTGAATCCTTGCAAAAAGTTTCTTTCCAGAATCTGACCAAGCTGTGCTGTCTGTCCTTCTGTTGCTGAGGAAACATGGGAACATGAGGGGACTGCCCTGCCTGGTGCCAGAGAAGAGGCCTTCTGGCCCTGGCCTGGAGGCAGAGGCTCATTGACCACCTCGGGCTGAAGGTTGGCCATCTGTGCTCCTGCCTTGGGTTTAAAAGCACACCTCTCCTTGCAGCAGTATCCATGGCCAGGGGTCTACAGCTAGCCTCAAAGCCTGAGGCTGGGCCAGAGGAACTGGACATATCACTAGACAAAGTGTTAGCTCCAGGGGTTAACAAGGCTTGCTGGGCCAGGAGGGCCACCGACATGGGGTGCCTGGAGGCAGCAAGCCAACAGAGCAGTCAGCCTCTGTGGAGGGTATAGTCCTGGGGGCAGGGGTGGCAGGGCACACTCGCCACAGTCCAGAACCAGGGCACTGGTGAAGGAGGCTCTGGCGGGAGGGGAGCAAGGCCACTCTTCACTCTTGGCCCTTTTTCCTGTGCTTTTTTTTCTTCTTCCTGCTGTCCTTCGCCAGGTGTCTCGACTTTTTGCTGGCCGTTTGACCCTCGCTGCTGTCAGAGTCAGAGCTGCTGGATGAGGATGCCTTTTTACTCTTGTGTTTCTTTTTCTTTTTCTTTTCCTGGTTAGAAGGGATGGACAGAAGACAGACAATAAAATTCACTGCAGTGACTGGCCATGCCTTTAAAGATCATTTGTGCAAATAACAAGAGTTTACCTTTACACCGATTGGCAGTTCATAGAGCATTGTGTGTATGTTACCTCATCTGATCTTGACAGCATTCCTAGGAGGTTGGGTAGGGCAGGTTTTATCCCCAGTTTATAGAAGGGAAAACCGGTTGATGCTCAGAGAGGTTAAAGGGCCAAGCCGTAGCTTGGAAGCAAATCTTCTGACTTCCCGGCCAGTGTAGTTTCTACTATAGCATACGTCACTTGGTTTCCCAGCACCAAAGTCAAGAGTTGGGGAGGCAGGGTGTATAGCCACCCAAAACATGCCACATGGTGGGAGAGAAGACACAGCGGCTTTTTGTAAATGCACAATTTCAACAACAGAAAATTCAGCTGTTTGTGGCCTGGAGAGATCTATGATAGAATAAGTTAAGTTGAAAGGGATGCCCTGGAAGCTCAGAGACTGAAGGTATAATAGTCTGAGTTGGGTTGGCAAGTGAGAGGAGAAGGAAGAGGAAGAAGAGGAGGAGGAAGGGGAGGAGGAGGAAGATGGCAGTTTTCAAACACTGCCAAGAACAGGACAAACATCCTGCCCACAGGCCCCAGGATGCTCGTGGCTGCTTTCAAGACCATCGGCTCTTCTCCCCTTGTATTCTTCCCCTCCCTCCTTCTCTTCCTCCCTCTCTAGGTGTGGGACACAGCCCAGACCGTCAGATGCTCTGGCTGAACCTCCTTCTTCCCCTTTTTTATTTTTCATTACAATGCAGCTATGTATTTAACCAGGAGCTGTGAGTCAGTTTGTCCCCCAAACCCTCAGGATCCTGAGTGGGAAGAGGGGCTTCAGGAGCTTCAAGAGCAGCTCACCTACGCCTGGAAAAGCACTGGCTAATTCTCTTCTCTTGCTGGCACTAAGGAAAGCCAGGCTGCTGCAGGTGTGAGGGCAATAAATCCTACTGATCGAAGCCTGAGAAGGGGGTTAAATGAGAATGCTTACTGTGCAGCCAATAGGTCCCTGTGGGGCTAGGGCAAAGGGGCCAGAGGGGTGGCCCTAGGCAATCTGGCAGCACAGATGTGGGGTGGTACAAAGGCGCCACAGAAGACGAAAGTGAGAACAGCCAACTCTGACACTTTTACTTCCTGGGTAACTTTTTCCTGGAACCCTAGAAAGTGAACACCCTGGTGAAGTGGGGCTCAACGAGGTGCCAGGGCTCAGCCCCTTTGGCAGCTCCCCCAGAACAAGTAAGCAAGCCAAAGTAAAGGGTCTGGTGACCTCCACTGGGATGGATGATGGGAAGGAGGTCATTTTTTCTGAGCAGGGGATAGTCCTCCACGGGGTGGAGGTGCCACATGGTGAGAGGATTGGAGGAGAGGCAAAATGCTCAGGGAATGGGAACAATTCTTGGGGTGTTGAACAAGCGAAGAAAATAGATACCTGTGAAAGCAAGCTCTCTCTGAGCCCCTGCTCTGCAGCAGAGGCCCGGCCAAACAAAGATGAGGCAGCCCTCCACTAGGAGGAGGTGTTTTCACATGATTTGGCAGAGATGGAGAACAAAGAGCAGTGACTTAAATACACTAGCATAGTAGGAGGCAGGCTGAAAAAAACCACAAAAAGTGAAAAAGGGAAAGCAGACGGAGAGCGTGTTGCTTGGCTACCCAAGTGCAGTACTTTAACACGAAACACAGTGGAAGGTGAAGGGTTAAAATGACTCCTTGCCTTGTGAGGGGAGGAGGAAGGAGGAAGCAGAGAAAGAGGAGATCAAGCCTGGCCTAAACACCCCCACAAAGGCTTTCCAGGAAAAGAAGAAATCAGGGAAGGGGAAGTACTGGGGAGCCCGAGGTCTGACTCTGGGTTGACCCCCGCTTCTTACGCCTTTATGATTTCTGAGAAAGGCTGCAGCAACGTAAGAGGATTGGACCTGGCGTACTGGCGACCCCCTGGTTCTGAGTGGGAAAAGGAGCTTCAGCTATCTCACACCTAGAAATGCAGTGGCTAGATATCTTAACAATGGCTTATGGGTTTAGGGTCAGCTTCTAGCTAGGGTCCCCCTGTCAGTGAACCGCTCGCCACCATGTGAAGCCTAGGGCCAGAGCACAAGGAAAAGGCCCATGAAAGAACCACTTACTGAGTTTCAAGGGGGAGACGAAGAAGTTCATGATACAGTTGGAGAGATTCACATACAAGACAGGCGCTGAGTCCCAAATCTACGGCTCCATCTTTTTCCTCTGCTCACGCACCCCTCTCCTCCCCTGTTGCGGGGAGGACAAGGCCCACCACTCCTATGTAGGCCCCTCTCTCTCATTTCTCCTGCATATCCCCCACACCCCTGGAGGGTGGATGTCAGATTAGATTACAGGACAAATGCGGCTTTGATAAGAGGCTGATTTAGGAAAGGTCGGCTTCAGTATAGTCTACTTTGGAAGCTAGTCTCTAAGAAAGCTGCCTTTCTAAGCTCCTTAGGGAGCTGGGTGGTTGGGCAGATAGAGCCCTGAGCCTGGAGTCAGGAAGACCTGAGTTCAAATCCAGCTTCAGATGCTCGCCATGTGACCCTGGGCAAGCCACTTAACCTCTGTTTGCCTCCGTTTCCTCAACTACAAAAATGAGGATAGTACCAGCACCTACCTCCCATGGATGTTGTGAAGCCAAATGAGATAAAAGTTGTAAAGCACTTTGCCCAGTACCTGGTAGACAGCAGGTGCTTAATAAGTGCTTGTTCCTTCCCTCTCCTCCCATAGGATATTTAGGGAGAGAGAACAATACTGCCATGTGCTTG
Organism: Phalanger gymnotis; assembly: GCA_028646595.1. Lineage (NCBI taxonomy): Eukaryota > Metazoa > Chordata > Mammalia > Diprotodontia > Phalangeridae > Phalanger > Phalanger gymnotis. The sequence continues at coordinate 762,932,227 of CM053622.1, forward strand.
TATCTCTATGGGAAAGTCCACAATCAGTTGTAAGACACCTGTTAGATAATCTAGGCCAGCCTGTCCTTAAATAATAATCCTCTCTAAAGCATTCCCCACAAGACAGCACAATAGAGACTTTCTTGCCTAAAACAACTGGAAGACAGAGCTCAGCCCCGAGGCCAAAGTAATAGGAATGTGGTTCTTGGAGCCTCTGAGCGGCAGGGTGGCCCTAGACCACTTGCATAAATCTTTGTGAATTCCTAGGTGTGAGTATTCCTGGATACCAAGCACAAGGTTCTCTGTTTCAGAGTTGAGAAATTCATCACTTGGCAAGCATAACTTCCTAGTACTGCGTCTCTCCTAAGTCGACAGATGCACAGTGTGAGTCTGGGCCCATCTGAAAATCCTTTTTGGCTTGAGCTCTACTAACGCATGTTTTGAAGGGCCCCTCCAGCCAAAATGAAGCAATGAAAGAGGGCCTACTGCCACCATCTCCCTGCTCCTCAGATTCATTGACGGAGAAAGTGAGTGTGCACTCTCTCTTTTTAAGGAATGGAAAAGGAAGTGAGTGGTGAGACCTGAGATCCATGTATAGTATCTCTCCAGAGATCATAGGACCTTAGATTCAGAGCTGGAAAAGACCTCAGTAATCTGATTCCAGTCTCACGCCTTCGTTTTACAGATGAGGAAATTAAGGCCTAGTAAGTGGGAGTGATTTATTCCAGGGTTCAAACATCCTAGAGCAGGAATGTGAGCCTCAGTCCTCTGACCCCAAACCAGCGTTCTAGATCTGCTCTAAAGCTGGAGAGGACTCCGAGGCCCTCTGGTCCGACCCCTCATTTTACAGATGAGGAAACGTGAGACTCAGAGAGATGGAATGACTTGTCTGAGGTCATACAGGTGCGTGTCAGAGGTAGGATCTGAACCAAGGCCCTCGTCTCACCACACCTCATCACCTCCCCTACTGCTCGCCAGTGTTTACTGACTTGTACTTCACACTGGTTTTCTCTGGCTGGGTTTCAGGTTGAACAGGGATGAAGGGCCATTATGGGCTGGTAATCACTTACTCTCCCCACAGTTAGGCCTAGGTATTTCTGGCATCATAAAGTATTGCTTGTACTGCTAGTATTAAACTGTGATAACCCTTCAGGCAAAAGGCTCTGAAGCTCTCTTACACTCTGGAGACTCTTACACTGGGATACTGAGATGACTTCTTCATTGCTCTGTGCCTCAGTTCCCTCATCTGTAAAATAGAGAATTATAGCCCCTGTCCCCAACCCTCAGCCCCAATCTTCTAAAGTGATCTAGGACAGAAGAGATCCTGGAGGGCAGGAGATGTTTTCTTTGGATATTTGTACTCCCTGGGCCTTCTAGGGCGCAGTGCCCATCGGAGGCGCCCCTCAGCAGAGTGAAAGTCAGGCATTACTGACTGCTGGTGGTGTGACCTGGGTCGGCTCTTCTTGCCATCTGACCCCAGTCTGAGCTCCCAGAGCCAGCCAGAGATCCTCAAGAGGTCCTCCCTTGCTAATGACCATGACATATAGTGAGCAGCTATTCACTTGAGGGCGGCAGCTAAGCTGCAGATGAACTGGGAGGGTTCTAGGATGAGGCTTCTGATGCACCCCATGCAGCTGACTTCCAGGCCTGGCAAGGACTCCACCTGAGTCTAACCAGAGCGAGAGATTTGAAGGGCCTCTGAGAGGAGTTCCCAATCCCCATTCAGCAGCTAGCTTCTACTGGGGAGCAGTCTGAAAGGATAGTACTGCTTTGGTCATTCTTCTGACTTAAGACACAAACCCCTTCCAAACCATATTTACTTAAGGGCTGAAATGGGTTAGTCAATGCCTGATGTCTTAAAAGTCTGCAGGAGATAGCCTAAGTTTCAAAGCCCAAATTCTTCATGCCATTTCAAACCCCATCCCTCCCCAATGCCTTGAACAACACAAATGCCCACACCACTTCCCTGTCCACATTCTGACTTGTGGCCCTTCCTCCTTCTAAAATTAGACCTGGTATTCACCTCACTAAATGTAGAGCTAAATGCTGAGTGGGGCCATCCCCTGGCCAAAGGCACTGGCGCTGGTCTCAGGAGCCTGTATGACTACTTCAGACATGGTACGTTCTCTAGAGTGACAAGAGTCATTTTCTTTAAATGTCCTGTTGGCTTCCTTCTAGCTCTTTCAGAGCCCTCCCTGAAGGAGCTCTCAGCTGGCTCAGCTACCAAATCAGGCCTTATTTCATGGATGGGCACCACTTGGCACCAACCTCTCTATATTCTATACCCTACTAAGGAATTCTAGTAAGGAATTGATTCAATTACCATTTATTAGTACCCAGAGCACTGTGCTAAGTAATGGGAGGTGGGGAGGACACAATGTTTAGATAAGATCTTGGGGAAGGGCAGTACCACTAAGGGTTTCCTGGGGAAGGCAGCATTTGAGTTGGGCTTTAAGGATGAATATGAATTCAACGAGGCCATTCTAACCATTTCCAACAGGTGTCACGATCATCTCCAGGAAGATGAATCCCAGTTACTGATGCAGCCTCAACTTCCCACTGAGCTCCAGGCCCACTGCCTCCTCGACATCTCCACCTGGAAGTCCCATAGGCCTCTTGTGTCGTTCCCCTGCAAAGCTCCCTGAGAGCAGGTGTCGTGTCTGCTTTTCCCTTTGTATTCCCAGAACTTAGCCTGGTGATTAGCTGAAAGTAAGCACTTAATAAATCATTTTTCTTTCCTTCATTCGTTTATTCAGCTCAAATTCAACATGTCCAAAACAGAACAATCTTCCCCCTAAAATCCAACCCCTTCCTAACTTCCTTATTTCTGTCAAGGACACTACCATCCTTCCCAATGGACTTATGTGGTCAGTAACCTCAAGGTGGAACTGCCCCTAAGCTACAACCCTAACCTACAACTGCTCCATGGCAGCCTCTTGTATGTGACCAGCAATAGGGCAGGTGCAGCACAGCCTACAACTGGATGCCTAGAGGCACAGCGTGCTTAGCTTTCCTCTTCAACAGTGAGATGTGGATCCATGATACTTTTTAATGGGCAAAAGGAAGAGATCACAGCCTTGCTACCACACCCTTCCCTCTGGACCACTGACTTTTACCATCTAGCTTGCCACCATGTCTTCCTTGATGTGCTGTCTCTTCCCTATCAGAAGGTAAGCTTCTTCAGTAACAGCAACATTGTGCCATAATCAATTTTGATAGCCTTAGCTCTTCTCAGCGATACAATGATCTAAGACAATTCAAAATGACTCATGGTGGAAAATGCTGACCACATCCAGAGAAAGAACTATGGAGTCTGAATGCAGATCGGAGCAGACTATTTCTACTTTTTTTGTTTCTTCTTTCTTGTGTTTTTTTTCCCTTTTGTTCTGATTCTTCTTTCACAACAAGACCAAATGTGGAAATATGTATACATGATTGTACATGTATAGCCTATATCAATTTGCTTGCTGTCTTGGGAAGGGAGAAGGGGAAGGCAGGAGGGAGAAAAAAAAATTTGTAACTCAAAATCTTACAAAAGTGAATGCTGAAAACTATCTTTACATGTAATAGGAAAAAATAAAATACTATTAAGTATATTAAATAAATACAATAAATAAAAATATAAATACATGTAAATAAAAATATATATAAAATAAAATACTATTAAGTATATTTTAAAAAGGTGAGCTTCTTAAGAGCAGGAACCATCTCACTTTTCTCTATATCTCCCCAGGGCTTAGCATGGTGCTTTGCAAACAGTAAGTACTTCATAAATGCTTCATTCATTCATTCATTTTTTTTTTAAAGCCCCACAACTGAGCTTCCAAAGCTGATTAAAGTTGGTCTGATTATGTGGCTTTTCCTCTCTCACAGAGATGACCAGCTTCTCTAACAGAACACCAGGAAGACAGGAACTCTTTCTGTTCTGTCTTTGTATCCGCAGCTGCTTACACAGGGTCTGCAATACAACAAGCACTTAATAAGTGCTCTATCTGCCTGACTGTCTGATAGGGCAATACTCTGATGGCTCCAGTTTGCAGAGAATGCTTCCCAGTCAGTGACGATGGCAGCGTTTTGCTATTCGTCACCCTTCACTCTCCACTTTCCTTTTTCAGTCATTGGTAGGACCTCTAGGTGCCCAGTTACCCAGGCTCATCCCTGATGCCTCTCTTCTATTCTATCCCCTCCATCTCCACCCCCACTGCCCCTGCCCTAGTTCAGGCCCTCCTCCCCACGACTCGTCTTTAGTCTCTTCTTCCATTCTTTCTCTCACACACCTCTCTGATCACGAAGTTCTGCAAAAACCTTCCGATGTTGCCCCAATGCCAAGTCAATTCAACAACCATGTGCTAGGAGCCCCTGGGGCTAGTCTGTCCTAGCATCTGTGTGTTTAGATTGGAAACAACTGAGTTTCAGATAGGTTCGGTGACTTGCCCAAGATCACACAGCTGCTAAGTGTCTGAGGCTGGATTTGAACTTATGTCTTTCTGAGTCCAGCCACTGTGCCACCTAGCTGTCTGATATCAACTGGGCTCTCCTTGCTGCATGGCAGTCCTTTCGCTGCCCGATTTTCTATTAAATTCCCAGAGCATCTGCTCTAAGCCTTCTCTTCTCAAGCCAGACAAACCAGCACTGTTCCCTTCCTCCCAGCAGAGGACCCAACCTCATATTTGACCAGAATCAAGGCCATTCACTTTTCTTCTCAATTCCACACCAAGTTACTCTATCATCCTCGACTTTCTTTTTTTTTTTTTCCAGTCTCTGAGGGAAGGAGTGGGCCTTCTCCCTGGAGATTCCAACCCATTTATTGAGCCCTTGTCCCCAACACCTCCTATCCCCTCCCCTCTCACCCCTGCTCAAGAAGCTAGAGACATTCTCCTTGCTCTTAGGAAGAAACACAAACTCTTTGTTTTTTTGGGGGGGGGGCGGGAAGGAGATGTATTTCAAACTCTTAACCACCTGACTGTAGCATCTTTTTCCAGGTTACACTCCACATATTATTCCCCTTAACCCCAAACTGTCTAGCTTCTTGTTCCCCATACAAGATATTCCATCTCCTACCTCTGTGCATTTGCCCAGGCTGTTCCCCGCTCCTAGAATGCTCTCAGGTCTCATTTCTGCCTTTTGGAAACTCCTGCTCCCTTCAAAGCTCAAATCAAGTGCCATTAAGCTTTTTCTGATTCTTCCAGTTGTTAAAGCACCTCCTCCCGCCCCCAATCACTATATATTTCTTTTGTAAATAGCCTGTTATCTTTGTATTCCTGATGCTGGCACATAGTAGGCACAGTAGATACATTTCTACTGATTTGAATTGTTGACAATAACATGCCCATTAAGCTGAATCTTCCTCCTCCTTCTCATATCCTGCTCTCAGTTCAGAGAGTAGATATCCGTTATATAATCTGGAGATTTCTATTAGAATGTACTTGGCTAATTTTATTAGAATGGGTTTAGATAAAAGACATCTGAATGATAAGGATAAGTATTATCAAGCTCCTAACAGGTTCCCCGCAAATGTAGAGCATTTCTGCAAACCTCCTACAACTCCTGGTGGTTCTGCTGGCAGGAATAAAGACTGTAAGGGTAGGGGAAGGCTCCTGAGGGCTATCCAAGGCTGGCTTGCTGTACTGAAGAAATGGCAGCAGGGACCAAGAGTCCCAGAAAAGGAGGTCATCAGATGCTGCAGCCTCACTGACAAGAGGATAATGCCACTGGGGATGTCGGTCCTGCCTCTATCTTGCAGGGAGCCCTTTCTCTGAGCCTCTAAAGAGTCAGCCCATGAAGCTGCAGCAAAGTATGGAGGACAATGCCCAGACCTTAGGACATTAGGCTCTATACCAGGGAAATGGACAGAGGTCATTTGGAAGAGAACAGAGGAAGCTGGAAATTATATAAATCCAATCTCCCCATTTTATAAATGGGCAGCTAGGTGGCACTGTGGATAAAGTGCTGGGCCTGGAAGCAGAAAGACTCATCTTCCTGACTTCAAATTTAACCTTAAATACTTACTAGCTGTGTGACCCTGGCAAGTCATTTAACCCTGTTTGCCTCAGTTTCCTCATCTGTAAAATGAGCTGGAGAAGGAAATGGCAAACAACTACCTTTGCCAAGAAAACCCTAAAATGGGGTCATGAAGACACAACTGAAATGACTAAACAACAACAATTTTACAGAAGTAGAAGCCAGGGTCCAGAGGTTATTAATTTATCCCAGATCGCCCAGTTCATCAATGGCAGAGCTAAAGCCAAAACTCGAATCTTCCAATTTCTAGTCCAACGCTTTTATGAAACCTAAACTCCTAAGGACGGGCTATTATTATTTTTTAAAATAACCTCCAGTAGGACAGCATCGACCTTTCTGTTCTATAAGTGAGAAGGCCCATTTACTCTGTGCTGCAAGGGAAGGACCTTCTGCTGGCCTCTAGTGTGTCCTGCCTGACCTGTCTGGCAGTAACTGATGGAGACAGGAAGGCAGCACTCACCTTCTTCCTCTTCCGGGAAGTAGTTTCTGTTTGTACAGATTTCCCTCCCTCAGTTTCTGCTGCACCTGCTTCTTCTTCCTCCTCCTCCTCCTCAGGTACCAGGCTGTATTTGGTGCCTCCTGGTTGCATGAAACAGTCCTTGGCAAAATGACCTGTGGGAAAGGTGGGAAAGGCAGGAGATGAAGCTGGCCCCTCCCCCCCACTTCAGTTGGCAGGCAAGTCTTTCCTGGGAGTCCTGGAGAAGGGCACATCCAGGAGAGGAAGTCAGAAGCAATGGTCTGCTCGATGGACTGGCTCCTACAGTTCCTGTAATTCTCGAAGCCCGAGCAAACTGGGCAGGGAGTCTGAAAAGGCAAGAGCCATTTGGATGGAGGCATCTCTGTCCCTCCATTTGCACTGGGGCTTATTTATTTTTAAAGCTGTCTTTTCGAACTTACTCCTGGCAATGGAAGGCTACAAGGGAGTGTGAGATGTCTCTGCTGAGGAAGCTGGGGGCAGGCAGGGTTCCCTCGGAAGTCAGGTCGTGGCCATGGCCAGGAAGAGAAGATCCCAACCCTATTACTGGGGGACAACGAAGGGGTCACTAAATCGCCTGGTTATCTCCTCTGTTATGGCATGGTTGGGCCTAATTCTGTTTCCCACTGTTCCACCATTCCTCCCTGGCATGCCTGTTTTACCTCTTTTTCTGAGCCTATAGATACTGGCACTTTGATATATGACAGCTGTGTCCTACACCAAGGATTGCCATGTGCACAAAATGAAAGGGTTTTTGGATGCCCTCTGCCACTCTCCTGAGGAGTAGCCAAGCCCCAAAGCCGCATGGAAAGCAGTCGGAGCAAGTCAGCCTCATCAAATGAAACAACAGGGACAGTCATGGGGTAATGTAGGGGTTTAGTAGATTCCCTAGAGGACCATGGACAGATTTCAGGGGGTCCATGAAGTTGGACAGAAAAAAGACTGTCTTTGTATTTGCCAACCTCTAGCTGAAATGCAGTGTTTCCTTTAATTATGAAATCCCATCCCAGACAAACATAAGATGAACCATTTTTCTGAGGAGAAGGTCCATAGGCTTTTCCAGACTCTCAAAGAGGTCCATGATACACAAAAAGGGCTAAGATACAGAGAAAGGAGAACTAAACTGGGAGCTGGAGACCCAGGTTCAAATTTCAGCTTGGTCATTGGCTTGCTGTGTGATTTTGGTGAAGTCATTGAATATCTAAGACTATGAGTTTCCTCATAAATCAGAGGCTCAAATTAGAGCATGCACGTGCGCGTGCATGCATGCACACACACATGTATTTTTACCAGACCCAGGAAGTCATCACTTTTGGGAATGGTCCATGAGGAGGGATTCTCTGTTCCTTATGGTCTTAGAGGCTGTCTGAGGCACTGACAGGTCAGTGTGGTCAGTGACAGGGTCACATAGCCAGTTTGTAGCACAGGTGGGTTTGGACCTACAGGTCTTCCTGACTCCAAGGCTAATTCTCCATGTCAGTTATTATTACTTAGAATGAAAATGCAACATGAGATATCCTCTGATCTGAGCCATGTTCACACTCCTCTGAAGAAGACAAAGGATCTTCTTTTACAGGCCAATTTTCCCTTCTTAGAGCTGAGATGGTATAAGCAGGGACTTTTGAACCTGTAAGTTCAAGCTGGGATATAAATTTGCCATTAGTCACCAGAAAAGTCAAAAAGAGGAGAAAAAAAGGAATAGCTGAGAGAGATGAGTGCTTGAAGCAGAAAGGTAGGAGGGGTGGCAAATTCAATTAATTCTGAAGGTTAGAAATTGGCAGAGTATCTCATTATAAAGCCAATATGGAGCCTGAGGTACTACCTCACAGTCATAAGATTGGCTAACATGAAAGAAAAGGAAAATGACAAATGTGGGAGGGGCTATGGGAAAATAGGGACACTAATGCACTGCTGGTGGTGGAGTTGTGAACTGATCCAACCATTCTGGAGAGCAATTTGGAATTATGCCCAAGGGGCTATAAAACCATGCATACCCTTTAACTCAGCAATAGCACTACTAAACGTATCCCCAAAAGAGCAAATCAAAAGAAAAAGAACCTGCGTGTACAAAAATATTTATAGCGGCTCTTTTTTGTTGTAGCAAAGAACTAGAAATTGAGGGGAAGCCCATCAATTGGGGAACGGCTGAACAAGTTGTGGTATATGATTGTGATGGAGCAGTATTGTGCTATAAGAAAGGATGAGTAGGATGCTTTCAGAAAAACCTGGAAAGACTTCCATGAACTGATGCAAAGTGAAGTGAGCAGAACCAGGAGAACATCATACACAGTAACAGCAATATTGTATGATGATCGTCTGTAAAAGACAATTCCAAAGGACCAAAGATGAAAAGTGCCATCCATCTCCAGAGAGAGAACTGATGAAATCTGAATGCAGATTCAAGTGAAATTTTCACACTTTATTTTTCTTACCCATTTTTTGGGGGTAACATGGCTAATATGGAAATGTTTCATATGACTTCATATGTACTGAAGTCATGTTGCTTGCTTTTTAGTGAGTAGGGAAGGAGTTGGAGGGAGGGAGAGAATTTGGAACTCAAAATAAAAAAAAATGAATGCTAAAAAAAAAATAAAGCCAACGAGGGAAGACAGCATAAGAACATAGCTCTTAAATAAATATGTATATAAAACTAGAAGGAAAATGAGTTAGATGAAAATAATGGCATTCTTGATGTGAGAAACTGTGTTTAGAGTCTGGAATTTCAGGAGTTTGAGAAAAAAAATGAAGAATAAGGGTGTTTTCTTGGCTCCTGGAGAAGATTCACAAGCACAACTAGATCAAGGTCTCTTGATTTCTGCAGCAGAACAGTAACAGCCCTCTGGGAAACAAAAGAGGTCACTGATCACAGCCTGATCCAGCCATGGCTTTGTAACAACCCCCCAACTTGAAGAGGCAACAGATAGCTCTGGAGCACACCAGGCCTTATGCATCCTGGGAAGTACAGGAACAACCTGTCGGCAGAGGAAGCCAGGCGAGACCTGGGGGAGCCAGCCCCTAGCCAATGACGGCAGCTAAGGCTTGCCGGTACTTCCTTCACGGCATCCTTGTCCAGTAGGGAGTAAAAGAGTATGTTATAAGTGTGACCTTCTAGAGAGGTGACATGGCAAGGACTCTGAGGAAGGTGAGAGGCTGGCGGGAGTGACCATGAAGGCAAGAGAGGATGGGTGTCTGGATTGAGGGAGAGAGAGAGAGTGGGAGGAAGAAGAGGGAGGAAATGGGAAGGGATGAAGAGAGACACAGAGAGGAGACCGGGACAGAGAGAGAGAGAGAGAGACAGACAGACAGACAGACAGACAGACAGACAGGGACAGAGACAGAGATAGAGAAGAGAGAGGACAGAGACAGACAGAAAGACATAAATGGAGGGAAGGAGAGAGAGACAGTGACAGAGACAGTGACAGAGAAGAAAGGGAGAAGGGGGGGGGGGAGAGAGAGAGAGAGAGAGAGAGAGAGAGAGAGAGAGAGAGAGAGAGAGAGAAGACACACACAGAGAAACACAGAAGAGACAAGAGAGGGAGGGGGAGAGACAGAGAGACAGGAGGGAGGGAAGAGAAAGCGAGAGAGAGGGAAGGAGGGGGAAGGAGGGGGAAAGAGAGGGAGGGAGAGAGAGACTGAGAAAGAGTGAGAGACAAAGACAGAGACACATACACAGACAGGAGAGAGGAAAGAGACAGAGAAACAGGCAGAAATAGAGGCAAAGAGGAAGTGAGAGAGAGGAGAGACAGAGAGGGAAAGGGAAGGAGGGGGAGAGAGAGGGAGACACATACATACATACAGAGACAGGAGTGGCAGAGAGAAGAGATAGAGGCAAAGACAGATAGAGAAAGGGAAGGAGGAAGACAGAGAGAGAAAGAGAGAGAGGGAGAGAGGAGAGAGAACACATATAAGCAGAGAGACACAGAAAAGATATGCTGAGAAATAGAGACAGAGAGGGAGGAAGGGAGAAGAGAGGAGGGAGATGGGAAGAGGGGGTGTAAGGTGTGGAGGAGATGGGTCAGCATAAGCCCTCCCTACCTCTGCAGCCACACTTCTTGCAGGTTGTATTCAGGACAGCCTCGAGGGTAATCTTCTGCCCTGTGTAATCCTTGAAGGACCTCTTCCGCCTCTCTTCTTGGCTGAAATGAAGCAGAATTAACATTTACTGTGGTTCTCTCAAGAGAAACAGCTTTTGTGGATTCTAGTCTCTCTTTGTTACTAGTTTGATGGTAAAAAGACAGAGGCAATATGACCCAATCTGCCAAGACCTAGGAGTCCAGCACATCTCAAACAGAACAATATACCAAAATAATAGATGGTAGGGAACAGGCCAGAGAGAGGCCTTGTGGGAGGTGTAGGTGATGAGTCTCATAACAGGGAAGCCTCTTTGCTCACTTCCCAAAGACAGAATGGTATCGGCACCAATGGCCTCCTATGACCTCTCCTTAACTATGAGCTATGGCCTTAAGTGTGATTTCTAAGCCAGTGAGAGCTCTCAGCACCCCTAGGTCCAGTGCATCTTACCATAGGAGGTATATACCCCAGTGAAATGTAGGTAAAAATCATTATCTGTGATAGAAAACTCCTTGTTTTCTTGGATCTCAGTCAGGCATTTGAGTAAGGAACAAAGTTTTTTCTTTCTTTTTTTTTGGCCGGGGGGGGGGGGGGGGGGGTAAAAAAACCTGAAGCTCTAATCAACAATGAAAGAGGATTTTGGCAAGGCCTCATCTTTAGCTGTGCCCCCAAACCCTCTGCTCAGCATTCTGCTTCAGACATCCTCAGATATAGGAATGAGGTCACATGTCTGGTATGGACCCACAGGAAATAAGTCTCTCAAAATAAAAGGTAAAGCCTAGCTTGCTCTCGGAATACAAACTTGAGGATCGAGCATAATTCCCAGGTCTCCACTGGGGTAATTCATTTACATTTCTCTGGCCTCCGTCTCAACCAGTCAGTCAATCAACAAATATTTATGGGGCACTCATTATGTGCAAGATACTGGGGATACAAGTACAAAGAGTGAAACAAACTCTCTTCACTTGCTTGGCCAAATTTAGCTACAATTATTTCAAATCACAGGCCAAAAAATATTCAGTATAACCAAAGTCGAGGCAGTGGATTCTGATAGATTACAGGCCAAATAATTTCCCTCACATAATACTCAATTTAATCAAGCAAATATGTCATCTCTTCTCTACACAAACTGGACAACTCGCCATTTTTCAAACAGACCAGCTGATTTCTTGCCTCCGTGCCTATTAGGCCGTCCCACCAGAATGTAGTCATCTCCTTGTTTTATGTGCTTAAATCCCCAAACATTTCAAAACCCAACTAACAGTCCCTCCTCCGTGATCGGCCCAGCTGGACGTTTGTTCTTAGTCACTTTTCTTTACCACTACGCACCTTTCTTAGAGCACTAGATCATAAACTCCAAGAGCAGGGACTGCGTGTTTGCTAGATAGGGTAGGTGCTCACCACATGCTTGCTGAAATGCTGCTGTTTACAGCAGGCTGCATGAGAGAGAAGCCCCCTGCCTGAACCCTGGGAGCCCTTCCCAGTTTCTGTCACTGTGCTAGGAAACAGAGGTGGTCTTTTATCTTCTTGGTTTGTCCTTGTCAAGGCATTCCTGGTAAACCTCACTGCTTCTGGGGCTGCCTCAACTACAGCTCTAGGAAGGGAAGGTGATTGATGGGCATGCAGTGAACCAGTGGCCTAGGTGTAAATCACGTCCCCAGAACCCTGACTTATAATGGGTTTCTATTCTAACTGGCATGTAATGTGCTCGTACTTAGTACTACCAAAAAATGGAGAGGTAGGAAAATCATCAGGAGGCACGTGAAAATCCCCAAACACAAAGCAATTTAGCCAAACTGTTATCACAGTAACTGGGGCAACCAAATGGCTCCCCTGAGGCAGGAAGGAGTCAGTAGGACCACTCAGCAAAGGAGTGAGTGCCTGGAGCAGTCCTGCCTATGCATGGGACAGCATGCAGCTAGGGCTTAATGTGGGAGGGGAGACTAATTTGAGTTGCCCATGTATTCAGCCTCACAGGATTTGGAACTGGAAAGCCCTCTGCAGACCATCTGGTCTAACTGCCTTATTTCATACACAAAGGAAATGAAGTCCAGAAAGGGAAAGTAATTAAGCTCAGATGACACAGGTAGTGAGTAGGAGAGTGAGGACTGGAATCCATGTTCTCTGACCCCAAATCAGCAGAATCAGTACACTACTCCAGAACTGGCCAGAAAGCCTGCTTCTTCAGAGTATCTTCAAACGAGATGCAGGGAAGCCCCAGCAAAAGCTCCAGTGCAAAGTACAAACCATGAGGGGAGGAGTCTGGGTGACTGTGGGCCTCTACTTTCACTCTGCTAAGAATGGGGGAGAGGGCAGGTATTCTGTGTCTGCGTATCCCCTTCCTCCCTTAAGAGGTTTGTAGCTTAATCATATATGGTGAGGACACAGAAATTCTGATGGAGCTGCAGACCTGGAATGAGAATAAGCCCCGAGCCTTCTTCCCACTCTCTAGGGAAGGTGTTCTCAGCTTGGAGTCTATGTACAAATTTCAGTGTGGCTGTAACCTTGGAAGGGAAAAATATTACATCTTTATTTCAATAGAATGGGTTTCCTGTGTAATTCTGTCCATTATATTGCATGTATTTAAAAAGATTATTCTGAGAAGAGTCTGTAGACTTCACCAGCCCGCCCAAGGGATCCAGACACAAAGATGGTTAAGGACTCCTGGTCCGGGAGGATGTCTGGGAGTTACAGCAAGCACTTAACTAAGTAAGCCTAAGGCAGGGCCCAAAACCATGTGAGAGTGCTACCCCATCTGGGTGAAAAAAATGTGTTTCATTCCTAGAGTAAGGTCAGAGGTTGAGTGACTGAGGTGCTATATTTGGAGACAATGCCCACAGTACATGTGGGCCTCAATTCCCTTCCTGACTGTCTTAAGACTATCAGGTCTTCAAATCACAGTCACAGACATGGTTAATGTATCTGGGCTAGAGTCACAAAGCAGGATCATAAAGATAAATAAATATTTGTCAACTACCTGATTCAAAAGACAGAAAAGGGCTCAAAAAGGTTGGGAGGCTAGATTTTTCTGACCTAATAAGCCATTTAACTTACTCAGTAATGATGTTGTTGGGGTCAAGGTCTTTCCCGGTCCCTTGGTTGACAACTTTCATGGAAAGGGACAGCTTAACCTTGTCATCTTTAATCTGCAGGAAGCAAAAGCAGAGTCATCAAAAAGAGCTCAGCCACATCCAAGAGCTTTACTGATGATGGCGCTGGCCTGTAAACTGCTTGGCGGAGTACACTCGCCTAAACAGTGAGCACCAAGGCATCTGCTGAGTGTCTACCATAGGGGGCACTGCTGGCAGGGGCGGGGGCTGGGGGCCAGTGTACAAAGAGACACAAGAAACCACCTCTGCCTCCCAAGAAGCTAGCTGAGGAGACCAGACACATAAAATAACATCGGGCAGCCTACATTAAGAGACAAGTGAATGGGAAAGAGAGTAAACGTTACAGAGTTTGGTAGGGAGGGAGCCATTACTGAGAACTGGGAGCCTGAACTAGGCCTTGAAGGCATGGTAGAACTTAGACATATGGACAGGAAGAAGGAGGGCATGCAAGAATGGAAGGGTAACGTGAGCAAATGCATAAAGGTGGGATTACCTATGGCATGTTCAGAAACAAGGAAGAGACTAACCTAGCTAAAGAGGCAGGGTCCTTCTGCAGGGAAGGGGGGAAGAAGAAGGCGGGAAAGTAGGCAGAGAATCAGACACATGTTCTCAAACATGGTCAATGTCTTGATTTCTTTTGCTTGACTATACATACTTGTTACAAGGAAGGTTTTCTATTAGTAGGGAGGCGAGTTAGCAGCTAGTGATAGAACGAGAAAAAAGCAGCGATAAAACATTTTTTAAATGTATAGAAGAAAAAAGGAGCATAGATGTGGACACAGTAATTTCGTTACTACCTTGCTAAATAAATATCTATGTACGTATATATTTTTTTCAAAATTATATGGAATAGAAATTTACAGTTTTTTATACAATCTTCTTCCCTGTCCTTGGTACCTTCAGATGTTTGCTGATGACTAAATTTACATTAAAAAAAATTAATTTTTAAGAAACAGAAAGTAGAATGAGAGGTCTACAGCTGCAAGGGACCCCAGAAACCAACTAGACCAACCTCATTTTATAGGTAATGAAACTGAGGTTCAGGGAGGTTGAGTGATTTGCTTAAGGTTATGTCACAGGTAGTAAGCATCAGAGAGGATTTGAACCCAGGTCCTCTGACTCTTAAGCCAGGGCTCTTTCCACCTTCCACTATGCCTCAGGGAAAGAGCAAGTGCTTATTCTTCTGTAGATAACTAGGAGATTCTTTTCCATCACTGCCAAACATGTTAGTTGCCAAGAGGGAGATGGCATCCAGTCAGGCCCACTGGGTGATGCTATGATAACCACAGTGGCTTTGGAATCAAAGAACATGAATTTTGATCTGGACACAGCTGATCTCTACCTATGTAACCTTCAGCAACCTCTCTGGGCCTGAGTTTACTGTCGGCAAAATGAGGGGGCTGGACTACGTGGTCTTCTAAGGTCCTTTTCAGCTCTAAATCTAGGACCTTAGGATCTTGACATGTCAACTTAGCTCAAGGTGACTAGATTTATTGTCTGTACTCTACAACAGGCACTCTGATCCCACTGCCTTGTGATCTAATGGCTCCTTTATGTGTCTGCTAGTATGTAAGCTTGTCTCAAACTCCCCAGGCGACTAGCCCTTCCAAGAACTGCCATAAATACTGGACTATTGACTTACATCATCCAAACTTAGAGTCAGCTGTGAAATGGGCTAGCCTGGTAATGCTCAGGTGCACGGCATAAGCTGGGGGTGGGGTGGGAGTGGGATTGCAGTGGCAGCAAATACTCATTTATTTACTTCCTGGGGGAAGGACAGACTAGTAATAGCTTGTTTTTTTTTGTTTTTGTTTTTTGAGCTAACAGAATTCACTATGTATTCGCAAAACTTTGGGAGTCTTGCCTGGATAAAGGGGAAATGGACCAAAGATCTTTCTCTGATTCCTTCAAACCCAGAGAGTCAGTGAACTTCCAAGGTAAGTAAATGCACCCCAATCCTTCTGGTGTGGAAATGGAAGCAGCTTTGGTGAGGTGGGAAAGAAGACATCACAGTGGCAGGGCTCAAAAGCAGAACCACCCACTCTGGGAAGATGACGAGTCTGCCAGCTTCAGCTGAAAATCAAGTCATCATTCTTCCTACACCTTTATATTCCTGCTCACTTGTAGACAAGGCACAGAATTTTACCTCCCGGCCGATAAGCTTCACCCACACTTTGTCACCGACATCCACTATCTCAGAGGGCTTGTCCACTCGACATGATGACATGTGTGTTCGATGGACCAGGCCTTGAAACAGAAAAGGGAAACATTTAATGTAGGCTTGGTACATCGCTAGTCAATGGGGAAAGCACAAAGGAAAACCAGTGTAATCTTACACCACAAGGGGATCTAATTATGTGCTGTTCACGAGCACAGAGGAATCCAGAGAAAAGTATTAGTCCCCCAAACCAGACAGACAGGAAAGGAATGAAGCAAAATGTCTTTTATACAGGTGGAAAAGAATTCTCAAAAAATTTTTAATTGATATTTGTTTTTGCATCATTTACATTTCCCAATGTATCCCTCTTTTCTCTCCCTCCTAGAAAGCCACCTTTTATAACAAAGAATTAAAAAAACCCAACCAAGTCTGACATTATATGCAGAGTTCTATGCCCAATGTCTCCTACCTTTGAAAACAAGTAGAGGGAGGCATCTTCTTACATCTTTTTGATTGTGTTTGCTCATTGTAATTTCACATGATTCAGTTTTGATGATTTTGCTTTAGTTCTTTTTTATTTATTTTTGTTATAGTTTAGGTTCTGAACTGTCTGCTTTCCTTCCTCCCCATCCCAGAGGCCACCATTTTACACACACACACGTAAAACATCCTATGTGCACTTCTGTTTATCAGTACTTTCCCTGAAAGTAGCTAGTATCTTCCTTCCTATGTCCTTTGTAGTTGATTTCAGTATCTGTAATACTCAGAATAGCTTAGTTGTTCAGTTTCCTTTTCTTTTTCAGTTACATTTTAAGTTCCCACCTGTCATGTTAGTTCTTTCCATTCACACTGCTGCTGTCATTTTGTACATTGCGTCCTTGGTTCTGCTTACTTCACTTTGTATCAGTTCACCTACATCTTTCCAGTACTCATCACCTTCTTCGCTTCTTACAGCACAGTAATATTCCACTCCAGTCCCGCCCTACCATCTTTCTAACTAGTCCCCAGTGGCTGCGCATCTACTTTGTCTCCAGCAGAGAATTCTCAAGAGGCTCCTCTGTTTAAGCTTCTGACACTCTATCTTGTTTACACGTCTGAGGAGCAGGCTTAGCCCACTCATGGGTGTAATAAACCCATACCGGTACAAGGTGTCCTAGCTGAGTGCCTGTTAAAATGCACTCAGACAACTTGGAGAAATTCTTGCAGTTTTTCAATCCAGACATAAAAGAATCTGCTGCACTGATATAAAAGATCTCCCGACTGTGCAAAACTCAGTTAAGGCTAATTTCCTTCACAACTTCATCAGCAATGGGACAGTAGAGGATGAATCTAAACTGTTAAACCATGGCTCCAGTTAGAAAGCTGTCCAAATGAGACCCCACCCTGATTGATCATTCTTCATTTTTTCAGTCATGTCCAACTCTTCATGACTCCATTTGGGATTTTCTTGGCAAAGATCTTGGAATGGTTTGCCATTTCCTTCTCCAGTTCATTTTACAGATGAGGAAACTGAGGTAAACAGAGTGAAGTGACTCGCCCAGGATCATGCAGCTAATAAGTGTCTGAGGCCAGATCTGAACTCAGCAAGATGAGTCTTCCTGACTCCAGGCCCAGCACTCTGTGCACTATGGCGCCACCTAGCCGTCCACTCTTATCTTTAGGGCTCAATTTCCTCTTCTGACCTTCCAGAGAAAGTGCCACTGAGTACGTAATAAATGCAGTATTGCTGGAGCTCTCCCATTCAGAAAGATGGCTACTTTTACCCCAGTGGTTCTACCCCAATGTCCCTTAAGTCTAGAACTCTACCTCTTTGAGGTCTGGTACCCCCAGAGTGACAGGGAGGGATCATATACCTAATAACAGAGTCTATAGAATGGAAACAATGCTGAAAAAGATGACTTGGTTTGGGCTTTGCCAAAGAGTGATTTCTTAGTCTAGCCCTGTGAACATGGCACTTAGTTTCTCTGTCTATAAAGGGGGAGAATCATAAGGGACAAATTGAGGAAGTCATTACTCAGAGTGACAAAATAAATTGGAGGCAGACCCAAGGATTAGGACTCACTGAATTTCTAGTTAATTGCTCATCTCCTGGAGTCCAGCTCTCCTGTCCTGCAGAGATTCACCCCTAGGCACCCAGATTTGGAAAAATGACAAAGGCAACTTGCTGCAAATCTGGGCTGTAAATGAACTCCCTGGAAGTTGGCTCTTCTCTACCATGGTCCCTCCCTCCCCCAACCGAACCAAAATGTATCAGGACCAGCTCCCTCTAAGACTCTCCTACATATCAGTGCAAGGCAGAGAGGACAGGGCAGCAGTGGAAGGGTAATTAACAGAGTGGTTTGTCTTCAAATTTTAGAAGCCTTTGGCCTAGCCAGTTTTACTGCAAAAAAAAAAAACCCCAAAAAACAAAAAACAAAAACTGAGAAACTTCATTCTTGCTCACTGGTTGCCTATGCCAGGGAAGCTGCTGGGAAATGGACTCAGAGCAGAGCTGACGTGCTCTACGTAGAAGGCCTTGGGTTCAGGGCTGAGCAATATCATTCCATCAATTAAAAGGGAAGAACAAAGCTTGAAGGGGAAAGAGTCCCGTGGAATCATCACGGCCATATTCATTTTACCCCAGAGCTTGTGCTGCAGAACCTGTGTCTCCTGACCAAGTAGCCTCATGGCAAACCACCAAGTGTAATGGTTAGAGAGCCTGATTTTTAACTCCAGTTCACGCCCGAATTACATTTGCAGAGTACTCTGCTGCTTCCAAAGTGCTTTCCTGCCCATCATCTCATTGATTCACACAGTCCTGAGAAGTAAGCAGGAAGAGACAATTGTGGCCTTGTGTTAGAGGGCACCATGGAGGGAGGGGGGAGTCCTTGAGTTCTCATCATGGCTTTGCCACCATCTAGTGGGGTGAATGACCCGTCCTGCTTCAGCCCTCTTAGGTTGGTTTTCTTTCAGGCTCATAATAATAGTTCACATTTCAAAAGTGATTTACTCACAAACAATCCAGCAACAAAAGCAGTACAAATATTATCATTCCCATTTCACAGGAAGTCAAGCAATCAGTCAACAAGAATTGAATCAGGGATTACAATGTACCTGGTACCGTACTGAATGCAGAGAAGTTAAGAGGGGCATGATGGTTGAGTAAGACACGGCAGGTCAGCCCCACTCACTAACACAACGACACCAGTGGAGATAAAGGAAGAGCCACCGGACCAAGTGGTAATGGGCATTCTAAGGAGAAGAGAGTGAAGGGAAGCCCAAGGAGACAGCTTGCTGGCCGTGGGCAGGGGGAACATCTAAGAAGACCTGCTGGACAAGGGAAGAGCTGCTGCTGGGCTGCTCTGGCTCAGAACCCGGGTTGGGGAGCTTTCCAGCCCACAGAGGGAGCTGGGCTCAATAACTGTTGTTCTTCATTTCCAAGGAGACCAGTGGCATCGCAGGGTGGTGTCCTGACTTGCTCAGGAACTGGACTTAAGTGAGGCAGAGCTGCACAAAGTCGTCAGCCTCATTCTCTCTTCCAGTCATTGAAGTCCAGTGACAAGACAAAAGTCAGGTGACCAGTGATGAGCCTGGATGCAGCGGATGACCTTAGTGTCCTTGATGTCTGACCAAGCTCTAAACACACCATAGTGCCTATTACAGCTGCCTTTATGGCCATTGGAACGAATTGTTTTTATCCGCCCATTCTTCGGGGGAAGTCTTCACATGCTTAGAGCAGACACCCCCCTAGCTCACTAATGGGTTTTAGACCTATGGGTTACCCTCAAGCTGATTTAGATCTTCTGCAGAGACGGTTTTCCTGAGGTATGGCCACTGTGAACACTTATAGCTTTCTGGAGCCACAGGTGAGAGTCGAGTGCCAGGTGGATACCAAAGGTGAATGAACAGCCCTGAAAAAGACTCAGCAAACCCTGACAGCAGAGGTGCTAGTCCTCCATGAACACCTCATACACCTTTGTATACTAGCTGTCTACTATGAAAGGGAGGAAGGACGAGGGGCAAGACTGCAGTTCTGTAACTCTGATCCATGTAGCCTTCAGCGCATTGACAGAGAACTGTCTCTTCAAGCTATGACCAGGGACAAGCCTAGAGCTGGGTCACCTAGACCCCTCGCTGGCACTGGGAGGCTGCAAAGTTCAGCCTGGAAGGCAGTAGTCAGACTAAACCCTACAATAGCTTTCTTAGAAGGCTGAAAGACTGGTGAGCTGCCCCTGAGATCCTTGAAGAACAAAACACTCAATACCCAGATGAAACAGCAATAGGACACCAGATAGAATAGCTCAGACCCAAATACGGCTCCACCATTCCCTCCAGAAGAGCACAGAACCTGGACTTTATACAAAGTTTCAATTTAGGAAGGAAAGCTGGAAAAAAGGCTAAACAAAAGAAGACACTGATGATAGAGAAATACTATGGATCCAGGGACACCCAAGACACAAACGCAGAAGAAAAGAATAATTCTACAACATCTATAAGAAAAGTCTCAAACAAAAACACAACTTGGCTATAAGGAATTACTGGAAGAAATGAAGCAAGAGTTTAAAATGATCATAGTTAAAGAGTGAAGAATGGAAGGAAATACACAATTAAATTATAACAGTGCGTGGGAATGGGACATACATGCATAAAACAGAAGAGGATAGCAAAACAAAGAAAGTAGAATCTGAAAATATGGTGTTAATAAGGAACACACTTAAAACACAAAGATTCACAAAGAGTTAAAAATAAGGGACTTGAACAAAATCTGTTAAGCCTCAGGTGTCCTCAAAAATCACAATTTCAGACAAAGCCACAGTAAAACAGACAATTAGCAAAGATAAATAGGGAAATTATATTATGTTTAAAGGTATCGCAGATGAATTAATATAAATTTTATATGCATATATATGTATGTACGTGTACACACACACACACATACACACACACACCCAAATGGCAAAGCATTTAACTACTTAAAGGAAAAGCCAATTGAATTTTAGGGAGAAATAGACAATAAAACTATAATAGCTGGGGAGCTCGACCTTTTTCGAACCTATACAAATCTAACAAAAAGATAAATACTAGAAGAACTGAAGATTCGAATTGAATTTTAGGAGATTAGATATGACAGGAAATTAGACATGAAGAGAATAAAGTATGCATATTTCTCAGCAATGTGAGGTACCTTTACAAAAACTGACCATCTATAGGACATAACAACCTCACAAACAAATGCAGAAAAGCAGAAATATTAGACAGATCCTTTAATAATTGCAACACAATATAAGTTATAAACAATAAAAAGCCTCTGAAGAAAGCATTAAAATTAGTTGAGGGACTAAATAACTTCATCCTAAAGAATTGGTGTGTAAGAGAACAAATTTTAGAAACAATAGTTAATTTCATCAAAAAAAGTGACAACAATGAACCAAAATACCAAAATTTAGTGATGCAGCTAAAGCAGTCGTAGAGAGAAAATGTCTATCTCTAAACACTTTCATCAACAAAAGAGAGAAAGAACAGCTTAATGAATTATGTATGAAATAAAAAACAAATGGAGAAGTTAGATGATTTACTCACAGTCCAAGAACTTGTAAGTGGCAACATTAAGACTCGAACCCAACTTGAACTTGGACTCTGGCTCTCTTCTCGCTATAACCACAATGCCCTATGCCTCCATTCTTTCATTTTTTAAACAAAGATAATACCTGCTCCATCTATCTCACAGGGCTGCTGTGACAAACAAATGGGTCAGGAATGTGCAATGCCTGACAAAGGCAGGGTGTTACTGTTTTTCTCGATGACTTTGCCCAGGCTGTCCCCATCTGGGATGCCTTCCTTTGTCCTTGAAGCCTCTTGGCATCCCAGTTTCCTCCAAAGTTCAGCTCACTCTCCCTCCTACATGAGGCCTTTCCCGATCATCTCCTCCCCACCTCCTCGACCAATGACTTTGTGTTTATTTTGGATATACTCACATGTACACTCTGTTCTCCCAACACAGTGTAAGCTCTATGAGAGTAAGAACACCCCAACTTTTGTGTTTGTAGGGCCAGTGCTAAGCACATAGTAGGTACGTAATAAGTGCTGGTTGATTATGATTTATTTCTACATGTGAGATAACAATCTCCAATCCATATTCCAAAGGTAAGATGACTCAATATTCCAGTTGCTACTCAAATAGGCAGCCCCTCCTCCTGAGATGGCCACAATAATTCAATTTTATTCAAGACTTGTCACTATTTGAATGTTCTAAGATATCCAACCATGAAAACAGGAGGCCTCTGTGATGCCTGTCAGCTGTCAGAAAATTCATAACCCACAGCTAGGATAGAATGGGATAACAGGTGGTGGGGTGAATTTCTGATTTCAGAAACATACCTTGCTTTTTGCAGCCTGGAATTTTGATAAAGGCTCCATATTCTGTCACTGTAACAACCTAAAAAGAAAAAGAAACATGTCTAAAACTAAACTCATTATCTTTCCCAATTCTTCCCCATTTGTGAACTTTCCTATTATTGTTATCCAGGGCATTACTTTTGACAGGCACCCAGGCCTGCAATCCGAGTGCCATCCTTAAACTCCTCACTCGCTCCCAACTCCTATACCCAAGTTATTGCCAAGTCCTCTCTACTGTGACAGTGTCACCCCTCTAATGCAGGTCCTCATCACCCAAGCCTGGACGATTGCAGTAACCGGCAGAGGGCTCTGCCTGCCTCAAATCTCTCCGCATTCCAGGCTACCCTCCATTCAGTTGTCAAATTAATCTTCCTAAAGTACAAACCACGTTACCCCCTTATTCAGTCATCTCCGGTGGCTCCCCATCCTTCTAATATAAAACTCTCTGACCGGCATTCAAAGCACTTCACCACCTGGTCCTTTCCAGGTTTATTATGCCTTCTTCCCCTCCACGTGTCCTGTGATTCAGTTACACTGGCCTCCTTGCTATTCCTCCAATGAGACACTTCCTACTCCATGCATTTTCCCTGGCTATTTCCCATGTCTGGAATGTTCTCCCTCCTCATCTCTGCCTCCTGGCTTCCCTCAAATCCCAAATAAAATTCCATTTTCTATGAGAAGCCTCCTCCAATGAGGCAATGGAGTACTCTGTAACTGTAAAGCACTTCATAGTGAGATATATATTCATCAAAGTACTCCTTCCACCAAGACAGGTCACTACTGTGTCTATGCCTCAGGCAAAGGTCTTTGTGAATTCTTCTGGCCAGAAACACCATCCTCCTACACCCAAACTGGTAAAGAGCTTCTCATGGTTTAGCTAGACTGGCCCTTAGGCCAAAGAGATCAAGTCTATGCCTAGGCCCATACTCAAAGCCTTTCCAGCTTGGTAGCCATAGCAGAGATTGTGCACTACAAGCTCAGTCTTCAAGAACCCAGGGCCTTTTCTGCACCATGATGAGACATAGGAACTGTTATTAAATCACAGTAAAATATGCTATTAAAAAACCCTTCCAGCTGTATGGAGTAACCTTAGTTCTTCTCAAGTAGATGCCCACAAAATAACACTGAGTCTGAAAGCCGGTAGTGTTCAGGAACCAGGAACTGAGAAACATTCAATTAAAAAACAAAACAAAAAACCCCATGAGACAAACGCACATTGAATGAGTGAATGAATAAATATTATTTTATACTTTCCAAAGTATTTTCCCACTAATATTTTTATTTGCTCACAAATGCCCCATGAATTAGGTAGGTTAAGATCTAATTTTATAGCTCAATCAGCAGTCATTTATGAAATGCATACTATGTGTCAGGCACTGTGGGTACAAAGACAAAAATGAAACAGCATCTCCCCTCAAGAAGCTTATATTCTGTAGCAGAGATAGCATTTAAGGATATACAAAATATTTACTAAATGAATGCAAGGGTATTTTTGGTGGGAAGTGGGAGAAGATACTAATGCTCAGGGGATCAACCACAGCTTCACGTAGAAGTTTGAAGGGAACAAGAGTAGAGGAAGTAGAGGAGAGGAAGGAGAACATTCTAGGAATGTGGGTCAGCCAAGGTAGGAGGTGGGAAGTGGATCATCCTGCAAGTAACAGACAGAAGGCCAGAGGAAGACACTGTTGCACAGAGATGTCACGCTGTTCCGTGGTCACAGAAGAAACTGGCCTGACCCCGGGCCCTGACTGCTCACCTGGCTCTTCTTAATTCTAACACGGTTAAAATGACGCATTGTTAAGTGTAATGGATTTAGAGTCGGAAGACCTGGGTTCAAATCCACCTGTCACTTTCAGTTTTTTAAAACAAGGGTAGAAGAGAAGCCAGGTGGTGCAGTGAGTAGAGCACCGGCCCTGGAGTCAGGAAGACCTGAGTTCAAATCTGGCCTCAGACACTTGACACATGTAATAGCTGTGTGACCTTGGGCAAGTAACTTAACCGTGATTGCCCTGCCCCTCCCCCCCCAAAAAGGGTAGGACGAGATAGCCTAAAAGATGCTTTCCATCTCTCAACCCATGATCCCCCAGAGAAAATGTTCATTTTTCCCCATTCCCTAGTGGAACTCTACTGATTAAGAATACTTGGGCAATGTTAGAACTTGGGACTCCAAACTCCCAAGCCTAGGTTTTACACAGGAGCCCTAAGAATACTTCCAAAGCAATCCCATCACAGAGTGGTTGGGCAGCTATTATGTCAAGCTTAGGGGCTTTCACTGGTGTGGATACTCCCTCCAGGGAAGTTGGCTGGAACTGCAGCTTTCTAGAACATTCTCTGGATAACAAACAGGAGGGCCCTGTCCTCTCAGCTTTTTATAGTCTGGTAGGAACAGCCAAAGCTTGGGCTCTGCTGCTGTGGCTTTCAAGAACCCAAGAGTCACCTCCATGCCACCATGAAGCATCAGAGGACATCAGTGCAGATGCCGCTATTACAGTACTTTTTGTTTTTTTGACAAAGTGTCTTGTGAAAGACAAAAACAACACTTGCCATTCAATTATAAGAAGGCTAAACATTGGACCTCCCTTTTCTTTTTTTTTTAATCTTGAAAAAAGAGAGGAAATTTCAATATACCAAGTAGAACAGGAAAAAGGATTCTATGTGAAACACAAATCTCTATGTACAGCCCACTTTAAAAAAAGTATATAATAATTCAACATTTTACTTTCATATCTGTTGGCCATTTATCTCATGGAGCTGTTATCCTTATATAGTTGAATCTGTTCTCTATATCTTAGACATCCGACTTTTGTCAGAGAAACTGGCCGCGGAGACTTTTTTCTCAGTTAGCTGTTTCCCTTCTAACTTTAATTGCCTCGATTTTGTTTGTTAAAACTTTCCAATCGTACCTAATCAAGACTGTCTATTTTATATTCTATGATCCTCTCTATCCCTCATTTTGCCATAGCTGAGAAAGGTGCTTTTGTCCTTGAACCTCTAATTTATGATGTGATCTTCTATACAGCCAGGTCATGCAACAATTTGGAGTGCCGTGTGGTCTACAGTGTGAAATCTTAGTCTACACCTAAATTCCACAGGCTACTTTCCAGTTTTTCTAGCAATTTTATTATGTTCATTAGCTTCTTTATATTATGTACGTAATCTGTACTCCAGAAACATCTGGGTTCAGTGGCCTGATATTCACCAGGGTGACTGGAGATGGCCCAGGATGCACTGGGAAACCCTGGTCCTTTTAGGCAAAGGCCTTTTCATGTACTCACTTAGAGCGAAGTAATGCTTATTCAGTGAATAGGTCTCTTTAAGACATGAATCAAAAGATGGCCCCTTTAATTAGAAAAAAAGAAAAAGAAAAAAAAATCAAGCTGGGAGGTAAGACTCTCAGAGTTGCTGTTCCAAAATAGAAACAGTTACCGCTGACATTCACTGGAGGCCAGGAGGGCCCAAAATACAGCCATTAAGTGGAGCTTAGGCAGTGATCTAGTGTGGTCCAATCTATAAGCTTCACAGTCAACTGATTTGAAGGAGAGAAGGAAAGAAGAAAGGGGAAAGTGAGGCTGGTGATTTTGCACAGCCCTCCCTCACTCAAATCAAAGTCAACTACAAGTTATGTCATCATTTCCCGATGTCATGGTCCTCTTCGAGAACAAAGTATAAACACAATGACAACAATCTGTCCTACTTTTCAACTTTTCTATTTTTTAACCACTACCAAATAGTTTTCACAATTATTGCTTTGAAGTACAATTTCAGATCTGGTATTGATAGGCCCCTTTCCTTTCTACTTTTTTTCATTACTTTCCTTGAGAATCTGGACCTTTTGTTCCTACAGATGAATTTTGTTATTAGTTTTTCTAGCTCTCTAAAGCAATCCCTTAGTAATTTGGTATGGCACTGAATTAGTAAATTAATTTAGGTAGTATTGTTTTAATTATAGTGACAAGACTCAATTACTATAACTCCACTTTATTGCTCTAAAGAGTGTTTGTAGTTAGTTGCATTCAGCCCCCCTAGGACCAAACGCAGATACTAGAAGTAACACACGCCCCAGGAATCTGTAAAGACAGCTGGGAAACACAACATTCTTTCTAACAACTTTTGAAAGGTTACAATTATCAGAAGCTTCTGCTGAAGTACTGTCCTCATTATGACACAGAGGCAAGCTTGAAGTCCGTAAGGTGATGCTAGCAGAGTGCAATCTCGGGTCAGTCAGATCAAGGTAGAAAGGCTTCAAGCACAGGCCCAACCATCTACTCCATTGTCTATCATCCAAGGACCAGTCTAGCTAAATCTGGAGAGGCCAAGCCAGGATGATTGACACAAACAGGTTGACGAGCAATAAAGCAGTATTTTTGGCCAAAGCTCACAGAACACGGACGATGTTCTGGCTTTAGCCTTAACATTCTATATACATCCCCAAGAGACCAAACCACTTCCTGGTTCTAAAGCTGTTTGGTCTTTGGGCAGTGGACTGAGCCTGCCGACAGCACAGCTGCTAGGAATCAAAGATTAGCCACACAAAGTTCTTTCAGGACAGCTGACCTTAGTGGGTAAGAACAAGCCTAAAATTGAGTATTCTACTGTGGCCTTTTCTCCCGCTCCTTCTCCTGTTCCCTTCATTCCAATTAAAACAGATTCCCACATTTGCCTTTTCTGTCATTGCCTACATCTCCAGCACCATTCACTGAATTACAGCATAGGCTTCCAGTGATAAAAGGGATTTCAGAAGACACCTAGCCCAGTTGCTGCCTAAATGTGAATGCCATTTTCAATGCTTGTAACGACCATCTAAGCTACCTTTGAAGGCGTTCTGTGACAAGGAGCGCTTTACGTCCCCAGGCAGCCCATTCCAATTCTGAACATTTCTCAGCACTGGAAGTTTTTCCTTACTTATACCTGAGTTGTCCCCTCTGCCATTTCTTCCTCGGCTCTTAGTTCTGCGCTCTGGGGCCAAGCACATCATGTCTTTGCTATAGCAGTCCTTTAGATATTTGGTAACGGGTATCTTGTCTCTCAAATTCCCTCTAGGCTAAAGATTCCACCTTCCTTCAACTGATAACTCAGAACAGTTTTGAGACCATTCAGCATCCTAGAAGGTCCCCCTTAGAGGCCCTCTACCTTAATCCCCAGAAATGACTGCAGGATTCCAGATGAGATCTGCCTGGGTCCAGAGGCCCGGGATCCCTCATTCCAGACCATGTTTCCATGAATACAGCCTCAGGCTGCATCTGTATTTTTGGCAGCTGGCTGGGTCACTCTAGGTACCTTCATCGATTGTGAAGTCCATTTCCACACCTAAGCCTGTGTCCCATGACACCTACCTTACGCTTGTGCAGATGATTTTTTTTAACCCAGGTACAGGACTTCACATTTATTCTATGAACTCTCATCTTACCAGAGTGGCACAGAAGTGGAGTGCTGAAAAGTTTGTAATTAGGAGAAACCTCAGGACAAATCCTGGCTCTGGTGCTCGCTTCAATGTGAACATGGAAAATCACTTAACTCAAGTCACAGTTCCCTCACTATACTGAACTCCTGACCTGTATGGTTATTTTAACTGTTCACTTGTCTGTAACTTATTTCTCCCACATAACACACCCCAGGGTCCCGGGGCAGGGACTTGGGGTTCCCCACAGCATTCTCCACATGCTGAGCACAAAATAGGCATTTTATAAAAAAGGGCAGATTGACTGTTCCTAGCAGCCCATTCCTTCCAGACTGCTACAGCACCCTCAGCTCAAGTCATACCCTTCAGGAAGCCTTCCTCCTTCAGAGCGGGGAAGCAATCTGACACTTCCCAGGCCTGCCTCCTCCACACATTTATGTACAAATAGTGTAAATCAAAGCAGAGAAAGCTGCCTACTAGCAGTGGCTTCACTGGAGGGCTGGTTCCCCCAAACTGGGATACACCGTCCCTCATTTACAGCAGAACCTGACTTGCAGGTATCACAGATGTTAGTGTCCCTGCCTCGTCTGTTCACTTTGACCCCGTGGGTCAAAGGTCATGACCTGGCACTCCAATACCAGGAAAAGCCACATTGCTTGGATGTGTAAGGCTGGCAAGGCAGCCAGGGACAGAATTTACCAGCGTCCAAAGGGCTGGAATGGTTTGTTTCTTATGAACCTTTTTACTGTTGGCCAGGGTCCTGGTACGCATCTCCTGTGTAATGTTCTAGTTCAAATCTCAGCAACCATCCAAGTCATAAAGATGACTGTCTTCCTTCACCTGCAGCTTAAAGATTATGGAATCACAGATCAAGAGCTGGAAGGGACTTCAGAAGCCACTGTGTCCAACTCACTCATTTTACAAGGAAGGAAACTGAGGCACACAGCACGGCAGGGACTTGACCACAGTCACAGAACTACTCAGTACCTGTGGCAGGCTTTGAACTTGGCACTTCCTCCATCCAAGCCCTGTACTAGCTAGCTACACATGATGGAGAAAGGGAGCCCACAGAGATGCAGCAGGAAATCAGCTTCTCAAGAAAAACACTTTCCAAGGACAGCAGTTTAGGCGCACCTCTCCTCTGAAGATAGTGTAGAGATCGGGCAGGTCGTCCAGAGTCTCATGCCTTCCTGGATTCATCCTAAATGCTTCGTGCACTCATGAATTCCCCGTGTAAGTAATCAAGCCTCCTGCTTTACTGGAAAAAAGACAGAAAACAATTAGAGATATTTAATTGAATGGCGGATGAATGAGCTGATGCTAACATCTCCATGCTAACATGGTCTCGATGGAACTGCCCAACTAGGTTTAACCCTCCCATCCCCAGCCCCCCGCCCCACTCAGTGATTTTGAAGTCTTGATCTTAGTGGGAGCTCAGTGATTTTGAAGTCTTGATCTTAGTGGGAGCTAATCTAAGCTGGTAACGGGAACTTCGGTGACTTAGGACTTCCTTTTCAATTTGTAAGAGACCCAAGGGGAAAAAAAAATTTAAAAAAAAGAGACCCAAGGGGAGGTCTTCTTGTTGGGGGATTGCTGGGGATTTTAAAAATTGTCAAGTAAATAAAAGGTGTGCTAATTATTTCTGGTCCAAGGAGACTAGAGGTGGTTGGAGATTTACAAGAGGGAAAAACAAAACCAAAACCAAGGGGCTTAACAGAATTAAAAAGGCCAGTACTTAATTAGACTAGTCAAAGGCAACAAAGATCATAGGCCACAGAATTGAATGAGACCTTGAAGATTATCTAGACCAGCTTCATTTTACAAATGATTTAACTGAGGCCCAGAATTTAAGTGACTTGAATAAAGCTTTTACCTTAAGAAATCAACAGATAGGGGGCGGAGCCAAGATGGCGTCTGGAAAGCAGAGACTCACGTGAGCAGCCCCCCAAGTCCCTCCAAAAACCTATAAAAAATGGCTCTGAACCAATTCTAGAACTGCAGAACCCACAAAATAGCATAGGGAAGCAGGGCTCTAGCCCAGGACAGCCTGGATGGTCTCTGGGTAAGGTCTATCCTGCACGGAGCTGGGAGCGGAGGGGAGTTAAGCTGAGCCCACCGTGGGCGATGTAGCCCAACTAGACCGGGAGCCAGGCAAAGCATGCCCTAGTGCCCTGAATCAGTGAGCTGCGGCAATTACCAGACTTCTCAACCCACAAACACCAAGGACAACAGAGTAGGTTAGTGGGAGAAGCTGCTGGTGACTGGGATAGAGTTTGCAGTTTGACCACCACCCCCGGGGGCAGCTTTAGAACTACAGCTGCAGTAGCTTCTGGCCCCAGGCCCACCTGGTGGGAGGAATTAAGTGGCTGATCAGAGCAGGCGTGAAGAGCCTGCTGAAGGTCTAAGTCCAATCCTGGTTGGGGGTTCTTGGGGAAGGAGGAGTGCTGGTGAGGTAGAGCTGGCGCATCCCCCCAGGCGTGGAACATAGAACTCTTTAGTCAACAAGTAGTCATACCCCGCTGAAAAGCTCAAGGGTCAAGTGAGTTGGCTGGGAACATGGCCAAGCAGCGAAAACGCACCCAGATTCAGTTTCAGACTCTGGAATCCTTCTTTGGTGACAAAGAAGACCAAAACATACAGCCAGAAGAAGTCAACAAAGTCAAAGAGCCTACAACAAAAGCCTCCAAGAAAAACAAGAACTGGTCTCAGGCCACGGAAGAGCTCAAAAAGGATTTGGAAAAGCAAGTTAGAGAAGTAGAGGAAAAATTGGGAAGAGAAATGAGAAGGATGAGAGAAAACCATGAAAAACAAGTCAATGGCTTGCTAAAGAAGACCCAAAAGTATACTGAAAAATATACTGAAGAAAACAGCACCTTAAAAAATAGACTAACTCAAATGGCAAAAGAGCTCCAAAAAGCCAGTGAGGAGAAGAATGCCTTGAAAGGCAGAATTAGCCAAATGGAAGAGGAGGTCCAAAACACCACTGAAGAAAATACTACCTTAAAAATGAGATTGGAGCAAGTGGAAGCTAGCGACTTGATGAGAAATCAAGATATTATAAGAAATCAACAGATATCATGTACTTCCTACATACATAGCTCTATGAAGAAAAAGTGTCTAATATAGACTTATGAGGCAGTACCTTCCTGCTTGGCAGACTAAGGAAAGAAAGGATAGGAAACTCAGTGTTAAAACTGTTTGGTGCTAAGAGCAATCAGAGTGAGTTCAGGGATAAGAGAGATCAGCATAGTCTGGGTGAGTGAGAGAAGGCTTCCTGAAAGGGATTGGACTCGAGCTCAGCCTTCATGGACACAGAATAGAATAAGATCATAGATTTACAGATAGAAGGGACTCTGGAGATTGTCTAACTCCCTCAGCTTATAGAAGAGGAAACTGAGGCTCAGAGAAGTTAAGTGACTTGAGCAGAGCCACTAAGCCAGCAGTGGCAGAGCCAAGATATGAATCCAGGTCTTCTGACTCCAAATCCAGCCCTTCCAGTGGAAAAACTGGTTCTCAGGAAGGCAACCAATAAGCATTTACTGTTTGTGCCAGGCATCGTGGTGAGGATACAAAGAAAGGCAAAATCAGGGTCCTGGCCCTCAAGAAGCTTACTTTCTAATAGGGAGACAACATGTAAATGACTGGGTCACACAAGATATAGAACAGAGTAGATGAAAGGTAACATCAGAGGGGAAGGCACCAGTAGCTGGAAGGGCCTCCCTCAGAAGGTGGTATGTGAGCTGAATCCTGAAGAAAGTCACAGTGAGGCAGAGCATTCCAGGTACAAAGGAGCCATCGCAGAGTCATGGGGATGGGAGATGGAGTGTCATGTCTGGGGAAGAGCAAGGAAGCCAGTGTGGCTGGATCACAGAGTATATGGAAGGCAGTGAAGTGTAAGAACCCTGCAGAGACAGAAAGGGGGCTGGTTACAGAGATTTTTAAAATTCCAAAGTGAAAACTCTGTAATTTACCCTAGAAATCACAGGGAACCACTGAGTTTTCGCCAGGGAAGGGGAGTTCACTTAGCAGGGACGGAGTGGGGTGACACATGGCAGCTGAATGAAGGAGAGCCCTGAGGTAGGGAGACAAGGTAGAAGAGACTGCATTGTAATACCCACAGAGAGGCCTGCTGAGGCCCTGAACTACTTACAGGTTTGCAAAGTATTTTATACACATTATCCCACTTCACCATGGGTCACCAACACTCCTGTGAGGTAGGTGCTATTATCATATCCATTTTACAGATGAAGAAACTGAGGTACAGGGGTGAGGTGACTTGTCTAGAGTTATACAGCTAGTGTTGGACATGGGTCTAGGTTGAAGCCCAGGCTGTTCCAACTCCAAATCTAGTGTTCTAATCCATTCTATCCGACTACCTCACAGCCCAAAACACTGATGTACTATTAGCCTACATTCATCAGGCAGGGAATCCAGAACAAGGGAGGTGACTTTCCCTCTTTTGGATGCCCTGGGTAGATCCCACATGAAGAGTCATTCCTGGGCCTCAGAGTTTAAGAATGAACCTGACAAACTAAAGCCCCTCTCCCTAGTATATTTTACCCTTACTACTCTAGGGTACCAATAAACTCCTAATTACTCAATTCAATGGCTTTTTTTATTCAGAAAAAACCTCCAGCAGCTCCCCTTTGCTTCTAGGATGAAATACAAACTCCTCAGCCAGGCATTTAAGGCCTTTCTGACTTACTTCATATTAATCTATCCTCCCTCTGCCCCATCAACTCTCTATTTTCTGGTCAAGTCCTAGACCAGATTGTTCCCTGACCCTTTCCTGGCTCCAATCTTTTTTTCATAGGTATCTATCAGGCCTAGAATTTCCTCCCTCCCCTCTTCTAGCTCCCTTAGAGCCTCAGCTCAGATGTCACCTCTAATGCCTTTCTAATGTCTCCAAGTTGTTGTTTTGTTCTTAAATTATCTTGGTCTGGCTTATAGTAGATGATTACAAATACTTGTTTGAGTGACCATAGAATTGAGATATATAGAAACTTTATGTTGCATCAACCCCCATAGAATAGAAGCTCTCTGAGGGTAGGGGCTGTTTTGTTTTGGACTTTGTTTTCCCAGGCCTAGAACACAGCATT
>CM053622.1:762965012-762983222 GCA_028646595.1 Phalanger gymnotis
ACGCTTGGGCGGATGCACTGCCTCACCAGCACTCCTCCTTCCCCAAGAACCCCCAACCAGGACTGGGCTTAAATCTTCAGCAGGCTCTTCACTCCTGCTCTGATCAGCCACTTAATTCCTCCCACCAGGTGGGCCTGGGGCCAGAAGCAATTGCAGCCATAGTTCTAAAGCTGCCCCACCTCCGCTGCCCCAGGGGCAAGTGGCCGAACTGCAAACTCAGTCACGCAGCTTTTCCCACTAACCTTCTCTGTTGTCTTTGCTCTTTGTGGGTTGAGAGGTCTGGTGGATGCCACAGCTCAGTAATTCAGGATGCTAGGGCACTCTCCACTGGTCTCCTGGTCTGGTAGGTCCGCGTCTGGTTTGTTTGCGCCATGTGCACTGGGCTCAGCTCTGCTCCCCTCAGCTGGGGGGCTGGGAGCTCAGTGTGGGACAGACCTTACCCAGAGACCATCCAGGCTGTCCTGGGCTGGAGCCCTGCTTCCCTCTGCCACTTTGTGGGTTCTGCAGCTCTAGCATTGGTTCAGAGCCATTTTTTCATAGGTTTTTGGAGGGACTTGGTGGGGAGCTCACGCCAGTCACTGCTTCCCAGCCGCTATCTTGGCTCCGCCCCCAGTCAGTTGCATATGTAGATGGGCAGAATCATTAGAGGAGAAATCAACGCACAATCTTCTGTTAATTATTTATTAACTGAACAAACCTTTTTTGTGTGACTTTTTAAAGAGAACATTATAGTTGTATATATTCCCATCATAAATTCCAGTCGTATATATTTGTATATATAAACTGAAAGGCAGCTCAGGACAACAATGGGTTCTATTGATCGGGGGTTACAGACTTAAAAGTTAGGAGGAACTGCCTGGGAGTCACCTGCACAAACAAGCTCTCCACTCCCACTGCCTCCACTATCTCCCTTCTCACCTAGTTTTCTTCAAGCAAGATCAGTGCCCCTCGGTGGCCCCTCCTACAGAAAGTCTACATCCTGATCTAACCTGCTATAAGGGCCTTAGCCCAGAAATTACTTCACACATAATCGCACATATTTGGTTTTTAAATTTTTTTATTGATTCCTTTCATTCATTTTCTAATAGATCTCTTTTCCCACCCCTTGCAACAAAGGTAATTTTTAAAAAGCCAAGCAAAACCAAACAACACATCGCTTGTGTCCAACAGCAGATACAATATTCTATATCCACTGCCCCCCTCCTCTGCAATGAAAGAAATGCATTTTCTACACTCTTCTTCATATTTAAGCTTGGGCATTAAAATTACACAATGTTTAGCTTT
Organism: Phalanger gymnotis; assembly: GCA_028646595.1. Lineage (NCBI taxonomy): Eukaryota > Metazoa > Chordata > Mammalia > Diprotodontia > Phalangeridae > Phalanger > Phalanger gymnotis. Next base: position 762,966,297 of record CM053622.1, read on the forward strand.
TGACTGGTCCGTCCCCCCCTTTGTTGTTTATTGTTTTCCTAGTTCTGCTCATTTCATTTCGCATAATCATTCTTGATATTCATCATTTATTACAATGTAGTAACATTCCATTACATTAATGTACTACGATTTTGTCTATTCTTTCCCCAATAGATGGGCACTTATTTTTTTTCTAAGTCTTTGTTACAATGCAAAGGACTGTTATGGGTATTGAGATATACATGGAAACTTTCTGTCCAAGATCTAATTTGGGTATATGCATAATAGTGGGATCTCTTGAACATTTTGGCCACATTTTTTGCATAATTTTAAATAGTTTTTCCAGCACGTTGGATCAATATACAATTCCACCAACAATGTATTAGCATACTGTATTTCCACAGCACCTCCAATGTTGACTATTCCCATCTTTTGTCATCTTTGTCAATTTGCTGTGTGAAGGGAAACCTAAGAGTTGTTTCAATTTGTATTTCTCTTGTTGCTAGTGATTTAAAACAATCTTTCTTTGGTTGTTAATAGCTTGTAATTCTTCTTTTGAAAGCTATATTCTTTGCCCATTTGTCCACTGGGGAATGACTCTTGGTCCTACATATTTTTATTCATTCCTTACATATTTTCGATATAAAACCATGAGATGACTGATGCAAAGTTTCCTCCAAGTTTCCGTTCTGTGGAAGATGGGATGCCATGCATGTAGAAGAGCAAATAAAGCACAGTGGAAAAAATTGAGAGGTTATGAGGGAGAGTAATGTGAAATCGATCTAGAAAGAGAGCCTATAGCCACACGCTAAAGGATTTTAAATGCCAGGCTGAAGATTTTATATTTTATCCTTGTGTCGAGGCATATGTAGTATAATAGAAAGGGCTAGCTGAGAATCAGGAAGCCCTGGATTCAGATCCTGCCTCTAGACACTGACTCTGTGACCTGGGACAAGTCCGTGCTCCAGACAAGTTGCATGGGTGGAGGGAGTGTCCCTGAAGTCACATGTCCAGTCTCTCCTCCTATCTTAGAGGTAACAAGAAGCCATTGAAGCTTTTGAAGCAGGATAATAACTTGGTTAGACTTATACCTTAGGCATATTAAATCCGTCTGTTTGTGGGAAGAATGGAGAGGAAAGATGCTGAAGAGAGACTAGTAAACTATTGTAACAGTCCAGGCCAGAAATAACCCACAGCAGAACTAAGAAGGTGGCCATACTTTACAGGCAGGAAGAAGGGAACATAAGTGAGAGATGTCATGGAGTTGAATCAACAGGACTTGTCAACTTCATGATATGGAAAGGAAAGAGAAGCAGCCTCTCTGAGGCTCAGTTCCTCATCTAGAAAACGGGGTAAAGAAACCTGCTGTACAGTCCTCACAGGAATGTTGTTAAGTTCAATCAAGACAATTACATGAAGCATTTTTGACACCTTAAAGCACTATATAAATGTTTAAAAAAAAACCCAGTTTCCTTCTTAATCTAGCTGTGTTGATTTTGTTTGCACAAAACTTTTTAATTGCATGTGATCCAAATCACCTATTTTATCTTGTGATCACTTCTGTCCCTAGTTCAATAAAGAATTCTCCCCCAGGACACACAGTACTGCACGGACCATTGGATTTGACTGATGCCTTGATTAATTTTGCTGAACTGCTTTCCAAAGCCCCCGATGATGCCCCCCTTTCTTTTTTTAAAAAATTCCCTAGAAGGGAAAGTTCTTTGGCTGTAGGAGGGAAAAAGGATAAATTAGGAAGTGAAGGTGACGTACAAACAAAACACATCAACATGTTTTCCAGCCACTGTTATAAAGGATACATTCGTTCATTTTCCTCCAATTTTTTTGGTGACCATTTACTTTGTATATCGTTTATGTTTATTTTTCGGTGCATGTATTGTTTTCTCACAACAAAACATGAGTCCTGTATGGACAAGAACTGTTTGTTTTTGTCACCCTAAAGCCTAATACAGTGAGTAGGGGTTGAATAAAAGCTCATTGAAAGAATAGAGAGTAATGCTATACAACATACACAAAAGCAGTTCTCCAGCCTTTGCTTGAAGAGCTCCAGGGAGGGTGTGCTGCTATCTCCCGAGGCATAAAGACATCCGTCTGGATAACATTAATCATTAGGAGGTTTTCCTTGTTTTAAGCCTAACTTAGATACTGCAACTTGCATTCTTTGTTCCTAGTTCTGTCTTTTCGGATCATATATTCAGTAGGGCCTTCTTAGGACACTTACGGAGGGCTCTCATGTCCGGCTAAGTCTTCTCCAACCTAGCTATTCCCAGGTCCTTCAGCTGATCTTCATATGGCATGAATCCAAGGCTTTTAAACATCCTGGCTGCCTTCCTCTGGATACTCTCCAGCTGACCAATGTCCCTACCACAGCCGTCACCCAGAGAAATCCCCACTGTGGAGTAGGCATCTGCTCTCCCTGCCACCAGCACTACCAACAGCCAACCAACTTTGACCAATGGGTGGGCAGGTCAGCCTAGGTAAAGCAGGAAGGCATTCAAAGGGAGAAACAAGAAAAAGGGTTAAGCCGCTGCCACCATCTGGATCAACACCGTGCTCAAAAGCCCTGAGAAGAGCACTGCCCCCAGTCCTCTGGCCCTGCTTGGGCATGGCCCCTGCATCTAAGGCAGCAACTCCTGTGGAGTCACTCCCTATCCCCCCCATTAACTGCAGACGAACTACCATCTATAGGCAGGTGATAGCAGCATCTCTCAGACCACAGGCCCTGCAACCATCATCCTTTGTGAAGATGAGACCTGGAAACTCACTGTACAGGTGCTGCAGCCTGTGCTCCCAGAAACCATAGCTACCAAAGGTTCAGAAACCAAAGCTTTCACCATCAAAGACCGTGGCACTATCAAATGGTTTGATTTTTATCAATGGAAATAGATGATGTACCATCTGCTTTGTCCTCTAAAGACCACTGGGTCTTTCCATTTAACTTGTACTGAAACCTACAACATGGGCTGTTTCCCCCCATTAGACCATGAAGATCCAGAGAGAGTGACTGTCTTCTTCTTCTATTTGTGTTCTCAGCACTTAACCTATTACTTTGCACATAGTAAGTACTTTATAAACGTTCATTCATTCATTACTAAAACTTACTAACTGTAACTACCGAACACCACAAACTTGAACTATCATCTCTTTAGCTTGACTTCACATTTATCCCTATTCAATTTCATTCTAATAGATCTGGCCCAATCTTTCTGACCATGGGCCATCTGACATGTTGGCTTTCCCTTGAAGCCCTATGTTATTTAAAAATTTGTTGAGTGTGTCATCTATGGTTTATCCAGGTCCTTGATAAAAATATTAAATAGCACAGATCCAAGCACATAGGTAGGGAGGCCTCTCAGATAAAAGTTCAAGAATAGGGGCAGGGTTGAAGGGAAAGGGGACAAGGAAGGAGAAGGGGGTATGGCTAACACATAGATAGCTCCTTGAATTGCGAAAGACTGGCCTTAGAGTCAAGATGACCTGAATTCAAATCCTGCTGCAGATACTTAGTAATCATTTAGCCTCTCAGGTTCTCTCTTCATTTGTAAAACTGGAAAATAATAGTACCTACCTCACACGGTTGCTGAGAGAAGCAAATGGAATAATACTTGTAAAATATTTTGCAAACCTTAAAACACTAAGGTATTATTATTGGTGATAGCAATAATAATAAGAATCCTGAAAAACCAAAATATTTTCCAGACTATGACACAGCGTAATGAAAGTTAACAACATTAAGGAAAATCAAGTCAGTTTCAGAAGACTGTCACTGCTTCAGGATTTCTATCATTTAAGGAGTCTGACAAAGACTGCCTGTTCTACCAATAGAAAGGGAAGGAGAGGTGTCATCTTCAGATTTTCTTTTATACAGGATTTGGTGTTAAGATTTTACCATTAGCACCAATGTTTTTATTTCACAGAGTACAAAGAGAAGGATTCCGAGGGAGACTATCCAAATGCTCCTATTTGCAGATGACAATGTACCAGCTTCACTGAAGCCTAGAATACTATAAAACCTCTGGAAGGAAAGCCACCAAAAATACCCAAGAGATAAAGAGAAACCCCTAAGAAGGCTAATAAAGTGACTACACAGCACATGTTGCCAGCACCATGACTCAGAAGTGGTCAGCTGTCCACAGATTACTTTGGCAGATATGACTTTGACAGTGTGCCTCAGAAAGTCAATGAGCTGTGTCCAGAAGTCAGTAGGAAGAGAAGACAGAATTACACTGTATTGGAGAAAATGTTCTATCTTTTCAATTATACACAGTTGCTCACTGCTGTAAGAGCCCACCTTCTCATGATCAGCATTCTCCCAGTGATGACAGATGCCTATGATTATGGAGCATCACATTCTTTGGAGAATCAGATAACAAGTATATCAAACTCGCTCAATCACTGGCATGATTTGCTCTTTTTGTCGATGTGATTGATTGGCTGTCTTGTAGTATCTCAAGTTTGGCTTTTTCTTGGTTTTCTTTTCATGAAAAACAAATCTATTTTTCCTCTGATTTTCTCCTCTACTTTTTTCATGTGTTCGTCTTCTGGGATCATTTTCTAGAGGAAAATTCTTCTGTTCTTCCTAAGTGCTCTGCAATCTATATCCACTCTCAAATCCCTTCCTCCTCAACACTGACTCCAGTCTAGCCCAAGGGGCCCAATTGGTGACATCCTACATGCATTGCCCATGCCCTTTTAACCTTCTTTCAGGCTATTTCCATGATCTGGAATGACCTCACCCTTTCTTTTTTGAAAAACTTTTTGCTAATGAACAAGCAAAGTCAAGCAAAACAAATCCACACATTTGCCGTGTCCAAAAATGTCTCTCGTTCTGCACCTGTCATCACTGTCAGGAGGACCTTGCCTCTTCCTTCCAATTCTCCACAGATCAATGGCCCATTTAAGCCCTGTCTCTTCCATAAATCTTTCCCTTACTGTCCTATTTGACCTATCACTTCTTTGAATAATTTAGCAACTGATTTTTATCTTTTGTATTATTTTCTAGTTGTTTCTCACCTGAAACTCTTGTCCTCTTAACTAGGAAAGGAACTTCTTGAGGGTGGGGACATCCACATGGTGGAGGGGAAAGAGTACTGTAGGAAGGACAGACCTGACCCTGAATCCCATCTTGAAGACTTGCTGGCTGAGTGACCACTGACCTCAAGCCTTTGTTAAATAAAGACAATAAACTGGTAGTATTTGCCCCACATAGTAGATGTGAAGATACAATGATAAAATGGACATAAAGTTCTTTGAAAACCTCCCAGTGTTATGTCAATGTCCTCCTCCCCACCCCCACCTCGTACAGAGGCTGAGCACAGAACAGGCTCACTGGGAGTAAGGCTTCAACACTTTGAGGAGTGCTGGTTTTCTCTATGTCAGCACACTGTTCCCCAATGCAGATTACCACTCCTTTGTGAATTAGCTACCTTCGTCCTCAAAAAGATCATCCCCTAGAGGTCAGCCTCCTCTTAATGAGCTGCTAAAGTACACAGTACACCTACAGTGAAAACTCTGGGTCAGAACTCTGTGTTGCAGCTGTTAGAACCTCAGGATTACAAGGAGTCGCCAGAGAAAAACAGAGTACAATAACGATGACTCTTGTACAACTCTCTACAGTTTCTGCAGCTCTTTACAATTTGAGAGGCAGATTACTAGATGTCTGACCCTGGGGAAGTCACTTCACCTACCTGCCTCAGTTTCCTCACTTGTAAAGTGAGAACCTAAAATACTGACCCTACAGAGTTGTTGTGACTAAATCGTCACATAAACATGATTTACTATTTTGATAAAAGCATTTTCCCATGAGAGGAAGTTTCGATGAGCAGAATGCTGAACCTGGAGTGGGGAATCACCCAAGCTCAAATTCCACCTTGAACCATTAGCTATGTGACATGGCACACTGGGGAAAAAAAAATAGCCTCAGGAGTCAAAAGCACTGGATTCAAATTCCAGCTCTGCCACATACTGTGTGACCTTGGGCAAATCACCTGATTTCTCTGGGACTCAATTTTCCTCATCTGTAAAATGAAAGCCTTGGACTCAGTGCTGTCTTAAGGTAAGGCCTAAATCTATACTAGTACAAATACATACACACAATCTATATACATGGTAAATAGGAAAGAATCAAGAGATGGAAGACAGGAGGGATTGGGGAAGTCTCCCTGTACAAAGCTGGATTTTACCTGGGACTTGAAAGAAGATAAGGAAGCCAGGAGGCCAAGATGAGGAGAAAGAGCAATCCAGACACAGCAAACAGCCAGAGAAATCAATCAATTAATCGGTAAACATTTATTAAGCGCCTACTACGTGCCAGGAACTATGCTAAGTGCTACGGATACAAGAAGATGCAAAAGATCCTGCCTGTATCAGTGGAGGGAGTTTCCACACTGAGAGGTACCTGCCCTGGTAAAATTACAGGGTGGCTGCAACAGCCTGTCCTCATTGTCAGGGTTGTCTTATTTTACTATAGGGGGAGCATGGTACAAGACGTACACCAATCAATAAATATAGAGTAATTGGAAACTGAGAGGAACTAAGGCTGGGGAGATTGGGAAAGGTTTCACAGAGGAGCTGATCCTTGAAGGAATCTAAGGATTCTGAGAGGCAAAGATGAAGAGGAAGTGCATTCATTCTGGGGGTGCAGGGCAGTTTGTACAAAGGTACAGAGGTCAGGGATGGAACATCACATTGGGGAACTTCCAGGAGTCCAGTGTGATTAGAATAGGGGTGGGGAAACTGTAGCCTTGAGGTCGCATGTGGCCCTCTAGGTCCTCAAGTGTGTCCCTTTAACTGAATCTAAACTTCACAGGACAAATCCCCTTAATAAAAGGATTTGTTCTCTAAAATTTGGACTCGGTCAACAAGGCAGCAGGTTTCCCACCCCTGGGTTAGAACATAAATGGGGGGGGCACATAATTGTCTATGTTTGTTTGCCTGCCGGCTCCTGTAACAACAATGTTACTAGCAGCTGCTGTGAAGGTGTAAGGCCAATAACACCAGCAGATAGGAGGGCTGCTAGCACATGTTCTTTGAGCTGCTTTTCTAAGGCAAGCAACTTTAAGGGATTAACAATCTCACTTTAATCAAACATCCGTATATCATTCACTGCGTTCAGGGGGAAAAGTCAGAACCCTGAACTTCAGATGAAACACAAACAGAAATTATAAGCAGAAATTATATAAACAGAGCAAATAACACAAATCAGCAGACAGGGCTTCTGTCTATCTATAGGAATACATAATTACCAGAGAGAGAAGCGTTAATATTTGCGTTTTCAAGGGGGGGGGAGGGGGGAAGGGGGCTCCTTAACCTAGAGCCTTGTTTGGCAAAATCACAATAATGCTCTTCCAATGAATGAGCCCCAAAGCAAAATGCTAACCTCGGAGTATATATACACTTCTTCAGAGTCAGAGGGCGTGTGACTTAGGCTTTCTTGTGACTCAAAGCAGGTCATCAAAGGCTCTTGATTCAAAGACTTCTGACTGAAACAAAGGCAAGGCTCAATCAAAGGTACTTGATTACTTTAGTGCTGAGAAGCACTCCAAAACAAAAAACAGCAAAAAGTCCTACCTTGCTGGTCATTACATCTCCCCAGTTGGAATGAAAGTTTCTTGAGAGCAGGGATCAAATGAATGACTGTCTGCCTCAAAGGAAACGAAATGTATTGAAATAAAGTTTACCAGACTATTAAAAACAAACAAAAAAAAGCCAGAAGTTCATAGATCTCAGGTTAAGAACTTCTCTTCTAGAATAAAATATAAACTTTTTTTTGAGGAAAGAGAGGGAGAAGTTATGACTTACTCTGGTCACATAACTTGTAGTGGTAGTGGTGGTAGTAGTATTAGTAGTAGTGGTGGTGGTGGTAATAGTAGTAACAATAGCTAGCATTTCCATAGCACTTAAAAGTTTGCAAAGCGTTTGTATTTGGAAAACATTTTATCCTCACAACCCTGGGAGGAGGGTTATTATCCTCATCTTATGAAGACAGACAGATGAAATGACTCACCCAGGGTCACAAGCTAATAAGTATCAGGGGCAGGATTCAAACTCAGGTTGTCTTCCTGACTCTAAGTTCTATGCTCTATGCATTGTATCACCCACGTAAGAGACTGAGGCAGGATCTGAACTCAGGTCCTCCTGATTCAAAGTCCTGGGCTTTATCAACCACTTTTACTGAAGGAAATACTATGTATACAAATAAGTGAATGTATGATATATACAAAATCAGTGTAATTGCTCACAGTGGGGGAGCTCTACCAAGAAGGGAATGGATGGTCAAGAAAGACATTTATGGAGGGTTGGCTGGGGCTGGGGGGGGGAAGTGAGCTAAAACTTGAAAGGGAGGGAGAGGTTTTAAAATAGAGAATTGAGAAGGGAGTATATTCCAGGTATGTGGGATAAACTTGGGCAAAGGAATAATAAGAAATGGAAATGCCACATATGGCAGATAGCAAACAGGTCAGTTTAGCTGGATTACAGAATACAAAATGGGGAGTAACTATAACATGAGCCTGAAAAGACAGGCTGGCCATCAGGAAGAGCTTTCAATGTCAAAAAGAGAAGTCTGTATTTTATTCTAGAACAGGAGTTCTTAAGCTGAGATCCATGAATTATTTTTTTTGAATAATCTGGTAAAATGTATTTCAATACAACAGGTTTCCTTTCTGGCAGAAAGCCATTTAGTTGACAAGTATTTATTGAGGACCATTCTGTACCAGGCACTGGGCTAAGTGATATAGATACAAATAAAGACAAAAGAAAATACTTCCTGTCCCTGGGGAGCTCACAGGGCTAATGGGGGGAGGCTACCTGCAAACAACTAGGTACAAACAAGATGGATGTAGGATGAATAGAAAATAATCAACAGTCTGAAGACACTAGATTTAAAAGAGAGTAGCAAAGGCTTTCTGTAGAAGGTAGGATTTTAGCTGGGACTTGAAAAAAGCCAGGGGGTTGAGATGGGAAGGCAGAGCATTCCAGGCATGGGAGACAAGGGGAAAATGTATGGAGCCAAAGATAGAATCCCTTGTTGGAGGAACAGCAAAGAGGCCAGTGTCACTGGATAAAAGACTATATGGAGGGGGTTGTATCTGGCACGCATACTAGCATAGGCAGGATAGCTATTAGCATAGGTTCTTAGATCTGCTTTACTAGGAAAGACAATCATTTAAAGGGTCAATAATCTTTAACATTCACTAGTTCAGGGGAAAAGTCAGCACCCTGAATTTCAGAGAAAATACAAGCAGAGAAATAAAGACCAACAGACAGGGCCCTACTTTCTAAATCAAAGCAATATTGCTATATACTTTACATACATCACTGGATTTTTACCTCTAAGCAATCAGGGAGCTCTGAACATAAGGCCACTCAGAGTCTCAACTAGGGAATCACAAGGTCCTTCTGCTAAGTGAGGCCCCAAAGCAAAACCTCAGAGTATATATACACTTCTCAGAGCCAGAGAGCATCACAGCCCTCATGGCTCAGTGCCTAATTAGAAATTAGCAAAAGGTGTGAGCCTTCCTACAACAAGGCTCCCCCAAGCCAGCTTCCCTTAATGGGCTCCATGTGAGACCAATTAATGGGGAAGATCTTCCCACTCCATTAACATCACAGGGGTGGAGTGTGTAATGTGTAAAAAAGACTGGAAAGTGAAAGGGGGTACCCTGAGGGAGATAGGTTAGGAAGGGCTTGGAATGCCAGAGGATATTTGTTACTGAAAGTGATAGGGAGCCAGTGGAGTCACTGAATAGGGGAGTGACTTGGTAGGACTTGCACTTTAGGACAGCTGAATAGAGGGAGGGATTGGAGTGGGTTGAGACATGAAGCAGGCCAACCCATGAGCAGCTATTGCAATAGGTCCAGGGGCCCGAAGGGGCGTGTTCCAGAGATGCTGCAAAGGTGGGAGGGGTGAGAGATAGTGAGCAGTCCGGAATGATTCCTGGGTTGTCAGCCTGAAGGACTGGGAGGATGGCGTGGTCGTCCTCTACAGTAAGCGGGATGGTGTGTGAATGGAGGGAGGTTTGGGGAGAAAGACAACGAGTTCGGCGACAGAGTCAGAAAGACCTGAGTTCGATCCACTTACTGGCTGTGTGCCTCGTACCTCTGTCTACCTCAAATGCCAAATAACAGCACCTACCTTGCAGAGTTGTTGTGAAGCCCCAATTAAATAATACTCGTAAAGGGCTCAGCGCAGTGCCTGGCGCTTAATAATTGCTTCTTTCCTTCCTTTGTAATTTTGCTCATTTAAACAGATGACTCTTAGGAGGCTTCACGAGAATGACGGCCAAAACGGTCCCCGACATAAACAAGGTTCGAAACCCCCGTGTCCGAGAGGCAATAGTACCAGACGATTATTTTAGAGGGTGAGGGGCGTGCTCACGGTCGAATCAGTGTTTGGGGAATGTCACTTTTGCAGCTGGGTGGAGGATGGACTGGAGAGAGGGGAAGGTCTGGGGGCAGAGCAACTGCAGTATAGGAGAGGGAGATCAGAACCCAGGACTCTTGGCTGCAAGCCCGGGGCTCTATCCACTGAACTTTGGAGGCATTCTGTTTTCCGAAGCTGGAGACTGGAAGCTCCTCACTGGCAGAGGGCTAGAATTCTCAGAGCGCGGCACACAGCAGGCGCTTAATAAATGCTTGTTGACTGACTGATCTCTCGGCCAACGGACGGAACCACAAGCCTCCCATGATGGGGAAAAAGGAAAGTCGGTCTAGCCAGGGCCGCAAATACACAGTCCCGGCTCGGGATCCCCGCACGCATGCACACCCACAGCTCCAGGCAGGCCCCAAGACAGCCCCCCACACACACTCACTCAGCAGTCCGCTGGGTACAGGATCTAAGAGGATGCCGCCATGAAGCTCTCCGAGCACAGCCAATAGCACGCCGCCGTTCCACACAGCCAATCCGTTAGCCACCGCCCATCAGGCACCGCGCGCTCGCGAAGCCTTTCCCCCGGACGCAATGACCAATCGTAGATTGATTCCAGCGGTGACAGCGCGGTTTCCGACCCAATCAGAAGAAGCAAGGAAAAGTTAACAAAAGTAGTCTTCACAGGAAGTTTAATTTCGTTTCCCTTCCCCACATATAGCAGCCAATCACAGCCCGATGTTTTCCGTAAAGGCCTCGGCCTTTGTCCAATAAGAAGGGGTAAGAAGCAATTAACTATTCTCCCCTTGATCAGGAGCACACGCAGGAAATTGATTGGACCAGCATAGGACGGAAGTTCCTGGGTGGGAGGGGACAATCTTAGCCAATGGAAACCGGGCTGTAGACCTTAGCGCGGCCTGTGGACTGAGCGGCGCGGACGACTTGAGGCGGCCATGATCGAGCAACACAAGCGGAAGGGCCCGGAGCTGCCTCTGGTTCCCCTCAAGCGGCCCCGACATGAACTGCTGTTGGGAGCAGCGGGGCCGGGGGCTGGGACCGGGCCTGCTGCGGGGCAGCAGCCACCGCCAGGGGCCCTGCTACAAGCGGTAAGAGAGCTAGCGGGAGGACCCGGCCCCGTCCCCGTCCAACGAGTCCTGTCAGATCTCGTCTCTTCCTCCCTTTCTCCCCCTCTTTTCCTCCCCCACCTCCTCCCTCTTCTTCTGCCTCAGATCCCCCCTCTTCTTCCTTTTCCTTCCTTTTTTCCTCCCCATCCTCTTCCTCGAACTCCTGCCCTTCCTTTTCTCCATCCTTCTCCGACTGTCAGAACTAGAAGGGACTTCAGAGAGACCATCAAAGCCCAGCTCCATCACCTTAAAGAGAGGGAAACTGAGGCTCATAGGTTGTCAGAGCAGAAAGCGACCTTAGACATATTCTGAGCCAGAACCCTCACTTTGCAAATGTGAACCCGAGGCCCAAAGGGCTCATAGGGGACCATCCAGCGTCCCCTTCAAGGTGGGGGGGCACTTTAGCTGAGAGAAATCTCAGCATCTTTCCAGTGCTGCCCATTTTCAAATACTTAGTTCTCAAAGTTAGGATTTTTGTTGTTCTACTGAGATGAAATCTGTATATTTCCAATCAATTCTAGTTGGGGGTGGAGGGGAACAAGCAGAAAAATCTTTTCTATGTGATAGTCCATTCAATATTTGAAAACATCACTGGTACCTCCTCACTTGCTGCTAAAGAAAGCTGGAAAAAAAATCACAAAGTCATGCCTATTGGGTCCAGTACAATATGCTGCATAACTTCAATTGGCCTTCAGTGCTACAAGACAACACTTTTACACCTCCCTAATTGACTTACTATTCTGCTCTTCATGGCAGCTTCTTCAAAAACTTTTCATCCTTCCTCAGGCTTCTCGTGGCTTCCCTTCCCCTGTTCTCAGCTAAGAATGTTGGTTCCTATTTTGCAGGAAAAATACTCTCTCCAAGCTCTTTCTTTTCCCTTCCTCATTTCATATCACACATATGTGTGCCACTATCTCCTCCTTCACCCTCATTTCATATCATTCATATGTCTTCTGCCTCTATCTCCTCCACCCTCATTTCATATCACTCATATGTCTTCTGCCACCATCTCCATTTCATATCACTCGTATGTCTTCTGCTCCTATCTCCTTCATCCCTCTCTCACACGATGAAGTGACCCTTTTTTTTCAACATAGGATGCATTTATTATTTGCAATTTTCAGTACATCAGTAAAATAATTTTGGGAAGCATCTATTTTGATACATGCTTTGAAGACACAGGGATAAAATTATATAATTCTTGCCATTGAAAAGGAGAAAGTTTAGCAATGGGGAAAAAAAAGGTAATTTCCTAAATTGCTGTTTGTGTTTTGAACGTGAGCTTCTGAATAGGTCTGTAGACTTGAGTCATGTGGTGGAGAATCTAATATATATATACATATATAAATATATATATGCATATATATTTATATATTTACATATATATACATGTATATACACATACATATCTAATCTAATATATATACATATATAAATACATATATGTATATATATTTATATATTTACATATATATATATACACATACATATATATTTTCCCTTGACTCTGGCTCCTAATTTTATCAGGTGAAAAAAAATTAGATACCTACACTTTGAGTGTGTTCTAATGGCGGAAAGGTTGAAAACACTTAGTTTAACTTAAATTGCATTCAAAGCTTGGCCCTGATTTAAGCAAGTATCTGTTTAGCTACAAAGAATGGGAGTATTTCCATATCATCCTTTACCCCAGTGGTTTACCATGTCAGGTACTATTGCTAACACCATTTGGACAAAGACCTGTTTGGGTCCTCAAAAGTACATCTTCTAGGGGCCCTTTTCCTTGCCAAGGCTAACGCTTCCTCCTGCACCTGTGATCATATTCTGTCCCATCTTTTCCAGGTGCTTGCTCCTTCTGTCGTCCTCTCACTTATCTCTCACAATCTTCAACCTCTTCTTCTCTATTGGTGGTTTCCTTGCTGCCTGCAAACATGCTCTCCCATCCTGAAAAAACCCTCACCTGATCCAATTTTCCCTTCTAGCTGTTTTTCTCTGTCTTTTCTCCTCGTGGCTAAACTCTTTGAAAAGGTTATCTTCCACTTCTTTCCTCTTACTTTCTTAACTCTCTAGTCTGTTTTCAGAGCTCATCACTCAACTGAAACCTCTCTCTCCAGAGTTACTAATGATCTTTTATTTGGCAAATCCAATGGCCCTTTCTCAATACTCATCCTTCCTGACCTCTCTTCAGCCCTTGATTCTGTTGATCACCCTCTTCTTTGGAATAGCACTCCCTCTTCTACCTTCTCTCCTACTTCTTCTCTACCTTCTGAGTGCTCCATCTCAGTCTCTTTTCCTGGATTCTCTTCCAGGTCACACTCCCTAACTGGGAGGGCCCCATAGGACTTTGTCTTGGGCCCCCTTCACTTCTCCCTTTATACTGCTTCACTTGGTGATCTCATTAATCATTTCTTTGCTAACAATTCTCAAATCTACCTATTCTACAGTAATCTTTCTGCTGAGCTCCAGTCTCACATCTCCAACCATCAGATCTCTTGTGACTTCTCTCACATATGCCCATTTCTCTCCTCTGACATTGCCAATACACCAGTACAGGTCTCCATCATCTCAAAGCTGGACTATTGCAGTAAATACTGGTTGGTCTCACTCTCACCCCTCCAGTCCATCCTCCATTCAAATGTCCAAGCGTTCTTCCTGAAGTGCAGGTCTTACCATAACACCCCCATTCAATAAACTACAATGGTTCCCTATCATCTCCAGTATCAAATAAAATCCTGTGTCAAATTCAAAGCCCCTCGTAACCTAGTGCCACCTTCCTGCCCATTCTCTTTATTATGTTTTACACAACCCTCCAGTGACACTGGCCTCCTAACTCTTCCTCGAACGAGACCATCCAATTCCCAACCTTGGGGATTTTCACTGCTTGTCCCTTCCATACCTGGAATGCTGTCCCTCCTAATCTCTACCTCCTGGTTTTAAGTCTCAGCTAAAATCCCACCTTCTACCCGAAGCCTTTCCCACTCTCCCTTAATTCTAGGGCTTTCCCTCTTTTGATTATTTCCTGTTTATCCTGTACATAGCTTGTTTTTACATAAGTGTTTGCATGTGGTCCCCCTCATTAGACTGGGATCTCCTTGAAAGCAGGGACTATCTTTTATCTTTGAATCCCCATCGGTTATCACAGTTCCCAGCACCTAGCACTCAACACTTAATAAATGTTTATTGACTAACTGAAAAAAAGTTTGGGCATAAAAAAGATCTTATGATCATAAATTTTAGCAATTAAAAGGACCTTAGATACCATCTGGTCCTGTCCTCTAATTTTTAATGGGAGAAGCTGAAGCCCAGGCTGTGGAATTGACCTGTTCAAGGTAATATGAAATTTGAAGGAGCCAGGCCTCAATCCTCGGGTCTTTGACCACAGTACTACCCTGTTGTCTATGGAGAAAAGAAGATGAGAACTGTGCTGTATGCCTGATGTTGGCACAACCCTTTTAACTTAGGAGCATATGATTTAGAGCTAGGAAGAACCTAGGCCACCTCTTCAGTTTACACATTAAGTTGTTCCTAGGTAGCAGAGAGGGAATTTGAACTCGTGTCTCCTAATTCCAGTTCCAGGGCTCTTTCTGTTTTATAAACCAGCCCAGGTGATCTCCTTGCTTATTTACATTTTTTACGCCTCGAATAAGCCTATTTATACTCCAGTGTATTTGTCAGGTCCTCGTGTTGTGTATTGGTGTTTTGTCACCTTAGTAGACTGTGAGGTCTTTGAGTATAGTGATGGATGTCCAGTGAGAGGCTGCCCAGCAGAGGACAGAGAGCGTTAGTTTGGGCATCAAGTAGCTTGGATTTAAGTTGTGGCCTGTTATTAGCTGTGTGGCCTTGGACAAGCTTTTTTGACTCTGAGACTCTGTTTCCTTGTCTATAAAATAGGAACAATAATGTAATTTCCCTACTTCACGGAGTTACCATGGGGAAAGAGCTTTGCAACCTTAAAGGCTATAGAAATGTGAATTGCCACTTATCTAAACTTTTTTATCTCAGCCATGATATAGTCACAAGTTAGATACTTCGTGTTTGTTGATTGACTTCTTGGTATTGGAATATATGAGACTGTTTTCAATCAGTAATGTTTTGGTTATACCATAGAAACCCTTTTAATACTTCAAGAATATGGCTTCATCTCTTTGGCGATAGTAAAGCTCACTTCTGTGTAGTGCTCTAGGATTATTTACAAAGAGTAAACTGAGCCTCAGAGAAGTTAAGCAACTTACTCATGGCCCATACAGTTAGTAAGTGTTAGAAGGAGAAGGTTGCACCCAGGCCTTACTGGCTTCAAATCTGGGACTCTCTCCATTGGACCATGCTTCTTCTTCAGTGAGTTCTCCTTAATTGATGCAGGGATATAATCCCCTCTGTGCCTTCTCTGTCTTTTTTGCTGCTTCATCGATCTGCCGTGCCTTAAATTTTGGTGTTCTGCAAAACTCCGTCTTTGACCCTCTTCTCACTAGACTAGATTATCACTCTTTTATTGATCTTATCCACCAGCATAGATTCAATTATCATTTCCATGCAGCTGACTCTCTTGTCTGTATACTTAACCCTAATCTTTCACCTGGACTCCAGACCCAGCTCAGCAGGTATCTGCCAGATACTTTAATGTTCCATTAGTGCAAATTCAATTTTCCCAAAATGGAGCTCATCATCTCCTAAATACACCCCTCCTTAAAATTTCCTATTTTTGTTTCCTTTTACTCATCTAGATTCATAACCTTGGAACCATCCTTGACTTCTCCCTTTCCCATGTATTGGTTGGTTGGTTGGTTGTTGTCGTCCTTCATTCTCAAAGAAGACCAAAATGACATCACAATATTCATTCATCAATATTCATTATGTACGATTGTGGCTAACCAGACCACTACGAACTCAGAATGCTCTACCAAGGTCAGGCACAAATAGTCTGTGTGAAAATTTGGCGTGGATACTCTAAACTTGTGCATCCTGCCTTTCCTTTGAGCTGTTTCGATTCTGCTTTGCTCATAGAACACAGCATGTGCTCTGATGTGGGCACGTCATGCTGAGCAGTCCTGTGCCAGTGTCTTTCATGTCACACAATCAGTTCCAAAGTCCTTAAGAGAGACCTTGAGAGTGTCCTTGTATCGCTTCTTCTGACCACCATGTAAACTCTTGCCTTGTGTGAGTTCTCCATAAAATAAGTCTTTTTGGCAAGTGTATGTTTTGCATTCAAAAGTGGCCAGCTGTGTAGCCCATCAGAGTTGCGCTTTCTGAAGCAGAGTCTGAATGCTTCGAATGCCTTTCCCACCTTGCTTCCATGCTTTTTCCATTCCAACCCATTCTCTGTACAGCTGCCGAGATCCTCTTTTTTTTTTTAATTTATTTTTGACATGTTTGGTTTTCAGCATTGATTTTCACAGGCGTTTGAATTACAAATTTTCTCCCCCTTTTCCCCCCCCCCCCCCCCCA
>CM053622.1:762983722-763001263 GCA_028646595.1 Phalanger gymnotis
GTGGAGCCCTGCTTCCCTCTGCCACTTTGTGGGTTCTGCAGCTCTAAAATTGGTTCAGAGCCATTGTTTTATAGGTTTTTGGAGGAACTTGGTGGGGAGCTCACGCCAGTCACTGCTTCCCAGCCGCCATCTTGGCTCCGCCCCCAGCCGAGATCCTCTTAAGGTAGATTTCTGACTATGTTACTCCCTTTGTGCTCCCTATTACATTATAGATAAAGTATAATCTCAACCCTCCACAATAGGATTCCCACTACCGTTATTTGTTAAAAAAAATTTTACTGGTGCTTTTTAAAAACATCTGTCTCATCCTATTAATCTGCCCCTCCTTCCCATAGTACTCTCATATAATAAAGAAGTAGTTTCAGAAAATAGATTGGCGCATCACCTACGTCTGCGGAGTGCAGCATTCCACTTAGACTGTCTGTTGCTTCTCTGTAGGAAGGTCACCAACCAATACTACCATAAAGGCAGTGTGGTGCAGTGGAGAGTGTGCTAGACTAGAGCCATCTGCGATGTGAGGGCAATCCCAGCCCCTCCTCTTGCTAGCTCTAGGACTGTGGGCAAGTCACTGGACCTCTCTCTGGCCCTCAGTTTTCTCACCTAGAAAAATAGGAATAATACCTAGAGTACTTTCCTTATAAGGTTGTTGTGAGGGCCAAATGAGATAATATGAGTGGGGTGTGATGTACAGATGTCAGTGATTATTGTGACTCTGCCGCTCTGGATAGGTTATATTCCAGCTGTGCCCGATTACCAGATGTGGCTTTTGCTGTCTCTTACTTCTGTCGTCCCCTATTCCTAGAGGGTACACCTTCCTTGTTTCTACCTTTCGTAATCTACATTTTCCTTCATCTTGACTGCATCTGCCATGAAAACTCAACCTGCTTTTCCAGAATCCTGTCACTCCCAGCTATTAGTGCCCCCCCATATTATATTGAATTGACTTATCTCTGCATGTTATATGCCCCTGTCTCCAAGAAATGTAAGCCCCAGGTTTCATTTTTGTCTCTGTATCCCTAGCTTCCAGTGTTACACTTCACCCATGGTAGAAGCTCAATAAATACATGATGAATTGAATTAGTAAGCAGTTGAGCAAGTTACTGTAGCCAAACTTTTCAAAACAGATTGACGTATTTTATCTCATTTTATTGGCACAGCAGCTCTGTGAGGTCGCCAGGACAGTTGTTATTCTCTGCATCTAACCATTTAACAGATCATCTAAATTGAGTTAGTGGCGGAATCTGTTTTATATCTCTCTGTCACACACACACCCCCTATTCAATAAACTTCAGTAGCTCCGTGTTACTTGCAGATGGAATAGAAAATAACTGTTTAGCGCCGAAAGCCCTGTCTCCCCAGTCTCATACTTTCTCTGGTTCGACGACACCGTCTTCCTTGCTGTCCAGTCCTTCACCTGACTCTGGGCCTTTTCCTTGCTGGCTCCCTGGGCCTAATCTATTCTCCTTCCTCACCTGTGCCTCCTGAATATTTTTAAGACTCAGCTCAGTCTCCACCTGCTGCAAGAGACCTTTCCATGTGTCCCTTCCCATCCTCCCGCTGCTACTGTCTTTCCTATGAAGTTACCTTCCACGTACTCTGTATTTCTCTTGTATGTAGAAAGTAATTTACGTATCACCTTGCCCATTAGGACATAAACTCCTTTGTGCACAGGGACCATGTTTTTGGCCTTCTTTGTATTCCCTAGCACTTATTGAGTTCATATTGATTGACTCACTTTTCCAGGAGACAGTTAAAACTGGAGATAAAGTAAGAAAGACACAATAGTTTTGATACTCAGAGTTAGTTGTGATTTAATCCTCTGTTAATTTGGGAAAAAAAAATTTGGTCTTTAAAAAGAAAAAAAATTGCTTTTTTGTGTCCTTTTTTCCTTGATCTGTCTCCTCTTCCCTCTCTAATCCTTCCTCCCCTTCCCCCAAAAAACGAACAACTACTCATCTTCTCCTTAAATCCACGGATATGACAGCCAACCTGTCTTTCTTTTGTGTGTTTAGGGTCCTCCAAGGTGTTCCTCCCTTCAGGCTCCCATCATGCTGCTGTCAGGACATGAAGGGGAAGTGTACTGCAGCAAGTTCCATCCCAATGGATCCACCTTAGCATCTGCAGGGTTTGACCGGCTCATCTGTAAGTCATTGTTTATGTATCTTCTTTAATACTTCACCATTAAGCAGTTAATGTCTTGAAATACCTCGAAGGCTACAAGAATAGACATATATAAGCAAAGGGGGGTGGGGAAACATACAAAGGGGAAGGGGGAGAAGGAGAGAGAGAAGAGAGAGACAGAGAAAGTCAGGGAAGTGGAGAGAGAAAACAAGGGAAAGAAAGCAGCGTGGGGCAGGAGAGAGGATGGCTGGATTGCCGATCCTTGAAGCTAGAAAGGAATAGAGAAGATGGTATTACTTTACAGGCCCAAAGAATCTGACTCAGTCTGATTCCCAGCTCCATCTTTATCTCATGGCTCAGTTATAAAAGCATGTTTTCATAACCATCATCTCTATTGCATGGCTCTTTAGGAGACATACAAACTGTCAGATTTAATGTATTCCAAGTCATTTCTCCCAGAAATCACTCAGTATGTGAGAAGATGAGATTATCGAGGAGGAATTGTATGAATTTCAGCTACTGTAGAAGAGAAGAATTAAGGAAAAACAGAAGGGATACTGGATGTGTTAGGGTCACTATGCTTAGATTCCTACTGAGATTCGGCTCTTGTTAAGGAAGTATTTATTTACATCAGGCCTAAGTCTGCCAATCTAATACCCAAGTCCTGATTCTTCCCTTGGGCTAAGAACATGCCTCATTCCTTTGCCACATGTCCCCAAAGGCTTTTCTTCTCTAAACTTGTCATCCCCAGTTCTTTCACCTGGCCTTTATAATACGGACTTTCCTCTTCTCACCATTCTATTCACTCTTTTGAATGTATTCTAGGTCTTAATTCATTTTCTTTTCAGAATGTACTACCCCAAGCTGAGCCTCGGACGTGGCTTGAGCCTGGCAGTGCACTGAAATTGCCAGATCTTTTGCATAGGATGCCTGATTAAGCTGGACAGGAAGCTTGCTGGAATTTTGTTTACTTCCAGCTTACATTTTACTAGAGGAAACGAGTCAAAAGAAAAGTGCCTTCTGCCACTCTCCGCCTTCACCCCTGTCTCACATGACGAAGTGGCCTTACTCCTTACCAAAGCTAACTCCTGTATTTGTTCAGGCAATCCCATTCTATCCTATCTCTTCCAACAGTTTGTCCCCTCTGTTATTTGTCCCCTCTATCATCTCTGCTCTTTCACTTATTCTCAAACTCTCCCTGTCTACTGGCTCATTCCCTACTACCTTCAAACATGCCCACATCTCCTCACTTGATCCTTTCATCCCTGTTAACTGTCATCATCCTATATCTTTTTTACCAGGGGTGGGGAGCCTGTGGCCTCTAGTTCACATGTGGCCCTCTAGGTCCTTAAGTGCAGTCCTATGGGGATTTGTTCTGTGGAGTCAAAGGGATTCACTTGAGCACCTAGAGGGCCACATGTGGTCTCAGGGTCACAGGTTCCCTACCCCTGAAGAAGACTGAGTTTTCTACCCTTTGTAGCAGAGCTCCTTGAAAAGGCCATCTAAAATAGATGCTTCCACTTTCCTCTCACTCTCTTAACCCCTCACAGTCTGGCTGCTGACCTTATCATTCCACTGATACTGCTGTCTTCAAAGCTACCAGTGATCTCTTAGTGGCCAAATCCAGTGGCCGCTTCTCAGTCGTCACTCTCTGTGCTTTCTCTGCTGCCTTTGACACTGTTGATCACTCCTTTCTCTCTAGGTTTTCTACTCTCTCCTGGTTCTCCTCCTACCTATCTCAGTAATCGTTTTCTGTCATCTTTGCTAGATCCTCTTCCAGGTCATGCCCTCTAACTGTAGGTGTCCCACAGGCTTCTGTGCTGGGCCCTCTTCTCTTCACCTTCTATACTCCTTCACATGGTGATCCCATCAGCTCTCATGGATTTAATTATGCTGATGATTCTCGCGGCTGCCCATCCTACCCCAGCCTCCCTCCCAACTGTAGTCTTGCATCTCTCGCTGCCTTTCAGACATCTTCAACCGGATGTCCAGTTGACATTGTAAGCTCAGTATGTCTAAAACAGAACTCATTATCTTTCCCCCAAACCCTTCTCCTCCTTCTACCTTCCCTATTACTATAAAGGGCAACACCCTCCTTCTAGGAGTCATCTTGGATTCCTCTCCATCTCTCAGCCCCCCATGTCCAAGCTGTTTCCAGAGCCTGCCTGTTTTATCTTTGCAACTTATCTCAAACAAGCCCCCTTCTCTTCTCTGGCACTGCTACCCCTCTAGTTCAGACCCTCATCACCTCATGCCAGGACTATGGAACTAGCTGCTGGTGGGACTGCCTGCCTCGTCTCTCCCCACTCCAGTCTATCCTCCATTTGGCCAGTAAAGTGATTTTCCTAAAGCATAAGTCCAGTCATGACAACCCCTAACTCCCCCCAACACTCAGTAAACCCCATTGGCTTTGTTGCCTTCAGGAGCAAATAAAAATGCTCTCTTTAACGTTCAAAGCCCTTCCTAACCTGGCCTTCTACCTTTCCAGTCTTCTTACTCTTTACGTCTCAGTAAGTATTCTTCAGTCCAGTGACATTGGCCTGCTGATTGTTCCAGGAACAAGACACTCCCTATCTCTCAGCTCCAGGCATTTTCTCTGGCTTTCCCCTATGCCTGGAACCTCTCTCCTTCTACTCCAGCTGCTGATCTCTCTGGCTTCCTCTAAGTCCCAGCTAAAATTTTGCCTTCTACAGGAAGCCTTCCCTAACCTTTCTTAATTGTAGTGCTTTCTTTCTGTTAATTGTCTCCTATTTGTCCTGTATGTAGCTTGCTTTGTGTATATTTGCTTGCATATTATAAATTGTAAGCTCCTTGAGGGTAACAATGTCTTTTGCCTATTTTTGTATTCTTCGCAGTTCACACAATGCTTGCCACATAGTAGGCCCTTAATAAATAAATGTTTATTGACTGAATGAGCTGTTCATACAACTCCTTCCCTTCTGTATCCTCGTTGCTTGGGAGGAGTGTTTGCTCTGTGACCAGAACTAATCAAGCTATTCTTTTCCTTTAGACACAGTGCTATGTATACTCTTAAAACCTTAAAGGCAATTTATCTTTTGAAAAACAAGAGCTATAAAATTACTGACTGATATGCTGTTTTCTTTAAAAAAAAATTAATTTTGGTTTGAAGGGAGTTTTTGTGGGCAGGGAATGTTTTGTGTAGTGAGGAGAAGTTAAGTATGATGATGAGTGGAGAGTACCAGCATTAGATAGTATGAACACAAGAAATGGAGAAAGGTACAAAGCATTGTCTGTTTAATGGGGAGTAGCAGCTGCTTTTTGTTTTGCTAGAGGCTTGAGATGACTTGGTAGGTAAGAGAAAGGTCACTAGCACCAGAGTTTCAGAATATACTGAAGAGACAGCATATCTGCCGACTTCATTCCCCTAAGCAATGGGAATCCTCAAAAATGAGAGGTGGAACATGGCAGCAGCCATTATTCGAGATGTCCAGTCTCCTGGTGGATTCATCTGTGCTGGAAAAAAAAAAACATTGTCGAAAGAGCATGAGGTGCCAGGTGGAAGACAGGAAGTAAAGAATTAAAATCTACCTGACTTCTGCTCCTCTAGCCACAGGTGCCCAAGCTAAGAGGAGGAATGGCTCTCCCAATTCTCTGACATAGACCTTGTTTTCTGTTTCATCTATAAGCTGGGGTCTAGTGAGCCAACAAGTTCCAATAACTGCGAGTCCCCAGGCCACGCTGGAGGGGCTAGTGCCCAGTAGGGTTTACAGACATTGCTCTGTTTACTTCACAGTGTTGTGGAATGTATATGGGGATTGTGATAACTACGCCACCTTGAAAGGGCACAGTGGAGCAGTCATGGAGCTGCACTATAACACCGATGGGAGGTGAGTACCAGCATTGTAAGATGCTTGCTTATTTAACACTAGTGCTTCTCATGCCCTCTTGTTAGCTCCTCATGAGTCTCTGACGTACACAAACCCTACTGTCCAAAGCCATTGCTTTCTTGTTTATCACCCTGTTGTCTTACGTGTCACAATAAGCTAAAATATGAAATGAACCTCTGTGAAACACAACTTTAAAGATGTCATCCCAACTGCCCAATTAGGGAGCTCTGATATAATAAACTGTAGACCCATTTTTAACCTTTTAGACCCTTTTTAAGCCTCAGGATATGCTGGGTCACTTGCTTAGCCTTTCTGCCATTATTTTTCCTATTGATACTTCTCACCAAAGCCCTTCGGTGCTCCATCTTGATGTGCAGGGCGCCCTGGGGTCTTGAGAGATGTGCCAGTGGAGTATAAGCTCTGGCAGATTCTCTGCAGCTGGAAAGGCCTCCAGCATGATACTGACTCCGGGCTACATGCCTGCTCTCCAAGGATCAGCCTAATTAATGGAGGTACTCATCAATAGACTATTTGCCACAAGATGATGGATTTATTCTCTTTTGGCCAATAGCTGTCCATGAAACAGAAATTAAAAATAGACTTGTATCATGCGACTCTCTTCCATATCTGTAATGATTGCAACAGATTGGCAGAAAGTGGTTGAGAAGAGGCTAAGAATCATGTCCTTTTTAGACCTTTTATAAAGTTTAATTTAACTTTGCTCTCTCTGCCCAGTGATCCCCAAGTCGACACAACATGAGTAGCTGACCTAAATCCATATTGACACTCTGACTTTAAATGGAATTAGAAGACATAAAGAAGGTGCGGCCAAGTGGGACCACCATGGCTTATGATTTCCTATGTAATCTGATAAAAGTTGATCAGAACTGGTTTCTCTGTATTCCCAAGGCTGAGAAGAAACATCATTTCATAGGACACTGGTTATTTCAGTTTGCTTGCTGTGAGCATAAGCAGACAGACTAGAAGATAATTGTATCTTATTGCATCTCCAACCTCATTTGCAAAGGATATAATAGTATGGAAGAGCTTGTCTTGTTCTTAATTTAATTTCTCTTTAAATTGTAGGCACAGAGGTAGATGGTACAAACTTTGTTGGAAAGATGGTTTGGGATCAGAGAATTCTAGTAGCTAAAGTCTTATTTTAAAAGTAGACATTGTTTCTTTTATTTGAGAACAAATAAAATGCTGACTGTGGCATATGCTGGATAATATTGTTAAAAAATAAAATGGATTATATTTTAATAGAGAGGAAAAGACTGGATATAAGCTTCATCATCTCAGAATTTGTTATTGGTGATCATCTACTTAGATTGTCAACTAATTTGAGGAACAGTTAAATGTCACTTGAGGAGAAATGAAGCTCAAGAAAAAAAGACAGTTACGGTTACTGTGACTGTGACCTGCCCTGCATAAATAAATGGCCCCTTCTGAAAAGTGGGCATAAGTAAAGGTCAAGACTGGGGTGGGGAGATTTGCCCTGTGAAGTTTAGATTCAGTCAAAAGACTGCACTTGAGGACATTGAGGGCCACATGTGGCCTCAAGGCTGCAGGTTCCCCATCCTTCGTCAAGACCACACCTCTGCCTCTATCTTTTTTTAGAGAAGTTTAATGGATAATAAATAGGTCCTTCAAGGAAAAGAGCAAAGGAGCCCAGAAACTACCTCAGTTGCCAGCGAACTTGACAACCAAAGGCAACTTAGACTTAAAGTTTTTTGTAAAATATTTTGAAGAAGACCCATGTCACATCACAAAACACTGAAGAAGATTTAAGAAAACATCCCTGTAGAGATCTTTGTGTGAGGTCCCACTATCAGATCGTCCCAAGAGTATTTGTAGGTAAAACCAGAAAAAGGGGAAACACACACACACATGCACGCGCGAGTGCACACACACACACACACAAACACACACACGAATTTATTTACCATTGTTTTTATAACAGTCTGTCTTTCTTCGAGAGCCAGGATGGTGAGTTGTCACATCTAGACTCCTAACACTTCATTTAGTGCCTGTAGTTAGCTCACTGTTTGAAGAGGTAGTGAAGCCATTTAAGAAGAAGACGCTGAAGAGTGCCTGGGCCAGACCAAAGACACAACATCCTGGGCTGTAGGCACTGCAGTTTGAAAGGCATTCAGGGAGGAGTTTTTCCAGGCTATCTCAAAGGAGGCCTTTTAAAAATAGAAGAGAATCACAAACAATGCTTACACTTAAAACAGCAAATAAGAAGACATCAGCTACTGACTCATCAGCTCTCTCTTGCCTTTAGGATCTCTAGGTGCTATATATACACATAGAGGCAATCCATGAAAAGCGAGGTTTTAGTATCACAGAACTTGTTAATTTTTTTTTAAAGTGTTTGACATAGTAGAAAAAAAGGCTTACCTTAAAGGTTCTGTAATGATTCTCACACACACACACTTTAATAATGATCATATGACAGATATGGCCATTTGAAAATAATTTTGTTTAATGATCTGCCAAATATTGACATCTGTTGACCAGGACACATTCTCATTTGAAGCGTTTGCCAGGATAATGGAGGATACCCTGTGCAGAGTCCAAAAGGCTTCCGTGTTAATATTTAGGTTCTCCAAATGATCCTATTCAAAGGAGAAATTGTTTTAATTGTGTCAAGCTCTGCAACATCATAAAACTTAATCTGTAGTAGTGTGAAGGGATGATAGGATTCAGAGCTGGAAGGAATCTTGGAGAACTTGTTCAACCCTTGCATTTTGCAGATGTGGAGGCTGGGACCCACTGAGGGAAATTAATTTGCCCGAGGTCATAGAGGTAGTGAGAAATAGAATTAAAACTTGAGCCTACACTCTCTAAGTTCAAATCTAGCTCTTTTCCTCTCATACCAAATACTCTGCAGAAACAAAGTAAATGAAAAACAATCTTAATGTTTAGATTGTGACATGCACACGGACAATGTTTTGCTCCCAAAATTGATTAGGAGAAGGAGATGGCATTTGGAAAATTGTGCAGTGTTTTCAATGATCTCAAACTATTTTCAGCCACAAAATCTCATCTCTTTAGGACCACTTGTCTTCTGGTAGTATTATATAAATATGAATCAAGGAACCATCATGATCTCAGAAGGATGAAAATGACAACCCAAAACACAGTGGAAAGTTTGTACCTAAGACTATAGTGTAATTCCAAAGATACCTGGAAGTTATATAAAAGATATCATGGGATACCTGTCATAGAGAGAAAACAATAGAACAGACCACTGCTTGCCTTCAGATATTTAAACAATTGGTGGAAGGCATCTCGCATGTAGGGATGAATTATCTGGAGGTGTAATGGGAAGACATGGAAAGTATACCTGTAATAAGGAAATCACAGATCTAACCATGTAAATATTTCAATCTGGAAAGCATTTTAAGGCACAAACTTCCAGCATTGGAAGGGACATTTGAAATCATTTAGTCCAAAGTCCAAAGAATCCTCTCTACAGGATCTCCAACAAGTGACCATGTCTTTGCTTAGAGGACTGTGGCAAAGGGGAGCCCTCAAGGAGGCCATTCTGATTTAGGATAGTGTTGATTAATAGGAAATTCTTCTTTACATGAAACCGAAATCTCCCTCACGCAGTTTCTACCCATTATTCCTAATTCTGTCCCATGGGGCCAAGAAGAGCAAGTCTAGTCCCTTTTCTATATGACAGCTCTGGAAGTTTTGCTGTTACGTCTTCCCATCTCATCCCTTCCAAGTTTTATACTAAGTAAATAACCCTTGGCCCTTCAGTCATGATCTCAAGGATTATAAGACTGTAGATGCAGAGTGAGAAGGGTCCTCAGAGGCCACCTGGTCCAACTACCCCTTGTTTTTCAAGTGAGGCAACTAAAGCCCAGGGAGGAGGAGTGATTGACTTGCGCAGGGTGACAGAGGTATAAGCATCAAACAGTAGGATTTGAACCCAGGGCGTCTTCCTCCAGAGCCATTGCTTTTTCTACTTTATCATATCCATTTACTAACCTGGTTAGCCTCTGAGTACTTGCTGGCTCATTGAAGTACTTCCTCAATTACAGAACCTAGAATGGAACATACTCTTGATATCTAAAGATAGAGTAAGCCTGATTATTGCCCCTGTAGTGCTGGACGCTATACATCTCTTCCTATAGCCAAAAATGATGTTAGATTTTAAAGCTGCCTGGTCACATTGTTGACTTGTTAAACTTGGGGTCCACTCCCCCTCCCTCTGATCTTTTTCAGATCAGTTGCTTCCTAGCAGTTTATTATATTTTAAATATTGTGTGATTTATTGTACCTCCTATACAGCGCTGGCAAATGGACAGAGTAAAATTATTTAGTGTCTTTTTTAACCTAAACTTTTCTCTTTGTTTTTTTCCTCTCTCTTGCCCTTTACCATTCAGCATGCTCTTCTCAGCTTCCACAGATAAGACTGTTGCTGTGTGGGATAGTGAGACCGGAGAGAGGATTAAGAGGCTGAAGGGGCATACTTCCTTTGTGAATTCCTGTTACCCTGCCAGGAGGGGCCCCCAGCTAGTCTGCACTGGCAGCGATGACGGCACAGTTAAGGTGGGTGTTCTGTGTGACTCTTGCCAGTATCTGAGGTGGCATAGTAGCATGCAGATGTGACCCTTTCCTTGGAGTTCACCAGCTTCTGACCAGTCTTTTCTGAGTAGGATGGATACTCCATATAGCCTATTCCTTCTAAACTTGGTTGTAATGCCATTTCCCCCCTCCAAAAACAAACATGTAGGAACATTTCCATTTTGAGGACAAAAGATTGTAATCTCTTCGAAATAACGGGTGATGGATATACAACACAGTATTAGGATCTTAGAATATTAAATATGTTAAATACATATAAATAAGCATTAAATGAAGCATAAAATATTAAACATGAGGGGATTTTAAAAATCATTTGATCTAACCTTCTTTTACAGATAGAGAAATGGGCCTCAGAGAGAATAAGAGATGGCCCAAGTTACATAGAGTTAGCGGCATTGTAACTACCTGAGAGTATGTTTATGCTGTCATGATAATGAAATTTAAAGCATTCTAGTGTTTCCTCTGTTACCAAATTTCAGATTCAGAGTTGTCAGGCATCAGGCCAAAGGGGATTAAAAGACAGACTGCATGTAGAAACCCCACAGTCCCTTTGGTGGTTAGAGTTTTGAATGAATGCACCAACTTGGACATACAAAGATGATGTTAACTACCCAATAAGATAGTTGCATTGAGTTCTTTTTCCTGTAATATTGGTAATTATTTTGCACTGAAGAAAATTTGATGGCCTTTTGCCTGACCCTCTTCTGACCAGTGATAAACTTGCTAGGCAGTTGGGTTTAGAATGCATAGAATCAGTCAACAAATGCAGACCCATATGGAGCTGAGCCCACAGGTCAGATCTAGCCCGGGGGAGTAGCACTGGACAGGGAGTCAAAAAGCCCAAGTTTCAGTCCCACTGATGCCATTTACTGGATGTGTGACCTTCGGCAAATGGTAATCTTGCTGAGTCTCTATTTCTTCATCTGTAAAATGGGCATGGTAGGACTTTACCTACCTATCTCAAGCAACAGTTGTTGAGAAGTACAAATGAAGACTTTGTGACCCATTTGGGCTACCAATGGCAAATGTGCTTTCTCTGACCCAAGGAATAAATAATACTCTGCTAGCCTCCAGGGGAATAATTTAGTCTGTGAAAACTTGTGTCCTTTTCCCATTTCTGTTTCTGTAAAACCAAGTTGTATTCTCACAAAGTTTGTCTGTCCATCTGTAAGTGCTTAATGATTGTTCCTTACATAAATTCCATTCATATTCTGACTCAAAAAAAAGATTTACTCAAACGTCTCCTAGGGAAATGGTATGATTGTTTTAGTAATTTAAAGAAATCCTTCTGGTATGCATTTTCAGTTATTGATAATGGTATTCCAAGAGAATATTTATTGCTCTTTTGAGAGCTTGGTCGTTTTTTTCAGGCTCTTCAGCTACCATCTCATCTGCAAATGAAGCCCTTTGTTGTGTATACAGTTTTACTTACATATAAGGATGTTGATTTGTAATGATGCAAAAGCCATGCTACCAGGCCTTCTGGGAACTTGTACTGTACTGTTAAGAGGCCAAGCTTTCAGGAAGGAGGCAGCCTGGCCCAGTGCAAGGAGCCCTGGGGTGGAAGCTGGAGGGCCTGGCTTCCATTCCTCCTTCTACCCCTCACTAGTTGGGTGAGGTTTGGGGCAAGTTAACGAACCCTTCTCAGCCCCAGGCTGCTCATGTTTCTTTTTCTCTTTTTCCCCTCTTAGAGATGGCCTAACTCTGGTTTCAGCAGCAGAGAGATCTAGCTGCTAGTAACAGTTTCCTGTAGCAGAGTCATTGAGCACCTTCACTGCAGCTTAGGAATCTCCTGGGACTCTGAGATTATGGGACTTGTCTAGGGATCCACCACCTGGAAGAGGTGGAAATTGAACCTTGGTCTTCCTGACTTGTAGGCCAGCTCTATCTGTTCCACCATATCATCTCTAAACTCATCTATAGAATGGGGAAAATACTCCCTGGCCTACCAACCTGCAAGGCTGTTGTGATGATTAAATAAGAGAATGTATGTAGGCAAAAGTGCTTTGGAAACTAAGATACTGTAGGAACACAGGGAGCATGCTGGTGTTGCCAGGACTCTGGGATTACCAGGACTCTGTTGTCTAAGCTGACTTCAATAGATTTACATAGAAATCTTCCTATTCCAGAGCTTGGAGAAAAACTTTTTGGGCAAGCCAAGTACCAATGCATGAACACTGTGTCTCCCTTGTTTTATTTATTTTTTTAATCCAATTTTTTCCAAACAGAGGTAGGAGATTCAGAGGAGGATATAAATTCCCCTAGGGAAAATTGGCAGAGATTAAGGAGGCTTATTTTGTTTATTCAGTGTCTTTTTCTGCCCTAGGAAAGTCTAGAAGGACATTAGTAATCTTTACACATCTAGCTGATGCCTGAGAAACAATTTATTTTGAATAAGAGGCCTTTCCTCACCCCTGATGCCACTGTATAGTGAAATGCCTGCTCTTCCTGTGTGTAAGGCTTGCCCTGTGGGTGGGTGGAAATAGAAGCCTAGAACTTGGAGGAGAAGAACAGTTTGGAGATGGAGTACTTTTACAACTGGAAGGGCCCTTCACAGTCGTCTAGTCTGTCTCACTTCTTTTTGAGGAAACTGAGACTTGGGAAATGGCCATCTGTCTTATTTCCTCTGGCTCTGCATCCCTAACTTTTGGAACCATCCATCAGGGTTCTCTCCATCTAATCAGGAAGTATTCTGAAGGGCAAATCAGTAACAAGAGTAGAAGAGTAAAGAGAGAAGCTCATTTGCAGTATTGAGGATTGAGTATCTCATGGGTGGAATGAGATTTCCTCTTGTGCATAATTCATGTACTCCAATGGCCAGGCGGAGGATTCACTGGTTCTTTAAAGTTTATGGATAAAATGAGATTATTTAGCTGGACAGCTCATTTTGTTCATCTGATTTTGCACTTTGACTCCTCCCACTAGTTTGATTAGTCAGCAGGTCTGATCCAGTTCAAAGGAGTAATCAATCACATGTATAGTCCTACATACTGGGCAGTAACTTTTACATTTATCATTATTATTTACATTAATCTCAATTGATGAATAAATTTTTTATCCTCACCTGTGAAATTTCACTGATTATTGCTCGTGGAGCCTTGTACCTGACTGTCTTTTGCTTAACCCTCCTGTCTTCTCTCCACCACCATTCCTAGCTCCCATGTTCTTGCACAGAGAAAGCTAGGCTGCAGCAACCAACCTTGCCATATGTTCCCTGGAGTTGCCCATGTTTTCATGGGCCTCTGCTTTCCATTTCTAAACCATAAAGCAGGAAGTTATGTTCTTGCCTTCATTCAAGTCCTTAAAACCAAAATGTTTCCTGAGTAGAACATAGACTGGGCATAGAGATATAGATAAGAGAATGTGATAGAGAATCCAGCATAGGCTGATGAGGTCTCTAAGCAAGTATGTGGAGGGGGAGGAACATGGCTCGCTGGGTAGAATCTTCACTGTCCCTTCTGAAAATCTTGTACTGTGTGATTGTTGCCTGTGTGATTTCCAGGGAGCTAGATGTGATTCTCTGCAGACCTCAGACCAGTACTTGATTATGTTATCTGCAAATCCTCTCCCAGAGGATTTTCTTTTCTTCTGCCACTGGTGAGCCGTAGTTGGGCCCCACATTGTTCTTGGTACTTCCCTATTCAGGGTTAGATATCAGAGGTGAGATATCAAGCCCATTGTTGTCCTTG
Organism: Phalanger gymnotis; assembly: GCA_028646595.1. Classification (NCBI taxonomy): domain Eukaryota; kingdom Metazoa; phylum Chordata; class Mammalia; order Diprotodontia; family Phalangeridae; genus Phalanger; species Phalanger gymnotis. The sequence continues at coordinate 762,997,986 of CM053622.1, forward strand.
GGAGGTCAGGATTGATAAATCCTGACTCTGCTTCTGGGTTGTTTCTCTGATTTCCCTCTGTTCCTGAGCATTATCTTCCTAAAGGAGTCTAATATAGGATTACTATTTCATCACATCTCTATTTCCCTCTCTTTTGAATTTTGTTTATATGATATGGGCATGTGTCCTCTTAGAGTAAATTCATTCTAAGAACTTTTTTTTTTGGTTCAAACCTCTGATTTTGTTGGTGTAGGGGAACTCCTGGTGAGGAACGTCCTCTACCAATGCAGACCGACACCTGTTCTGCAACTTCTAGTCTTAGAGAGTTGCCTGGGGCCTCGAGAGGGTAAGTGACTTGCCCAGGGTCACACAACCCATACATGACAGAGCTAGAACTTGAGCCTACATCTTCCTGACTAAGTAAGGGTGGTTCTGTGCACTATTCCACACCATTTTTTCTTAGAACAACTCACCATGGTGTTCCTTAGTTGACTGGGTGGTCCAGTCAGAGGGGCTGGATTGAGACAATTCTAGGATAAATATTAGATCGAGAATAAATGCTAAAAATTTGCATGATACGAGAGTGGAACAGAGTAACAGCATAAAGTTGTGCCAGCAGAGAGTGAGGATTATTGCTGCCTACATTCCTATGGCACATTAAGGTTTCCATGCTATTTCACATACATTATCTCATGATCCTCATGACAGTCTGTGAGGTGGCCCATTTGATAGCTGAGTTCAGAGCATGGAGAGGCTGAATGATAGCCACTGTCACACAGCTAGTAAGCACCAGGGGTACCATGGGAGCTCAGATCTCTCCTGGGGACAAGTCCAGCGCTCTCTGTATCGCCCAGGGCTAGCCTCTCAAGCATTCCAAGAGGTCTGTGTGGCCAGGGTGCTCTATCTCACTCACCCCTTGTTTCACATAATTTGCTTTCTTACTAAGCTTCCAGCCCCCATTTCTCATTCATATGATACATGTGGGATATCAGGTCTGTGCATGTGACCTTAGAGGTTCTTTAATCTCACCCATGCTGAACCAGGATGGGTTTCTCTGTATATACTGAACCCTGTAACTAAGTGAATGTTGCTTTAAACAATTGGAGTAGTCACTAGCAGATTCTGAAAAGCGTACAACTGAGTAGCGAAAGTTAGGACGTGAAAGGATGATAGTAAATACCAATTTGGCATTTTAAAGCTTTGTGATTGCTTTAGTGTAGGCACACCATCTATGTAGATTTCAGCCTATCCTGTTTTAGTCTTCCCCACTTAGTAGCTAACCTTCTGGTGATGCGCTTCTGAACTTAGCTCTGCTGGTCCTTAAACAGCAATCATACAGGCCATTGTCACATCCATCCTCACACAAGACAGATAAAAATGATCTTGTGTAGCCTTCTCAGGGTTATTGGAGTCTCTGAGAAATAGATTACAAAATCTACCAAGTAGAATCTTTTGAGTAGCAAACTTTGTCCTTTCTCACCTCGGATGAGCTAGAGTTTATTTTCAGTTTTGATGCAGATTTTCCATGTATAGCAAACAGCCCAAAATTTACATTTTCCCGACGTTTGTATAATGCCTTGGAAGGTGCAGATTTTAACATTCAGACTACTTATAATATCTCAAATTTAAGGGTGATGTCTCAGTCTGTAGGTTGTCAGTAGTAAGACATCCCCTGAAGCATAATTGTATTCTAGGTGTAGGTGGCCACACTATGTGCACAGATCAAATACCTTACATCTCTTTTCACATGTATTGTAAAGCTCCTGACACTCCTATGATCTATGTTATATGACAGATATATCTCCATTTCTATTCATAATGGCAACACATAATAGTCACCCAATTTGTCTGTCATTGAGTTATACATTATATCATTGATTATACCAGGTAAATTAATTTCAGAATATTAGAATGCTTCCTTTTGGAATTACTTTCCCGTCACTCATATTCAGACTTTTCAAGCATATTTATATGTTTGAATTGTACAGACAAGCAATTCAAATTAGAATCACAGATTTAAAAGTAGAAGGGATGTTAGAGATCACTTAATTCAACCCTTCACTTTACAAATGAGAAAACTGAGGCCCATGAGAAGTTAAGTGACTTGTCCAAGGTTACACATACAATCAGTATGAGAGCCAAGTTTTGAATACAGTCATTCAGACTCCAAATCCAGTGCATTATACTGCTTGTAACAGAGTTTCTGTTTAGAAAGTAGCTACCCATGTTTTTATGGACTAGTCCCAGAGAAAGCATGTATCCAAATCCACTCCTTGAAAAGGCTCAATATGTGATATTCTCATAGCTCTATTTCCTCATGGTATTAGGAGTGGAATCTAATAGATTTTATTTTGTTCAGGTCAGCTAGAGTTTTACAATTTTGATTCACTGCTTAATCAGATGAAAACTTGTATAATGTTCTTTATTGATAGTCTTTCTTCTCCCCTGCCCCACAGTTACTGCATGTTAACTGTAGCAGTTTGCAGATAAAAGGTAAAGGAGAGAAATGGGTTAACATCTGCTTTGGCAGCCCATTGTTAAATGTATGCACATTTGCTTGGGATCCACAAGTCTTGGTTCACATCTCCATTGTGCTACCAGTCATGTGACCAGATTAGGTAGCCTCAGTTTCCTCCTCTTTGAAGAAGGAATCACAGTACTATCATTGCCTACTACATTGCCTACTAAGATTGTTTTGAGAAGAGTGCTTTGTAAAGTGCGATATAAATATGAACTAAATAGTACACATGTATGTACGCATATTGACAAAATCAGCATCTTTGTCTTGGAATTTCCAGCACCTATAGATGTTAAGTTCTTGTTTTGGATTAAACAGAAATTGAATTCAACAATATATTAAGTGCCTACCAAATGTTCAAGGCATTTTGCTACGGAGCTGGGTATACGTAGGTCAGAAATAGATCTGACTCTAAGGAGCTTACAATGTCATAAACACTAAATGTTACTAATCAATACATGTACATAGATAGTTGGATATTCCCAAACTTTCAAAAACTGGTATGTGTACATTCTACATAATCATATTTAAAGAATTACTCAATTCCCAAAAAAGATTTGTTTTCAAATTGTGCAGATTAAGATGAGACAAAATCTTTCCAAGAAGTAAAAGATATGGGGGGCGGAGCCAAGATGGCAGCTGGGAAGCAGTGACCGGCATGAGCTCCCCACCAAGTCCCTCCAAAAACCTATAAAACAATGGCTCTGAACCAATTCTAGAGCTGCAGAACTCACAAAGTGGCAGAGGGAAGCAGGGCCCCAGCCCAGGACAGCCTGGATGG
>CM053622.1:763001763-763159283 GCA_028646595.1 Phalanger gymnotis
GGGGTGGGGGGGGGGGGGGAGGAAATGGGGAGAAAATTTGTAATTCAAACGCCTGTGAAAATCAATGCTGAAAACCAAACATGTCAAAAAAAAAAATTAAAATAAAATACAAAAAAAAAAAAGAAAAAGAAAAGAATTAAAAGATACAATCTTACAACCAAGAATAACCTATTCTGCAAGGCTAAATATAATCCTACAGAAGGGAAAGAGAGCTTTAATGGGAATAGAGAGAATTTCCAGATATTCCTGATAAACACCAAGAATTTTGAAATGCAGACATAAGAAGAGTAAAGGGAAACCTAGAAAAGTAAACATAGTTGAGCACTCAGAAGGGGCTGTAAGATAATATGGTGTTAACATTCTGAAGGGAAAAGAAACATGTGTCCCTTCAGGACCTTAATGCCTTCAGAGGGTGTTGAGGGAGATAAAGGAGACTGAGGAGTATGTTAATTCTATTCTGAGGATTTGAAAAAGGGAAATAGAATGAAAGGTAAAAGAAGGAACAAGCAAGTGGAGCTTGCTAGTTGAAATTTTCTCATCATTTGAGCACGTGAAAAGAAGACCATGTAAACATGAAGAAGAGGTGAAAGAATAGGCTTCAGATAAACCTCTTTCTCAACAGAAACAGACAAAGGAGAGTTGGTTATGTACATGTGTACACATAAAATTTGGTGTAGAAATACATTGAAATTGACAGGAAAACAGTGGGGATGGTAGAGAGAGAAAGGTTTAAAAGAGGATAGTACCAGATGGGGACTAGTTACAAGGAAAACAGACTTCCTGATCTTGAAAAGGGAATTGAAAGGAGCGGGCAGGCAGCAAGGCACAACTAGAACCCAACTAAGGAGATGCCTTGGATTGCCTTTTAAACAGTTGGAAAAATAACCGAACAAACTGTGGTATAGAGGTATAATAGAATATTAACAGTCTGAAAGAAATGACAAAAGAAAGACTTTAGTAGAATCCCAAGCAGTAAGCATGAGCACAACGAACAGAACCTGGAGAACAATTTATGAAAGTATAAAAACGTAAAGAAAAATAGCTTTGAAAAATTTAAGAGCTCTGATTAGAGCAGTGCCTTTTCCTTGTATCCAGAGGACATGATGAAGTGTGTTCCCCACTTCCTGACAGAGGCATCAACTTAATTTTTGGACATTGTTTCCATTAAATTTGTTGTGTTTGATTATGCTAATTTGTTATGGGGTTTTGGTTTTTTTCCTCCCCTTTTAAATGATGTGGGAGTGGGGAGTTAGCAGTAGTGATGCCCAAAAGAATTCTGTTGAAACATTTTTTTTGGCCCTCAAAGCACAAACATCACAGTTTTGAAAGTGTGTGGGAATTTATAATTTGCTTTTAAATAACAAATAGTAGGAAATAGATTAGTGGATTCATTTACAATTCTCTTTTTGTGTTTTGCTATATAAAATGTTTTTGTGTTTTAAGTTCAAAATAAAAAATTTAATCAAACTCATTAGGAAACCTGCCTCTTGTTCCAGACTCAGGACTCTAGAGTAGCCAATAGCCAAGGCCTTGCAAAATTCTCAATCACCCAGACTCACCTGCTAGTTATGGTTATGACCCCTACTTTTTCAGTGTCCTCAACATTATCTCTGCGTCATGTGGGGTATGGTCATTACAGTGCAAACCTCCAAAGCTCACTTTTGGTTTTATATATTTAATTGCCTATATGTCTTGAATACTGAATCCTTACCAGAGCTATTTGATACAAAGATTTTTTTTTTCCCTATTAGGACATTGGTCTTTTATTATTCCTAGGTAGGTTAATTTTGGAGTGCAAAAGCATTCATATAAATAAAATAAATTTTATATGATGGAAATTGTTTTTTCTTTTATAATAGCTTTTATCTTTTGTTTGGTAAAAACTTGTCCCCATACTCTTAGCAAGAACTCTTAACACATCACGTCTTTTTATTCTGAGTTTTTAGTGGCATGATCTTTAATATTCAAATCACCCATTTCAAATTTTTTTTTTGTGAAGTATGGTGTTAGATGTTGCTCTGAGTTTAATTGCTGTCAGACTGCTTTACAGTTTTTTCATCACTTCTTTTTAAATAAGGAGTCATTTCCTAGGTAATTTATGTTTTCAGGTTTATCACGTACTGGGTAATTGAGTTAAATTATTTTTAATTTGAACTGCATCTTAAATCAAGAGAGAGGTTCTATAAAGAAGAGCTAAGGAGGGATTCTATTTCCGGGATATGGGGCAGCCAACGCAAAGGACATGTGAGGAGAGCGGCCAGTTTGACCATATCATGGAATGCAAGAAGAGGAGTAATGTCCTTTGAGGCTGTAAAGATAGGTTGGGGCCAGATTGTTCAGGGCTTTAAATGCTAAGCAGAGGAGCTTATATTTGTCCTAGAGGCAATTGGAAGCCTTTGGAGTTGACCTAGGGAGTCACATGATCAAATCTGCCCTTAAAGAAAAAGACCAGTTTCCGATGAGTCAGCTGCTTTGTTTGGTTGATCATCAGGAAATGACACCAGTAAAGTAGGGTTGGAGTCAAATAATGGAGGACTGCAAATGCTGTCCAAGGGAATTTAGACTATCATGTAAGCATTGGTGATCCATTGAAGGTATTTGAGTAGAATAGTGTATACTATGTGCAGAATAATGTTTCAGGCAGAGTAGTGAGGTGCTGTAAGAGTTCATGGGCTTTAGTCTGATGGAATCATAGGGTTTCCTGCTGAAAGGGACTTTAGCATCTGTTCTAGCCACCTCATTTTACATTTGAGGAAACTGAGACCCAAAGAATAGAAGAGGGGCAGAGTCTTTAAGTTTCCCAGCTAAGTAATTGCAAGGTTGGGATTTGAATCCAAGACCTCTGACAGGACCTACCAATCCTGTGCTCTTTCCATCATACCACATTGTGTCTTCATCTCTGAAATATTTCAGGTACAGAGGTAGGGAGGACTTCTCAGCTAATACCAGGAAAGCCACAGCTCTGACCACTGGTGGAAGGGTCAAAAACATTTGGTCAGTTGAATTGAGATGAGTGCCATGTTTGAGGTTATATAATCAAAATGTTCTCCTTTGAATCTATTTACCTGCCCTTTAGCAGTTTGCTATAAGTTAAAACAAGGTCCTTTGACTGCATCCTCAGAGCAGGAAAGCTCTTGTGGTTCCCTGCCATGTAATAAATCTGAAACATTGAAGATTATAAATGTGACCCAGAAGTCTTCTCCCCTCTGGATTAATCCCAAAGATTCATAAAATGTTGAGTGAAAGGGAAGAAACCTTTAAGTGACTTGCCCAAAGTCACTGTGTGAAAAACAGGACTCCTGATTGTGTTTATTCCACCACTCTATGCTGTAAGATTCTCTGAGACCTTCTCTAGGTTCTACACACTCACAGAATATGGAATCAACTCACTTTATTACATTTCATCTTTTAGTTAAGTACAGCAGATGGCACAGTGAATTGAGCACTAGGCCTGGAATCCTCATGAGTTCAAATCTGGCCTCAGGCAGTTATTAATTGTGTGACCCTGGGCAAGTCACTTAACTGTGTTTGCCTCAGTTCCACATCTGTAAAATGAGCTTGAAAAAGAAATGGCAAATGCTCCAGCGTCATTGGGGTCATGAAGAGTTGACACAACAAATGACTGAAAAAACTGAACAGCAAAAACAAGCAGCAGTGATGTTGGGCAATTTTAAATAGCAGGGGCCACATGGTATTGTAGAAGGAACACTAGACTCAGGAGGCAGACCTGAGGCAGTGCACCTTTCTGGGGGTCCATTTCATGGATATCTGTGAAATGGAGCCATGTCAGAGGGACACCTGTTTGAGGCCAGATTCATTTGACCCAACAAACCCCATGTGTCAATAGAAATACCTCCTTTCTTTCCCCTCTTCTTCATGCTAGCTGCCAAGGCCTCTTTCCCAACTTCCATCCTTCCCAAATACCTTGTGTGTCTGGAATAGGGCTTTGTTTTCATCGAGGTAGGGGTCTCCTGGTGGGGGAACATCTCTCAACAGTACAAGTTGGCACCTTCTCTGCAGCTTTGAGCCTTAGAGAGCTGCCTGGAGCAGTGAGGGTAAAGGGTTGTGCCTGGGGTCACACAGCCAGGGTGTGTTGGAGGCAGGTTGAACACCTAGGCCTCCCTGACTTTAAGACCAGCTCTCTGTCCTCTATGCCACACTGCTTCTCTGCTACCTTGAAGAGAGCGAGCAAGTGTATGTGTTGTGTATGTTGTCTCCACCAATAGAAGGTAAGCTTCTTGAGGGCAGGGATTGTTTCATTTTTGTCATCATATGCTCAGTGCCTAGCAAGGTACCTAGTATGCTGTAGGTGCTCAATAAATGCTTATTGCATTTGATATGGATCCCCAGGAACACTAGGGAGTTCAGGGTCTATGAGCAACCATTGTTTTAATTACATTGTGCTGTAATTACACTCGAGCCCTTAAACTGGAAGGATTTTGCGGTGGGGGTAAGTTGCATTGTTAATTGAACATCTGGATTCTATCATTTCAGCTTTGGGATATCCGGAAGAAAGCAGCTGTCCAGACATTTCAGAATACCTACCAGGTATTGACTGTGACCTTCAATGACACCAGTGATCAGATCATCTCTGGTGGCATCGACAACGACATCAAGGTGTGTCTCCTGTTGAATCGTTCCCCTTTTCCTATCTCCTTTTCACCTTTTTAAACCTATAAGTTTATTATATATCTGCACCTGGTACCAGTGAAGCCTTTTATGACTTTTAATGCAAGTCAAGCATCTTCTGAAATGATTTCTCCGGTTCCTCTTTTGTAAGTTATCTGTTTATCCTTGTAATGATCATCATTATTGTTGACATTCATATGATGCATTCAGGTTTTACAGAGTTAATTTGATGCAGCAGTTCTTTGTAGATACTACTCTGTATTTATCAGCGTTTTTCAGATGAGGGAACTGAGGCTCAGAGAAGTTTAAGGACTTGCTTGGATTGTGAAGTTAATGAGTGTCTGAGGCACTGTAACAACAGCGTGGCTAGCAGCTGCAGGGGTGTAAGACCCAGCAAGAGCTGCCAGCGCTGGTTCTTTGATCTGCTTTTCTAAGGAAAGCAACTTTAAGGGGTTAACAATCTCGCTTTAATCCGATGTACATTTATCATTCACTTAGTTCAGAGGAAAAGTCAGCACCCTGGACTTCAGAGCAAATACAAATAGAAATTACAAGCAGAAAATATCAGCAGATCAAATATCACAATTCAACAGATGTGCTTTATGTGATTAAGGCATCACATACGTAGTTACCAAAAAGAGAAGCACCAACTCCTGGATTTTCTTCAAAGCCAGGGGGCCTCAGGAGTTGGTGCTACCCAGAGTCTCCACATCAACGCTTTTCCAGTGAGTGAGGGCCCCAAACAAAATGCTAACCTTTTGAATTTATATACCCTTCTTAAGGCTTCATACCTACTCAGCAAAAGGGTGTGGGCCTGGGGCTTTGCACCTAATTACCAAAAGGTTGTGGGCCTGGGGCTTTGCACCTAGTAAGACTTAATCAAAGGCACCTGATTACTTTAGCATTCTAAAAGAGAAAACAGTAAAAAAAAAAAAAAAAAAAAAAAAGTCCCACCCTATTTATCAATATAGGCACTCAAATAGAGGTCTGCCTTGAATCTAAGATCAGAGTTTTTCCTGGCATACCACAGCAGAACATTTTATTTGGTTACTTTTATTATATCTTCCTGTGTAATTGGTTTATTTAAGTTATTAATTTCCCATTTTGTCAATTTGGATAATTTATATTTTAATATGTAATCACCCATTTTGCTTGGATTCTCTAATATGTTAACAATGTTTTTGCACAGTATTCCCTAATGATATTCTTAATTTTTTTGTGTGCTTATTGTGGTCTTTTCTTTTTCCTTTGTAATTTTGTTGATTTGTGTTTCTCTCTCTCCTTTTTTGGTGTGCTAATGGCTTATCCATTTTTATTAGCCTTTTCAAAAAAACCTGCTTAGTGCTATTTATTAATTAAATTGTTCTCATGTTCTATTTATTTCCACTCTTTTCATTATCTCTTTGGACTATTTGTTCCTTTTCTGTTGTCTTTTAGTGTAGATTTCTATTCTTCTCCCGTTCTTTCTTATTAATGTTGGCACGCAGTACTATACATTAACTTCTAAGAACTATTTTGCCTGTACACTGTAGATCTTGTTATATAGTATTAGCGTGTTCATTGTTTTATAAACATTCTCTTATCATTTTTGTGATTTTTTTCCAGACCTATAGGGCTTTAGTAGATTGATTTTTATTGATTTTTATTGTTGCTCTATAGCTTTTAGTCTTTTAATTTTATTGCATTGTCATCTTGAAAATACAGCATACAAAATTTCTACTTTTTTGGATTTACCAAACATTGCTTTTTAAAACCAAGCCAGGGACCAATTTTTCTGAGAGTTTTATGTGTACTTGAAAAGCAAATACAAGAATCGTTTATTTCAGTCATTTAATTTTCTCCATTTTATCTCTTATTTTCTGCTCATTCAGTAACAAGTTTGTGATTTCTTTTTCTTCTCTTAGCCTGATATTGAAATTTTTGAAGTCCCTTAGTGTTATGATTTTATTTTTTCTTGTGGGACCATTCTCCTTTTAATAAGTGTAACTGCTGAATGTTGTATAAAAATGTAAACTTAAGTATCTTATTTATTATTCCTCTCATTGTCATAACACCCATGGTAACATTTTTTAGTTTGCATTTAGCTTTGTCTGATGTTATCATTATTGCCACATTTGCTTTTCTTGAGCTTGCAGTTGCATGATGTAATTAGACCATCTCTTAATTTTAATTTTGATCTATATATGTCTTTTTGTATCATTACCTGTAAACAAAACATTTACAGATTTTGTCTCTTGGTCCACTCTTGGGTTTTAATTCCCATTAAAAGATATTGACATTTATTGTTACAAATGTTAAGTTTGATTTTTCTTATCACATTTCCAATCCTCCCCTCCCATCTTCTTATTGTTCTTGATGTGTCTAGCGGGAGTCAAATCTATTTTAATTTTCTATGACTATTTCTATTGTTAAAAACCAATTAGCGAACCAAATTAAATTTTCTAATTTAAATTATGGAAACGAATTTCTTATTATTCCCTGAGGCTTGGCCCCTTTTTGTTATAGATAGCTTTTAGGAGTGTCAGTTCACCTTTCTCTTCATTTTTTTGTGATTTCTTACTGTTTTAAATGTCATTAATAATAACTATGGATGTATTTTAGCCCTCTTCCTTTTTGTGCTATTCTTAATATGCATTTTTTCCAGTCAAACTCTAACTTAAATATTGTTCTTACAGTTGCAAAAGCTTTTTGAAAATTTTACTAACTACGTAATAACATTTATTGTTTTTCTTGATTCAATTTGAAATTTCTGCAGTGCTGGTAGGTATTTTACTTTCAAATACTAATGACTCATAATTATAGCATCTGTATTCTATACTTTAAATTCTAATTCCATGCTTTTAAAGCTTTCGTGTAGTCTTGACCAGCTTCATTAATTGTCTCCTTATTTTTGAAAAGTTAGATGGCAGTCTAATTGGCATTTTTGTATTTGTTTCTTGACATTTGGAGGTCTTTGTAATTCTGAAACTTAACAATTACATGCTTTGGAGATTTGTAATCAGGATTTTTTCATGCTGAAGTCTAGTGTCTTCACTTTACTTGCAGAGTTTCACCTTTTCTTGCCTATTCTGGAAACTTCTCCACATCCTCAAGAATGGTGCCGAATGATTTTCTTTCTTTTCTAATATCTTCAAGAATTCTTATCTAAAGTTCACAATTCTAGTTCTGTCTCCCTTCTTTGTTCTGCACATGCATTGGTTGTCATTCAAGCTCTTATTTAGAGATAATTCAGTTTGATTTTTCCTACTAATTCTCCTTCGTATGGCTTTATTCTGCTACTTGCTGCTGCTGCTGCCATTTCTTCAGTGTTACTTTGCATTTGTATTGATTGTGCCTTTGTTTCTTTCTGTGCTTCTTTTCTCCCCTCTCCCCCAGCAAAAATTGGAGTCTTCCTTTAGTGTGTTTATTGTGCAGTTTAATTCCAAAGAAGTTTTATCATCCGGTTCTCTCATATTACAGAATTTCTACATCGTACTAGAATTTGTCTTCAATTTTTCTTATTATCTCTGTTCAGGGGTGACATTGGCAATAGGGGTGGGCCTCAAAAAGGTGTTCTGGGTAAGAAATTGAATTACAGGGCCTTTATGTTGTCAGTAAGGGAGATGGATGAAAATGTTGGCTTCCCTTGTAGCCTATCAACTACATCTGATATTGAAGGTGGAACTAGGGGTGACCATTTTGGTCTCCAAGATTGAGGTGGTACTGGGGGTGGCTGGGACCACCTTTTAGGCTGTGGAGGTGGACAGTCAGCCTGGTGGCTCTTAAAGTCTAAGGCTATGAAAATGAAGATAGGGTGGAGAGTGGAAACTGCCTGACAGCAGTGGCTCTGCATCTGTGCTCTCAATGTCTTCTGGGGAGCAAGCTGTGGCAGTGGGGAAGTAGACTGCCTGTGGAGCTGGGAAATTAGCCTTATTGTGGTTGTTCAGGATCTGTACTGTTAGGCCATGGAAGTGGAGGGTGGGAGAATGTCCTAGTTAGACAGCAGAGGGGAGTGAACAGGATGGTAGCAGTAGCTCTGCAGCCAGGAGAGCTGCCTTTGTGGGGAGGGGTTAGAGAGGGGAAGAAATAGCTTTTGTATTCTTGAATTGTTTGGAACTAGCTTCTCTGGTGCCTTTTTATTTGCCATAAGTTGATTGTGTGGGATGGTCTTTTACCATCGCTCCCATAAGAGAGAGCCAAATTCTCTAGGCTACTTTTAATCTGGGGAAGGGTGTTTTAAGGGTGGTGGACTAGGAAGAGGCAGGCTTGTGAGATTGAAAGGAAGGAGGCCTTGCTGCTTCAGGACTCTCCTGCATCTGTTTCCCTTCATGATTCTTCTCTCCTCACCTCCACAGCTGCAGTGAATACGCCATGGACTGGGTATACAAGTAGGTAGATAGATGTTAACACTGTATTGCCTTCCAGAAGATAGGCATTAAGATCCTTGGTGACCCATTTAGCCTCTGCCTGACTCAGCTCCATGAGCAGATAGAGAACCTCCTTAGCACCCTTAGGTTTAAGAAGATTGAGTGGAATGAGCCAGCTCCAGCCAGGGACAGCTAGTAGTCCATCTGCTTCCTACAGCCTACCTGGGGTCCTGCCAGTGCTGATGGTGGCACCAAGCAATGCTTGGGAGAAGGAAATGAGTCTATAGCCTTATTTTTATATTTACATATTTCAGCCCAGAGTGTCTATTATTATTTTTAGTAACAATACTTTTATGTGCCCCCTGGAGCCTCTCTTCTCTTGTTGATTAATTGTCCCTCATATTAGACCTATGCCATCATCTCCTCAATCAGTTTTAAATTTGATCAGTCTTTCCATGTAGGCCATATGCCAGTTTGTAAACACTTCTTTGTTCATCCTGTGATGTCACAAATTTTTTATCAAATTTGGACCCAGTTTTTTTGACTCCAGAGACAGCCTGGAAGACATGGCTTTGAATCTTGACTTAACATTTGTGGGCAGGTTATTTAACATCTCTGAGACTAGGTCTTCTCATTTGTAAGATGATTTTTAAACATTTATACTACCTACCACAAAAAAAAACCCAACAAATTTTGATCATATAGTCCTTCTTTAGTATTCTTTTTTCTAGACTGAAGAGACTTAATTTTTCTCTTGCACTAGCCCTCCACAATCATTTTCTGTTCCTCTTCTCTGGACCCTTTTTAGACTAACGTTTTTCCTTTCATGAGGAGTAGGAGCTAGAACTGTATATAATGTTCCAAGCACAGAAGCTTCCCTTTTTGTAGCTGCCTTCTGTTCCAACTTTGGACACTTATTATCTGGTTTCATTTCCCTGTTTTAGGCCCTCGTTATAATCCCTGCTTTCTCCCCCACCTTAAACACACTTAGAGGAGGATCACTTCGGCTGATCAAAGGGAAGCTGGCCATCACTTTTAATGACCTCTTCGTGACACCATTCAACTGTTCTTTAAAAGCCCACCACCAAAGGAAGAAATGCAGATCCCTGTTCATTGGCAGATCATAGAAAATAAACCTTAAGGATCAGACTAGGGATTCTCAACCCTTTTTGTGTCATAGACCTAATCTTTTTTTTTTTTTAAATTTCATAACTGACGGGAATGCTAGCTTTCAGGCAGAGGTTAGTGAAAATAAAAACTTTTTTTTCCCCCTGTCCAGGTTCAGGGATCCCCTGAAAAACTGAGACCAGAGATCTTTCCTAAATCATACGTATAGTGAAAGAGTCAGGACTGCAAACCGTGTCTTTCTAAGGCTCAGCATAGTGCTCTTTCTGCTCTACCACCCTGCCCATGGGGAGTATTAATTGAGTATTGAGGAAATACAGAAAGCAGCAGCAGGGGATTTTGCGGAGACCTGCTGCTCTGTGGATAACATCTCCTCAGACGGTGATAAAATCAAGCCAGCGTTGGCTTTGGTTCTGTGCAGGGCATGACAGTCTACCTTGCAGGCAAGGACTCTGGGTGTTCTGTCAGTGTTTGCCGAGTTGAATTGAACCTCAGTCATCTATAAGTTGTGGTGGCTGTTCCAGGAACCCTGGGGGGATAGGTAGAATATGGAACTGGAGTCAGAAAACTCTAGGACCTCACCTTTGGAACTTACAGTGTAACTTCTTTGAACCTCAGTTTCCCTACCTGTAAAATAAGAATAAAGTGCCTCCGGGTTATCATGAGTCTCAAGTGAGATAATGTCGATACATTACTTTTTAAACCTCAAAATACTATATAAATGTCAGCTATTAGGAAAGTAAGAAACTGGGGTTAGAAAATTCTTTCAACAGCCTGCAAATTCTCTACACAATACTTAAATAAAATAAAATACAATCCTACTGATTTGTTATACTTTCTTTGTTCCAGAAGTTGGGGATTAAGGGCAAACCAGTTCCCTCTGAAGCCCATTGGGGCTCTGTTCTGCCAGGCAATATGAAGAAAGAGACTAAGGGCAGGGAAGGCTGAGAAAAGAAGGAGATTTGGCTTGCTGGGCACCTGGCCAAGCAAGGCTCCACCTTTTCTGTAGTCTTGTCCTGAGCAGCAGTTCTGGTAGGAAATTGATTTGGGAGGAGAAGCAACAGAATGAATTTTTTGCAGGAATCTGGCCAAGATGAGTGCCTGGCTCTTACTTTTTTGTAAGATCACAGACATGTTTTGACTCTAACAAAAGCATTTTTTAGCCTTTACAAATCCCTTAGTTCTTAAGGAGGGAAAATTTGGAAATGTGGAAATGGAGAAGCACCCATGGTTTGGGTGCTGGTGAATTTAATTCTTTACATGTTGCTACTGAGCAGATTTCAGTGAAACTGCTAGTGAAGAGTAGCAATGACAGTTTTAACAAATCATTCGCCGTTCTCAGCACTCCAGAGTCCTGAGGCAGCAAACAGCCTGACAAATAAATTCTTAATAAACCGTATTGGGCTCTGCAGGGGAAGACGCTATTGATGGGGAAAGGGGAATTGCTTGCCTTCCGGATGGGCTCGATTGCTGGCACCTGACTCAGTCCCCGGCCAGTGAAACGCTGCTCTGCTTTTTCCTATTCAGCAGACGAGCAATGTTTCAATCTTGTATGTAAGATAAATGTTAGCCCTAACTACAGATTAAAAAGCAGCGCTACCCAGCCACCAAGAGAGCATTTCAAAGAAACTGATTCCCTAGGAGAGTGTGCATCTATCCCTGCATTTCTGTCTTTCACCTTGAGTTCTGGAAAAATAGAAGTAATTTAGTTAATTAAATTAGAAGTTGTTTAATATTGTGGTTAGTATTGAATAAGCAAATGAAATTGGGCTAAAATTCCAAATAAAAACAAAACTCAAAACTATTTACTTTTGAGCAAAGGAAAAAAATAAAAACTAGTGCTAATAGTCATTCAGTACTTTGCTGGATTTGTGATCTCTTCGATGTGGTGCTCCATGGAGTACATCAGCAGCTCCATGGCCTCTGCTGCCGTTGTCTGTAGCCTCCTCTCATCCCTCCATAGCAAGTTCACCCAACCTTTGCTGAATCTCTTGACATTGGCGTGTGAGGGCAGTCCTTCAGTAATTCTTCCCCCTTGCTGCATGGCTGGTTTGCTCCCCCCCCCCACCTTCCTGTTGTCAGTCTCCCTGGTGATGTATCTACTTTTGCACAGTACGCATGTGTATATATGTTTATGTGTGTGTGTAGATATATACGTACATATAGAAATATAAGTATTTCGTAAAAGTCTGTTCACACCTACCATGTCCCCTCTCCATTGCCCTTGAGAAATAGTCGTAATGTACTTATCTGTGACCCTTTTAATTCTATTTTCTGTGTGGCATTTCATATAAATATTTGAAAGTATGTCCATATACTATTTAAAAGTATATAAATACAGTTTTCACATTACTTAATATTTTTCATATTTATAATTTTGGGGCCTAATTGTGTTCTGTTCAATCAGTATACCACAGTTTATCTGACCATTCTCTCATTGCTGGCCCTACAGGCTGATTTCTCATGTTACAAAGTATTGTAAGTACACTTTGGTAATACTTTTGTCTCTACCCAGGTCTGGGATTTGCGCCAAAACAAGCTGACATACACCATGAGGGGCCATGCCGATTCTGTGACAGGCTTGAGTCTAAGTTCTGAAGGGTCTTACCTGCTCTCCAATGCAATGGACAACACAGGTACCCCTGGGGAGGAGGGCACACCGCCAATTTCACCATCCTAGAAGTACCTTTGAGGAGTGATCTAGTGGCAATGAGGTCATAGAAACATGGTCAGGAAGACCCCATCCTCCCCTAGGATGTGATCAGAGACAGCATTCTGAAACCTCTTTAGAGAGTTTCATTTTCAAGCGATGAGGAATGGACCAGATTTCTCAACTTGTATGCTAAGCTTCCCTTTGGCCCATTGAGAAAGTTAGATTGGTAAATCAAGAGGTTCTGGGTTTTATTACTCCCCTTAACCCAGTCTTTCACTTGGAAGGGTAGAAATGGGTTTACCATGTTAGAGGATGAAGATGGGAGCATGTATAATGTAGAGGTGGGAGCCAGGGAGAGGCACGGGGCAGAGGTTTCCCCTTTCGATGTGTAGGTTCCATGCTTGGGTATTACAGACTAAAGGATGTTTTGAGTTTCAGTGACTTGACATTGAACGTTATCATTCTAAATGTCAAATATTCTAATCAAATTTAATTCTTGATTTTGGTCATCTTCATTTTATTTTATGCTAATTTTTTTTCTAGAATGAGCTAGGATCTCCTTAGATTTTGAGCTAGGTTATCTGGAACTTTTGAGTTAGAGGATATAGTCATTTGGTTCCTGCCTTGGGTAGATTTTCTACTAGCCAGATGCAGCATTGCCTTGAGAAAAGTGTATGACCTGGTCATTCCTACGACTGGTATGAGACCATTGTGTAACAAAACATCCCTTGCTTTTGTTTGTAAGTTTTCAGAATGCTTTCATAAAGGCTAGCTCATTGTGATCCTCACCAATTCCTGTCTCTTCTTTCTCCCCGTTGGCCTATCTATCTAAGTGTATTGAGGCAGAGATTGTGTTGTTTTTCATCTTTTAGCCTCAGCATGTGATGTGCATTTAATAAATGTTTGTGGAATTGTATGCCCTTGTTGGGGAAGCCTAAGGCAGGTATTATTTTTCCCACTGTACAGATCCAGAAAGTGAGTTAAAGGAAAATTAACCCTTGCTCAAAGTTTCATAGCTTATTCTTGACATCAGCACTAGGACCAAAGTCTACTGGCTCTCCTCAGGGCAGTGGCTTTTTCGTTTGTTTTGAGGGTTTTCTGGACCAGATGGCTAAAACCAATTTTCAAGTTGCCTGGGAATATTCATGAATTCTGCAGGGAAATAGATGAAAATTGCCTCCTTCTCTTTTGAGTCTTTAAGCCTTTTGGCCTTCCCTGCTGTGCAGATCTGTACACGGGCTTTCCCAAGGGTTTTCTTCTGGAGAGCAGGGGCACAGGAGCCAGACTCGTAGCTTTGCGCAGTTCAGTAAATGTGAATGTTTGAGTGATGTCTTTTATCCTGAGTGTTTGCCACCAGTCTCTATGAAGAGCAAACCAGTAGTGCTATTGGAAATCAATAGCTGAAGCCACGGAAACTAAGCCACACATAGGGACTAAAAAAAAAATGTTAATTAGTACCAGATAGAAAAAAAAGGAGTGAGAAGCAAGGGAGGAAGCAGAGAATGGGAATAATTTGGAGATTGCATCTAATTTAGACTGAACTGATGAGCCGTAATCATCCTTGTTTGAAGTGCAGTTCCAGGAGTCACAGAGGGAGCAGGAGTTATTAGAAGGATAAGCAGATCCTTGTGGGTACGAGGCCCGGCTGTAGATACGCTCTAGAAGGCCGTGCATGCCGTAAAAGGGTGGTGTCAGTGCACAAGACACTGGGCCTCTGGTCGTGGCTCTGCCACTGACTGAGTTACTCTCATCATAGGCAAGGCATCTTTTCTGAGCCTCAGTTTTCCTGCCTGCAAAATGAAAAAGGTTACTCTTAATGACTTTTATGGTCTCTTCTAACTCAAAGATGTATACATATACAGATGCACACTTATACGTATATATAGATACACACGTACATATGTGTGTATTGTACATCATTTTTCCTTTAGAATCGGGGTAAGGGGACCTAGGTAGAAAGGGTAGAGATAAAATAACAGGAGTCCCCAAACTATCATGGAATAGGGGAGGGGACGCTTGTGGTCACTCCATGTGGAATGATCCATTTGGGTTTGTTCATTCTAGTTCTCCTGGGTTATGTAAAATTACTTCAGAGGGAGGAGAGGAACAAGCTGGGGTAAGCACATAGATCTTGGGACATATACGTCGGGTAACTGTTGCCGAAATACTCGGGTAGGCTCTGCCTGTTCAAAATGCCAGTGACTAGTGAACCGAGAAGGGTCGATTTAGTTTGTGTTCTTATTTTGGTCTCACTGGGGAAAAGCATTAAAGACCAAGATTTGGAGCAGTATGTTTGACCCTGAATTGTACGTGCTCCCTTGGTCCATTTAATGGGAGCCAAAACCTTCTCTTCCCTTTCAGATTGTCAGAAGAACCTAAGCAGGTGCTAGGAGATATTCTCTACTGCCCTGCTCTTCTGTTACTCAGAGAAGGCAGTGTCTTTGTTCCAGTGGCAGGAAAGTCGGCTCTGATCTTCTGTCTGCATGTGGTCTTTGACTGCTGTGCTTCTTTCTTTGCAGTTCGGATCTGGGATGTCCGGCCTTTTGCCCCCAAAGAGAGGTGTGTGAAGATATTTCAGGGAAATGTACATAACTTTGAGAAGGTAAGTTTAGTATGACCATGAACTTTTACTTTATAATAATGCCTCTGTTAATGTTAATAACAGTCCATTGCTATGTTATTGTCAGAGAGAGAGAGAGAGAGATCCTGTGGGAAGCATACCAGTGCATTCTGGGAAGTGGATTCTCTCCCTGCCATACCTCAATAGATGAAGGTCAGGATGAAGGAATCAGGGGTATTTGGCTTAGAAAAGGCTTAGGTAAGACAAATATATAACCAGCTTCATATAGTTGAAGGGCTGTCACATGGAACAGAGATGAGAACTCGTTCCGCTTCGTCCCAGAGAACAAGGACCAGTGAATGAAGCAAAGAAAAACTTTCCCATAAATAGAGCTGTCTAAAATGGCCTGGGCTGCTTTGGGAGACAGCAGGGCAGAATGACCATTGAGGGATGTTGTCAAATGTAAGCTGCTCGAAGGCAGACGTGGACTTGTATTTTGTCTTTGTAGCCCTACCATGTAGCACATGGCAAGGGCTTTTAATAAAAGTTAATTAAATTAATTTATAGAGGGGATTTCCTTGTTCAGTATTGATCAGAACTCAGTACCTCTGGATAGCTCTTCCAGCTGAAATTCTTTGATCTTGTGACCTCTTCCTTTCTTCCTTTTAAGGAGAAATGATGGGCTCGAGGCCCTTTATGGAGTCTCTCTTGCCTCCTCTTAGATGGCTCCCCAGCTGATGACACAGTACTGCTTGCATTCCAGGACCAGAACGCTGGTGGCCTGCTGGTGAGGCCGGCTCTGCCTAGGACTGGGATGCTGTCTGTCCTCAGCAGAGATCTCGGCCCTAGCCCACTTACGCCTTCCCTTCTGCAGCTCCTGTTACCATGTACTTAGTAATAGGGAAACAGGAAGAGCCCCTAAACTTTTCAGTTCCCAGGGAGAATTAGTTCAGAGGAGTCAGGTTCCTAGAGTCTTCAGAAATGACATACTTGCTCTGAGAGTTCACTGCGACTCAGGTTTGTTCTGTAAATCAGCTCACGGATTTTTGTTTTTTAAAGAGAAAGAAAAAGAGTTTTAATAAGGACCAAGATGAATAGAGCAAAGGGAGCTTCTATTTGCGGGCACAGCAACAAGATTTCTCTGCCAGGTAGAGCTCTAATTAGTTATGTGTGAATTAGGCATTTTTTATATTTTGTTATATATGAGTTATGAAATAGTAACACATTGTGTTTTAGGTCATAAAATACAAGCCATAATTGCTGATCATCTTCCTAGGGCAAACAATTAAAATGTAACATGATATTTAAAGGTTCTCAATGATCTCATTTTCAAGCCCAGGATTCTTATCATAGGCTGACTTAGGCTGTGAGTTAGTTATTTTTTAGCTATACTGTATACATTTTACTTCTCCCTCTACTAGACTATGAACCCTCTAAGTACAGGGACCTTGTTTTATTTTCTCTGGCCCGCACATCCCTGAGTCACTCAGGAAATATAGGTTGTTTAATTGACAGAGGCCTTGGGCACAGAAAGGGGGTAGGAAGAGGCCGGGAAAGAAAGAAAGCCATGCCAAAGAAACCATGATGCCTTACAGTGTGCCTAGGATCAGACCTGTCTGCCAAACCCAGCTCTCCACACCAGGGTAGGGCTAACTGCTGGGCAGAGGGCACAGCTGCCAAGGAGCCACTGTCAGTGACTAGCCCACCAGGCGTTGGTGTGGGGAGCCCGGAAAGGTCTGATGTGCTTGGAGCCTGCCAGTGAAGAGGAAGCATGGTATGGGAAGAAGATGGAATCCAAAGTCAGAAGACTTGGCTTTGAGGTTAGGGTCTGCATCCTGAGCCCATCCCCATGTCCTCCATGGATTGCAGTGTCTTCCTCTGTGAAATGAGGGTGTTGGATTATTTGGCCCCTGAGATTCCTTCCTGCTCTGCCATCCTTTGCTCTGGTGAGCATTTGAAAATGCTGCTCTTTTCAATGGACCCTCTTTGCTCATTGTTGCAGAATCTCCTGAGGTGTTCCTGGTCACCTGATGGAAGCAAAATCGCAGCTGGTTCAGCCGACAGGTAAGAATTACTGCGATGTGAGATAAAAAGAATGATGCAGCCAAGCAGGGGTTGTCTTATGTTTAATACACGGAGCGCAGGGACAGCCAGAGCAGACGTGGAATGATGGCAGTGGTCAGGAAGTGGGAGACTCTGCACGGCTTAGAAGGTTTAAGTACTGACTCACAAAAACACCTTTTCTTTACCCTGGTGGTGGAATTTTGAGCTGGTGGATGCCAGGCTTCATCAAGGTCCCTTATGGCCAGGCCTCCTCCAAATGGGCTGAGGGCTGGGAGGTGAGAGGCCAGTTGGAAGCTTTCCTTGATGAGTGAATAAACACTGACATGAGTGCCCTCTGATGTTTCATTGGAATAAGAGTCCAGATGAAACAGGTCAAGTTTCCCCTCCCATGAGAAGGGAAGGTGAATCTGTGTTAGATGTACTTTTAGAGTTTTTCACAATGATCTGCATCTGGAATGGAGGTTGGAGGTTCAATAGAGCTGCCATTCTACTGCGGAATGATGAGGCAGCCAAGCTCCAAGCAGGGAAGAGAAAGGAACAGCGCACCCCCAGTGACCTGTACTGCTGGTGCCCCCCAGGGACCCTTTTGAAGTAAGACGGCAGGTTAGGTATAAGCTGAGACAGGCGGTCCTGGCCTCCTTTGAGGCTCTTCTCCCATAGTTGCTCCAACAAAGGTGTTGTCCTGTCCTGTTAGACCTTGGCACAGACGCACTCCACCCCCATACCATCCTCCTGACTGCAGGAGAGGAGGAGGTAGCTCAGGTCCCCAGCCCTGTATCTCTTCCGTTTCGAGAGTCATTAAATTAACCCAGTGCTGCAGGGAAGCTACGATGCCTGCTGGCCTTGCATGATTGTTTCTCTGTGAATGACCTGTCCCAGAGGAGCCCGGCAGCTTGTTGTGGGTGTAGTGGAAAGTCAGGGACCAGACCGGCAGACCATTTGCTGTAGATCCTTCAGGCCCCCGTGGCCTAGGCACTCCACCTCCTTAAGCCCCTGGGAAGTAAGGGGCTCTCTTCTAGCCTTGACAGGGCACCTACTTGAAATTACAAAAGGTGTAGAGGACAAGTGTCCCAGAATCTTAGTGCTAGCAGGGACACCAGTGGCCTAACCAGTCTATCTAATCCAAGGTGGACCAGACTGAGAATTCCCTCCATAATGTCCCTACTGTGGGCTTATCTGGCCTTTGCTCCAGTCGGCCTCTATCTCCAGCACACTGATCCTGGTTCTGTCTCTTGGGGCTCTAACCTCTTTTCCCCATGACAGCACTTTAGATCTTTGACAACTGCTAGCCTAAACGTTCTCTTGGCCTTCACCTGGTCCTCATGACATGGTCTGTGTGTCCTTCCTAAATGTGAGACCCAGAACTAAACTCAGTTCCTCAGACCATCCCCTCCCTCTGTCTTGGACATAGATTTCCTTAATATCCATCCCCGCTTAATGCCCTTTCTTAGACGATGCCTCGGGATTAGGGGGCTGGTTATTGGAGGCTTTTCTGAGTCTGGATTCCTGGTAGTTACTAAACATCTGGAGTCGCTGCCCACCAACTGAAGCCGCATCTGACTCTTACTGAATGAAAATGGCTTTGATTGTTCTCGTAATGATCACATCTCAAGTTCTTATTCAGCAGGTTACCATCCTTTTTATTTAATTAGATACTATGCAAATCACAGTTTCCTCTGACCTCCCATTTTTTCCCTCCCTCAGTTGCTTTGAATTGTCGGTCTCAGGAAAGCCCCACCTCTGACCAGCTGGTCGCTGGGGAGGATTTTCCTGGATACCACCAAATACACTTTGGTACTTTGTCACAAAAACTGAAGCGTGACAGAAGGAGCGCTGTTCCTGCCACAGGTTTCCATGCCAAAGCAAGGAAGTGACAAGGAAGCTGTCTAAATTTAGCACCTAATTGACAGCCACCTTTTGAGAATCCTTCATGTAAATCCTACAAGAGCTGAGGTTCCTGGTGGCTTTCATGTGCCCTAAAAATGGAGCCCTTCCAGAAAGCCTCATTACCCAGTCTGGCCCACATGTGGTCTTTTATTCCCGGAAGTCTCCCTTCCCAAATTATTCCTCTCGTTCTCTTAGAGTCGATTACTGGATTTACAGCCAGAGAGGATCTTTGATCCCAACAACTCATTTTACAGAGGCCCGGAAGGGAAGTGAAATTATAAGGACTTTTGAGCTAAGAGCAGAGAATAGGTGATGCCCCAGGGCCCCGCCCCCTTCCATCCTGCAGAGGGCTCCCCACATAGCATAGGTAAGCATAGTATCTTATACCAAGTTAGTGGTGTGGAGGGGCCTGGAACTTGGATTTTTTTTTTAAGCAAAATGCTTACTAGGACATATTGAGGCAGCTAGGTGGCACCATAGTGCACCGGGCCCTAGGCCTGGAGTCAGGAAGATCCAAGTTCAAATTTGGCCTTGGAAACTTACCAGCTGTGAGATCTTGGGCAAGTCACTTGACCTCTACCTCAGTTTCCCTAACTGTAAGATGGGAATATTAATAGCACCTACCTTTTAGGGTTGTTGTGAGGATTGAGTGAGATAATATGTATAAAAGCACTTAGCACACAGTAGGCGCTGTATAAAAGCTAGCTTATTGTTCTTTTGTCAAGTGTTGACTAGATGTCAGTTTTGTTGGGTTTTTTTGGGGGGGGACTAATAATACACATTTGTATATTGTAATTAAAATCTAATTTATTAGCATTGCCATTGGGTTATTTTTGCACTGCCCCATGAATATGCTGCCTCTTTATTCTTTCCTTCATGTAACATAACTTGTTTGAGGGGAAGAGGGAGGAGACCTGGAATACACAAAGGGTAATGGCATCCTGAGGGATGCAGCCAGGTGCTGGGAAGTCAGCTTCAGGGGAGGTGGGGGGTGCAAATGTCCTGTCACTGATAAACTTTGGCATAAAGAGATAACCACTGAGTTCTTCTGAGCTAGCTCCAGATAGAAAGTTGCCTCCTAGAGTGGTCTGGGCTCCCTGGCATCTCCAAGTAACTCCAGAATCACCCCCAGCAGAGATGGGCAGGACAGTGGCAGCTGCCCCTGCTGAGCTCCAGGGGCACTTTCACCTTCCTCTGCCTGGGTGTTCTCTAATTCAGTGCACAGGCAACGTTCAGAAATCAGAACTCCTTTAAGGTAGTTAAGGCAAAGGCATGAGGAGTGCTCACATTACCCTCTATACTAGGGGAGGTAGACTTGGGAGTTCATGAACTTTTTATTTTTTAATAATTTGATCACTGTGGTTGTATATAACTTTTTTCTTTGTAATCCCGTACATTTTATGTTGTGCGTTTAAAAACACTTAGGGGGCCGTTGGTTTCACCAGATTGCCCCAGGGCTGCAGGACTCCTAAGAAACAAGAGTCTTTAATCAGTAGAGCATGAAGCCTGATCCTGCTGGTTGCCATATCTAACATTGCACAGGTCTTTGGCATCCCACACCCAAATCAGTCAAGTGGCTTCATCAGAGAAGTGTCCAGATTACGTGAGAAATGGTCAGCCTGCTCCTGGTTATTCCTTTGATTCATAGCAATGAATGAAAGGGCAGAGATATTGTTTTTACCTCTTGATTGATACAGTTGGAGTTTCCTGGGCTTCATTAAATGTGTTGAGATACTCCCTGCTCAGGCCAGCAAATTATCAGTGACTTTTTAAAATGATCACAGCAGCACCCACAGGCCCCACTACTGAGATGTTGTCTTTTGCCTGTGAAGGTGACTCCCCATCAGTAGGCCTTGTATTCTGAGTTGTTTCTTCAGTAATGGGTCTGAGTTGCTGTGACCTGGCCATGTGCTTTCTCCTCTTGCCTTTGTGATAGGTGGTATCCATTGGCATCTAGCTGGCAGGATCAAGGTTGGCTATGGAACAGCAAAACTAACATGCCTGTGCCCTCTAATTTACTTTCAATTTTTACTTACCACTGGAACTTTGCATAGTGTCCACCTGAGTGTGTCATGTGTCCTTGGGAAAGAAAGCAAATATATATTGGGGGTGAGGGGAGTTCAGGAGCAGAGAGTTGGGGAACGGTATTAATGTGGAAAGAGAGGGGCCCAAGATCTCATCTTGGCTGTTGTTACTTCACCATGTGATCATAGGCAAGACTTACCTTCTCTGAGCCTTAATTTCCATAAAATTAAGGGGTCAGACTATCTTTCAGGCTCATCCAGTTTCTAACAGTCTAGTTACATATAGAATATAGTAACATTTGGCTCAAACAAATATTTGCAAAGAACAGATGTCCTGTCCCTTTCTTGGATCCAGGGATGGAATTCTATCTGAGCATGTTTTATCTGAGTCTGCAGTTTAACCTTCTATTAAGCAGCAAAGTTTACTTCCAAGACATTCCTAATTGGAGGTTAACAATAGCCAGGTTACATTGGCTTGCTTGTGGGGGAGACATGTGTCTGCTGCCACGTTTTTTCATTTGGGACCATGCTCATTGAAAATTGCTCTTTATGTTCGGGGTAAATGCTGGAGGGGCATACCTGTTTCTTGCTTTGCCTCATTCTCCCTCTTCACCTTTCTGGGCCTAAGACTTACTTGCTGTGATGTCTTGCAGGTTTGTATATGTGTGGGACACTACAAGCAGGAGGATCCTTTATAAGCTGCCTGGCCATGCTGGCTCTGTCAATGAAGTGGCCTTCCACCCAGATGAGCCCATCAGTAAGTGTCTGCAGTCTTTAGCAAAGAGGGGAGCAGCAGCTCCCATCTCCCTTAAGAGTGACTAGGCCATTTAATGTTTAGCTTTGTGTGGGGGAGGGACTGTGATCTGCGTTCCTTTCCTATAGCGAGAGTAGCCTTTGAGATGTACAATACTGCTGCATCTGTTTCCTTGGAAACATTCCTTGTAGGTGCCCCTGAAAATCACACTACTATATTGAATGGCATTGGGGGGGGCAAGGCAACGGGGAGAGAAGAGGGTGGAAGTTGCTCCCTCTTTATCCTATTCAGCCCACATTGTGACCTTAAAGAGCTTGGAGCTCCAAGAGTTATGGTGGCCTCAGTCAACCAGCAAATTTTAAAATGCCTGCCTCTGTGCCAGGCATAGTGTTGGGTGTCAGGGACACCAGTAAAAATGTAAGATGCTCCCTGCTCTCAGGGAGTTTACATTGGGTTTTGAGTCCAGAGTAGCTTGGGTTCATTAGATTTAATCCATATTCCATAGATTTACTTTGCTATGGAGGAATCTTCTAATGTCTAATTCAATGAAAGTTACATTTTAACTTTCATTGGCTAGTTTGCGTATGTAAAGGACGTTATATTGAATTAAGAAAATAATTTTTCCACTGATTACCATGTAGATTTGCAGATGTCGGGTTTTTAGCCGTGCATTGCTGCACATGTGATAGAAGCCCTTCTCTTCCCTCCCTCCTGCAATGCTGGCACCCTGGAAAGGGGCAGAAGCAGTTGTGACTTGATAATTGTTTACAGCTTGCCCCAGCACATTAGTCCTCAGGACTGTGGGGCAGAACCCAGCTATTCTATGACCGAATGATCACAGAGGTCACTCTGAAGAAGCTAGGCTAGTGTAGGGGAGAGCTTTATTCTTCCTTTCACCAAAATATTACTTCTCTGACATCATCTCGGGGCCAGCCTGCAACTCGGAATATGAAATAACATCAAAAACATTGAAAAAGTTAGGCATGCTATCCTGTGACTCACTCACGCAAAGGGAGGAGACCTGAAGCTAAATCTAAATTGCTTTTAGGTAGGAATCGGCTCTTGTTGCCAAAGGCCCTGCATTGTTCCTGACTCTTCACTTCCTGTTTCTCGTCCTTTGTTCCCTCTCCCCTGCAGTTCTCTCTGCATCCAGTGACAAAAGACTGTATATGGGAGAGATCCAGTGAAGATCCGAAGCGGAAGACTCAAGAGTTATTTGACCTTGAGACCTC
The DNA here is from genome assembly GCA_028646595.1 of Phalanger gymnotis. Classification (NCBI taxonomy): domain Eukaryota; kingdom Metazoa; phylum Chordata; class Mammalia; order Diprotodontia; family Phalangeridae; genus Phalanger; species Phalanger gymnotis. Next base: position 763,025,038 of record CM053622.1, read on the forward strand.
GGTTTGCAAAAACGAGATTTCTTGAGCGGCACTGGGCCCTGTGTTCTCCCTTCCGATAAACACCGTTACTAGCCAAAGGTGGAGGTGAATTCGCTTTCAAAGATGGCCGTATTTCCAAGGTGACGTCTATCCCGACCTGACCGAGGTGACGGGCAACCTCACTTACCTCCAGAAACCATACGCCGAATTTCCTGCCTTTATTGCTTCTTCTGAGCCACTGGCATTGTGTCAGTGTGCATTTTCCAGTGCAGGCAGAAGGTTGGGACAGGAAATTTGAATGAAATGTGTTAGCCTTTTGTTTTGTTTTATTTTTTGATTCAGTAACTGGCTTGTATGATATTTTCTGTCACTGTTTCTCTGAGTCATTTTCTATGAAAAGCTGAATAGATGCCTTTTGACAAGAGCTGTGTAGATGGAATTTATTGCTGTCTTTTTCTTGGGAGCATGAACGCCATAAATCAAAGCTGGAGCTGTGATGTGAACAAGGATACAATCCATATAGGCTTCTGAGAAGCTGGTGACTTAGATTTTGTTTCTCTACTCTGTGCTTTGGGGAGGTTTACTCTACACCGTGAAAATGACAAACCAGGAATTTGTCAGTGACCAAATCCCTTTCTCCTGTTGGGAACAGAGCAGCCATAAGGTGATAAATAAAACTGGGAAAGGCTCTTGGCTCCTCGCTCAGGATCTTTAATGGACCGTGCCAGGGGTTGCTCAGGCCTGCCACTGCCCCTTTCTATTGGCTACTCTCCCCATGGTTGGCAAACTTAGGGGAGCGACTCATTAGGGAGGGTGTCTTTCGGCTTAGAAATCAAGTCATTGAGATGGCATCTGCTAACATCATCGTTCCAGGGCCATATAGGATTCCGGTTCATTAGTGCTCCTGTTTCCTGAAGGACATTATGAAATGCCCACAGGTGGCCTGGTGGCCTCTCCTTACACATTCCAGTGCCTGGCTCAGTCACAAAGGGATCAGTCACCCACATTTTTAGTGTGCTTTGAGGTCTTTGGGGTGCTTTCCTCACAGCCCTGAGAGGTAGAGAAGTCTGCCCTAATGAAATTTAGACCGGTGTCTTCACTTACATGGCCCTGGTAATAAGGGGCCTTCACAGCACAAACCTATATGAAGAGTGTTTGATTTTGCCCGTCTATATGAAAGTGGGAAATCCAGGACCCTGGTAGCTCTGGAGTTAAAGGAAGGGTCATTACACTAGGGTGGGGATTGCTAGACTATGAAACGTAAGACCCAAACAAACTGGTCACCAGGCCTTCCCTCTCATGGGCCATTTCAGCTATTTCCCCAAGTCACTCTTGCCCTGCCTCTCCACTTGGCTTTGTGAGACTCTGGTCCACACACACACATAGCACTCCCAGCGTGGCCCAGCTATTCATCCTTGCTTCTTCTCCATCCCCTCCCTCTCAACTCATCAAATGTTTTCATTGACATGAAAGAAGAAGAGGAACCAGAATCGTAACACCCTGATTTTGTCAACAGGAAGAAGAGGAAAGGCCCTGAAAGCAGCGAAGATCCCTGCACCTGTTTCTAGCCTGTTCCTCGGGCTTGTCCTCTCCAGGCCTTGGGGGAACCCCGTATCTGGTGTTGGAGAGCAAGTAATGATTACTGTGCTGAGAATGTAATCCCAAGGCCTGGGGAATAAAGAGTTTAGTAGAAGCTTCCCCAGAGGATATAAATTGTGTCTCTCACTTTGGGAGAGATAGATGGCCCCCAAATGAGTAATGGCATTTCTAGTTTGCTATTAATTTCTCTTTATGACTTTCACAGCCTCTAGCAGTTAATACTGTTGGTGTTTAAAAAGCCAGCCTCCATTTTCAGATGGTTGTTGGGTAGGTGATCGTTTCAGGGATTTTTCCTGCTTAATAACCTGAAGATGTGTCTGAAGGCCATTTCTTTGTATATGTAGATCCTGCTTCTCTGGCAGTAGGGTTTGAAGCCCTGTTCTGATAAAGGCTCAGACTAGTCAGCTGTGTGCAGGGTAGTCCTGACTCCTGTCTTCATTCAACCCTGTAGTGAGTGAGGGTTACCAACCAGATCACAGTGCAGAGCTCCAGAAGTTCCGATTCCCAACGTCCAATTTCAGGGGCTCCAAAGTGACCTACTTCCAACAGTTATATGTTAGTGAATCCCCCATTCACTGGGAAAAAGGCCTTCGTTCATCTCAGCCACCTTCTTTTACAAGGTTGATTCTCTGTAGGGGTCCCTCCTGACCAGCGCCTGGCTGCCTTGGCTCTTGCCTCTCATCTGGCTGTCCAGAGGGGAATGTGGGCAGTGGTGGTCATAGCAGGGGGAGTAAAGCTGTCATCTTAAGTTAGTCTGAGGTCTCGTCATGGTGGAGAGGAGGTCTCCCATGCTTGAATTTGTCCAGATGACCTCCTTCCGAATGAGCTTGGGATCTAACAGTCCAGAATACAGAGTTGAGTTCTCCAAAGCAGATGGGAAGAACTACTGGCCAGGTGAGTCTTTAGGAAGTTTCTGTTACTACCTGATCTGTCAGAATGAGATCTAGGTCAGATAATACTCTCCATTTTAAAGATGAGAAAAACAAACTAAGGAGATAGGTCTTCTGGTTTGTGGTCCATTGTTCTTTCATTGGTGGTACTCTTGTGCTACTCTTGTATCACCGAGTTTAGGGATGAAGTAGAGGCCAGAGCTGAGGTACCCCTAACCTTCCATGTCCATCACCCATCTCTGACTTCTGTCAGCACTATCTGAACTTCACCTAAAAAGTCAGTTACCTGTTCTCCAAGAGATGAACAGTTGAAAGATACAGAACAATTTACAAAAAAGGACACCCACCTTGCAAATAATCACTTGAAAACATGTCAACCTGACCAATTTTAGTCCTGGAAAACACGAAGAAACACACTTCTCAGGTTTAAAGGTGGGGGGGGGGGAACGGCATTTGGTTTTGCTTAGCTTTTTGTTATAAGGAAGAGTTCATTGGGAGGTGGGGGTGAGGGTTATCAGGAAATGACTTTTAAAATAAATGGCATCAATAAAATTTGGAAATGTTAACCTCTTAAATAAAGGAAACCCTACTTGAAACAACTTTGGTAAAATTTGACGTGCACCAAATGAACAAATGTAAACAAAAAAATTGACAGCTCAGTATAGATGGCATTGTGGAGGTACCCTCACACATTTGCTAGTAGAATTGCAAATTGGAATCATTTTAGAGAGCAATCTGTCAGCACACCTGCAATAGTTATTAAAATAATATATGTTTAACCAGTAATCCCATTACAATGAACATATCCTATGAGAATTTTTTAAAGTATTCTCTGTATTTACAGCAGCATTTATTATAAATACAAAAAAATTGGAAGCAACCTAAATGGTTAATAGTTGAGGAAAGGCTAAATGAACTCGTGCATAAATGTAATCGAATGTTATAATGGAGGTAAGTTACAAATATGAGAATTATAAAGAAGTTGAAACAGTTTCACAGGAAAAGCAATGGGAATAAATAAGATTGAGCCAGAAGAAAGACTTCATGGTAAGGTAGAAAGGGCAATGGATTTGGAGTGAGTAGGCCTGGGCTCAAGTCCGACTTCCCTTTCTCATTTCCTGTGTAATGTCGGGCTTAATCTCTCAGGTAAAATGAGGGCATTCGACTAGACTCGTGAACTCATTTCCAGCTCTAAATTCATGACTGTGTGATATCATTGACTGTGCTTTTGTTTAAAAAAAAAAATGTTTATTTGAGGATCAAGCCTCATGTAGGTTGGAGAGGACAAAGGAGTGATTAAGCTGGAAATTTGTAGGTTCCCCCTCACCACCCCACCTCTCCCCTCAAAAAAACCAACTTTTTTGACTCATAGGCAAGTCTGCGTCTCTAAGAAGCCTCAGTTTCTGCATTTGTAAAACAGGGATGAAACCTTAGGAGAGTGCTTGGCACATCATTGGTGCTTAATAAACATTTAACTGTTTCAGCCTGTCAAGTATTGTTATCATTCTTCTCCAGTGACATTTTGGATTAAGTATCCTGAGGTGATATCACAGAGTCTCCTACAGTTGGCCACAGGAAACTAGTGCTGAGGAGTCATCTGCATGGAGCTCGTGATTGAACCCATGAGAGGTGATGAGATCGATCACCTAGGGAGAAGGTGTAAGTAGAGAGAAGCTGAAGGCTCAGCACAGAGCCTAAGGGGATACCCAGGGGAAGTTGGGGGCAAACTATTGATGATTCAGCAAAGGCCACTGAGGAAGAACTGTCAGACCAAAGAGCCAAGAAAAAATACCCTGGAGGAGCGGCAGCTAACAGTATGGGGAAAAGCTGTGAATGATGAGGACTGAGAAAAGGCTATCTGATTTAGCAATTCCTGACTCCATGTCCGATGCTTTTATCCACTGCCATGCAGGCCTTCAAAAAAGCACCAGGATTGCCCATGGCTCACCTAATGCTGAGGGGTGACAATCTAGCCTGGAGTGCTAGGCAGCTGCGGCTTTGGGGCTAACGAGCTTGGGATGGGGGAGTGGAGGCTGCCCTCAAAATTAGGGCTCCCAGGAGCAGCTAGGTGGCATAGTGGATAGTGCACGGGACCTGAAGTCAGGCAGATCTGAGTTTGAATCTGAACTCAGACACTAGCCTTGTGACTGGGCAAGTCACTTAACCCCGATTGCCTCCAAAAAATAAAATAATTAGGGCTCTGATCAGTTTTCTGAACCCACCAGATGCAACATAGAGTGGAAGGAGCTATGGACTTGGAGTCTGAAGAGAAGAGTTCAAATCTCTCCTCTGCCATTTAACTACCAGTTCGACTACAGGTTAAGTCGCTGAAATGCTCCAGCCCAGTTTCTTCATCTGTAAAATGAGGAGGCTTAGAGTAGACAGCCTAAGTTCCCTTCTAGCTTAAAATCTAGAATCCAAATATAGAACATCAGAGCCAGAAGGGCTTAAGGGATCGTCCAGCCCCACTTCCTCATTTTATGGATAAGAAAATGGAAGCTTGGTAGATGAAGTGAGCTACCCAAGGTCACTCAGCTAGTGGACTACAAAATTAGGACTGAGAGCTAAGTCCGAATTCCAAAAGACTCCTGATGGAAAATGCCATCCACATCTAAAGAAAGAACTATGGAGTCTGAATGCAGGTCGAAGCAGACTATTTTCCCTATTTTTTTTCCTTCTAGTGGTTTTCCCTCTTTTGTTCTGATTCTTCTTTTACAACATGACTAAGGTAGAAATGTGTTTAACGTGATTGTACATGTATATCCGATATCAGATTGCAATCTTGGGGAAAGAGAAAAATTTGGAACTCAAAATCTTACAAAGATGAATGTTGAAAACTATCTTTACCTATAATTGGAAAAAATAAAATTCTATTGGGGTGGGGGAGCTAGATCTATTGACTCTATTCTCGTACTCTTTCTACTTTTCCACAGATGATTTTAGCTTGAGAAAAATCTTTAATCATAAAAGGCATCTGCTGGCCATGTAGCACCACAGTGATTTGCCTAAATTCCCACAGCGATCGGATGGTAGATAGGTGAAGGTCAAGGGGAAGGAACCAGAGATGCTTAGTTGGTTATTGTTCAGTCATTGCAGTTGTGTCTGACTCTTTGTGACCCCATTTTGAGGCTTTCTTGTCAATGATACTGGAGTGATTTGCCATTTCCTTCTCCAGCTCATTTTACAGATAAGGAAACTGAGGCAAATGGAGGTTAAGTGACTTGCCCAAGGTCACATAACTAGTAAGTGTCTGAGGCTGGGTTTGAGCTCAGGAAGATGAGTCTTCCTGATTCCAGGCCCAGTACTCTATCCTCTTTGCCACTTAGCTGCCCTGTGTTTAGTTTAAGGAAGGCTTAAGCAAGATGAGAGGTGTCTACAAACATTTGAAAGACTATTATGTTGTCCTTCCCCATCACTTCTCCCTTTTCTCATCCCTTTCAACTTTCTCTCATCTTTTCCCTGTCTCCCCCATTTCTATCTGTTTGTCTCTCTGTCTCTCTCTCTTTTCTTCCCTTTGCCTCCCATCCTCCACTCAGATGATGCTGTGATAGAGACGACCAAGGAGGTTGCCTATGGAGGAAGCCTAGGGAGACTGGTATAACAAGACTGTCAGGGCATATTCTCCAAAATGGCAAGCTGGCAGCAACCAGTGAAGATGACAAACCTATGGAAAATTAGAATAGATTGACCCATGGGAAGTCCTATCTAGAAAGATGCTGCTGCCACCACTAGTCGAAACCCAAAAGGCGTGAACCAGGGATATTTGCAGTGCTTCCACCCTTTCTGGATCTGATCACTGTAATTGAGGAGCTGCCAAGCTGACTGAATATTCGAAGAAACTGGATGCAAAATATAAGAAGCTAGAGAAGTGATGAAAGAATTATTTTTTTTTTTAGCACAAAGATGTTCTTCACCTACAAGAAATGTTTCACAGGAACTGAAGTTAGTTGGATGAAACATCTCACTCATGTGCTTAAAGTCCATAGAAAGAAGGCCATGCTGCTGATCTGAAGAGTGTCCCAGCCCACGAGCTTTGCTTGGCTAGTGTGACCATGACTGTGTCTTGGGTGTGACTCTAAAATTCTGTCCTTCTGATCTATGTTTACTGTTCCCTGACTTCTCCTTATGGACTTCACAACACGCCCAGGACAAAAGCTCAGGATGTGGGATCAACCCCCATCTCTGGAGCAGATCCAGGCCAGAGGAGCTGGTCTTCCCATCTCCTTCAGTAGCAGGATACTCCTTTCTTCCCCTGCCCTTCTTTTATGAATTTGTCAACCTTTGACAGCCTTTGTGTATAAACAGTCTTTTCTTGTTCTTAATGTTGATAACATGTTCCAGAAGTTAAAAAATTATCCATTTATAACCCTTTTAAAATGGCACAAAGATTTGTCAAATGGTGAGTAGAATTCTAGACTTGAAATTAAGAAAAAATATGACTTCAAATCTTCTCACTGAAACTGTTTAGCTCTGTGACTTTAGCCTAGTCACTCAACCCCTGACAACTCACCCCATCAGTCAGTCAATAATCTACAATTTTTGAAGTGTTTACTATGATTGAGGAACTGTGCTAAGCACCAGAGACCCAAAGAAAGGCAAAAACAGATCTTATCTACCCCATCAGAATTGGTTTGAGATTTTAATCTGCTTGGGTGATGAAAAGTCCCAACCAGGAGTTCAACAAACTGACAAAATCACAGATCCTTCTTGCATCGAGTGGAATATGGATTTAGGCTCCTTCTCGTTGGTCCCAGAGAACAGGATTTGGAGCAATTGGTAGAAGTTACAGAGAGGCAGATTTGGGCTCAATGTAAAGAAAACCATCCTAACAACTAGCCCGAAAAGTGAGATCACTGAAGGAGTGGTTCTCTAGCCTGTAGATGACAGTTTCCATTGATTGGGAAATCACCATTTATACAGAGACAACCGGTTCCAATTTCATACAGCTCTAATTGCTAAGGAAGTTTTCCTTTTATTGGAGCCAAAATTGCTTCCCTATAACTCCAACCTCGTGTTTCTCATTCTTCCCTCTGGGACCAAGCAATAAAAATCTAAGCCTTACTTCCACATTATAGTTCTCTGCCCATGTGACCACCCTTCAGAAGGTACTTGAAGATTGTTGTCCTGTCCTCCCGAGTCTTTTCTCCAAACTAAACGTCCGTAGTTTCTTCGATCCATCTTCACATGGCATGGCTTTGAGTCTCCTGTGCCATCTGAATTACCCTTCTGTACATTTCAGTTTGTCAAACTAAAATGTGCTAGCCATAACTGAACACAACACTCCAGATCTGTAATCTGTTCAGGGCTTTGTCTTGGGCCCTCTTTTCTTCTCCCCATGTACTCTTTCCTTTGGTGATCTCATCAGTTCCCATGGGTTCAATTATCTTCTCTATGTATGATTCCCAGATCTACTTATCCAGCCCCTTGTATCCTAGAACAAGGGGTGGGGTGTGTTGGTAAGCAAAATGGGCTCTTTAGCACTTAGTTCAACAAGTGCTAAAAAGTTTGGCTTTTGTTTGTTTTGAGTAATTCAGTGTATTTCATTGAGTCTTACTAAGTGCTAAGCCCCAGGCCCAAAACGTATTAGGTGTAAATCCTATGTGGGTGTGGATTGGCAACTAAGGTGGGGCCCAAGGTGGGCTAACTCCGGGGAGGGCCTAGTTTACATGTCTGGGACAGCAGAGGCTCTTAGACCACTTGGGTTTAAGTTGCCTCTTTGTGACGATTTTAGGTCACGTGGGTGAGTCGCGTGTGTGACTCACCCCTGACTCTGACGAAGATATAAAAACCAGAGGTTGGCCTCCTCTTCCTTGGAGCTCTTTGCCGCAGCAGTGGTGGCGCATGACTCTGGGCCAGCCCTTGTTCTGAGCTCCTGGGCTGAACCTAGATGTTGGTAACTATGAGTTGTATTGGGTCTGTCTGTTGATGTTTGTAATTTCTTTGTATATTGCTTTGAAGTTCCGTGTGCTGGCTTTTTCCCCTAAACTAAGTGAGTGATATTTGTGTGCTGAATTAAAGTAAGCTTGCCAACCCCTTCACCTTGCTTTCCTTAGATAAGCAGATCAAAAGAACCTGTGCTTTCTGGGTGCTGGCAGCTTTCTGGGTGCTGGTTGTTGGTGGATCTTGCACCCCGACAGAAGCTGCTAGCTGGATTGTGGAAACACCTCTCCACTGACCTCTAGTCTCGCATCTCCTACTGCCTTTCAGTTATCTCAAACTGGATATCCTGTAGACATTTTAAATATTCATGTCCAAAACTGAACTCATTATCTTTCCTCCCAAGCCTTCTCCTCTTTCTAACTTTGCTATTACTGTCAAGGGCACCACCATATACTCAGTCCCCCAGGCTCACAACCTAAGTGTCATCCTCAACTCTTCATTCTCACCCCCCACCCCCCACCATGTCCAATCAGTTGCCAAGTCTTGCCATTTCTACCTTTGTAGCATCTCTTATATGTTTACCCCCTTTTCCTCCTTGAACTCTGCTACCACCCTGTCCTAGGCCCTTATCACCTCAATCCTGGACTATTGCAATAGCCTGCTGGCTGGTCTCCATTCTTCAAATCTCTCTATACTCCAATCCATCTTCCACTCAACTGTCAATGTCAAAGTGATCTTCCTAAAGCACAGGTATGATGAGGTCGACCTCCCCTTCTCCCCCTGCCCCATTCAGTAAACACCAGTGGCTCAATATCACCTCCAGAATCAAGTATAAAATCCTCTGTTTGCCCTTCATATCTTCCCTCTTCCCTCCTCACTCCCCACATATTTTTCCATGCAGTGACACTGGCCTCCCTGCTGCTTATTAAACGAGACACTCATCTCCTGTCTCCTAGTGTTTTCAGTGGCTGTCCACCATGCTTGAAATCTTCTTCCTCTTCCACTCCACCTCCTGGCCTCCCTGGTGTCTCTTAAATCCCAGCTAAAATCCCACCTTCTATAAGAAGCCCTTCCTGACCCTCTCCCCCTTAATGCCAGTACCTAACATCTTGATTTTCAGCAATTTATCTTGTATATATCTTGTTTGTACATTGTTTATGTATTGCCTCCCTCATTAGGTGATGAGCAACTTGAAGGCAGGGACTGCATTTTTTTTTTTGCCTTTATTTGTACCCCCAGTGCTTAGCATAGTGCCTGACACATAGTAACTTCTTAATAAATGCTTGTTGACTGATTCTTAACTATCTTGTCCTGTATACTACTTTTATTAAGGCTGTTTGATATTACATTAGTTCATTTGACTGATACATCACACTGCTGACCATTGGGCCCTTAGACCTTTTCTGTATGAGCTGCTTTTTAGCTACCTTCCTCTATTCTGTACCTTTGCTACTGATTTTTTGAACCCAAATTTAGGACTTCACATTTATAAGTATTACATTTTATCCTATTAGCATCAATTCATGATTCTAGCCTTGTCAAGATCCTTTTAAAATTTCTAATGTGTTAGTTATCCCTCCCAGCTTCATGATATGCACAGTTTAATAAGTATGGCACCTCTATATTCATCCAAGCATTGGATTGGAGAAGGGAGAATGATTCCCATCTGCAGACAGAGGAGAACTGAATCAGAAGCTAAGGAAGCACAAGCCTTTTAAAAGGACAGAATAAGTCAATGCTAGTGGGGAAATTCATTGCTTGAACAGAGACCTACCCCCCTCCTCTCTCAGTCTGCCCACTCCTTACTCAGCCTCCCTCCCTCCTCACTCAGCCTATCCCTTCATTCAGTTTACCTCTTCTTGTAGCAGCAAGGCCTTTGGCTCAGAGTCCAGGGATGGGGCGCCTGCAGCCACATGTGATCCTCTAGGTCCTCAGTTGCAGCCCTTTGACTGAAGTTCGGAAGAACAGATCCCCTTAATTAAAGGATTTGTTCTGTAAAACTTGGGACTCAGTTGAAAGGCTGCACCCTCCAGAGGACCTAGAAGGCCACATGTGTCCTCGAAGCCACAGGTTCCCCACCCCTGGCTCAGACACCCCAAGTCTAGCCTAATAACCTTTTCAAAAAACAAAGGAGATAAGGTTAGCTTGTACAATTTGCTCTTAACTAACCAATTAACCCCAAGCCTATCCTTGGTAATCATTACCTTCCTTCCTAAGTGTTGATTGCCCATTTGTCCTTTTAATAATTTATTTTAGAATTTTACCAGGCATTGATATAAAAGCACAATATGGTGTATTCACTTTTTTCCCTTTCCTGAAAATCAGGGCAATATTTGCCTGCCTCTAGTCCCATAGCCCCTCTCCTATTTGCTAGGATTTCTTACAGATCATCAACAGTGGTTCAGCATTCACCTGTGCAAGTTCAGTGGTACCCTGGGAGGTGATTTGTCTAAGTCAGCCGACTCGGATGCATCGAACACAGTCCGGCACAGTCTTCTTGCTCTTGGGTTTCAATTCCCTGTTAACCATTTTTGTTCTCTTCCTCCCAGTCCAAAGATCATTGTCCTTGATATAAAACAAAACAAATGAAGACAAAAGCAATCTGGGCTTTAGATTTAGGTTTACCTTCTCTCTGTTATCCCATCGTCCATCCAATCCAAGCAGGCTTCTCCCTTCTTTGATCTAGCCTTTGACCCTTTCCTCCCTTTTATAAAGCCCTTTTTATTTCCATTTTACAGCTTTCCACTCCTAGACATGATTCTTCCAGGGCCTTGCAACCTTGCAACTCTTGTTTTTGCCCTCAACTACTTGCCTTTGCTCCTATTTCTTCTTCTTCTTCTTCTTCTCCTCCTCTTCCTCCTCCTCCTCGCCTCCCTCATTGGGTTAGTCACTGAATTCCCTGTCCAGCCACATGGATCTCTTTGTCTTCCTCACTGGGATTGATTGTGACCATCCCCAGAATTGTTTTCTTAAGAACCTCCCATAGCTTTTCATCTGACTTCCCTCTTAATCATTTCAATTCAACTCAACATTGTTGTTGTTCAGTCCTTTCAGTCATGTCTGACTCTCCTTGACTCCATTTGAGGTTTTCTTGACAAAGATTCTGGAGTGATTTGTCATTGCCTTCTCCAGCTCATTCTACAGATGAGAAAATTGGGGGTTAAGTGATTTGCCTAGGGCCACACAATTAGTGTCTGAGGCCAGATTTGAACTCAGGAAGAAGAGTCTTCCTGACTTCAGCTCTGGAGTTCTCTTCACTTTGCCACCAACTGCCTGAATTCAACATTAATTAAGCACTTTTTATATGCAATGCTAGAGGCAAAGGAGACCACAAAACAAAGTCCTTACTCTCAAACATCTTCCATTCTATTAGAACATTATAACAGGCATTATTATATATATATAATAGACAGATATAGAAAGATAGATAGAGAGACAGAGACAGAGAGACATTAAAACAGACACAGAAATATCTAAAATACAATAGAAAAAATAAGTTTTGGTTGAGGAAACAAGGAAGACTTCAGAGAGGAAGTGATACCTGTGGAACTCCAGTGGCAAGACAAAGATCAAAACCACTGATGACAGCCCAGAATGCAATGGGTGACAATAATTGAATGAATGAATGAGGGCCACCTTATTCCATGAGACAGAAGGAAAGGAAGAGAGTATAAGTAAAGACACAGATCATTTTTGGAGAAGAACTCTGTTGGTCTTAATCTTTTCATTGAAGTAAGAAGTAAGCCTCCTTTTCTCAAACCTTTGCTCCTCTCCCCCTAGCTTCAGGAGGTGAAGAATGGAGTGGTACTTAGAAATCTGAGGAAGGCAAAGACTTGAAGTAGTCACACAACCTCAGAGTCAGAAGGGGCTTCAGAAGACATCTAGTCTAACCAGCACCCAAACTTGAATCCCCTCTATACCATACCCAACAAGCCTCTCCAGCCTTTGTTTGAAAATTTCCAATGAAAGAAGAACCAACTGCCTCTGTAGGCAGCGCATTTCACTTTTGGAAGGCCGTAATGCTCAAGAAGCTTTTCCCTAGACCAAGATAAATTGGCCTCCACCTATGGTCCCTGGCCCTTCATTCCTCCCTCTTCAGCCAAAAGTGGTTACCATGATAGAGAGTCAAAAAGAAATGAATCCAAGGCTTACTGGGCAGTAGGACGTACCTAACTGATGTCAGAAATAATCAGTTTGTAGTTAAACTCATCTAACTGTTCAGTGTCTAAGGTCACAAGAAACTACCTATCCTGCCATTGAGTCCTTAACCATCTTCCTTTCTAAAGTCTAACCACCTACACATTGGGCTTGGTCCGGCATCGCCCCCTTTCTCAGCATCTCTTCCTCACCAATCTGTTCTTCCTCAGAGACAGGATCAAGTCCAGAATAATAATGCTTCTTGTTGCTAACCTTCACCTGCTGAAAGATGAAATTATCTTTGAGATAAGCTAAGAATTTATCAGCTGCTATGCTTTTAGCAGAAAGATCCCCAGCCGACGTCTGAATATTTCCATGTTTTGATATGCTCTCTCTGCATCATTTTTGTGATCTGTCTCAGGAACCCATCATCCATGATCTCTATCTGACTTGTTCTCCATGACCTGACATCCTATCTCCCATCACCATGCCCTTGCCCAGGCTGTACCCCCTGCGTGGAATGCTTGCTCTCCTCACCTCTGCCTCAGTTCCTGGCTACCTTCAAGGCTTAAATTACCTCCTGCTTGATACCTTCCTGGAACACCCTAGTCTTTAGTTATTCTCTCCTACTTTACATGACTTTGTATGCATTTCATACTGACTTACCTAGTACATGTTATTTACTTATCTAGTCCGTATTATTTTCCCCTAGTAGAACATAAGCTTCCCGACAGCAAGAACTGTTTCATCTTTGTCTTTGTATCCCCAGCTGCTCACATAGTAACTGTTTGTAAGGGGTCTCTAATAAAACTCCAACTACTGTATGTCCTCTATTTCTCCCTTCTTTGTCCCAGCCTTCCATGCTCCCCCCTGTGCTTCCTATCTCAGGTTTGTAGATATGTCATATAACAAAGCCTAGGGCATGCCACTGCCTCCTTATCGATCTCTTCCTCTTGAATGACTGGAGGAAGGATAAAAAATTATTTATTAAGCACCATGTGCTAAGCACTAGAGGAGATACAAATAGAAAAGCAAGAAAGGAAGGAAGGAGAACAACAAAGGAAGAAAGAAAAGAAGGAAGGAAAGAAGGGAGGGAGGAAAGAAGGAAAGAAGGAAGCAAGGGGGAAGGGAGGGAGAAGGAAGGAACAGAAGAAAGAAAGAAAAAAGAAAAAAGGAAAGGAGAGAGCCAATGCAATCTCTGTTCCCAAGGAGCTCACGTTCTGATAGAGTGAGGTACTCACATGAAAGAGATTTCAGCTACAAGTCAGAAGGAAATGCGCGTGGTCCTTAGGATACAAGTAATGATGCCTCTTTTTTCATGTCAGTGATATTACCAATATCTGTGTTTTACACTGAACCATTAGGTAGCACCAAGGATTTGGATGATGAGAACTTTTTTTTCTGAGGTCTTCAGTAGTTGTGGCGGCTGAGGAGGCAGTTACCAGTTCCAATGTCAGTGAGCGTTATGCCCATCCAAGACAGCCTGAAGGAGTCAGGCTGGCAGCAGGGCCAGAGGCCTAGAGCTGCTCTTCCTGGGGATGTTGGGCCCAGAGTCCCCCTGAATCTGTGGGGAGGTGGTGGTTGAAGTGATCTGACAGCACCTTGCACATGCTGCTCCCTCCCCACTCTCCCTCAGGCCACCTTGCTGCTTTGGCTGAGATGGCTTGTTTGCCTGCTCTGTTGGTGATGGTTGGAGCTGGGGGCGGGGGGGGGGGGGGGGTGGCATGTCAGGGGACAGTGGGTCCCTTCTCCACAAGGATTGCCCTTCCTTGATGATGGCTGTGGGGGTCAGGCTGGAAGCAGGGCTGGTGGCCAAGGCTGACATGCTTTCCCATCGAAATATTCCAGCCATGAGTCATATCCCACATCCCGGTAATGACCATAAAGCCTTATTTACCTCCCTGAGTGTTTATTACACAGACTGACAGACATCAGAGGCATGAATATAATTTCTTCACCTTTTCCCTATCACTGTCTCCCGTGCATTTCTGAGCACCTCTGCTCACACCTGCTGTCCTCAACGGTGTCTGGCATAGCAGCTGATCTGAGCATTTTCTCTCTCCCCTTCCCTTTTAATCAGGTCACCCAGTCTCCAGGCAAATCCATTCTTCCTGGTCCTCATTAGATGCAAGCTATCTCTGGCCAAGATCCTGTCATTCATCTTTCTCACCCCATTATCCAGAAATCCAAATTCCATTCTCTAGTATCATCTCCTTACCTTATATTCATCTTGCATTTTTTTACATTTCAATTGTTTTCTTAGTGTCTTCCTGGGTGGTGGTATGGTGGGGAGCATCCCTCCCTCAGATTCCTGCCACCCCACCTCATGAGGTTGACTAGGCAGGGACCTTTTCCCCCATTTTACAGATGAAAGAAAATGAGATTCACTTAAGCGACTTGCCGAAGGCCATTTCGATAGCTTGTAAATAAATGGTGAAGCTGGGATAAGAACCCACATTCCCTTAATCCTAGTCCAGAGTCCCTTCCATAAAACCTGGTATACAGCAAGGTGATGCAGTGCATAGAGTGCTGGGTCTGGAGTCAGGAAGGTCTGAGTTCAAATTCAGCCTCGGATTCTAGCTCTGTGACCCTGGGCAAGTGACTTCACTTCTGTCTTCCTCGGTTTCCTCATTTGTAAACTGGGGTTAATAATAGCACCCACCTAACTCCTCCGGCTGTTATGAGCATCAAATGAGATATTTGTAAAGTGTCTAGCACGGTGCCTGGCACATAGTAGGCACTTAATAGATACTTATTTCTTTTCCCTTCCCTAAAACCAGAGCTGACCTGTTCCAAAATTATGAAGTGGGTCATGCTTCCCAGGCTATTCAGGTATATAGTGAAGCCTTGAGAGAAAGAGAAACGGGGCAAAGAAATGGTGGAATTGGAGAGAGGATGGACCCCAGGGCCTGGAGACTGCTGGGAAAGCACGGTCTAGTAGGGAATTGTAAAGGGACCCTAGAGCAGAGGCATAGGGCAATGGCCTACTTGAACCTGGATTTATTTTTTGGTCCTCTCTGTGACCCTATTTGAGGTTTCTTAGCAAAGATACTGACTGGAGTGGTTTGCCATGTTTTTCTCCAGCTCATTTTGCAGATGAGGAAACGGAGGTAAACAGGATGAAGCGACTTGCCCAGGATCACACTTCTAGTAAGTGTGTCTTGAGGCCAGATTTGAACTTATGCCTTCCTGACTCTAGGTTCAGCACTAGGTACTGCACCAGCTGGGAAGAAAGCTGAAATCTAGATGTAGCCTAGCCTATGAAGAGAGAGGGAGACAGACAGACAGAGACAGAGAAAGAGACAGAGAAACAGAGAGAGAGAAAGAGACAGACAGACAGACAGAGAGAAACAGAGAGACAGAGAAACAGAGACAGAGACAGACACAGAGAGAGAGTACTGCTGTCAGAGGCAGAAAGATCTGGGGTGAAAATTGGCCTTCGGCGCTTACTAGCTATATGCCCTGAGGCACATGACTTCACCTCTCAGCCTCCATCATCCCATCTGTAAAATGGAAGTAGTAATAACCATAGTAATGACCTCACAGAGTTGTGTAGCTCCAGGGAGATACTTTACATACTTTGCAGACCTTACAATGTTTTGTGAACATAAGTTATTGCTGGTGGTGATTATAGTAAGTCCACTTGCCTCCCCCGCCCCCCATCCCAGCCTAGTACTAGGAGATATGGCCCCAGGCTAATCCATTCATCTCTGGAGCCTGCTGCTTAATCCCTCACTGGAGGAGGGTGCTGATGGTACAAACCTGGGTGAATTACAGGGCCATTTGGAGCTCGGCGCTCACCTATCTCTCCCCATAGACCTGTCTTTTCCCTTTGACTGAAAGCTCAGGAGGGCTTCCCCACCTGCCAAGGGAGCAGATGGGAAGGGAAAATCTTTCTTGGCTGGTCAGGGGGTCAGTGGAGACTGCAATCTGACTCCTGAGCCAGGAGAAAGGATTTCTAGAGGGAGCCTGTTTTGCCACTAATTATTTGCCTATCCGGCTCTCTCCGAACGTGCCATCTTCCCCAGGGCAGAGACAGCAATCTAAGATGGGGGATAGGGTGTGGGGCCCTAGGAAGAGGGGAGGAGAAGGCGGCGGTCATAATGCCTTTATTTTCTCCCGTGCTTTCCCTTACCCACTCTGCCCCTTTATCTTTACTCAGAGATGTTTCATTTTCTCTTCCTTCTCTTCCCCATGACTTCTTTGATGGCCAGGTCCTGGCTTTGTGATAAGATGTTAAAGGCTGGTAATAGAGTGACCTCTCCTAGAGAAGAAACCAGCAGCCCCTAACTTAGGAGGTGGCCACCCCTGCCTGAGCCCCTGCTCATCTCCAGCACCACCAACCACCTGCTGATGCTGAATCCTCTGCCTCTGCTCCTCATTCTTGACCCTAAATACTCTGCATCAGCCTTTGCCTATCCCCTCAGCCAGCTGACCCTCACAGGAGGTGCCTGCCTACCTATGGCTACACCATGAGGGGTACTAGAAAGGGCCTTTCCTTCTCAAAAATACTCCCTGAGTGAGCCCTAGATCCCGAAATGCCCACCATCAGTCACTTTTTTCCTGAAGCCTTCACTAAAATTCATTTATTTCTGCAACAACCATGTATTAAATGCCTATGTGCCAGGCACTGTGTTAGGTCATCATCTGTTTCTGCAGTTAGAAGACCTGGGTTTATATACCAGCTCTGTCATATACTGGTTTTAGACAAATCACTTCTCTCTGGGTCTCAGTTTTCTAACCTGTAAAGTGGGGAATTTTCTATGACTCCTAAGGTTCATTCCATCTATAAGTTCTACGATCCAATGAGTCACGATATTTCTCTTGGAATAAGTTAAGGAGAAGCCATCAATTTGGTTTAGAGCAGACTGGGAAAGTGTCTTCTCTATTCAAGTTTAACAAGGCTTCAGGCAGTGATCTTTACTGAGAAAGAGACAATTGAGGTTTTTCACACCTTGACTGGATGGTTGATAGTCAGTCAACAAGAATTTAGGGGTAGTTAGATGGCAAAACTGACAGAGTACCTGCCCTAGAGTCAGGAGAACTTGAGTTCAAATTTGATCTCAGACACCTAGTAGCTGTGTGACCCTGGGCAAGTCACTTTACTCTGATTGCCCCCCCCAAAAAAAACAACAAAGAAACAAAAAGCCCCAAGAATTTATTAAGCCAACCACTATATGCCAGGCATTGTGCCAAATTCTGCTGATATAAAGGCAGGCCCACAAGGATCTTACAGTCTAACAACTATCTATGAGATACTGCTGGAGTAGATATAAAGTAATTCCAGAGAGAAGAGACACTAGCAGTGAGCAGAGATGACCAAATGCCTCCTGAGGAAGATGGCCTGTGAGCTGAGCCCTGAAGAAAGGCAAGGAAGTTATTATGCAATGAGGAGAAGGAAGAGTATTGTAGGCATTGACAGCCAGTGCAGAGGTTCAGAGATAGAGTGTCCTGTTTTGGGGGATGGCAAAAAAGCCAGTGTTTCTAAATCTTAGAGTTTTTGAAGGAGACTAAAATATAAGAAGGCTGGAAGACAAGAAGGAGAAAGGCTGTGAAGGGCTTTAAATACCAAACAGAGGGTTTTCTATGTGATCCTGGAAGTAATAGGGAACCACTGCATCTGTGATTTTCAGGATGGGTTGAAAATAGGTGGAGTGGAAGGGTGGGGAAGTAAGTCCTTGAATTGGACTGGATTGATTGGAAGGAAAACTTAGCTATTTTCTAGGCAGAATATTGGCCATGACCTAAGTGATCCTTAAAAGATAGTCAAACGGTGAGAATTTGAGAAAGAGGCATCTAGCAAGTATCAGACACACATACTATATATGGGGAGACAGTCCTAAGAGAGGAGCAGCATGCCAGGCAAGAAGTAGTTTCCAGGAGTAAGACCTCAGGCTGCAGAGAAGGGAGCTGACTATGGATTCAAAAGTGGACATGGCAGCCAAACTACAGAGAAGAACAAATTGGGAAATCCTAGCTGAGCAACTTACCCAGAAGAGATACTGAGCTCAGTGTCTGGGAAAAGCATGAGGTCTTTATGAGAAGAGAAAGGACATTGGGGTCCTGTAGTTACCAGGAGCGTACGTTACCTTGGGTAGCGTGATCCCTTCATATAGTGACCCATCACAACTGCACTCATCAGTTTGTGTCTACTCTTCACACAAGTGTTATGTGTATTTGTGGAAGACGGTGCCCTATCTTCACATGGGTTTTGTACGTATTTGTGGAAGAGTTTGCCCTAGGTTTATAGGAAGAGAATTTGCAGTCTACTATCCCTGCTACGTCATTATAATAAATGCCTTTGTTGGCGTTGGTGTTCAGTCATTCCCAACTCTTTGTGACTCCATTTGAGCATCTTGACAAAGATGATTCTCTATTTCCTTCTCTAGCTCATTTTACAGTTAAGAAACTGAGACAAACAGGGTGAAGTGACTTGCCCAGGGTGATAAGTGTCTGAGGTTGGGTTGGAACTTGTGAAGAGGGTTTTTCCTGACTAAGCCCAGAGCTCTCTATTTTAGGCCACCAAGCTGCCCCAATAAATACCTTTATCTTTTTTCTAGATGATAAATACCTTTATCTTGAGCTCATTGTGTCTATCGGCTGACTATTAAAGGTAAACTCACCAAAGGGGGCTGATGAGCTATAGTTTTAGGAATGTGACCCCACAGAATATACCCTTGAACCTGAGGGTAGTTGCTGTCATCTGGAAGGTAGCTCAGAAGATGAATTGCATAGAGAAAAACTTCCTTACGATTAAAGCTAACATTAGAACAGACTACCTTAGCAAGTAGTAAATTTCCTATTGCTAGAATATTTTAATACTTTATGACCACTTGTGGATGTTAAGTGGAGCTGTATATTGAGTGTTGGACTTGGGTTCAGGAAGAACTGAGTTCAAATCTGTTGCACAGTTACTAGCTGTGTGACCCTGGCTAAGTCATTTCATTTCTACCTGCCTCAGTTTCCACATCTGTAAAATGAAGATAATATAGCAGCCACTTCCCAGGGGGTGTTGTAAGGATCAAATGACATAATTTTTATTAAGAGCTTTGTAAACCTTAAAGGGCTATGTAAATGATATTATTATTCATGCTTCAAATAGGTGACAAGATCTAGTATAATGCAAACTCCTTGAAGTAAGAGACTGTCTGTATTTTGTCTTTGCATTCCCACTGTTTAGCACCGGACTAGGCACATAAGTGCTTAATAAATATTTGTCGAAGGATGTTCAATTCCAATTTTGATTTTATGGAAAGGAATTGATGAGCACAGTGCCTAGTAGCATCTATATGCCCCCAGCTGCTCAGGTTAATTCTTAATCTGAATTGCAAAGCCATCCCTTACACTTCTGTAGCTTTGAAGGCTTGGTTTAATACATAGGTGGGGAGAAAGGAAAGTGAAGGAGAAAGAAAAAGAAGGGATTAGTGGGAAAAGAGGAAAGGAAGAAGAACTAGGGGGAAACTGGGAACGGCAGTCCCAGAGTGAAGAGCCCAATGAAAAGAAGATGGTTAATAGGGCAAAGGGGGAAGATAAAGGAAAGGGAGAGAGGAAGAAAAGGGACAACTTACTAGCTAGCAGTGGAAGAAAGAGAAGGAAGGAATAGACAAATGAATTAATTAATAGAAAAGCATTTATTAAGGACTTACCACATGGTAGGCAAAGTGTTAAGCCCTAGGGATATAAATGCAAAACCAACACACAGCCCGCCCTCAAAAAGTATTCATTCAAATCAGGGGGAGACAATATATAGAACGAGTGCCCATGGCAGCTAGGGAAGGGGATTTTGTTCCAGAGTCACAGGGATGGTAAGTTGGTTGATGAGGCAGTCAACCAACATACTGTTTTCAGAAGCACTGATTACTGTGCCCAGAGCAAGAATGAAAACTGATAAGATGGTGGCCAGGGTAGACAGCTGTCCAGGAGGAGAAGCACGGCCAAGCCAGAGTCTGGATAACCCCTTATTGACCCATCAAGACAGCTCATCTCTAGGACAAGGCTCCCAAAGCTGAGTCCCCAGAAACTGAGGACTTGTTTGGGGACATTTAGTCAGAAGGCTGCTATTTTAGGTGGGGAAAAGCAGGACAGAGCATCGGCAGGGCACTTGGCAAGATGGCTATGGGAGATAACTGGAGGGAATACAAAGCATCACCAATAATTGTAGTAGGTCAGTGGCCTCAGGTGTTCAGTGGCTCTAGCGCCTTTATTTACACCCAGATACATCTCTGCCTTCACATTCGTTATCTGTATCATTTCAATTTAGGTAGCATAGCATGGCTTATCCTTCCTGTCCCCATCAAGACTCTGAGGTGCTTCTTTGTGGCACCCCAAAGGGCCTAAGCATGGGTGTGTGAGCGCGTGCGCGCACACACGAGTTGGTGTCAGTGATCATGATGAGTGGCACCAGCAATGGAGGCTGCTCAGTGGAGAGGACCTATCTTTCTAGGCTGATTTTTCATGATTTCCCCTCCCCCGTTGTAAGAACCAGCCCAGCTGGCCTGCTTGCTCCTCTCCTGCAATGACATGCCGTCTCCCAACTCCCCACTTTTGCAACAGCCATCCATGCCTGGAATGCTCTTTCTCTACAAATCACCTCTTGGAATCTCCATTTTCTTTCAAGGCTCAGCTCAAGGGCTTCCTCCTATTGAGATCTTTTCTTCTATACAGAGTCATTAGTGTTTCCCACCCCTGCCCCCCTTCCCTTGCCTTTCCTGTATTACTTTATATTTACTTCGAATATATGTTCATATCATAATGGTCCCATCTCTGATGCCTTTTGGCTATGTGACCCTGGACAAGTCACTTAACCTCTTAGTGATCACAAGCAATACTCTTAAGGCTACAGGCTGCTGGCTTGAGTTGGAGTTCCCTAAGCCGGGAAAATATATTTTGCATTGACATCTGGTCATCTGCTGATTTCCTCCAGTAGAATGTAAAGTCCTTAAGGGAAGGGGTAGAGAGTTGCCCTCAAAGCCAAGAAGACCTGGGTTCAAGTCCTGCCTTTCACAGGTGACCCTGGGCAAAGTCACTTAACCTCTCAAAGTTATAGATCTAGGCTACTTACTCTTCAAGCCTTTAAGATGCTTAGAAAACACCTGAAATTGGCTGAGTTCCCTCACCAAGGAGTTACTACCCCATGCCAATGAAATCATAAGTCCAGTCTCTATTCCTTGGTCTATAAATTTATATATGTGAATGCTGTCTCTTCTATAGAGTGTGAACTTCTCAAGGGTAGGGAGTTTCATTTTTAACTTTGTCTTCCCAGGGCCTAGCACATAGTAGGAGCTTAACAAATGCTCATGGATCAAGAGCAGGGCCTTAGGCTCCAAGGAGCAGGATAGGTCAAGAAATGATCTTTCTTTGTTGTACCTCCTCTGAGAGTCTGCTGTGTATTCATTCATTCCACAGGGAGGATTTGGATGGGGTCAGTCACAACCTTTGAGTTGTAAATCGACTCTTCTAAGAGGGCTCAGACTCCTTAGCCTTAGGGACCTTTACTGAGACAGACCTATTGTTCCCTTCCACCCATTAAAGGGTCAGGAAGGGGGGAAGAAGTGAAAAATACGTTTAGTGGTTTGGAAGGGGGAGGTGGAGGGGGAACCTAGTTGGGCCAGACTGGTGTTTTGACAATGACTACTGGAAACCTTTTGTCACATTGCCCTAAGCTTTAAAGTTAGTATGTTTTCTCTTTTTTCTTCCCTTCTCTAGTGAAGGCATGTGTTTTTCAATTCTGTATTTTCTACATTGGACTAGACCAGGTTCTCAACCTGAGATTCATGAATTTAAAAATATTTATTATATATATGTATATAAATGTTTCGACATAATGTTTCCTTTTTAATTTTATGTATTCTGAAACATTCTGAGATGGGGTCCATAGGCTTCACCAGACTGCCCAAGACTGTCCAAGAACCCTTGGACTGGAGGATAAAAGGGAACATTTGTGCCTGACCTGGCCAGGATAGCTAGGAGAATTTCAGGCCAGGTTGGAAGGAAGAAAACTGGAAATTTCAACTCAAAAGAGTTAAGGGTTGAGGTACCAGGTGCTCAGGAAAGTGCCTTGGAGGGTGGTTTGTGCTATCTTCTTGCAATGCAAAGGGGTGGCAATTTCAACGCATAACCTGGAGAAAGCAAAGATCACTTTCAATTCATCAAGCACCTTGCGCTGGCCGGTCTTTGTGTAGTTGTGTGCTCGGTATACAAAGACAAAAAAAAACAAAAGCAAAACTGCCTCACTTCTGGAGCTTGTATTCTGCCCTCTGGGCTCAAAGCAGAAAGCGGTTGGGTTTCAGGGAACAGCAATCCGACAGTGGAGAGAGTTTTGGGGGAAAGCCTCTCAGGACTTTTAGTGACAGGTGCTATTGAGATAAATAGTGCTGATGGGCTGACTCCAGGGAGACTCTCCAGTTCTTTCTCAAAGCCAGGGAGTCACTTGTTCGCTACCACCCCCTCTCACCTTTCTGCGTCCTGGGAGCTTTGAGGAGTGGCCGAGGTTTGGTGAGGTTTTCACCTCTGACCCCTATTCTTTCGCCCTGCCTAGGATTCGTAAATATAGCTTCTGCCCTGGGCTCACCCGACCACCTCCAGGGAGGTGGGGTGTCAATGTGTGTTAGGAAGGAGGGAGAGCGTAGCCGAGGTGCAATAATCTAGAGTCCTACCCAACCTTGCTCCCTGGCCCAGCTGACCCAGGGAGAGAAAGTTCAGCCCCTCCCTCTCTCCCTTCCCCTCTCTCCCTTGTTCTTCCCAGTCTTCCCCATTCGGCAAGTTTTCTTCTTTGTCTGCCTTACTCTTCCCCTCTCCCTCCCCGCTTTCCCTCTCTCTAATTAAATAGGTTCCTGGGATTTAGAACTGGAAAGGAACCGAGGCATCATCTGGTCCGACTCCTTCATTTTTACGGATGAGGAAACTGAGGCCTATCCCCTGCTGCTTCTTTTGGTCCTCTTCCCTCCTCCCTTCTCTTGCCCCTTTAGCACGGGTCTCCCGGGCTCTGCCACCATCCTGGCCTGCAGCCAGCCTCCCAAGTCTATTCTCTCTTCTTCCTCTCCCCCCTCTCACGCCCTCCTTCTCTTTCTCCCCCTCCCCACTATCCCTTGCCCGTCCCCAGGCCCCGCCCCTCTCCGGGCCGCGAAGCCACGTGGTCGGGCCAGGGCGGCTGCAGACTGCTCGGGATCCTGCCCCAGCTGGGCAGGGCTCTGCTCCGCTCTGCTCCACTCCGCTCGGCTCCCAGCTCTCCGCTCCCGCTGCCCGCCCGCCCGCCTCTGGGGGCATGAGGCGCTGCTGGCGGACAGCGGGTCAAACAAAAGAGCCCCGGCTCGGGCTGTACGCCCCGGTGCCCAGCGCCCCCCACGCGGGGCATGGAGACTGAGCGGAGCCTCCCGAGCCCGCGCCGCACCCGGGGTATGCCGCGGCCCCAGCCCTAGGGGAGCCCCGGCCGCCCTGCTGGAAGCTCGGGGCGCGGGCGCGGGGAGGACGCGGGGGATAAGGAAGAAGAGGAGAAGAAATTGGTGGAGGACTCCCCCTGGCTCCCTGTTTCTCGCCTTGCTGCCAGCCCCGGAGTGCGGAGCCGAGTCAGAGCGCAGCGCACTCGGAGCCCGAGCCGGAGCCGGAGCCCGAGCCGGAGCCGGGGCGGCAGCGGCAGCAGCAGCAATAGCCAAAGGGGCAGCGCCGCGGCGGCGGGTCCCACTGGAGCCATGAGCAAGTGTAACGGGAGGTGCACGCTGGTCGGGTTCTGCTGCCTGCAGCTGGTGAGAAGGGGTCCCTCCTGGGACCGGAGCGGGGCGACTGGGGGCGGGGGTGGGAACTAAATGGGACCCTGGGACTCTCGGACGGTGACGCGGGCCGGGGACCAGCGCTGGGCCAGCTGGTGAGCGAGCCAGCGATCCCCGCCCAGCCTCTAACCCGGTGTGTTATCTTCCTGCCTGTGTGTGTGTGTGTGTGTGTGTGTGTGTGTGTGTACATGCGCGCCTCTGTGCGGGGCTCCCTGTGTCTGTGTCTCTTCCGAGTGTCACAAACCCCTAGCCCTCCTTTGTGCGGATGCCTGTCTTACAGGGCCACCCTGGCTGAGCGACTGGAAGGCAGAATCGACTTCCTGGGGATGGGGAGGGAAGATGAAGAGTGGGAACCCCGCCCCCTCCTCACCCTGCCTGCAGGGCTAGGTGGACAATGGGGCAGCGGAGGAGGGAGGAAGGGGCCTGGACCTTGGGAGCTGAGTTAGGCTTTGGTTGCGTTGACACTCTAGATTCCAACTCCTGCCTTTGGGCCCTGGTGGGCAGTGAGGGAACGGACGTGGGGGCCGTGGAGTTACCACCAAGCTTAAAGAAGGCCAGATGGCCAAGAGTAGTGATGGGAGTTGTTCCACTCCCAAACCCCAAAGTGTAGGCATTTCCTTGAGCAGGTCTTTACTTCTCATGGCTCAAACTGGGAAAAGGGCTGGTCTGAGGCAAGCGGCTACTTAGCATTTCCGACTGGGGGAGTGGGGGGGCGGGCGGTAGTCGATTTCAGAGGCATGCAGGAGGGGAGCTTTCAAAAACATAGTGTCCTAGGACAGGTGGGTAGCAGACTGGGATAGTTAGACCCTCAGTGTATTGTCTGGCTCCCAAACTAGTACTTTAGAGGACCTAGAACCGCGAGACCCAGCGGTGAGTCAGGTTTGAGGTGGCTATGACAAAGGCTTACTTATTCCTGTGTGTTCCAACTCCCAGCAAGAGGAACCCAGGAGGAAGGGGTGAATCTCAATAAAAGCCACATTTAAGACCACAGTTTAACCACTTAGAGCCCCAACAACCAACTGGATCCAGCTAGGTGTATTAAGGCTCTAGATGTCATAGAGGCAGAGAGACCTGTAGGAGATAGACCCTGGGGGAGCTCAGAATGGATGATAGGGCTGCCCTGGTCCACTAGTACCCTCTGAGCAGCCAGCTTGGGTTTGAGGAGCTAACGATATCAGTCATGTTATAGTGGGTGGAAAGCTGACTAATTCATCTTCTATACAGTGATGGTGGCAGTGGTGGGAGGAATGCTGCCTGGGTCACTTTGGCCTGCCTCAGTTTCCTCCCACCCTATTTAAGTCTCTGACGCAGAAGGATGCAGGCAGCAGCTGTGGGAGTCTGTGCTGAGTTACAGAGAGGAGGAGTGGAGGGAGGGTGATTTGGGGTAACCAACAGGCAGCTCACACTAGGCTGTTGTAAGAATCACCCAATTTACCCAGGTGGTGGAAAGGGCTCTTTCCTAACTTGGACTGGACAGATCTGTATTCAGAACCTCTGGCAAATCATTTAACCTCCCTAGACCTTGGTTTCCTTCAGTTTAAAATGGGTTTGCGTTTGTTGTGGGGAGGGAGATTGTTTTAGACAAGCTTTGCAGGTCCTTGCAACAGTAAAGTTTCAATGAGTCTATAAAAAAAAAAAATCTGGTCTGTTATAGGGCTCTCTCATTGCCTCTTACAACACTTTTCTAAAATATTCTCAAATTAACCCATATGATTAATATTAATTTCTTTATCAATTAATGTTTAGTGTTTGACCTTGGCACATAATTAGCCCCTTTTCATCTTGAGTCTCTAGAAATGCCCCTCCCCCTTCCCCATCCTCACCAGAACCCTTATCCTTTTTGAGTTCTGAGAGCTTTGATTGGCAGGAGAAAGCTTGGTGAAGTTTTCCCCTCCAATTCCTACCCTTTTCCCCTCCCTATGATTTGCAGAACCACCGTTTCTATCAAGGAGAGGCCAATCTTAACCATCCTTCAGTGCTTCGCCTAGGTCCCACCTCTTCAAGGAAGCCTTCTGTGGTTGCCCATGACCTGTGCAAACTGTTGAGGAGACTGAGGTTATTCATCAGGGAGAAAAGCAAACAAAGGAAGAACACAATGCCTCCGTTCAAAGATTTGAAGTCCCTCTCAGGGAAGAGGGAATTAGACGTTATTCTGGCTGCCTTGAGGGCAGAACTAGTACCAGGGAGAATTTAAATCTCCAGCTCTCTTTGTATGCGGAAGGCCTGGCTAATGATCGGAGCTGTCCAGTACTGGAATGGTTACCTTGAAAGGGGAAAAAAACCAAAACTGTCTGTTGCTCCAGGCTACTACAAGTTTTCCATCAAAAGCTAGATAACTCTCTGTCACCAATGACATAAAGGAGTGGGAGAATGGACTTGAGGAGTGGGAGGATGGACTAGGTGATCTAAGGTCTCTTCCAACTTTATAATTCTCGCCTTCTCCTTTCTCTGAATTCCTAAGAGGCTGAACCACCCACTCTCTCTAGTGCCTGATTCTGTCCTGCCTGGCTTTCTTTCCCAGCAATTCATATGATTTCCTAGTTGGGGCTCTCCAGCTAGGCTGTGAGTTCCTGGATAGCCAGAACTAAGTCTTCATAGTCCAGGTGCTAGATTTGGAGTCAGGAAGACTTCCTACCTCTCTCCTCTCCCCTCCCCTTCCGATGCTTACCAGCTATGTGGCTGTGGGCAAGTAAGTCCCTAAGCCCCTCTGGCCTCAGTCTCCCTCATCTGTAAGTTGAGGATAAGGACAGCTGTGAGTGATTATGAGGCTCAAATGAGATCATGTGTGTCAAGCACTTTGCAAAGCCTAAAGCCCGTTATTACACTAAGCTCCTTGTAGGTAAGGACTCTTTATGCCTTTTTTTGTATCCATAGTTTATCATAGAGCCTGGTCCATAGAAGGTTCTCCATAAATGCCTGCTGACTGACTGATTCTCTAACATGCTACATACCTTCTTAGCTGCTCTTATTAGCATTGTAGCAATGGGTTCACACCCAAGAAAGATTAGTACTAGACCTATGATTTCACTGCTCTAGGGTAGGGGTGGGGAACCTGTGGTATTGGGGCCACTTGTGGCCCTCTAGGTATTCAGTTGGGGCTCTTTGACTGACTCCAAATTTGGATTCAGTTAAAGGGCTGCACTTGAGGACCTAGAGGGCCACAGGTTCCTTGTAACTCCCAGGTAAGGAAGTATCCTCTACCAGTGCAGGGCTGTACCTTCTCCACATCATACACATTCCTTTTGTGTGTTGTCTTCTCCCCTTAGATTGTAAACTCCTTGAAGGCAGGGATTGTCTGTGTTTTTCTACAGTGCTTAGCACTATGCATAGCATATAATAGGTGCTTAATAGATGTTTATTGCATTGAGTTGAACACATAGTCTTAGAGAATAGCCTAGAACACTGAGAGTAATTTGCTCAGGGTCACAAAACCAGTGTGTATTAGAGATGGGACTGGAACCCAGGTCTTACTGTTTCTGAAACCAGCTTTCTGGACACTATTCCACTCTGCTCCATGAAAATAGGAAATAATACAAGGCAGATATGAATCATGTCATCATACCATGCCAGAGCTGGATGGAACCTTAGACCTAATCAAGCCCAAACCCCTTGGTTTACATTTGGGGAAACTGAGGCACAGGGCATGCACAACTGGATGCTAGCAGTCAGTTGTGGTAACTGGTTGATGACAGCTGTGAAATATTACTTGATCATGTACTAGTAGAAATCACTAGGGGTGATTTCTCTGATTTGCTGTATCCAGAGACTATATGGACTGACTTCATCCTAAATCAGAGATGGATGGCCAACTCAGGGCCTTGCACATAGCAAACACTTATTAAGTGCTTTTGAATTGGATTGAAATTGTATTTTTGACATAGGTTTGACCGTGTTGCTCTCCTCCTCTCAAACCTTCAACAGCTCCCAGATGCCTCCAGGATAAAAAAGAGATTCCTGAGCCTGACATTTAAAGCTCTCACCTACCCTTCCAGTCTTATTTTATAATTAACAATCTGGCTTCCACCTACTTTCCCAGCCTCATTCATTTCTCTCTTCTTCACACTGCCTCTGATCCAGTGAGACTTGCCTGCCAGCTGTTCCCTTACACAGGGCTCTGCCTGAATCCTCTCTTGGATTCTTTGTATAGGTGGTCCCCAAGTTTGCACTGGTACAGAGGAAAGAACAATGCATTTAGAGTCAGAGGTGAGTGTCACCTTAGATGAGTCACTTAACTTCTATGGGCCTCAGTTTCCTTCTCTGTCAAATAAGGAGTTTGGACAAGGTGGCCTCTGAGATCCCTTGCAGCTGCCGATTTAGGATTCTCTGCTCATCCTCCTGCCTCATCTCAGTCTCTGCTCCTTCATAGCTTGGGTGCCACCTCCTGCATAATCTCTTTTTGTTCCCTCCGGTCCTCTGCCCTCTCTTCCTCTTAAAGTTTCTTAATTTTGAATTACTTAATTTTCATGTGTCCCCTCACCCTAGTAAGATGCAGGCTCCTTGGAAACAAAGACTGTTTCTGTTTCTGTCTTTGTCTCCCAGTGCCTTGCACATAGTAGGCTCTTCACCCATGTCTGTTTAATTGTGTCTCGAAGGCTCTGGCCAAATTGAGAGAGGTAGGCCCTGGGAAGCTAGCTTTCCTCATTTCCACTTGGTAAATTCCTTTTGGGGATATGTATTTGTGTGTTTATGTGGGTTTCCTGCTGGGTCGTGTAGCTTGCTGTCTCTAGGTTTGATGGTCTGAAACGGTGGCCAGGTTGAATTATTGTATTATTAACAGTAGTGATATTGGCAAGCTTGGGGAACAGAGACAGGGTCTCTGAAATGCCTGGGCATCAATTCCGAAGGTAACGCCTCTGGATGCTGTCCGTGGAGTGTCCCCATAGCAGGTTATTATGATGTATTTGACCAGAGGGGCTTGTATTGTTATAATGATTTCACACCAGGTTCTTCTGGTGATGAAAATAAAATAATGCTCTGCATTCATTCTGCAGTGAGCTCTTCACTTTCCCCCAGGCATCCTGATGTGGTGAGGAGAGGACTGGTATGGGAATCAAGAGACCTGGGTTCTAGTGCCAACTCTACCACTAATGCTTCATAGCCTTGGGCAAATCTTTGTCCCTCAGCTTCCTCACTTGTGAAATGAAGGAATGTGTTTAGCCTGGAGAAAAAAAGACTTAGAGGGAACAGGATAACATCTTTAAGTATCTGAAGGGGTTTCTTGAGGAAAGGGAGCTATCCATTTTCAGCCTGGCTCCAGAGAACACAGCTATTAGCAATGGGTGGAGATTGTAGGGAGACAGCTTTCACATCCATGTAAGAGAAAACTTCCCAGTAACCCCAGTTGTCCAGATGTGAAAAGGGCTGCCTTAGGAGGCAGTGAGTTCTTGATCTGTGGTCAGGGGGGTTTCAAGCACGGGTTAGATGATTGACTATTTGTTGGAGATGTCAGAGAAGACATTCTTTTCCAGATACAAGTTGGACCTCCAAGGTCGCTTCAAATGCTGAGCTTCTGTGATAATAAGTAGATAATTTCTGTACTCATTTCCAGTTTTAAATTGCTATGATTCTAAACTCCATCTTTTTGATTCTCCTATCTTGAGGAAAAGTTGGGGCTGTGATCCCATGGGAAATCACAAAGCACAGAAACTGGGGTGAGCTGGAGCCAGCTCAGCCTAAAGCCCATTGTTAAAATTTCAGCGTGATCATTTACACCTCAGATGTTGGCAAACCCACCCATCAGGGCTTGATTTATTGCTTCATTGATTTCTAGACTTAAGAAAGTGATGGAGAAAATGTTACTAATACATATTCAATTTAAAAGTGTGTCATGGGTATATGTCGCCCCCTTCCCCCCCCCTCCACCAGCTGATTGTTAAACACTTACCAGCACATCCTGCTCAGAAAAAGCACCAATGAAGGAGCTTCGGGTCTAGGACATCTCCTCAACCCCAGTCTGAGATCTTTCCTACAGTTTTATTGTTACTTTTTTCCCCTCCCTCTGGGGTTTCCCTTTAACTTCCCTTACCCTCACCGTCCAACCTTTCCTTGTTAGAAAAACATTCAAGCCAAGTCAACTGACTGAGATTCTGACAGTGTAAACTCCTTTCTACCTCCATAGTCCCCCACATCTCTGCTGAAAGGAGGAAGTTATGTTTCACTAACAGTTCGCCAAGACTAATATCATTCTATTATATTTCATCAGAATTCAACCGCCTTTTACTTACCAAGCATTTGATGATCAGCGAAAGGAAATGGGGATGTTTAGTCAATTACTGCAGTCAGTTACTAGGGAAGAAGAGCCAATTGACAGGAAAACAAGCTGAGATCAGGGATTTCTTGGGAAGGGAAGGAGGGTAAGGATAGAAACTCCTAAGGACTGTCCTGGGCACAGTTAGTGTCCAGCTCAATATCCTCCTCTTCCTTCTCTTATTCCTGGACCTGGATCAGCAAATTCCATTTGGACCCCCAGGGCAGAGGTAGGAGCAATAAATGAAAGTGGCACCTACTAGGCAAGTTTAGATTTGATATCAGGAAAAATAATTTCCCATCACTGGAGCTGTCCAAAAAGTGGAGGTAGTGGGGGGCCCCCTCATTAGAGATCTTTAAGCATAGGTTGGATGTCCATTTGTCAGGACTGTTGTAGAGGGGAGTATGGGTGGAACCAGATGGCCTCTGAGGTCCATTCCAGTTCTAAAATCCTTTGATTCTATGGTTGTCAAAGGACAGCTCAGAAGCCTTGGTCTTCAGGGAACATCATTAAGTCTATTCACTAAAGAAAGGGGCTGGCACCTTGGTGTAGTAAAAAAACAAAAAACAAACAAAAAAAAAAACACGCACAACCCCACCCCCTAACCCTTCAAACCTCCAAATAAACAAAAAGAAAAAAAAAAAACAGGCAAACTCAAAAACAAACAAAAAAAAAAAAACAGTCCGGGAGTCAAGAAACTTGGGTTAGAATTCCAGCTCTGATATTTCCCAGCGGCATGGTCATAGGTAAGTGGCTTCTTTCTGTAGTTATTTCTTCCTGCCTGTTAAGACAAACAGTTAAGCTAGCTAGCATGAAGGGCTTCTTCCACTTCTAAAAGTCTCTGAGAAACTTTTTAGGCTGCGGTACGTAATGGGTTAATAGGTTACCCTTCACAGTTGATCGGATTCTCTCCATTCTCTGAGCATGGCTAGTGAAGAGTTTTCTGAACAAAGCAAAAGATACAATATTAATGATAACTGACATTTATCTAGTGCTTGAAGGTTTGCAAAGAGCATTATATATATTATCAGTTGCAAAGTAATGCAATAAATTTTAAATTTCCGCTAATTCAGACTTATGGGGAGGAGGGGAATTGATCTGGAGAAAAGTGCAAACTGTAGGAAAAGGTATTTTAAGATCTAGAAAAAGAGCATATTTAAAAACAGTCCTCCGATGTTCTGATCTCCTCCTTTGATATCATGGAGGTGACTCCAGCTTCTCAAAGGCTGAGATCCTACCAAGCTGGAAAGGCTTTGGCTACAGGGTCTGTTGTTCAAGGACCAGCCTAGTAACATTTTTTGGTTTGGTTTGGTTTTGGGTTTTTTGAGGTAGAGTCTTTCTTTCTGGCCCACACTGGAAGTACAATGGCCACTCATGAACCTTTCACCTACTCTCATTCCTCTTTAGGCAGCATAGTACTTCCCCTGTTCCCGGGTGCTCACCATGTGGGTGCCAGACAGTGAAGACACCCAATTGGCTTTAGCCTTACTTACTGCACCTCAGAACTCCAGAACTCAAGCAATCCACTGGTCTCAACCTCTCCTAGGAGCAAGGAACTACAGGCATCGTGCCACCTTGCCCTGGCCAGGTCCTTAAATTGAAAGAGGCTCATTACCCACTTGGTTTCAGGGTAATGAATGTTTCAGACACACAGGAACTATTGAATACATATTCCAAGTCATAGACTATGTGTTGGTCTGTATTGGTAGAAAGAGGAAACAAAGGAGATTTGGAAAAATTGAGTTATATAGGAAGAACAGTCCTTTATATTTGCATATAACTCTCGCAACTCTTTTGTGATATCTCCTCCAGTGCCTAGCTCAGCACAATGCATGGAATAAATGTTTAACAATTTTTTGCATGTTTTATTGAGTGAGTGAAGTCTTAATTGGGGACTTAGAAGGATAGAAGGGGAAAGAGATTATAACTCCCCTGGAGATGCAGGACATTTGTACCCCTTTGTATCTGAGCACCAATAATGGGTTTTTTTCTTTTTGTTTTGATCTTTGTTGCTTCACTTTAAATTAAACACTTTAAAATTGGATTCATATGTTTCCCATTATGCCTACTGAGAGCATGCCACAGGGAATGGGGGCTTGAGCCAGAATTGGATTATATGTGTAATGTGGTATAAAGGGGGGTGAACATTATGCTCCTTGCTACAGCTCTGATAGAGAGGTGGGGCAGGTATCACTATCCCCATTTTACAGACTGGGAAACTAAGATTCAGAAGATCTGTAACTTATTTGGGATCCTCTAGCCATGAATTAGCAGAAAAAGAAATAATAGTAATAATAATGATAATTAATTAACAAACGTGCAACCCAGGCTTCTCCACTTTCTACTCTATTGTGTTGCTACAGAAGAATAAATGTTGGGGGTGGGGGTAGAGTGAAGGAGAGGGTAGAAGGAAAGCTTAGAGCACTTGCCTTCCTTCCCAGTGAGAGGGAAAAGAGGCAGCTGCCACCATCACTTGATTTTATGGCTGACCAAGCAAAATCCTAACCTGGCTCATGGTTCAAGCAGAAAAAAAAAACCCCATGGGGTTGGATGATTAATTTTTAAAATTGTAGACTTAATCACCAACAAAAACAATTCAGCCTAGAACAAAGAGTGAAAAAAGCCTTACTTCAAACATTAGCATTGAACAAATAGATCTAAAGGAACTTAAAAAATAACCCAGGACCCCTAAAATGTTTTACGCTGCATCCCTTTCCCAGACCTATTCACTCTCTCGGCTTGTTCTTCATGTCTTTTCTTTTATATATGTATATATTATATCATTAAAACACATTATATATTACATGCAGTACGTATATGCAGTCAATATGTAATCAGTTCTGTTTTTGATCATCTTATTTTGTCTCTTCACCCAGGTCCATCCCACAAGCATTTATTAACCTCCTACTATGTGTTAGGCTCTGGGCTAGTGGTGGAGATACAAAAAGATGTCAATAAAACAAAAACAAACAAAAAATTCCTTCCTATTAGTCAACAAACATTTATTAAGTGTATACTATGTGCTGGGCAATGCACTAGACACTTACTGGAGCTACAAAGAAAGGCCAAAACAATCTTTGCCCTCAAGGAGCTTACAGTCTAATGGGAAAGATCATGTGTGTGTGTGTAGGGGCGTGTGTGTGTACATATATATATATATATATATATATACTTACATAAAAATATACTTATATATGTGTATGTCTGTGTATGTATGTATACACATATATATACACACACACATATATACACATATACACACATATATACACATATACACACACACATGAACATATATATACACACACGTATACACACACATATATGTACCCAAGAAGATATGGCTGTTGTCCTTCATTCTCTCAGAGGAGTAAAATGACATTACTATGTCAGAGTCAAGTTACAGTGTGCCCGACTGTGGCTGATCAGACCAATATGAGCCCAGAATGCTCTACCACAGGTGGGGTACAAATAGTCTGGGTGAACATTTCGGGTGGATTCTCTAAATTTGCGCATCTGAAGTTTCTTTTGAGCTACTTCAATTCTACTTTGCTCATTAGAGCACAGCAGCTTCTCTGATGAGGGTGCACCATGATGGAAGATCATCGCAGGGAAGAAGATGCCAGCAGTTGGGGGAACCTTGAAAAACCTCCACTAGAAGTTGGCATTGGAGTTGAATACTTACCCTTAAGGAGCTCCCATTCTCCTGGGGGAGGAATACAACATACCGGCACAGGATAAGGGAAAGAGCATCAGTTCTGGGGTCAGAGGATCAGAGTTAAAACACAGATACTGCCAATGACTTAGTTGTGTGACCCTGGGCAAGTCATTTACAACCTCCCTGGGCCTAATCTATAAAACGAAAGGTTTGCACTAGATGGCCTTTGAGATCCTTCTAGCTCCCAATCTATGATCCCATAACCTCTCTATGATTGTAAATATAAATCCAGGATATACTGAGGGGGAAGAGAGAAGCTCTAATAGAGAGCTCTAATAACTAGGGAGAGAAAAGGAAAGACTTCTCATAGGAAGGGATACCTGAATCAAATATGCTAGAGGGGAAGGAATGCTGATTTGGGGGAGCAGCAAGAAGACCCATCTGGCAGGAGAGCTCTGTACGGTGAGCCTTTAGCTGGGCTACATTGGTGGGGGCAGGGCCCTTCAAATGCTGAGTTTTAGTTAGACTTCAATCTTAGTGAGACTGGTATCTCCAAGAGGCTTTTCTACCAATTAGAACTGTCCAGAATTTGAATGGGTGCCTAACTGGGTGGTGAGTTCCTTGACCCCTCAGGGCTCTGATGGGTGAGCACAATCATGCTTCAGCTTGTCCCCCAGCTTGTCCTCAGCCAGGCCATCTCCACCCTCCAGGCTGTACTTTCCCTTCTCCACACAGCTCCCCCCACCCTCCACCCCCGACTTTCTGGCTCCCTTTCTACTTTCTTCCACTAAAATGTGAACTTTCCCTAAGTGTTTACCTGCTTGTATTTGTAGCCCTGGAGTTATAAATGCTCTATCTCCCTAGTGTGGTTAAAAAGTGAAACAAAAGAAAGTTAAATACTGAGAATGAGGGTCAACCTTAAAGAGTCTTTGACCTCAACTCTGCTACTGACCTTGCTGTGTAAATTTACTGCTCTGTATCTTGGTTTCCCCGTGTGTAAAGTGGGAGGAGAACTTGGGCTAGATCAGGTAGGCATCTATGGAAAGTTTGGCCACATCCCTCCCCACTGGCCCCCCTTTAGTAGTAATGAACTTGCCTAGCATTTATTAAGCACCTACTGTGTGCCAGGCACTGGAGATTACTGAAGGTGAAAGACAGTCCTTGCTCTCAAGGAGTTCACAGTCTAATGGGGAAGACAAGCTATAAATAATTACATACCAATAAGATATAGACATGGCAGACTGAAGATCTTCTCAGGGGAAGGCCCTAAGATTGAGGACTGAGAAAGGCTTCCTGTAGAAGATGAGATTTTACTTGAGACCCGAAGGAAACTAGGGAAGCAAGGAGGGCAGCTAGGGGCGTCATAGCGCACAGCCCGCTGGGCCTGGAGTCAAGAAGATTCATCTTCATGAGTTCAAATCTAGCTTCAGATATTTACTAGCTTCATGACCCCATTTGCCTCAGTTTTCTCATCTGTAAAATGAGCTCGAGAAAGAACTGGCAAACCACTCCAGTATCTTTGCCAAGAAAATCCCAAAATGGGGTCACGGGGAGTCGGGCATGCCTGAAATGACTCAACAACAAGGGAAGCCAGGAGGCAGGGATGAGAAGAGAGAGCATTCCAGGCATGGGGGAACAGCTAATATTTATTGGTAGTATAAACCCTTGAAATGAGATACTTAAAACAGTTTGAGACCACTGAACTAAATAATCTCTCAGGTGTTTTCTGTCTCTAAGACAAGGGGTCATGATTTTAAGTCTCAGAGTGGAGCAGAGTTGATTGGGAAGATCCCTTGGAGGAAGCGATAGATGTGCATTAGTGGGAAAAAGTTATGTAAGCAGGGATTAAGCCATCCATTTGTGGAGATGATGACCCTGGGTGTAATTGTAGCTAAGTCACACTATCTGTTGTTATAGAGAGTTGAGATGAGCCTGGATAGATACATGGGAGGGAAGGAATAGAAGAACTAGAATGCCAGAAGGCTGGACTGAGAAGTTGAGATTTATTCACATTAGGTCAAGGGGATTGGTGTTGTTATTATGTGACAGACAATAGAGAGTCCCTATAAGGTCCTGAGCATGAGGCACTGACTGACACTGGTACAGGATGGATCCGATGGGGGCTCATATTGGAATACTGTATGTGATAATTATCTCAGTAGTCATCCATTGCAGCCAGGCAGGCTTATTGAAAGTCCCTTGAGGACATGACCACATCTTATCTCAAGTTTGTCTCTCAACTCCTAGCCCAAAGCTTTGTCATACAAGTCCCAGTCACTTAATGAATATTGCTTGTGTTACTTTGTATTGTGGTGAGGTGATGAGGGCCTGCCCTAGATTAGAGAGGGAAAACAGGGAATGTCAAGGTTCTAGGGACAGGTGTAGTAAATCTAGTGCCCTCCCTCTGAAATCATCTCCCTTTTGTCCTGTCTCTATTTTGTGTATACACAGTTATTTGCATATTAGACTGTAAGCTCCTTGAAGACAGGGACTATATTTTCACCTTTTGTTGTATCCCTAGAGCTTAGCCTGGCACACAGTAGGTGTTTAATAAGTGCCTTTGGTTGTTGTTATTGTTGGAGTTGGAGTGAGCAGGACCCAGGTTTGAATCCTGCCCCCAGCACTCACTGCTAGTATATGACCATAGGCAAGTCACTTCTGCCCTCTTGATTGGCCCCTTCCTCATCTGTAAAAGGAGGCTAATGAAGCCTAGAGTGCTTACCTCACAGGATTGTTTTGAATGAGATTACATTTGTGTAAAGGGCTTTGCAAAATTCAAAGGCCCATATCAATGTTGGTTAGTATGCATGTGGGACATCCTGTGTTTGCATGTGGCTAAGGGAGGGAGGGAAGCTCCTGATGATGGTAAGAGGGGATGGATATCATAGATGTGGAGGGATAGCAGGTGGGAAAATTGAGGAGGTGAACAAGTTTAGAGGAGAAAGGGATGTGTTTATCAAGGAAAGGACTGTGGGTGACTGGGGCCTCACCAACGCGGCAGGAGGAGGGAGGGAGAGAGAGAGAGAGAAAGAGAGAGAGAAGGAGAGAGAGAGATAAAGAAAGAGAGAGGGGAAGAGAGAGAGACAGACAGAGAGAGAGAGAGACAGACAGAGATAAAGAAAGAGAGAGGGGAAGAGAGAGAGAGAGAGAGAGAGAGAGAGAGAGAGAGAGAGAGAGAGAGAGAGAGAGAAAGACAGTTAGAGAGACAGAGAAAGAAAAAGACAGAGAGGCATAGACAGAGAAGGAGACACAGAGAGGGTGCTTGAAGACGTCCATCAGTGAATGAGCAGCTATATCCTGAGCACCCTGCCTTGTGAAGGAGACCATCAGGAATGTTTCTTGACAGGACTTTACAGCCTCGTTGGGGAGGCCAGACAGCCCATGAGAGAGGAAAGGAAAATGAGCCGAGCCTTTGCAGCCTTGAAGCCAAGCCGGAAGGTGTGTTTTTACGCAGCTGGGGCTCTGGAGCTGCTGGCAAGGTTTCTTAGGAGACTCCACCCTGGCTGAGCTCGCGAGAGGGGCGCTCCAATGCGGCTTGAATGAGTTGGCTGCTGAGGCCCCTTCTCAGTTGAACATCCTATACCTTCACAGGAGCAATGTGGTGAAGTGGAAACTGTGCTGGGACTCGGAGTCTGGAGGTTCTGGGTTCAAATCGTACTTCCGATACTAGGTGACCCTGGGAAAATCATTTAACTTCTCAAGCCTCTGTTTCCTAGGTGCTATGTAAATGCTGTTATTATTTGTCCTTATCTATTAATAATCAGAGGTGCCGTGGTGAGTGAAGAATAACCTAGAAGTCAAGCCAATGCGGGACTCAAGTCTCACCACTGAGGCCTTCTGGTCATGTGGGCAAACCTCTCAGTGCCCCAGACAATTGTCTAAGTTGCAGAGATGGCCCAGTTTGAATTAAAAGAAAATAACAATAGCTAACGATTCCAGAGCGCCTCTTACGTGCTGGGGGGCAGCTAGGGGGTACGTTGGATAGAGCACCAGCCCTGATGTCAGAAAAGCTCATCTTCTTGAGTTCAAATCTGGTCTCAGACACTTAATAGCTGTGTGACCCTGGGCAAGTCCCCTAAGCCTAAGCCCTGTTCACCTCAGTTTCCTCATCTGTAAAATGAGCTGGAGAAGGAAATGGCAAACCACTCCAGTACATTTGCCCCAAATTCGGTCATGAAGAGTGGGACAGGACAGAAACAGCTGAACAACAACCACAATGATGTACTAAGCACTTTATAAATATTATTTCACTTGATCCTCACTACAACTCTGTGGGGGTAGGTACTGTTATTATTTCTACTTTACAGATGAGGAAACTGAGGCAGATAGGTTAAGTGACTTGCCCAGGGTCGCACAGCTTAGGGTTAGGCTGTTGTCCTTCATGCTCAAAGAAGACCAAAATGAAATCACTGTCAGGATCACACAGCTAAGTAAGTGTCTGAGGCCACACTTGAACTCAAGTCTTCTTAGCTCTGAGCCCAGAGCTCTATCTACTACACTATCTAGTAAGTTTGTTCCCCAGGAGTTCCCTACATTGATGAAATTCTAAGTCCAGTTTACTTACACCTATAGTACCCATGTCCCAAGGCATTTCTAAGAATCAAGTGAGGTAATGGACTTATTTGTAAATCTCAAAAGTGCTCTAAGATCGCCAGCCATTATTATTAGAATGGAAGCCCCCTGAAGGCAGCCACTGTCTCACTTTTGTATTTTTGTCCCCAGTGCCTGGCACCTAGTAGTCACTTAATAAATTCTTTTCTGTTCATTCACTCATTATCTCTCTTTTTCTCCTCCTTTTCTCTCTTTCTTCTCCCTCTTCTCTCTTTTTTTCTGTTTTTCTTCCTCCTCTCTCTCTCTCTCTCTCTGTGTGTCTCTCTCTCTCTCTCTGCCCCCTCTCTCTCCATCTCCTCTCTTAGTCTCTGTCTCTCTTTGTCTTTGTGTCTTCCCCCTCCTGTTCTCTCTTTTATTTTTTCCCTCCCTAGTTTCCACCCCCTTCTCCCATGGTCCCTCTGCTTTCCTTCTGGAGCCCCCTACTCTGTGAGCAAGAACAAGACTTTCAGATGCCCCATCATAGAGAGAAGCATTGCCTTTGGAAGTGGAAGGATAGGTT
Organism: Phalanger gymnotis; assembly: GCA_028646595.1. Lineage (NCBI taxonomy): Eukaryota > Metazoa > Chordata > Mammalia > Diprotodontia > Phalangeridae > Phalanger > Phalanger gymnotis. The sequence goes on from CM053622.1 coordinate 763,064,303, forward strand.
TCTGCATCTGAAAACCCATTGTCTAATAACAGAGAGTTTTCCTCTCAATCAGCTCAGAATTCAGTTCAACACACCATTTTTTTCAGGCTTTCCTCCGTCCTGCCGGCTGGGTTCCTGCACGATGACACATCCTTGAGGTGACATGCTGCTCATTCTTCACAGCACAGCAGGACGGGCAATGTGTCACACATTAGACTTGTTCAGCCTGGCCCCAGAGGGCAGGACTGGGAGAAATGGAGGAAAGAAGTGGGGGCAAAGTTCAGCTCAGTGTAAGGGGAGTAGGCATTTGGAGCAATCCAGGCTCACAGCATCTGAGAGCGGGGAGCAATAGCTGTAGAAATGGAGATTATTTATCTGTCTATCTATCTATGCATCTATCTATCTGTATCTGTATGTGTGTGTGTATATATATATATAAATTTATAATATATAAAATATATAATATATAAACATATAATATATGTATGTATATAAATATATATTAAATTATATATAATTATATATTAAAAGCCCCAGCTATCCACAAGTGGCATTAAGGCCTCATGGCTGAAGGATCTCTAAAGGGGGAGGCTCAACGTCCATTTGGGGAGCTCTTGTAGAGAGGCTGACTGTTCATCTTGCCCTGATTCAGGCCATCATCCCTTTTCTCTTGGGCTATCACAGTCTCCTTCTCATTGGGCTTCCTGCCTCAAGCCCAGTGCCATTGCAATCTCTTTTCCTAAGGCACAGATCTGATGGAGTGACTCCTTCACTCGACATATTCCATTAGCTCCCTATTTCCTCTAGGATGAAATCCAAACTATTTGCACCTAAAGCCTTCCTAACCCAGCTCTAACCTACTTGCCTCATCTTATTACACATTGTTCAATCATGTCCAATTTTCCGTGACCCCATATGGTGTTTTCTTGGCAAAGATACAGTAGTGGTTTGCCATTTCCTTCTCCAGCTCATTTTACAGATGAGGAAACCGAGGCAAACAGAGTGAAGTAACTTGCCCAGATTCACACAGCTAGTAAGTGTCAGAGGTCAGATTTGAACTCACCTCTTCTTGACTCCAGGCTATTCACTGAGCCACCTAGCTGCCTCCTGTTACATGTTACTTCCCTTTATTCACTTTATGGTCCAGTCAATCAGACCTTCTAGCTATTTCTCATAAACAGAAATCCACTTGCTATCATAGCTGACTTTCCTTGTATAGGCTGTTCAGAAGATAGGCCATTCTCTCCTCTACCTTGTAGAATCCTTATTTTTTTTTAGGACTCAGCTCACACGTCAATTTCAATGTCACTGGTTCCTAACATTTTTGCTTCTGCAAATTCAACAAAAAAGAAATGTATTGTGAACTCCCCCCACCCCAAGTAATTTAACATTCCAGGATCCTTCCCAGCAAAACCACCTTGTGTTTATCTTGTAAATAACTGGTTGTGTGCCTGTTGTCTCTCCAATGGAATCGTAAGCTCATTGATGGCATGGATTATTTCATTTATGTCTTCAATCCCCAGTGCTTGGCACATAGTAGGCACTTTAATAAATGCATGTCGAACATAGTAGCCACTTAATAAATGCATATTGATTCATATGAGTTAGACTATAAGGTCCTTTACAACTCCTAAAGTTCTGTGATTGGCATGGACAAACCCCTCTGACTTCTTGTCCTGTGACTCCTGCATCCACTAACTATTCAGCATTTATTGGACACCAGCTGCATGCAGGCCCCTGTTTTGAGCATGTAATTCAAGAGAGGGGACATGGTTCCTCTCAGGGAGCTTGCAATCTATTTTTTAAGAGATCATCATGGAAGAGCATCTGATTCTTATTAGCCAGTGCCCCTTACAGAAGGATCTACCCTATATAAGAGTCAGCAAGGATAGAGGGTATGGAGTCAAGAAAGCTTGAGTTCAAATCCTCCCTCCAATTCTTACTAGCTGCGTGACACTGGACAAAATCACTTAACCTCTCTCTGCCTCAGTCTCCTCATCTGTAAAGTGCGGATGATAATCAGACCTACCTCAAAATTGCTGTGAACATCCAAAAAAGTAATAATAGACACAGAACGCTTTGCAAACCTTAAGCATTATGTACGTGAACAACTGTTAGTAATGCATTTCTTCTTTAATTTGGCATCAGGAAAAAGAGTGTTTCTGATGAACTTGTTTTTTTTTTTTTAAAAAAAAATGAGTCAGCAAGAATTAACCCAACTTTGCAGCTTAATGCTGTCTGCGTGACTTTGAGCAAGTCGCCTACATTTTTTTTAACCACTTTTTTTCGTTTCCTTATCTGGAAAATGAGGGAATCGGATTAGATAACTAGTCCTAGACCTACGATCCTATCCTGCTCATGTGACCCTTGGATAAATCACTTCTTTGGGCCTCAGTTTCTCTATCTGTAAAATGAGGGAACTGGACTAGATTACCCCTCAGGTTTCTTCCTGCTTTAGACCCATGATCCTGGCCATGTCAATGCTGAAGTCCTCCTTGAATGCCTCATCAAAGAGGTGTATTCCTGGATTCTCTAAGACAATGCTAGTGGCCTTAGCAGATAATCCTGGCCTTGAGTCGGTCCAGGAGACCAGCTAGCCTCTGAGGACAAGCCTAAGTGGAGAGAGCGATGCTCCAGCAGGGTGGCCACTGCGTGATAGGGTTTTGTGGTCTACACACACATAGACACCCATGTCCACACACACGTAGGCACACACACATACCTGCCCCCGGTGAATTTTATTTTTAGTTCCATTGATAAATACCAGTATTCAAATACGTGAACGGGAGCATAAGGAAAGCAAATGAGAAAAGCAAGCGTACAAGCCGAACCAGCCAACCAACCAAAAACAACAAGAGATTGTAAATGATTCTACATGTGTCTGTAACTTCTTTACTAATCATTAGCTCCACCTTAGGAGAGGCAGGATCGTAGTAGAGACCTCCTTCGGTGTGTTCTTTTCTGAACTCTAACTACATGGTCTGTGTACATGGTTCGTTTGTTTTCTTCCCTCTGCATCACCTTCTCCAGGTCTTCCCGTATTTCCTCGAATTCTTCTTTGCCATCGTGCCTTATGGAGCAATAATATACGCCATTACATCCGTAATTTAATGATTTGTTCAGCTATTCTCTAGTCGACAATAGTTTGGTTTGTTTTTGGTATTTTCTATTACAAATAGTGCTACCAGGAATATTTTTGTACAGATAACTATTGGGTTTTTTCCTGTTGATAACTTCCTTTGGGGTAAAGTGCCAGTAGTGGAACCACTGGGTCAAAGAATGTATAGAATTTGATGATTCTTAACTGTTAAATTCCATATTACTCTCCAGAGAGATTGGACCAACTCATGACTCCCCCAGGAGCACATGCTCCTGATTCTGGCCTGTGGGGGCTAAGAACAACTCTAATTTCTCTTCCTTTTCACATACTTAAAGATGGTGACCATGGTCCACCCCCACCCCCCACCCCCCTCCAAGACACCCCTCCTCCTTCTCTTCTCCAGGCTAAACATCATAGGTCCTTTGATTGGTTCTCATGAGACATGAACCCCAGGCACTTTACCAGCCTGGTTGCCAGCTGGATCCTCCAGCTTCTCAATGGCTTTCCAATACTATGGCACTTGGAACGGAACACACTATTTATTCCAGATGTCTCATTCTACACACTACGACCAAAATAATCTTTCCAAGTCACAGATCTAATCATGTTGCTCTCCTCTCCAAAATTGTCGTTGGTTTCCTATTGCCTATAGGAGAAAATCCAAATTCCTCAGCTTAGTACTTCAGGCCTTCCACAGACTGCCTTCTTCCAAGTTACCTTTCTAGCCTACTCTATTCTCTATCACAGTCTCCAACTCCTCCAGGCATTTGCTTGTGCCTGGAATTGACCCCTGACTCATCTCAGCTTTGCAGAAGTCTTGGCTTCTTTCAAGGTTCAGCTCAAATAGTACAGCTTCCTTCGAGCTTCCTCGACCCCTTTGCAGTTCTTAGTACCCTCTATCTTCTTAATTTTCTTTATGCTGGATTTACCTAAGAAGCAGCATGGTTTAGCGAATAGAGGGCTGGTCTGGACGTCAGGAGCACCCGAGTTCAATAGCTTTCACATTCTGTCTGTGTGACCCTGGGTAATTCGCTTAACTTCCCAGTGTCCTGGGCTATTCTCCAAGACTGTAAGTCACATACTAGATGCCAGTCTGTGTTGGTAGGGGGAGTATCCTCATCAAGAGTTATCCTGGATAATGAAATCTTAGGTTTGGTTTAAAAAAACATCTCATCTTGAGTATTTACTATTCACAGGACTCAGTGAGCAACTTTCCATCTCTGGGCCTCTGCTGGAAAATAAAGAAGGTAATTGTGCCATTTCCCTCAGAGTTACAGGAAGGAAAATGCTCCAGAAATCCTAAAAGGCTTTGGAGAAATTTCATTTATTCTTGTTATTACTAACACCTTTCCCATCACACAGAAATGGAAACTGACACGAATTCTGTAGTAGAGATATAATGAGTATGGATAACACCTGATGACCAAGTGGCCATGATGTTTTTACAGTCCTGAAGAAGAAGAAAAAGAAAAAGTGCTCTTTTCCCTCCTAGAAACCTAGTACCTATAAATGCATCTACCTCCTGCATGTAGAGGGAGTTTCCACCCTGGTAATTCCCTACACCAATGATGTACCAGACATTGTGCTAAGCGCTTCACAAACGTTATCTCGTTTGATCCTTACAATTACTCCGGGAGGTTATTATCCCTACTTTACAGTTGAGGAAACTGAGGTAGACAGGTAAAGTGACTTGCTCAAGGTCTCAGTTTAGTAAGTGTCTGAGGCTGGATTTGAACTCAGGTCTTCCTGTTTTCACTGTTTTATGCTACCGGGCTGCTTCCATCTTCTTTGGAGAATAGGAAATATCAAATTCTGAAAAACAGTTTAATGGGGAATCGATACCCAAGATAAGCAAGGCAATACAGTAAGAAAACACCTTCCTGCTCTTAACGAGTTCAAATCACCAGACTCCGACAGATGACATCGGAATATGTAATCTGAACAGAAACGACTTCAGGGTGTTACTGCCGGCCCTCCACCAAGATGTCTGAGAAATCCTGGCAAATAATAGCAGTGCTGAGGACCTGGAAATGGGAGAGGACTGGCCCACTTTTCGGAAGAGAAAGGAAGGCTGATGCTCTAAATTGTCGGTCAGTGAGTTAGGCTTCAATTCCTGGCAAATTTCTAGAACACATTTTTAAAGGGATAGTATTTTGAGCCCTTTGAAAGGGAGAGGTTGAGCACTCCAAAGCCCCATGGGCTCATTGTAAACAAGTCCTACCAAACTAACCTCATTTCCCCTTTTGCGACAGGAGAACATGGGGAGACTCGATCTATCTGGTTTTCAGGAAGGCGTATGACGTATTTTCTCAGTAATAGTAACAACTCACATGTGGGTGGTGCTTTAAGATTAAAAAGCCCTTTCATCTCAGACCTTTGAGTTAAGACAGACCAAGTGTCATGATGCTCATTTTATAAGTGAGGGAAATGCAGACCCAAGGGTTTAGTTAACTTTTAAAGAGTCACACAACTAGTAATTGTCACAGCTGGAATTTAACCCCAGCGTTTCAGACTGTAAGACCAGCACCCTTTCCAAGAACTCCATAGGCTCTCCACAGTTAGGTGTATTAAGAACTAATTAATTATCTTGAAGAGTAGCTAGGTGGCATAGTAGATAGAGTGCCAGTTCTGAAGTCAGGAAGAACTGATTTCAAATCCAGCCTGCGACACTTACTTAGCCATGTGACCCTGAGCAAGTCGCTGTTTGCCTCAGTTTCCCTGTCTGTAAACTGGAGAAGGAAATGGCAAACCACTCCAGTATCTTTGCACCCACAACAATAACCTGCAAAACAAAAAAAATGGGTTTGATCTTCTTGACCCCCAGAGGGCAGAAAAGAAGGGCTTGGCCTGGGTGGACTTCTGGTCCCTTTCAGCCCTCAAATGATGTTCCCATGAAACTGAAGATGGATGGATTCTTTTACTCTTTGGGAAGAAAAGTGTTCTCCCCAGTTAGAGCTGTCCCAACATGGAAAAGGCCCAAGAGGCCGCGGGTGTCCCATCACTGGAGAGAGCCTGGGTGACCATTTGTCACAGACGTTGCTGGGGATATCCCCGCTAAGGCACAGGTTGGCCCAGATGACTTCCTGGAGATCCCTTCCGACACGCCATCTTGTGTTTCTGTGCTCTGAATTATTGAACAGAGCAATTTAACTTAACACTCTCTTCTTTTTGCTGTCAAAAAACTCCCAATCCTTTACTCCAGCTGAACACTGAGTCTCTCTCATCGGAGCCACCTGTTATTGTCTATCTGTCTGCTTCTTGTGACTGCTCTTTGTTCTTTCTTCTTTTTTTAATCCTCTTTCACGTTGTGTCTAATTGTGCAGAGTTGAGAAGGAAAGGGAGGAGAAGAGTCCGGAGATTCAATTAAAGCAGCAGAGTAGACGCTTAGCAAATGTGCCAAGAACCGTGTCAGTTGCTGAGGATGCAAACTGCTTCTTGGAAAAGGGTGGAACATCAATAAATTAAAAATAAATTTTAAAAAATTCTACTTAGGGAACCACTGCCTAGACAGTGAGCAAGCTCACCTCAGCAGCCAAGGCAGTCTGTTACAGAGAGAGGAGGGCTCCCAGGAGTGAGGGATCTGTGTGAAAGAGGGCCCTGATGGTGTCCAGTCGTGGTCGGGTCACTTGTTCTCTATAGACCACAGTCAACTGAGCTGTAAAATGAAGAGGGTCTACTAGTTGGTCTCTAAGGTATCTTCAATTCATAGAGGGAGAGATTTCCTTCCTCTCCCTTGTAACAACAAGGAACAATCAACAAACATTTTGAAAGCAACTACTGTGTGTTAAGCACTGGGAGTATGGTTTAAAAAATGAAACAATCCCTAATCTCCAAGGACTTTGACATTCTTTCATGGGAGGGAGAGAATATGTACATCTGTAATGGCTACAGAATAAAAAAAAAAAATACAGGGTCAATTGGGAGGGAGGGTACCAGCAGCTGGGAGGATCAGGAAAGGTCTCATGTAGAAGGTAGGGCTCAAGCTGCTCCATCCTGGAAAAAAGAGAGATTCTCTGAGCTGGAAGTGAAGAGGGAGGATAATCCCAGCCTGGGGTCAGCCAGGTCAGCTACAGAGGTGGGAGATCGGAGTTTTCTGTTCTGGGTTGGGAGGGAAGGCCAGCGAGGCCAGATTGCCAAGTGCCAAGAGGGAGAGCACTGTCCAAAGAACCTGGAAGGAGGGGGCACTCCAGCCTGGAAAAGGCTTTAAAAGTCAATTTATATCTGATTCCAGAGGCAATGAGGAGCTCCTGGAGTTTACTGAGGGTGCCTGAGGAAAACCACTATAGCAGCAGGGTGGAGGCGGAATGGAGTGGGGAGAGACCTGAGGCTGGGAGCCATAATTAGGAGGCCTCTACAATAGTCTAGTTGAGAGATGAAGAAGCCATGAACTAAGGTAGTGTCTATGTGAGGAGAGACTGACACGGAGCCACAGCTGATGTGTGTGTAGCATTCCGTACCTGTAGTTTACCACCCTTCTCTCCAGAGGAGCAACATTTGTTTTGCCATTGAGCATGGTATATGATGAAAATAACACTGGATTTCAAGGCAAATGTGGATTTTTTTTTTGGTTCAAATTGGATGGTTTCCAATTCAAAGATGCTGGTTTAGAAAAAAACATGACCAAGGTTCAAACTACAGCTCTAAGTTGCTGTCCATGTGACTTTGGACATACCACTTAACCTTGTTTGTAAAATGATAAGGTGGGATAGGACCAATATCTCCCAAGGTTTTCTCCTTTCCTACCTGGGTTATGAAAAGGTTACAAAGCTGAGACATGATGGGGAGATGGGAAAAGAGGAGAGGGCATGTGGCCAGGCTCATGCTGAACCTCCCTGGTGTAGCTTCTTAATGGCCCTGGCTAGATTGATGTGGCTTCCTGGTCACCCCGGGGCATAAATAGTCCCACCGACTTGGTGGGTACCAGTCAATCAGCCGACTAGTGCTAGGCACTGTGCTAAATGCTGGGAACACAAAGACAGGCAAAATACAGTCCCTGCTCCCCAGGAGTTCAGATTAATGCTCGTTACCTCACTGTATGTCTGCTGAATCACCACACCCTCCTCTGTTGACTGGCACATTTCCACTGGCCTATAAAAGGCAAATGTCACTGCATCCTGGTCTCATACCTTCACTACATTAGGGCTAAGTAGACCTCCTTTTGTTAACTGTTGAGTGACTTAGAGGTGACTCATTCAGCCCACGATCAAACTTGGACCAGCCAGCTGGGTGACCTGCTCGATGACAGGGGACTGAGGTAGATGGTGTTTTCAGCTCCTACCAGCTCCAAATCTCTTCTCCCTGATCAGTCCTGGCAGGAGATTTGGGTTGTTTACATGAATTTGAATTCTGATGTCCTTCAGAATGATTTTCTTTTACGGTACTGGGTTCATGGTTCATCCAGGTCCCTTCCATTTCCAAACTGATAATCCCTAGGTCCAGGTCCCTCCCTGGTCCTTCCCCTTCTTCCCTGTCTCCCTTCTTCCTCCCTCCATCCCTTTCCTTTCCCTGGATAGGACAAGTGGCCGCTTCCTTGGGCCCTGCCAGTCAAAGGAGACATCAGATCTTCTCTTTGAAACTTGGAGACCAGGGTCCGAGTTTTAATTCTGGCTCCATCTCTCACCACCTCTGTGACTTCGGGAGATTCACTTTACTCTGTTTCCTCATGTGAAATATGGAGGAGGAGGAATGACTAGATGAGTTCTAAGGTCTGTTCTAACTCAGGATTACTGTGCAGATAGATTGGGGGATGCTACAGACACGCCAAAGTGTCTGCTCTTTTCTCCCCAGCATCAGCAGCTCTGGGACGCAGGCCCAGGGCAGATGCCCCTGTCTGGGGAAGAGCTGGTTGCCCTCTGCCCGTTGTCCCCACAGGTGGGCTCTAGGACCTAGACCGGGCTCAGGAGAGGGGGTGGTGGTCCTGCCAAAATATTTTCTGCTCTGTGGGTGGAGGGGCCTTGACTGCCTCACCTCCCTGTTTGGGGGGAGAGAATAGCCCCAGCTGAACTAGATGCGGGTTTTCAATTACACAATTAAATGCACAATTAGGCATAATTACCAATGCTCAAAATCCGAGACTGCTGATAATAGGCATGTAATCCAGTGTAGCTACTGTTTATGCTGCTCAGCTCGTTTCCCTAATGATTATAGAATGCCTTCACTCTGCACCGTTGCCATGGCGATGGGCTCTAGCATCAGGGGCCCCAAGATCGTGGCTGAAAGATGTTCCAGCTCCCCGGTGGCCTCTGAGGGAGGCATCGGGGGCCAGAGGGAAGAGCCTGCCCAGGGCGATTCTCAGAACAGATGGTTCCTGGCTCAGGCAGGGTCCCCTGTGGTCAGCCTTCCCCATGCCAGGGGCCCTTGCTCTCATACTCACCCCAGAGAAGTCATTTGTCCTCTGCACACTGCACAACTTAAGTGTCCCTATGTGATGGCAGGTCTACCTCTCCACACCTAAAAGAGAAGGTTGTCACTGGAAGGGACTTAGAGATGGTCAATTCTAATCCTTTCGTTTTACAAAGGAGAAAATTGAAGTCTAGGGGAAGTGATTTTTCCAAGGTCATACAGAGTTGTCCTTCAGCTCTCTAGGTTTTTCCTTATTCCCGTAGACATGAGTCGCTTCACTCCAAACCATCCTTCACTCAGCTACTAGGTAATTTTCCTAAAGCCCAGGTTGAGCATCCCAACTCTCCTCTCCATCAATAAACTCCAGTGGCCCAGCTGAGATTATGTTTATTTGTTTATTGTGAGGCAAACTGGGTTGTGACTTGCCCAAGGTCATACAGTAAGTGTCAAGCATCTGAGGCTGGATTTGAACTCAGGTCCTCCTGACTCCAGGGCCAGTGCTCTATTCACTGTGCCAACTAGCTGCTCCTTCAACTGAGATTATGTAACGCAGGCTCGTAGTGGCTCCAGCAAACGTGACTTTCGATTACCTCCAATATCAAATATAAAGTCTTCCGTCCGGCTTTTAAAATCCTTCATAACCTGGCCCCTTTCCCAGGTCTCTGGACCTTTTACACGTTGTGCCTCTCTACTCCATGAAGTCAGCAACACTGGCCTTCTGGCTGTTCCTTGAAAAGGACTGTCCCTCTCTCTTCTGTGTGCCTTTATTTACAGTGTTTGTTTGTCTCTCTCCCTCCCCCTCCCCGTACCTCCATCTCTGGAAGGCTTTTCCTCCTCATCTCTGTTTCCTAGCTTCCTGCAAGACTCAGCTGAAATCCCACCTTGTGCAGAAGGTCTCTCCCCTTCCCACTCCCCCACCAGGACCTCCCACTGCCTCCCACCTACCCTATATAGGTTTTGTATGTACATAGTTGTTTCCATCTTGTCTCCCCCCTTAGAAGGTGAGGACAGAATCTAGAGTTTTACATTTCTTTGTATGCTCCATGCCTGGCGCATAGTAGGCATTTAATAAATGCTGGCCTCCCTCTGGGAAACAGCATGCCTCTGATAGAATTCTGGTCTTGGAACCCAAGGACCTGGGTGTGAATTCTCTGTTATTAGATAGGTGGCTGGGAGCAAGCCATGCCTGCTCTCTGACCTGGTCTCCCCATCTGTAAAGGGAAGATAACTCATATTCCCGACCCAAAATCATTGGTATAGAGCTGGAAAGAATCTCAGAGGCCATCGGCTCCAACATCCTTGTTTTATAGATGAGGAAACTGAGACCGAGAGAGGTTATAACCAGCTTGCCCAGGCTTACACAACTAGCAGATGTCTAAGGCAGAATTTGAACACAGATCTTCCTGACTCTAGACCCAGCCCTTTCTCCACTGCCTAACCTCATGGGATTGTTGTGAAGAAAAGTGCTTTGTAAGGCTTAACATTTTGCATAAACGTGAGCTGTCACTATAGAGGGACGTTAGCTAGTAAGCTGGACCTGGAGTCAGGAAGAGCTGAGTTCAAATCCTGCTTCTGACACTTATTGGCTGTATGACCATGGGTGAGTCACTTAACCTGTCTGAAGCTCTGTTTTCTCATCTGTAAAATGGGGCTCTTAGGTTTTTTAAATATCCCAAACACCTCACAGGGTTATTTCAAAGCTTAAACAAGACCGGTGTCTGTAAATCGCTTTATAGACTTTAAGTTCAAATGTCTTTATTTTCTCTTTATTTTCGAGAAGGAAAATGAGACTAATGTCGTACAACGTGTCATTGGGGGAGTTAGAACCAGAACCCAAGGCCCTTGACTTCCAGTACTGTAGCATAGAACTTCCTATTACTTCCAGACATTCCACACTGGTTTGATTTTGTCTAAAAACAGGGAAGAGTTGGAAATATTTTATTCAATAAGATCTTACTGAGTACTTCTGTTCATCAGTCCCCTGCCCCCAGCTTGGGCTTACGGACAGACTAGAGGGGAAGAATTGAGGGGAGCCGGTAACCTGATTTTGAGCCATGTCCCAAAGAGTGAGCCTCCTTCTCTATGCCTCAGTTTACCTATCTGTAAACTGAGGGGGCTGGATTCAGTGGCTTTTTAGGGTCCTTCCAGTTGTGACATCTTGTAATTCCAAGTTAAGGATAGACAGCCTGAATGACCCTTGGACAAGTACCCCAGTGAGTGGACAGTCAGTCCCGGAGTCTGGAAGACCTGTGTTCAAATCCTACAGCTCTATATGACACCTGGCAAATCACTGGCCCTGATTCTCAGTTTCTTCATCTATAAAATGGAAATAATAGCAGCATCTGTCTCCTAGGATTGTTGTGATGCTCCAATAAGATAATAGATGTAAATGGCTTTGCAAGCCTTAAAGTCCTACTTAAATGCTAATAGTAACAGTGTAATGCTGCTTATGATGACAGCAGAAAGAACATGGTTGGGAAACTGATTCCATGCCAGCCACTTCCCCTGAATTGCAGGGTCTTTTACAACCCCGTTCCTTCCTCTCTTCCTAGGCTTCCTAGACTTTACTTCCCTTCACGACCTCTATGAACCACCTACACTGGCACGCTGGCTGCTCCCTGCATGGAACCCTTCATCTTGTGGCTCTCTGCTCTTGCCCTGTCTCTTCCCCATGCCTAGAATGCACTGCCTCCTCACGTTTGCCCTGAGAATCCTGAGTGCCCTTCAAAGCTCCCTCAAGTGCTACCTTCCATAGGAAGCCTTTCTGAGGCTCCCCACCCCTGCCCCAACCTGCTAGAGCCTTGCTCTCTACAGTTCCTCTCCATCTAGTCTCTACATATCTTGCATGTCCCTACTTATTTACACATTTTCTCCCTCATTAGTATGTGAACTTTGCATTATGTGCCCAGCACACAGTAGGTGCTTAATGCATGCCCGTTGATTGATGGATTCAGGACACTTTTGTATTATATCCTGAGATAAGCTGAAGATTCAGCAGGGTTGATGAGAAGACACATAGGGCCCTCCTAGGAAGGAGCGATGCTTCCATGGTCAGCATCTTGAATGGATCTGCTCAGCCTGGACATTCATTTCACTACAATGTGGTTTTCCAATGAGGATTGGGGGTGCCAAGCTAAAACATAGAGACTCATGGGTCAATAAACAGCCTGACTTGCTTCCTTCCTCTTTATTTATGCATGAACTCTGAACTCCTTGGATCCAGATAAATTTCCTGGAAGAAAACAATCATCCTTTAATTAGACCCTTTGCAGCTGGGGAGGGGAACAGTATGGTCAGTGGGGGGACATCAGGCCCTGTGGCTATGAACCGTGACATGGACAGCAGATAAACTAAGAGGTGGTGGGAGGGGAAGAGAGTATGGGCTGTGAAAATCAGAAAGAGAGGGAGTGTGTACTTGGCAGGAAGCGAGAAGCCCCGGATTCTAGTTCCCCTTTTGCCACTTAATAGCTGTGTGACCATGCAGCCATATATTCCTCTTTCTAAGCCTCAGTTTCTTCACCTGTAAAATAAAGAGATCATGGTAAGCAAGTTAGAGAATAAATTAGGGAGGGAGTTGAAAGATTGCCTTGCTGCAGTGAGGGCTCAGTTGAGATTATATATGACAAATTTGTAGTGGACCCAATATAGTAAGCATGGTTTCCTGATTTCATCCAGTTCTGATTAGCAGATAGATGATGGAAATGATCTAAAATTGGGGCCTGACAAAGCATGATCAGCAATGAGTCAAGGGACCGAGGATTTTGAGAGCAAAGGATAGTGTGGAGTTGAACTGGTCCACCATATTGGTAAAGGAGAAGAGTCTTGGCAGAGCAAGGATGATGACCTGGGAAAGTACTGAGGGATGGAGGAATTGGAGACTGTGGTGAAGGTGAAGAATTGGTTTAGGAGGAATAAGGCATAAAGAGAAATGGAAACATAAAGAGATTATAATCAAATAAAGAAATTTTGATGTTCTTAAACACGGAAGGGTAACACTTGTGGGTGATGGCAAGATCAGGGGTATGACCATCTTTGTGTGTAGCTGAGATGGAACAGAGAAGTAGGTCAGGGGGGCTGAGCAGACCTAGGAACTAAGAAGTGTCTGGACCTCAAATCCAAAGGCCCAAATCCCCTTCCCTCTGAAATCCAATGGATCTCGTAGCAAATCAACAAACCTTCATCGATCCCCTGCTGCCTGTTGAGGCTCTAAGGAATAGAGATGGAGATTGGGCTCATGATTTCATTTGCATAGGGAACTCCCTTTAACAAAGCTGGCTGGCATCTTCTACGTAACATATGGTCTCAGAGACTTGACTATAACAGCAAGTCTTCTATGCAACATATGATCTCAGAGACTTGTCTATAATAGTGAGTCTCAGTGACTTGTCCAGGGTAACGCAGCCAGTCAGATGCAGCGTTGCACCCAGCTAGCTCTTCCTGGTTCTCAGGCTGACTGTCTGTCTCCCTGCTACCTCTTGGTGGTCCCTGCTTTCATCTAAGATCCTTGGCTCCAGGCTATCAGAGACACAAAAAAGAATAAGACCCAGGAGCTTCTGGTAATCAGACTTAAGCCCATAGAATCCAGCGGCACAACATTGAGATAATAGTTCAAGATGACAATAGCGGAGCTGTCTCCAATTAATTGTTAATTGAATGGTGTGAACTGCCTGGGTTAGAATTCAGAGAAGGGAGAAAGCAGGCAGCCTGGCGGAGGGGTGGGCAAGTGAAGGGGTAGGGTCACAGCGTGGGAAGCTCTGTGGTGTAGTAAAAAGAGCCCCAGCTTTGGAGTCAGAGGACCTGGGTTCAAAGCCCATCTCCAGCATACTGGCTGTTACCCTCCCTGGGCAAAGAGCCTCAATATCCCCATCTGTAAAATGAGGGCTAGTTGATATCTGAGCTCTAGGATCCTATAACCGACTGGAAGGGACCTCAGCAGCTACCTGGTCCAACCAACACCTGAAAAGGAAACCTCACCAGAGCTAACCCCAGAGGTGCTGGTCTGGCCTTTTCTCGAAGCTCTTCAGAGAAAAGGAGCTCACCACCTTGTTTTTAATTTTTGCGTTTCTGAACTTAACAAACACAACCGTTTCCATATACAAAGAAGACCAGAAAAAAACCAGATTATTTATCACATCAAGACTCTCTAGTATAGATAGCTTAAAAAAAAAGTATATTCTGCTGACCTTAGCTTCTAGAAGCAAACACATCAATTCCAAAACTCTTTACTTACCTGTGCCTTCTTTGGAACTCTCATTTGTGTTCCTCCATGCACTTTTAAAAATGTTTCATTGAGACCCTTTTATTTGCTTTTTTTCTGGGGATGGGATAGGGGGGTGAGTGGAATGGGAGTGGGGGGATAGGGTGGAGGGCAGAGTCACTATCATTAGTCCCTTTATCCCTCCCTCCCTTCCCCCAATAAATTTGCTCCCTTAATAATAAATAAACATAAGTCAAGCAAAGCCAAGCTGTCTCTGAAAATGTTTGTCTCATGGACCTCCCAATACAGTCCCCATGTCACTTCTAAACAGCTGGGATGCTTAGGAAGTTTTTCCTGACAGCAAGCCAAAATTGACCTCCCTGCAACTCCTATCTGTGGCTCCTCATCCTGGCTCTTGGGGCCAGGCAGAACGGGTCTGATCCCTCTTCTCGGTGACAGTTTTTCAAGTACTCAGAGGCAGCTATCACATCCCACCTGGGCCATTAGCGAAGGATTCACTGAGGGGGTGGGCCTTGAAAGATGGATAAGAACTGACTAGGGTAGGAGGAGTAAGGGGAGAGGCAATCAATTCCAATCAGTCATGGGCTCGGGGAGCCCCTGTTGTGTGCCCGGCACTCTGCTCAGTGGGATGGGAAATGGAAAAGCCGTGGGTGAACAGGGCCAACGTTTTCTCTCATACCAGGGCCAATACTTTGACGGTGGTTTATCTGGGGTCAAATCCCACCCCCCAGTAGCGATCACAGCCTTGCCCTGTCCCACGTGGGATTAGAATTGGAAGGGTCGTCACAGGCCATCTACCCAATCCAACCTTATTTTACAGATGAGGAACCTGGTGCCAGAGTGGCTGTGACATGCCTAAGGTCACTCAGGTCATTAGAGCTGCCGTGCCGCCCTTTTCCCTCTTTCCCTGGTCCTCTAATGAGGATTCTCTCATCTGTCAATCAATTCTCCAAGAAGCATTTCTTAAGCTGCTGCTACCTGCCAGGCACCTCACTTGCTGCCGGGGATAGGAGTCAACCTTAGGAAGCTCTTCTCATTATTTTTGTCTCCCTTCATTACCAATATCACCACTTGGCCAACCACTTTTGCTGTCATTCTTCCTGCTCCACTGAACCACCTCCTTTCCCAGATGGGTTTCTTTGGTCATTTGTGTGCAGGGTTTTGTTTTGTTGTTGTTGTTTTTTTGTTTGTTTGTTTGTTTCTTTGTTTGATTACATGGCAGCCCACTTCCACAACCCATCCTTTGGGGCTTTTGTAGTTTTTTGTCCTTCTGAGAGCACAGTTTTCCATGTTTTGTAGACATGGAAATTACCGGGAGAATGTATTAGTGAGAGAATATTGACGATATAGAAGTGATCTTTGTGGCAGCAAGTAGGGTCATTGAAAAGAATTGCTTTCTCAGAATCTACCCAGGTGCATTTCTTCCTCCTGCTCAGTTTGTGGCCCTCTTCTTGCCTGGATCCTTTATTAAAAAAGAATAATTCACAGCCATCCTCCCATGTATGACCCATCCCCCACACCCAGTCCTCCCTTGTAACCAAATCAGTCAGTCGGCAAGCATTTATTAAGAACTTATTAAGTGTCAAAAACCATGCTAAGTCCTGGAGATAGAAAGAAAGGCAAAAACAGTCCCTGACCTCAAAAGGCTTTCATTCTCATATAGGAAATAATGAAAGGCACACGAGATTCATGCAGAATAGTTGTCTTTTGACTTTCTTTTTTATCTCTAGCATTTAGCACACCTCTAGGCACATAGCAAGGGCCTAACAAATATTCATTGACTGAGAATAGAGGGAAAGTAATATTAGAGGTTAAAGCTCTAGGTACAGTTGACATACAAACTGACCAACACAACAACCCGGTCTCACGATGTATACAACGTTCTACCCTCCTTTCTTTCAGTCCATCACCTCTCCAGAGATGGGCTGTTTATGTTAGAAGCTCTGTTTTCAGGGAACAGGGTTATGGATTGCAAATTGAGTTCAGCTGCTATCTAGTGTTGTTTTTTTGTGGACCTCATTGTAGTCAGTGTGCATCTGTTTACCTTGGTCCCATTTCCTTTGCTATAAATCACTTCATACAAATCTCCCCATATTTCCATGAATTCCTCATAACTGTCATTTCTTATGTTGCAATAACATCTCATGATGTCTATGTACCACAGCTGTTCTAGCCATCCCTTAGCCATTGGGCACCCACTTTGTTCCAAGGCTTTGGCTACCTGCCATGTGCACCGATAACCTCCCCTGAACTAAAGAATTTTTTAAAAGAGAAGGAAGACCACTTAAGCAAAACAAAACAACATATAGAAAAAGCCTGACATCACACACAGGGTTCTGCATCCAGTGTCCCTTACTTCTGCAAAGAAGCGGAAGGAGATACTTCTATCTCTTCTTTGGGGCTGAGCCTGGTCAATATCATTTGTCAGCATCTACATTTGATTGTGTTGTGGTTTTCCATCTGTTTTGTCGTTGCTTATATTGCTTTCCTGATTCTGCCAGCTTCATTTTGCATCAGTTCACACGTCTTCCTATGCTTCTCATATTCCTCTTCTTTGGTTGTTTTTTTTTTAATAGTGTACTACATTATTACTACATTACTAGCTGTGTGACCCTGGGCAAGTCACTTAACTTTGCTTGCCTCGGTTTTTTCATCTCTAAAATGGGAAGAACAAGGAGGGTTTTTGTGAAGATCAAATGAGATATTTGTAAAGCATTTAGTACAGTGCCTGGCACGTAGTAGATACTATATATCGTTCTTGTTATTGGAAGAGCACTGGCTCTAGAATCCAAGGATGTGAGTTCAAATCTTGTCTCTGACATTGTCTGAGTGATCCTCAGACAAGTACCTCAGTTTCCTGGTCTGTAAAAGGGGAGAGTTAGACTAGCTGGACTCTGAGACCCCCTGCACCTCTAAATCTATGCTTCTTTGACCATTTGCACCCTCTCTCCCTTCCCCCCAGGCATGAGAACCTACAGAGCATGGTACAATGGGAAACAGCTCTCTTACCTACCTGACCTTTGACAGGCCACCTCACCACCTTGAGGTCCCAAGCCTCAGGTTCCTTATCTGTAAAATGAGAGGGCTTGACTAGACATTCCCTTCCAGCCCTCATCCACGATCTTAGGATCTGAGACATTTTTTGGACTCCTTCCTCACTCATTCCCCACGTCTAATCAGTTGTCAAACCCTCCGCATTTTACTTCTTCCATTCCTCTCACATCTGTAGGCTCCTTTTCTCCCCCCTTTACCTGGGAAATAGAATTAGCTTCCTAACAGACTCTTCACCTCTCATCTTCTCTACTCCCACTTCAATCTGTTCTTCACACCTGCCAGATTAATCCCTAGTATCTAAGTGTCTGCCATAGATGGTTTTTTTTTACATTTTATCAACTTTTTATTGATATCTTTGGTTTTTGTGGGTTTTTTTTTGCAACATCTTCATTTCCAGATATGTCCCTTCCTCCTCTCCTACCCAGAGGGCTATCTTCTATAACAAAGTTTTTTTTTTTAATTTTTAAGGCAGGGAGGGGAAATCCAGTCCTAACTAACACATTGACCACATCTGACAACGTAGCAGTCCTCTGTTTTAGGAAGGACGTTGACATGCTGCTGAGCACCCAGGAGAGGGACCCCAGAATGGGGAAGGCACTTGAGATTGAATTAAGTAGAGCTGTTTTAGTTGGAATAAGAGAAGATTTAGCAGGAAGGAAGGTGATAGCTGCTTTGTTATCTGAAGAGCTCTCCTAGGAAGAGGGATTAGATTTGTTCTCCTTGGTCCCAGAGGACAGAATAAGCACCAGCCAATGGAAGTCCCTGAGGTAGATTTAGGGTTTGTGTAAAGAAATGCTTCCTAACAATTAGATCTACCCTGAAGCGGAATGGGTCATCTTAGAGGAGTAGTGAGCTCTCCATTGCTAAAAAGGATGAGCAGTCACATATTAGAGATGATGTTAGAGGGCTCTCCTCTTGATGGCTGGGAGGGATTGGATGCTCCCTGAGGCTTCATCTGGCCCTAAACTTCTAAGATTTCTTATGCATAGATCTGATCGCACCATTCCCCTATTTAAAATGCATTAATGACTCCCTAGAGCAGGACTTCCTAACCTGGGATCTATAAAGAGAATTGCTTTCCTTTGTAATTCTATATATTTTATTTTATGCCTTTAACAACATAATTCTGAGGAGTCCCTAGACTTTGCCAGACTGCCATGAGAGGAGTCTAGGACACAAACAAGGCCCATCAACCCTAGAAGAGCCCTCACGATACGGTGGAAATAGCCTGGCACAGCATCCCCAGCTCAGACCCAGAATCCTCAGATATAAGCTACTTGCTTTTTCTACCCTGGTGGAAGGAGGCTTTCTCAGAGCAATCCATACAAGGTTAATGTGATCAACCTTCCAGTCCCCAGGAGTCCCCTTGGGCCTAGGACGGCCCTTCTTGTAGGGTTTCCCTCCACCATCCCCATATGAGTGTTGGGAGTGGGAGGGGAGGTTATCATTCAGGGGATCCTCATTCCCTGATTTTGGGACCTGAAACTAGCACCCCCTGGGGTCCCGTCCCAGTTGCCAGGTCTGGCCTTGCCTTTTCCAAAGTCTTAGGCCATGGGTTTTTTATCCTTCTCCGACCCCAAGAAGGGGTGCCCTCGTCCTCTGTTCAGCATATTTAGCTCAATGGCCTGCTTCGGCTTTCTCTTTCTGCTCCTTTGTGCTGCTCCTTTTCAGAAGCCTTCCTACTGTCTGAGCTTTCCTTGACTATCCCTGGTCTGCATAGGCTGCTGTCTGTTCTTTTTGGCTCTACCAAAGTCCCCAGTCTCCCCCCCCCCCCCCCTGCAAGAACTAAAGATGGAGGACAGTGAGACTGAGAGAGCTAGGCTTGTGCCTGCCCCTGCTGTCGCTTTCCTCTTCCCAAATTCCCACGGCAGCTTCATTGGCCCCAGGAGCTTAAGAAGTTTGGACTATTGGAAAGGTACTTTACTCGTAATTTGAGAAAAAGGGCCTGAGTGACAATGAGTCCTGGGATGCCTCCTGTACACTCCCCTGCCTCTCCTGCAGATCAATTCTCTGCCTTCAGGCTTTGAAGATGAAGACACTTGAAAGCATTTCACTCCCTGCCCCCATCCCTGAATAGCCCAGTGGGGAGGTGAGCCCGGCTGGACTCACCCATCCCAGGTGGCTGTGCCTGGAGTCCAGCCTTGGAAAGTGGAAGTCAATAAATCCCTCCGGAGTGTAAGACAAGGGTCTCTAACCAAGGATCGCTATGGAGACGGGAGCTAGACCTGTTACCAGGGAGACCCCTCATCATCAGACACCCTCTCGTGGCAAATGATTAGCTAGCCCCAGCAGTCAGAGGAGGTATGTGGCACTGGAAGGGGGAGAAAGATAAGCAAGGATTTCCCTCACTTCCCCTCCTCCACTCACCCAACCCCCAGCCGGTGGAAATCATGCATGCAAGATAAGGGGGACAGACCTAGGGGATATGGGGATTCAGAGATGCCCCCTCCCCTCAATAAAGCGGCAGATGAGAAAAGGGGGGGTGGAGCGCTAAACTAAGGGGGTGTTGTCATGACAACATAGCCTCCTTGCCTCAGCCTTAGAGGAAGAGGGAAGAGCTGAGACAAGCCCCTATCCCTTGACTCTGAGTGACTGAGGCGATTGCCATGGCAACGAGCACTCTGCCCACCAGGGAGCCAGCCTGTAAATCCCCCCCCCCCATATTCTCCACCCTTCCAGGTGAAGACACTTTGTCTTCCTGCCCTGCCCCAGTTGTCAGGGTCTGTGTAGGGGACTGTAGGTGCTGAATTCCCTCCACCCCTCAGCCCCCTTGTTATCTGCTGGGGTACCTGCTCAGGGATGGGAAGGTAGCTCCCACCTCAGGCACCCCAGGAAATGAGGGCTCCAATTACTCAGGATCTGAGGCCAGGGACCTCTTTGTGATGAGAACAGGTGTTGATGGTGGAAGGAATGAATGATTATGTTTTACCTTCTCCATCTTAGGCCAGGCAGTGTGTTATATTGGACAGAGCCCATGGTGGACATCACAAGTCCTGAGCTCTGGGTTCTATGCTTGTCATTTTAACTGTGTAAACTCGGACAACTCACTTCCTATCTCTGAGCCTGTTTTGTCATTTATCAGAAGGGTATGATCCCTTGAGATTTTGGTGCGAAAGAACTTTAAAAACTTCAAACTGTGGATGTTTTCAGGAATGTGTCTATTGCCATATTCAGCAATTCATTTCATTCCCTGCTAGAGGTATGCTCGGTACCAGAGGTGGTGCAAAGAAAGCAGTCACAGGCCCTCTCCTTATGAAGCTTGTGGTGAACCTCAAAACTACTCTGGATTTGCGATACTTGTGGGGTGACATTCACTCAAAACTGTAGCTCACGAGTACTTTTTCCAGCCATCCAGAGTTCAAACAAAAGACAGTCCAATATCATAGCAAATAAAGTAACCAGAAGATGCCTCATCATATGTACATGGAGTATATTTTCCCACAGGCTACCCAGACTAGTACATACATTGAGAGAACACTTGATCAGAGATCATACATACAAGGAGGGCACACATCTAGGGCATAAGTAGCTAGCCTATGTGTGAAGAGGCACATACCAGGAGCCCAGGTGGCCAGGGACACACAGGAAGGGCATTTGTGTAGCCAAGGTAACTCATACCTCCAATACTTCAGGACTACTGATGCCCTTCAGTGGTATTCTCTAATGGCTGTTGTGTCTGCTTTACACCCAGGCTGTAGTTACTGGGCTTGTCTCTACAATCAGCTTTAGAATTTCATCTTCACATCTACCTGCTGATCATCTCAGCTCCCATCTACTAGGGTGCAATGACTAGAAAGCCTCTCCCTGATAAGAGTAGACTGGTAGCTCTTTAGTCACAGCTAGAGGCTCTGAGCTACCATACCCAGCTAAGGGGCTGCTGAACAAATGCCAGGTAGAATGTCCCCAGGCTAAGATTAAGTCTTTTCTTTTAATTCCTCATGTCTAGGGCTCAATAGCATCTAAGTTAGAGTTAGAAATTATCAAGATCCTTTCTGGCTTGGCATGCAAATGAATTTGAGCTTGAACAAAAACTAAGGAAGGAGATAGGTTGTTCCTCACCAATCTACAAATACACACCACATTCCTGCCTTTGTTATACATCATATATACATACATACATACATACATATATATATATACATATATATATATGTATATATGTTGTACCAACAGCAAGCAAGACACATCACAGAGTATAAGTTTTATTTGGAGAATTTATTAGCCAGCGACCATCTGGGGCACAAGCAGCCCAAATCAGAATGGCCATGAACAGGGCTGAAGGAGACATATTTATACAAAAAAACCAAGGTGCAGTGGTTAATTATCTCTTGAAACTTATGTGCCAGGTCACAAGGTCCAGGGGAACAGGATCAAAGACCCTGACAGGTTATCTTTGGTGGGATAATCTTATCTATTGACATTCCTTGGAGCAGTCAGGGAGCCCCAGAGACATTTGCTAATGCCAAATGGCAAGGTCTTAGTCCGTTCTTTCTTATGCAAACTGGGGGTTTTATCAGGGGCTGTGGGGCAGGGGTCGTCTGGTAGTTAGCAATAAGTGGTTTCTCAAGTATCACATATATATGTTTGCATCTGTCGGCATCAAAAACATTGGCTTTGATGCTTTATTTTGACCACTGAAAAATACTGCTTTCTCATTATTTAGTAAAGGAATATGACACAGATACAGACTGATATGGTGGAGGGCAGCCAGGATTAGTGAATGGCCCTGAGCTCATTTCATTTGACAGTCAGATGAAGGGACAGAAGATGTTTAACCTGGAAAGAAAAGAATTAAGGAGTGCATTATAGCTGTCCTCAAATATTTGAAGGGTTATCCCATGGAAGGGAGATTCATTATGCCTTTAGAGCTAGAGGGAATCTCAGAGGTCATTCAAACCAACCTCCTCATTTTACAGAGACAGTGAGGACAAAGAGGTTGAAAAGCTAGCATTTATACAGCACCTATTAAATGCCAGGCACTGTACTAAGCATTTTACAAATATTGCTCTCATTTGTTACTTGCAACAACCTAGGAAAGTAGGTGCTATTGGGATCCCCATTTCACAGGTAAGTAAACTGTGGCAGTGCCAGCCCTAGAATCAGGAAGACTTATCTTCATGAGTTCAAATCTGACCTCAGACACTTATTTGCTGTGTGACCTTGGGCAAGTCACTTAACCCTGTTTGCCTTAGCTTACTCATCTGTAAAATGAGCTGGAAAAGATGGCAAATCCCTCTATTTTCTTTGCCAAGAAAACTCCAAATGGGCTCAAGAAGAGTTGAATATGACCAAACAACAACAAACTGAGGCAGAGAGAGGTTAAGTGACTTGTGCAGGGTCACACAGCTAGGGAGTGTGGGCAGCTGGAGTTGAACCCAAGTCTTCTTTACTCCTAGCCAAAGGTGAATGACTTAACTTGCTCTGGGCCATCCAGATAGTAAAGAGAAGAATCAGGACTTGGAACCCAAGGACTCTGGCCCTCAATCCAGCGCTTTATTCCTCAATTCCCCCGATTAGATTTATTTTGCTTGGCCTTAAAAGGTAGAAATTGTTTGATGTCAGTACAATCTTTCTCATAGCTAGAGCAGCCCCCAAATAGAATGGGTAGCCTCAGGTGGTGCTAGGCTCTCTCTCACCTGAGGTTTTCACAGAACAAACACTTGGAGACATGGTCCAGGGGATTCCTTTTCCAGTTTCAAGTAAAGGTGAATGGTTTCTGAACTCCTTTCCAACTTCTGAGATTGGGTGATACAGCGTAGTGCTCTCAGTCAGTAACATTTATTAAGCACCTACTATGTGCCCGGCACTGTGCTGAGAACTGAGATTGGGATAGCATAATAATCACAATGAAAATAATCCAGGAAGCCTGCTTGAGTCCTAGAGAATCCTAGGGAATGTGCAGTAGATAGTTCTAGGGAGGAGAAGTCATTACTAACTGGGGGTTATGGGTCAGAGAGCAGGGACAGCTTCATGATTTGAACTTCAAAGAGAGAGTTTAATCTGTAAGCATTTATAAAAAGCCTATTATGTGGCCAGGCACTGTGCTAAGTGCTGGGATAGGGACAGGATCTATGGTTTCATTGGTACAGACAATTCCCTAGTTGAGGAAACTCCCTCTCCCAGAGCAATGCCTGCTCTGTAACTCATGGTCTTGGAGCTGTCCAGGCAGGCCATTGAAAGGATGAATGACTTGCCTAAGGTCATACAACCAGTGTATGTCAGAGGCAATGGGACTGATCATCAGCCTGTTGCAATCATCCAGATGTAGGTGATAAGAGCCTGTTCAGGGAGGGGGGGTTGTTTGGGTGGACAGAAGAGGCTTTATAGGAAAGAGGTTACAAATGTAGAAATGACAAGATTTGGCTATGTGGAGTGAGTCTGAGAGAGGAGTGAGGATCCTGGAGTCTCAAGCCTGGGTGACTTGGAAGATGGTGGCCCTATTGATAGCTTTGTGCCATTTTCCTTCTATGCTCCCTTCTCGCCCTCATCATCTCAAACCTAGATTACTGCAGTAGCTGCTGGTGGGTCTGCCTGCCTCCAGTCCCTTCCCACTCTGGTCCATCCCCCCCACTCATCAAGGGAGGAGGATTACTGAGACTTTGGAACTATGTGATATAATAGATGTAACACTCTTCCTGCTGAGGGTAGAGTTAGACCCCTTGAGGAGCAGCTTCTCATGCTCCAAGGAATGAGGCTGAGAGATCATAAGTGCAGGAGGAGAGGTCAGAAGAGGGAGATCTGGGTGCTTAGTAACTTCTTGCTGGGGGGTAGCCAAGCAACCCTCTGTCCAGCTATAATGAACAGTAGGGGTTAGGTGTCATCTTGGTGGGGTGTGTCCCAGGGAGCAGGATAGAGAGAATCCTCAGACTTGTCAAAACACTCACTTCTGGTGACTTAGCCAAGCACAAATGATTCAGCCAGGAGGAACCTTGGAGGCATTGTTAGGGATTATGAAGTGCGGGCCAGAAACTGAAGACTTGGAGGCTTCGGCTGAGGTGGATTTAGAAAGCGAACAGCTGGTTAAGATGACTGTGTCTGAGAGCAGGATTGGATTTTCTGCACCAGAGCTTCAGATAAGAGGGCTTTAGACCTGTTCTGCTTTGCCTCAGAAGGTTGAACTAAGAAAGAGGGGGTGGAAGTTACAGAGAGACAGATTTCCATACAATGTAAAGAGATTTTTTTCTCTACCAATGAGAATTGTTTGAAAAAAAGGGAATACACGGCCTTCCTCAGAGCACGGAGTGTTCCTCTTCACTCAGAGAGGTCTCCCCTTCACTCAGAGAGATCTTCCACCACTTGTCAAGGATGTTGTTGTAGGGATTTCTGCCCAAGTTCAGATGACCCTTTGAGGTCCTTTCCAACTCTGAGATTCAGTGACTGTGTGATAGAAAAAATCATGGTCATAGATGCAATCTTATATAAGGAGGGCTGTGTGGCTGTGGATAAATCATCTCACTTCTGGGTTTCAGTTTCCTCATCTCTGAAATGAAAGAGTTAGACTAGGTGGTTTCCGAAGTCACTTCCAGTTATATATTTGTGATCCTGTGAAGAATATATTTGTAGGAAGACTCATGGATCTG
Organism: Phalanger gymnotis; assembly: GCA_028646595.1. Taxonomy (NCBI): domain Eukaryota; kingdom Metazoa; phylum Chordata; class Mammalia; order Diprotodontia; family Phalangeridae; genus Phalanger; species Phalanger gymnotis. Next base: position 763,089,576 of record CM053622.1, read on the forward strand.
GGATGAAGCATTAGACTGACAGGAGAACTGGTTTCTCCTGGGTTCTAATCCCAGGTCTGTTCCAAACTGACTGTGTGACTTGTACAATACCAAAAGTGTCAACATGGAGTACAAGACAAGATTCAGCAGATGTGTGAGGTGAGGAAGAATGAGGAGTAGAGGGATGAGACTGAAGATGCAAACCCAGATGAATAAAAGGATGGTGGTATGCTAGGCGGCAATAGAGAAGTTTGGATGGGAGGTACGTTTGGGGGGGAAGTATAAATTTGAGATGCCTATGGAACACTAGAAAGACTCATCTCTGTGAGTTTAAATCTGGCCTCAGGCACTTACTAGCTATATGACCCTGGGCAAGTCACTTCATCCTGTTTGCCTCAGTTTCCTCATCTGTAAAATGAGCTGGAGAAGGAAATGGCAAACCGCTCTGGTGTCTCTGCCAAGAAAACCCCAAATGGGCCATGAAGAATCAGACACAACTGAACAACGACAATCAATAGAACATCTGCCTTGGAATGGTTTTCTTGCTATTCCTCACACTCAGCATTTCATCTCTGTGCCTTTACACTGGCCACCCATCATGCCTAAAACACATCTCCCCCCAGCCCTGCCTCTCCCCACCTTTACCTCTCATAACCTCTTGTTTTCTTTAAGATGTAGCTCAAGCACTGTCCTCCTTCATGAAGCCTTTTCTGAGCCCCCAGCTGCTAGTGCCTCCCCATCCCCAAAAGTGCCTTTTCTTTTTTGTATGTTTCTTATATATTGTATATATTTGTATATTGAATACTTATTGTAGATAGAAGGCATCAAACTCACTACATTAATGCACCAGATTAAAATGTAAATGGAAAATATTTACCAAAATAAAAATACAGCAGAAAATAAGTAATGTTAATATGTGGTTTTCTAAGTCAATATGTCACCCACAAGGATCCTTTGGCATGGTCTAGTGGACCTCATTTCTATTGGAGTGGGACCACAGTGACATATATGTTGAATCCCAGATAGGAGGTAAACTCCTTGAGAGCAAGAACTGTTTCATTTTTGTCTTTGTATCTCCAGAACCTAACAAGTTCCTTGGCACATTGCAGATGATTAATAAAGGTTTTCTAATTAATTAATGTGGGTTCTTGCATATAGTTGTTGTCCATTGGTTTTTTTTTCTGTCATGGCTAAATCTTTATAATCACTTTTGGGGTTTTCTTAGCAAAGATACAGGAGTGGTTTGCCATTTCCTTCTCCAGCTCATTTTACAGATGAGGAAACTGAGATAAATAGGGTGAAGTAATTTGCTCAGTCACACATCTAGGAAGTGTCTGAGGTAGGATTTGAACTCAGGAAGAGGAGTCTTCCTGACTTCAGGGCCAGCACTCTATCCACTGCACCATCTAGCTGGCTTCTTGCATACAGTAGGTATCTAATAAACATTGGTTGAATTGAATTGTGCCATTGAAGAAGGACCAAAGACAAAGGACAGTCTGGTCCATATACAGCAGGATCTGGGGCCTGGGACAAATAGAGTGTTAGGTTTAGAATCAGGTGTGCTGGATTCAAGCCTTGACTCTACTGCTTACTATCTACAAAACCTTGTGTGTCTGGATTCCTCATATATGAAGTAAAGGGTTGGACCAAATACCCTCTGAGGGCTCCTGTAGTTCTAAGCTGAATATTTTATGAACAGTATAGGGCCAAAGCTAGGCTCAGAGAAATTAGAAGCGGTCTGGCTAAAGGGAGCAACATTTAGTAGGTACATTTAACGTGTACAAATTTAGAATCAGATATCATGTCTTCAGATTTTGACCCTGCTCCTGACCTTTGAACAGGCCATTTTCCACCACTCTAAGCCTCAGTTTCTTTCTGTGTCAGATTAGATAATCTCCAAAGTTCATTCCAGCTTTTAAAATTTGGTAAGCTCCCTCAGAAAGCTGATCCTCTGGTGACAAGCTGGGCCTCCTGCCTTCCTGATAACTCCAGGCTTCCCAGCAGGAGCTGTGGGAGGGTCCAGTTCACCAGCTTCTTCCTGATGGGGAAAGAAGGCCACCTGTGTGGGGAGTGGTTAGATGGAAACTGTGGAAATTAGGCCATTGTGTCTGAGCCGTTAAGAACTGGGTTTGGACTGAGAAAACTAGGAAGAAGTAGGAAGGTCATTCCAGGTGGCAGTCTCCACCTACCTCAGCCCAGAGGTTTACCTTTAAATGACTAATCCTACCTAATGTTAATAGCCAATTATGGCTTCAGACATTTCCTCTTCCCAAGAGTATCTGCATTTTAATTGGGGACTCTTGAAGAGCTCCCAAAGCTTTTTCAGTCCTAAGAGATCACAGAATCTTGGAATTTTGAAGCTCGAGGGGATTTTTAGGATAGATTAATCAGTCAGTCAGGAAATATTTATTATGGGCCTACTACGTGCCATGCATTGTACTTAGCACTGGAGATACAAAAAGGCAAAAGTCAGCCCCTGCCCTCAAGAAGCTCACAGTCTAACAGGGGAGACGACAAGCAAACAAGTACGTACAAACATGGTATAATACAGAATAAGAAGGAACTAATAAAGAGAGAGAAGGCACTAGAATTAAGAGGGGTTGGGGAAGGCTTCCTGTGGAAGATGGAGTTTCACTTGGGATTTACAGGAAGTCAGGAGACAGTGATGAGGAGGGAGGGTGTTCCAGGCTTGGGAGGTAGGGGGGCAGCAAGAGAAAAGTATCCAGAGCCAAGAGAGGGAGTGTCTTCTATGAGGAACAGTAAGACCAGCGTCATTGGATAAGAGTATGTGGAGGGGAGAGGAAGGTGTAAGAAGACTGGAAAGGTAGGAAGGGGCCAGATTATAAAGGACTTTAAAAGGTAGACAAAGGATTTTTTATCTGATCCTGGAGGTAATAGGGAGCCACTGGAATTTATTAGATAGGGGGAGGGTAAGACCCTCGCTTTAGGAAAATCAGTTTGACAGTTGAGTAGAGCACTGGAGTGGGGAGGGACTTGAGATGGAGACCAACTAGAACACTGTTGCAATAGTCCAGGCTTGAGATGACAGGGGCTTGTCCTAGGGTGGTGGCAGTGGTAATGGGGGCATATGCGAGATAGGTTATGAAGGCAGAAATGACAGGACTTGGCAACTGATTGGGCAGTGAAGGAGAGTGAGAGAGACTAGGGAGGTGAGGATGGCTCCTTGGTTGTGAGTGATTTGGAGAACAGCAATGCCTTCAACAGTAATAAGGGAGTTAGGAAGAAGAGAGAGTTGAGGGGGAAAGAGAATGAGTTTGATTATGGATATGTTAAATTTAAGATGGCCATGGAACAGCCAGTTGGAGATGTTTAATAGGCAGTGGGACTTGGGAGATCAGGGAGGAGGTTAGGGTTGGATAAGTAGAGTTGAGAATCATCAGCTAAGAGATGAAAATTGAATACAATGGGAGCTCATGAGATCACCAAATGAAGTAGTGTAGAGGCAGAAGAGAAAAGGGGCCAGGACAGAGCCATGGAGGAAACCCATGGTTAGTGGGTATGCCCTCCAACAAAGGAGATTGAGAAGGAGCACTCATAGAGGTAGGAGGAGAACCAGGACCTAATTTGTTGATTGATCAAACGCCATCTTCTACATGGAAAATTTTTCTGATCTTCTCCAGATGTTAATGCCCCAAACCAAATTGGATTTAGTTTTGTTGTGCACATATATACATACATATACACACATATACACACATACACACACATATGTATATAAAATTTTCCCTAATAGAGTAGAAATATAAAGACAGAGACTATATTATTTTGTCTTTGTTTGCCCCAGCACTTAACACAAGTCCTGGCACATAGTAGATGCTTAACAGATAGATGCTGATGTTCATTGGTTAATTGAAACGAATGAAGAAAAAATATAGACCAAAAGGAGACCTAGAGAGTGGAATGAATGAGTTGTTAATGTTTCCATTTAGCTACAAGTAATTTTGTTGTTGTTGAGTCATTTCAGTTGTGTCCAACTTACCCCGTTTGGGGTTTTCTTGGCAAAGATACTGGAGTGGTTTGCCATTTTCTTCTCCAGCTCATTTTACAGATAAGGAAGCTGAGGCAAATAAGTCACACAGCTAGTAAGTGTCTGAGACCGGATTTGAACTCGGGTCTTCCTGACTCCAGGCCTGGCACTCTGTGCACTGCGCCACCTAGCTGGCCCAAATGTGTATTAAATATGTATAAATACTTAATATATTATATATAAATATATCAAATATATATTTATATATACATATTGTATTTCTATATATACTTATATATGTAAATATTGGCTTTCTATGCCCATGTTTGGATTTTTATCCACCAACATTGCTTTGGCTGTGTTAATAAGTCCAAAAAATGGACACACTTTCCACAGGAATAGGAATAAATGAAATGAGGTTGAAACACTTTTGAAGTAACACTTTCTAACAGGAAAAAAAATGAAACACTGAATATTCCTTTGAGGCAAGGTGAGCATGTCTAGACACTTCATAAATAAAATAAATAAGATTATCTTGCTCTTCTGGGAGAAAGAAGTGAGATCCTGTTTTGGCTACCCAATTAAATATACCATCCTCTGTTTTGATTAAGTGGTGAGATTGTAAATTCAGTAGGAGTCAACAGTGTGACACAGCAACCCCAAAAAGCTAATGAAGTCTTAGGGCATATGAATGGAGGCAGAGTGTCCAGCATAAGGGTGAAGTTAGTCATGCTCTGTTCATACTATATCTGGAATATCATGCTGAGATCTGAGGATACCACATTTTAGGAAGGATATTGAGAAGTTGGAGAGCATCCATGGTCTGGAGACCATGCCATAGGAGGATCATTTGAATGACCTGGGGTTATTCAGCCTGAACAAGAGAAAACTCAGGAAGGATGTGACAGCAATCTTCGAATATTTGGTTTTTTAATCCCCCTTTCTGGATCCATACTCCAAAGCTGGAGTTTGTTTTGTTTATAACTAATCCCTCCCTTATTCTTAATTCCTTCCCTCTCTCTTAAACTCCTTTTCCCCCACTCCTTGTTCTGCCTATTTTCCCTGTTGAATTTAATGGTTTTTTTCCTACAGAAAATTCTTTGCACTTGTGTATTTGTGTGTTCAAGCCTTTGATGTCCCATTCAGATGAAAATGAGGTTTCCCACCCCTTCCTTTATGTTGATATAATCTTTTCCTCATGTCCTCTGATTATATGGAGTAGTATATGTTCATTCTTTCTTTACCCTTTGCTTCTTATGTATTCTTTTTGCCCTTCCTTTTCTTTCTTCACTAAAGGGCATCAAAACAAAAGAAAAAACATCCCTACACCCTCTCATTGTCCTATTGATTTAACTTCCTCTAGGACTTGAAGACATGAGAACACTAGTTTAAGAGGACTTGTTTCTTCTCTGCTTATTAGAATGTAAACATTTCCTTTAGTCTTTTCCATTTGCTCCAATGTATTTACCTAAGTTTCCTTTTGTTTGCATTTCAAAGATACTATTAAGCTTCAGTATTTTTGTCAGTGATGTTTAAAAGTCCTCTCTTCATAAAGGATCCTGCTAAGTTATTTGTAGTTGTAAGCCTTTATCTTTTTCTTCTTGGAATATCATATTCCATGCCCTCCTGTCCTTTGAAATGGTAGCTACCAAGTCTTGTGTGTTCTTGATTGTGTTCCTTGGTAATTGAACTCTTTCTTTTTGGCTGCTTACATTATTTGTCCTTTAAACAATATGGATGCTTTAGATTTTGGCTATGATGTTCTTTGGACATGCTTTCACTTTAGGATTTCTTTCAAAAAGTGATGTGAGTTAATTTTGTTTTTACTTTTTCCTCTGGTCCTAGTAAGTCTGGGGAAATTTCTCCTATAATTTCTAAAATATAGGATCCAGAATGGATGTTTTTGGTTATGGTTGTCAACTAGCCTGACAATTTTTAAATGAACTCTCCTTGGCCTGTTTTCTAGAACATTTGTTTTTAGTAGGCTATCATTTGCATTTCATTATATGTATATTTTTTTTCAGTCTTTTGATTTTATTCTGGCACTCCTTATTATCTCATGAACTCACTGATTTTTGTTTTGTCCATTCTAATTTTCAGGGAGTCCATTATTTGGGTGAGATTTTTGCACCTCCTATACTAAGCCTTCCTTCCTTCTACTTCTTTCCTCTAGAACAGTGGTGTCGAAGTCAAATAGAAATAGATCCCTGTGGGCTGCGGCTGCATGCTGCTAAATTAACTATCTATGTGATGTTGTATTTTTATTTATTTTGTTAAAAATTTCCCAATTACATTTTAATCTGCTCCTGCAGTCGTGGGCCTCATGCTGGCCCTATATTTGATGCCTCTGCTCTAGAGCTCTCCATTCATTTATAATATTCTTTTTTAATCTCTTCCAGTAATTCTAATAGACCTCGTGGCCAAGCCATATCTTTACTACCTGTGATCACTGAGGAGTTACTCTTGTTCTCTTAAGTTTGTATCCTAAATTGTCCCCAGATCCAAAAACAAGTCTTTATCATCAGTCTTTTCTTCTGTTTACTCATATTCCCAGCTTTACTTGCTGAATTGGGATTTTTTTTTGTCAGTGCCAAGCTCTAGCTGCTCCTACGTACTAGAAGGAGAAGGTAGGTCCACCTTTTGGGTGTTTGTATTGAATAGGATGCTGCTGCTGAGTCTCCCTTCTGCCTCTATCTTCTTCGCACAAAGTACCGGGAAGTCCTGGGTTCTGAGCTCTCCACGGCTATTGGAGGTGGCTCATGTCAGTTTCTTCAAATGTTCAGAGCCCTTGGGACTTCTAGACTGACCACTCCCTCTCAGTAGGAGCTTTGTAGGCTCCCAATCTACTTCTGGGTTGCTTAACTGGCCTGAGGCCTCTTTGCTGGAGCACTTAGTCCTCAGGTCAGGCCTCTGGGATGTATCTGATCTCCTGTCTGGTGCATGCAGCAGAGGGCCTCTGAACACCATCTGTCATTATGCCCAGGCTTTTCTGGCTAGGTCCCCCTCCTGAGTGCCTGAAAGCTTTTGAGTATTAACCTTTTCCCCCAGTCCAGATGAGATGAAGGTAGGTATTGTCATTTCTGTCTTCATTTCTTAATCATCATTTGTTCTGCCATATTTTAAGGTCATTTTTGGAGGAATCAGGCTGCTCTGCTTTTAGTCACTCCAAGAAATCTGTCTTTAAGTATTAGAAAGGATGTCCTAGGGAAGGGGAGGGGGGATTAGAGTTAATTTGGATGTTGTAGAGGGGTCAATTTAGGCTAATTTATTGTCAGGAAAAACTTGATATCAATTGGAATAACCCAGAAGTAAAATGAATTTCTTTGAGGAAGGGGTCAGGAACCTTTAGAGAGAGGCTGGATAACCATTTGTTGGTGATAGTATGGAGAAAGTATACCTGTTCGTGTGAGGTTTGGTCTAGATGTCCAACGACATCTGTTCTAACTCTGAGATTCCGTGACAAATACGTGAATATATTTTTTTTTGTAAAATGCTTCCTTAAAATTACATGTCAAGAATGTCAGAATTGGGAAACTGAGACATCAGGAATAATAATTAATAATAATAATAACCATCACTTCTATAGTGCTTTAAAGTTTCCAAAATACTTTACCAATATTATCTCACTGGAGCTTTACTACAACTCATGGTTATTGTGGTAAGGAGGTGCTTTCCATTTTAGAGATGAAGAAACTGGGGCAGACAGAGGTTTGACCTGCCTAGGGTGACATGACTAGTAAGTGTTTGAGACTGGGTTTAAACCCAGGTCTTGGTGCAGTGCACAGAGCACTGGGCTTAGAACCAGAAAGGTTCATCTTCCTGAGTTCAAATCTCGTCTTAGACACTTACTAGCTGTGTGACCCTGGGCAAGTCACTTCACCATGTTTGCCTCACTTTCCTCATCTGTAAAATGAGCTTGAGAAGGAAATAGCAAATCGCTCCAGTATCTCTGCCAAGAAAACCCCAAATAGGGTCACAGAAAGCTGGACGTGACTGAAGAATGACTGAACAACAACCACTTCCTGCCTCCAGGTCCAGTGCTCTATCCACATGCTGTCTAGCTGCCTCTGGTAAGACTATTAAGACTGGAGCTGAGATTCTTTGGTAATCCTCTTAATGACCAAGTCAAAAATAGGTTAAAGATGTGCTCGCTCTCAAACAAGTGCTTCCTTCCCGAAGTGGAAGAAAGCATGTGGTAAGATCCCATTTGAACCCTTCTTGCACACAGGTTTTTCTTTTCCCTCCTCCATCCCTCATCTGCTAGTGGAGCCCATATTCTGTCACTCAAATGGATCTGTGATCTCCTCGATGTGGAAAGGGAGGGAAGACAGAGGGCAACAGCTGTGTCCCTCCAAGGACACAGATCACCACCCTTCTTTGTGGCTAGTGATTAGTCCCTCCCATCACTTTGCCACAGGGGGGTGCACTCAATGTATGGGGGCAGTCGAGTCTTGTGCCAGGCACTGAGTTAAGCGCTGGGAATACAAGTTAAAACAAAACAAAACAAAACAAAAGACACTTCTGCCCTCAAGGAGCTTATATTCTTAGGGTAGAAGACAAAGAGAAAAGGTACCCAGCAGAGACAGAATAGAGAAAGAAGTCTGAAGAGTCAGGAGTGGAGGCCAGAGAAGAATGGAGGTATGAATATGACAGGCCTGGGCCCTTCCTGAAAGAAGGAAATTCTAGGAGGAACTGACCAATCAGAGGAAGGTGCTGCTACAGTATCTTCCGCTGTGAGAAGGCTGTAAGGCAGAAAAGTATATGTGGGGTGGTGGGGTAGGAGGAGGGGGGAGACTGGGTCCTACAAATATAAAGTCCTACACATGGGTTCAAAAATCAGCTCTTTTGGGGGCAGGGATGGCTAGACAGCAGTTCATGTGACAAGATCTTGAGGGTTTTGTGGGCTATAAAGTCAATGTGAGTCAACCCTGTGGCTTGGCAAACAGGCTAAGAAATCATAGGCTTCAGAACAAGGGAGGGAGGTGATGGCCCTATTTTTTCATCTGTTTTGGCCAAGCTACCCTTGGAGTGTTGGAATCAGTTCTAGGTGTCGGATTTTAGGGAAAAACATTGTGAAGCTGGTGCATGTGCAAAGGAGGACCAGAGAGAATCACCAGTGAGATGCTAAAGGAATTAGAGATGTTTAAAACCTCAGGAAGAGAAAACTCGGGCAGGGACACGATAGCTATCTTCAAGTCCCAGAGAGGAAGGATCAGTCTCTAGTCATTTGTCTGCCTCCCAGAGCAAAACTAGGAGCAACGGGTGGACGTTAATATAAGGAAAACTTGGGCACTTAGTTGGCTCAGTGAACAGAGTGCCAGGCCTGGAGTCAAGAAGACCTGAGTTCAAATTTGGTCTTAGACACTTACTAGCTTGTGACCCTGGGCAAGTCATTTAAACTTGTTTGCCTCAGTTTTCTCATCTGTAAAATGAACTGGAGAAGGAAATGGCAAACTCCTCCAGTGTCTTTGCCAAGAAAACCCCAAATGGGGTCACAAAGAGTGAGACATGACTGAAAAAGACTGAACAGCAGAAAGAAAACATTCTAAACACGCAGAATTATCCCAAAGTGGAATAAGCTGCTTCAGGAAGCAGTGAGCTCCCTCACACTGGAGTCCATCAGGGAGAAGCAGGCTGACCAGTTGTCAGAGATGTTTAAGGGGAGAATTTTGTTTGGCTGTGGGTTGGATTAGAAGACCTTTGGAGTTCCTTCCAACTCTGTGTGTTGATGAACCAGGGTGGTCCAAAATGGAAGGATCTCAGTTGCATTTGAACCATTGTGCCCTCGTCAGAGTCCCATAACTTCTGACTATCAGAGACCCATGACCTCTGACTCTGGTCTAAGAAATTAGGGGGTGGCTCAGGAGATATTTTCTTTTTTCTTTTTCTTTTCTTTTTTTTTTTTTTTGCAGGGGGGGAAGGCAGGGCACTGGGGATTAACTGACTTGGCCAAGGTCACAAAGCTACTAAGTATGTCAAGTATCTGAAGTCAGATTTGAACCTGAAGTCGGACCTGAACTCAGGTCCTCCTGGCTCCAGGGCTGGTGCTCTACTCACTCCATACCTACCTGCCCCTCAAGAGGTATTTTCAGTGACATGATGGTAGCTACCCTTGAGGCACAGTCCAACCTTCTGTTGTTCTCTGGGTCTAAGAATTCAGGCTGCTTACAGCACAGCCAAGTCCACAAAGCTTTCACTATATGTAAAACAGCTTGGAACCATGGGAAGAACATTGTTGTTTGTTGTTAAAAGCCCTGGCTCTGCTCCTTCCTATCTGGGTGACCTTGGCCACATCTTCCCCATCCTGAAAAAGCCTACCATCCTCTCAAGCTGTTGCCCTCTGTCTTCCCTCCCTTTCACAGTCAGACTCCTAGGAAAAGGTCTCTACTCTGGCCTCCATCTCCTGTCCTCTCATGCTCTTCCTCATCCCTCAGCTGAAGCCGCTCTCTCCAGTTAGCAACATCCTCTTAGCTGCCAAATTGAAGGGCCTTTCCTCAGCTTCATCCTTTTCAACCCCTTCGCAGCATCTGCCGTGTTTGGCCATCTTCTCTGTCTGGGTCCTTTGTCCATTCTGAGTTTTCAGGATGTGGCTGTCTCTTGGTTCTTCTGCTACTTACTTAACTTGACCTTCTCAGTCTTCTCTGCCAGATTATCATCTATATTGGTTCCCCTAACAGTGCTCTGTCCTGCACCCTCTCCTCCATTGGCAATCCATTCTCTCTGTAGGTGATCTTATCAGCTCCCATGGCTTTAATGACCATCTTTATGATAGTGATTCAAAAGTCTGTATATCCAGTCTCAGTCTCTGCCCTGAGTGACAGTCCCACATGATCGAATTGCTATTGGTCATTTTGAACAGGATTTCCCATAGGGATCTCAAAATGAGTATGGCCAAGATGGAACCCGTCATTTCCCCTGCAAAATCCCTCCCTGCCCGGACGTTAATATTTTCGTCAAGGGGACTATCATCCTTCCAGTCACCCACATTCACAGACTTGAAGTGTTCTTGACTTCCCCCGTGACCTTCATATCCAGTTGCCAAATCGACCAAAGAGCATTTATTAAGTGCCTACTATGTGCCTCCCACAACACCTCCCCCATCTATCCCTTTCTGTTCATTCACACAATTAACACCCTAATAAAGGCCCTCATCACTTCTCACCCAGACTATAATCTCCTAATTGGTCTTCTGGCCTCCAGTCTCTCTCCTTTAATCCATCCTCCACACAGCAGCCAAATCAATTTCCCTAAAGTATAGGTCTGATCATAACACTCCTCCTTAACTCCATAAACTTCAGTGGCTCCCTGTTACTGTAAATTGTCTTTGACATTTAAAATACCTTCACTACTTGGCTCCTTTCACATCACAACCCCTCCACATACTCTGCACTCTAGCCAAACCAAAATATTACACACACACACACACACGCACACCTGTACACATGTGTATATATACACATATACCCTCCCATAGACACATATGTGTTCCACATATGCTTGACACATAGTAGGTGTTTCATAAATGTTTATTGAATTAAATTGGATAAATACCTGCAGGGAGAGCAGACCTGTTTCTTGTCTTTCTTTGTGTTCCCTATGTCTGGCATATACAGTGCACGTTGAATAATTACTTGTTGGTTGATTTTTTTGGTTGGTTGGTTTGCTAGTTGATAGAAAGCCCACTGAAGCCTGTAGCAATCTGGGAAGGCTTCATAGAGTTGCTATTGAATACTGGGCACAATTCAGATGGTCAGAAAGGAGGGCCTTCAGGGCAAGGCTCGTATCGAGAGTCCGTCTAAGTGATTTTGCCTAAATTTGACTCTCCTGTGTTCTTGGAAATGCCATGTAGGAAGCCAACTGCTCCTGGGGCATGGGCAGAGATGTCCAGAAGCCCCTGCCCAATGCTGAAAAATGGTCCCTATGAGGACTCTGCAATTTGTCTGTCACGGAAAGGAAAAGCACAGAATCTTTCGTCGACGACCATTTATACAACACAAACCAGCTAGTGGCAGAAAAAGTCCATTAGAGGTGTGAAAGACACCATAATTTTCCATGCAGGGTATCACTTATAAAGAAAGCTGAAGTCATGAATCATGCAGACTGCTCCTGTAAAGCGGAGGCAGGGAGATTCAGGGGAAGGAATGTGCTGGGATTAAGTCAGAGGAGCAGAGATTTGGCCCTGGAAGGGATCTTAGAGGCCAATAAGTCTAAACTTCTTGTTTTACAGATGGGGAAATTGAGGCCCAGACACAAGAAGTGACTTATCCAAGGCCACACAGTTAATAAGAATGGTCTAGGGCCCTACCCGGTACACCGCACTGCCTTGAAGAGTTCCACCTCTGCTACTTACTATGAGTAATTTGTACCCCTAGCATTTAGCACAATGCCTGGCATATAGCAATAATAAATAATAATTGTTATTAATACTAAATGATATTTAGTGTTAATAAATGTTCGTGAATTTAAGTGAATTCTCCAAGTTTCCATTTTCTCATCTCTAAAATGAAGATAAGGATATACAATGGACAGAGTGTCAGACTTGGAGTCAGGAAGACCTGAGTTCAAATCTTGCCATGAGACACTAGTTCTGTGACCCTAGGCATGGCACTTCCCTTCTCTAGGCCTTGGTTCCATCATCTTTAAAATAGGAATAATTAATAGCATCTGTCTCCTAGAGTTGTTGTGAGGATCAAATAAGACAGAATAGGCATATATAAATGTAAATACAAATAAACTTTATAACTTTAGAAATTCTAGGTATTATTAGAAATGCTGCCAATGTCACAGGGTGGTTTTGAACCCCAAATGAGAGGTTATATGCTAGCACATATATAGGCACATAATAAATGTTTATTAACAGGCTAATATAAGTAATTTGCTTTGGTTCTGGTTGGACAGGATGTTCTCTGAGGTCCCTTCCAACTTTGAAATCCATGACTCTGTGATTCCCATGCTCATCTCTCACTCCCAGAGCTGGCTGCCAATTCCTAACTGATGTGTGACCAAGATAGTCCATGAAGTTGATTGAGGAGATCTGCTGTCTAAGCAACTGTCTACCTCTTATGGACTGGAGACAGAGAGAGTCCATCCCTCCACTGGCTACATTTTTAGCCTCCTTTATTCCTCTCAAAGAAGTTCTTGGAGTCCTCTGTCTGGCCTGGGTTGGGTTGGGCTGACTTTGAAGTGGCATTGATCTGACTCAAGCTCCCAGCCTGGACACTGATGCCAGGGCATCTGGAGAAGCATCCAGGCCAGCAGCCAGAGACAGCTCTCTAAGAATGACAAATTCACTTGGAAGCATCCTGTCTCTGTCAGTAGTGGTTCCCTTGGATGCTGTCTGGTTTAAAGGCGCCGGTTACAGCAGTGTCTGCTGGGGACTCTTCCAAGGACACACAGATGGGGTCTCCAGACTTCCTTTTAGCTCAATGCCCACTGCAGAAAAGTGGATCGGCCGTGACGGTATCCGTACAGCATCCTGTGGCCTGGCCCCTAACCCCATATATCATCAGAAGGTAGTCTGAGTTTTCCAGCAGCCATCTAAAACTCTAGAATTCACATAATCTCTGAGATAAATGAGACCTCTGGGGCCAGACTGGATTGGACTGGGAACTCCCTCTAAAACACCCCCAATGTGTGCTTATCTAGTCTCTTCTTGAGGATTTCCAGTGATGGGAGCAGTTAGGTAGTGCCATAGTGCACAGAGGGCCAGGCCTGGAGTGAGGAAGACTCATCTTCCTGGATTCAAATCTGGCCTCAGACACTTACTGGCGGGGTGACCCTGGGCATATCACTTAACCCTGTTTGCCTCATTTTCCTCATCTGTAAAGTGAGCTGGAGAAGGAAATGGCAAACCACTCTAGTATCTTTGCCAAGAAACCCCAAATAGGGTCACAAAGAGTTGGACATGACTGAAAAACAACTGAAGAAAAACAAAGTGATAGGGAATCTGCCACCTCCAGAGGCACCCCATTCTGCCTTGAGATAGCTCTTATTCCAACCCAATCCAACACACATTTATTGTATGCCTACTGTGTGCAAGACCCTGTGCTGGGTGCTGGGAATAGAAAGACAAAACTAAAAACCATGCCTGCCCTCAGGAAGCTTCTATCATACTTGACTGGAGGCACGAAACCTACAACAACAGTTAAAGCTAGTATTTATAGGACACTTTAAGGTTTACAAAGTGCTTTACAGCTATCATTTCATTTTGTTCTCACAACAACCCCAGGAGGTAGGTGCTATTATTACAGATGAGGAAACTGAGGCAGACAGGTAGTAAGTATTTGAGGTTGGATTTGAACTCGGGTCTTTTGGACTCCAAGTCCGACACTATCACTTGGCTGCTTTTAACATGTAAATAGATTTTTAAAAAGGAGCATGATGATTTAGGGAGGGAAATAAGCATGGGATGGGGTCAGAATCATAAAGATTAGTGTTTCAATCTCTGTTCCGCAACCTGCTATTTCTGTGAGCAGGGATGAGTAACTCAACTTAAGGAAGAGGCAACTACTGGGTGCAGTGGTTAGAGCGTAAGACCCAGAAATCCGGAAGGTCCGAGTTCAAATGTGGTCTCAGATACTTATTAGGTGTATGCCCCTGGGCACATCTGTTTCCTTACTCGTAAGATTGGGCTAATAATAGCAATTACCCCCCAAGCTTGTTGTGAGGACAGACTGAAATGACATTTGTAAAGCGTGTTGCAAACTTCTAAAGCAGTACATAAGCCCTTGCTGTTTATTACTGTTAGTGTCACTGAGCCTCAGTTTCATTCACCTGTATAGTGGGAATAATGCCTACAGCATGGGTGGTGTGAGGTTCAAACATCAAGTACTTTACAAACTTTAAAGCATTATACAGGGTATCCCAAAAACCTCAGAGTAGTTTTAATCCTAAATAAGCTTCAAGCAACACCAAGAATTTTGGGACACCCTGTGTAAATTTTGGTTATATTAATAAGCTAAAAAGTTATCTTCTCTCTCACACACACACACACACACACACACACACGGACACACACATATACGGGATGGGATGGGGTTGCTCCTTTAAAATCCTTACCCATGGACCCAGTCAGGAACCCAAGACTTAGAATTGGCTGGCTCTTCAGGTTTAAACTGCAGAATAATTTCTTTCTCAGTACTGCCCCCTCCCTTTCGCCCCATCTCTGCTGTGCAAGAATCGCTGCCAATTTGCATGTAGAAATCCTCACAAATGGTTCTGGGCCTGGATTGGATTCCCCTGAACCTTACTCTGCCTGGGTCCCTAATCAGCTCTGAATTCATGGACTTCAGCAGAAAATGACCCGCCCTTTGGGCATCTCTAATACTGTTTCAGACGTGCCTTTGGGGCCCTAAGAAACCTCCATGGCTGGAAGGAAGAATCCCTTCTGCTCAAAATGCTTGAGGAGCTGCATCTCCGACCAGGCGCCACTGGATGTCCATCTGGCTGCATAGCGTTGAGAGGATTCACCGCCTCTGCTCCACAAAAGCTGAAACTGGGGCAGAAGAGGCTGCTCCTGGTGCCAGCAGAGTCAGGAAGGTTTTCCTATCATTGAATATAAATTTTACCTCTTTTCGACATCTACCCTTTGCTGAAAGTTCTTCTCTTTGGGGCCGAGCAGAATGAGCCCAATCCATCTTCTCAGTGCCAGCTCTTAAACATAGGAGCCAACTACCCTCCCCTCCTGCCCCCCTGAGTCTTCTCAAGCCTAAACATCCCTGGTTCTTTCAGCTGATCCTACACCATGATCTCCAGTTTCCTTGGCATCCTGGGTCTCCTCTTCTGGCCTCATTCCACATGGACCGTTGCTTCCCAGAACCACAATTAGGTTGAGCCTGGCCACCAATCACTGTGACCCTTTGGCAGCATGGTAACAACAAAGCGTCTGGTTAGCAAGGTTATTGCACTACATTAGATGCAGTGGCCTTCCTTGATTGTTTCGAGTTTGTCTTTAACCCCCACCCCCTGGTTGGAGAAGAGAGATATAGAGGGACAGAGACAGAGAGAGCAGCAGAGACACCAAGTGTAGCTGCACCAACTCACGTTTCAGGACTTGAACAGCTCCGGCCGCTCAGTATCTGCTCTATGGGGCTTACGCGTAGCTCAGTCATTATCTCTGCAGTCATCTTTTAGCTCTCTTGCCAGTTTGTTCCCTGTGGTACTCTAACTGAAATTTACCATTTCCTTCAATTACAAATTGAACTTGCTTTTGAGGAATCTGTAGGCTTCTCCAGGCTGCCAAAGGGGTCCAAGACACAAAAAAGGTTAAAGACTCCTGGAATAGAAGATTTCTCTGGGCTCTTCCATAGGATTTGTATTCTATGGAGAGGCAAGAGGGTGTAATGGAAAGAGACATGGACTGGGAATGACCGGTTCTATAGCTGCTTGACCTTGGATAACTCACCTAACTTCTTTGAATCTGTTTCTTTATCTGTTAAATGGAAATGCCAATACCAGGGTGTCCTGAGGAGAGGGCTTTATAAATTGCAAAGTACTCTGGGAGGGGGAGTTGCCAGAGCTATTTATCACTTGTCAATCAATTAACAAGCACCAATTAGTGTGTTTACTAAATGTTTACTGTGTATTGTGCCAGGTACTGGAGATTTTGTTGCTGTTCAGTCATTTTTGAGTTGTATCTAACTCTCTGAGATCCCTTTTAGGGTTTTCTTGGCAGAGATACAGGAGTGTGGTTTGCCATTTGCTTCTCCAGCTCACTTGACAGATGAGGAAACTAAGGCAAATAGGATTAAGTGACTTGCCCAGGGTCACACAGCTAGGAAGTGTCTAAGGCTGGATTTGAATTCAGGTCCTTCTGATTCCAGGGCTGGCACCCTACCCACTGGGCTATCTGGCCGCCCTGGGCATATAAAGTAAAAAATGAAACCATGACTGCCCTCAGGAGGTGTATATTCTATCACTCGAGACAACAGAAGCTACAGATTAAATACAAGGTAATTGGAGAGGAAGCCATTAGTAACTAGGAACAGTGGGAAAGGTCTCCTGTAAAAGGTGATATCTAAACTGAGCTTTGAAAGAGATAGGGGATTCTAAGAAGTAGGGGGTGGGGAGGAGTAGAGGAATGTGTTCAAGGCACAAGGGACAGCTAGGTGGTACCGTAGTGCACAGAGCACTATGTTCAAATCCAGCCTCAGACACTTCCTAGCTGTGTGACCCTGGACAAGTCACCTAACCTTTGCCTGCCTCAGTTTTCTTAACTGTAAAATGGGGATAATAATAGCCCCTGCCTCCCAGGGTTGTTGTGAAGATCAAATGAGATGATATTTGTAAAGCCCCTGGCACAGTATGTGGCACATAGTAGATGCTTAATAAATACTTCTTTCCTTCCTTCCAATTTAAAGTCACCAAGGTGGGAGATGGAGTATCACATATGAAGGCCAGTTAAGCTGGAACCTGATGTCCATGAAGTGTGTGTGTGTGTGTGTGTGGGGTTGATGTATAATAAGGCTGGAAAGGTTAGATTGGGCTCAAGTTGTGAAAAGCTTGAAATGCTAAATGGAGGAATGTATACTTTGTCCTGGAGGTAATAGGGAGTCACTGAAGTTTACTGAGTAACATGGTCAGACCAGAAAATCACTTGGGCAGCTTGTGGAGGACAGATTGGAGTGGGGAAAGACTAGTTAAAAGTCTGTTTAAGTCACCCTGGAGAAAGGGGATGAGGGTTTGTGCTGGACCAGTGACTGTGTGAGTGCAGAGGAGAGGACTCTGCCAGAGACGTTGTGGGGATAGAAATGGTCGATCTTGGGTGCTACTGAGAGAGGGAGGATGAACAAGGGCTGAGTAGTCAAGGAAGGCCTGGAAGGAAATGGGGAAGTTGGGAAGAGGAGTGGGTTTGTTTTGTGAAAACATTATGAATTCTGCTTTGGACGTTGCAAGTTGGAGACGCCAATGGAACATCCAGTTGAAGATGTTCCAGTAGGCAATTGGTGATGAGGGAAGTGGTACTCAAGGGAGATGAAGGTCAGATCTATAGATGTGGGAAATATCTGTATAAGAGATGATAGGGTCACCCTTGAAGAGCAGGGAGAGAGAAGGGGACCCAGGACAGGGCTCTGAGAGACACCCACAAGTAGGGTGTATGAGATAGAGAGGGTGAACTAGCAAACTGGACTGAGAAGGAATGGTCAGGCTGCCTCTAGGAGATCCAAGAGAGCAGAGCCATGAAGACCCAGTGAGAAGAGGGCATCCAGATGGTGGTCATTGACATCAGAGGCTGCACAGAGGTCAAAAAGGATATTCAATGAAGAATTAGGCCATTCCATTGGGAGCTGATTGGGCACATTAGAGATCACTTTCAGGTGAGTCATGAGGTCAGCAAACAGATGGAAAAGAGCTAAGAAGTGGCTGAGAGGAGTGAAAGTGGAGGCTGATATTCTTTGTCTCCTCTATTAAATCATAAGCCCTTGGTGGGCAGGAGCAGCTGTCCAACTCTTGATACTTGGTGAGTCCCTAACACTAGAATCCATCAATGACTCCTAATTCTAAAATAGAATGACAGAATAAGAATGAATCTTATAGATCGATTCCCAAGATGTTAGAGTAGGAAGGGATCTTTAAGGCGTTTAGGCCAAGTCCACAAATGTTAGAACAGAGAGCGTCAGACCTTGGAACACAGGTTGTCAGAACTGAGAGGGAGCTTAGAACACGAGATGTCAGAGCTGGGAGGGAGCTTAGAACACAAGATGTCAGAGCTGGGAGTACTCTTAGAACACCGTAGAAATAATCTAATCCTACCCTTTTACTCCATAGATGAGGAAGAAGGACCAAAGCGGGCTGTCCCATTGGACGTTGTCACCTTAGCCTGTTCCCTTTCTCCCTTTCCCTTAGTGCTCTGGAAAAGGATTTTTCTTTCTGCATCCGGGCAGCTCTAGGCCCAGCACAGTCGAGTTGGCAGAGCAGGCCTATGTTTGATTCCAGATGCCACCCAATAAAAATACACTCAATAAAAATAAATTCCAAGGAGTAGGAGGCAGCAGAAGCCAGACTCTCCTTTTCTCTCTTCTGTGCTCCTGTGGTACAACGTTGAAGAGAGGCAGATTTTTTCCCCCCAGAACCCACCCCCACCCCTAGGCTGGTCTGGGCACTGACCAGTGCTTCTCTTTGACCCATGGACCTACCTTTTACAGAACTGGGCAGCCTTGCATGAGGAGCCCCAACTCCACGTTGGGGTTTTCAGGCTTCCCTTCTCAGAGACCATAATTCAGGTTCTTAGGATCTGAAGGGAACACTCTCTATGTTGTCATGCCCACCCCACAGCTTCAGTGCCACCCTCCCCATGAACCTGTGAAAGAACCCTTGAAGCTAAGTGGAAGAAGCTGCAGGGTCCCTCCCCTCCACACCCCATCCTCCACCCCCACCATTGCCAGCTCTTCCAGCTTGGATGAGAGCAGAGGCAGGGAGACAATTGGCTTGGATTTCCAACTGACCATGTTTTATGATGGAAGCCTCCAGTTTCTTTTTGGTGTTTCTTTTTTTAGCTTTGATCGGGGTCACACTGGGAGCAGGTGGGCATGGGAGGGTCAAGGAGGAGAGAGAAGGTCATTTGCTGCCTAGAAGCCTCAAAGGAAATCTCCTAGGCCTCTGAGTTGGCCCATCCTCCCGTAAGGAAGTCTGCAGCATCGGCAGGAAGTTAGTGGCACCAGTCCACCGGCAAGCATTTATTAAGTGCCCACTAGGTGCAGACACTGCCCTCAGTGCTAGAGATACAAGAATAACTAAGGACTTATCCTACAGACAGGCAGGTGGAAATCTCAGCTTGACTCTGACAACCTTCTGGCTTGTCAGTGAAAGGGATGAGCATCCTTTCTCCAGGGGACTGTTTGCTTCTGATTGTCCCTATTCCCACCAACAGACTCACCCTGATTCCCACCTGCCTGGACTTTGCAGGAGCCTCCTAACAGGGATCCCTGCTTCCTTCCTCTCTTGGCTCTGGTCTATCCTTCATTCCATCACCTGACTCATCTTCCTTGTGTATCAATCTGCTCATGCCATTGCCCTTGGGGAGGTGGTTAGGGTGCTGGACTTGGAGTTAGGAGAAACTGGTTTAAATCCTGCTTCCATCATTTATTAGCTGTGTGACTATGGGCAAGTGACTTAACCTTTCTGAGGTTATCCTCACCTATCAAATGAGGATACTAATACCTCTAGGTCTCACTGTACAGGAGGTGGTTGTGAGGCTCAAATCAGACACGAAAGGGTATCTCAAAAGCCTCAGTTTTTGACTTTTTAAAACACTCTGTATATCCAAGCAGTGTGCCAACTTGAAAGTTCTATATAAATGTCAGTTGTCATTATAATTAATTAATTATTGTTATTTTGCTAAGCACACACACACTCATATACACATTCATACACACACACACTCATACACACTCACACACACTCACACTCACACACACACTCATACGCACACACACACACTCACACACTCACATACACACTCATACGCGCGCACACAAACACACGCGCACACACACACACACACACTGATTCCTTACAATCTACTGAGTAAAATTTGAGTAAAATTCAATCTCCTTACTCTGGCATTCAAGGTTCACCACAGTTTGGGTCCAACCTACCTTTCTTACCTTATGCTTCTGAGCGCAAACCTGTTGTTTCCCTCTAAAAGTGTGGTGATATCCATAAATAAATGAGGTTGTGGTGGTTGTTATTCAATTGTTTCCAATTCTTCGTGACCCTGTTTGGGGTTTTCTTGGTAAAGACACTGAAGTGTTCTGCCATTTCCTTCTCCAGCTCATTTTACAGATGAGGAAACTGAGGCAAACATAGTTAAGTGACTTGCCCAGGGTCACACAGCTAGCGAGTATCTGAGGCCAGATTTGAACTCAAGGAGATGAATCTTTCTGACTCCAGCACTCTCTCCACTGCACTACTTAGCTATGAAATGAAGGGGATTGAGGTTAAATCAGTTGTCCATGGCACCATATTGGAGCCAAGATTTGCACCCAGGTCTTCCGACTCCAAGGCCAGAGCTCTTCCATTACACTAAATGCTTCCCCAGAATCCCAACATTGGAATCTCAGCGTGGCTTCCAATGCAACTGTACCTGACTGAGAATTGTGTCTTATAACTTCCCCTATGAGTGATCTTCTGGCCTCCTTTCAGAGGCCTCTACAAGGAGAACCCTGTGACCTCCCAAGATGCCCCATTTTACTTCTTGACAACTCCAACTGCTAGAAAGCGTCTCCTTATTCAAATCCTCCAACACCTCTGCATCTCCTCAGTTTAGACGGTGAAGCCAACTACCAACTGCAGGTTATTTACATTTACACCTCCTACTTGACTGTCATCCATACCTTTCCATAAGCTCACCATGGATGGTCTACCCCAGGGGTGGGGAACCTGTGGCCTGGAGGCCACATGTGGTGCAGCCTTTTGACTGAGTCCAAGTTTTACAGAACAAACCCTTTTTTAAGGGGATTTGTTCTGTGAAGTTTGGATTCAGTCAAATAGCTGCACTTGAGGACCTGGGGGGCCACATGTGGCCTCGAGGCCTCAGGTTCTCCACTCCTGGTCTACCCCATGTCCCCCGAGGGACCTTCCTCACTTGTACCTGTGGAGAAGATAGGCTACCCATTGCTTATCTCTAGATTTCACCACATGAGAGGCCCATCTTTTTCACTAATACATTTCTCAAACAATATCCATCTACTCATTTCTCCTTGGTGATTCCTTGTTTGTGAGCACTACTTGCTCCCTGCTCATACCTGGCATGTAGATTTCCATTGCCCTCTGGGAAATACCCATTTTCAATTCATCTAAAACTACAAGACTACAAGGTGTGGAGAAGGTTCTGATCTGCATTGGTAGAGGGAGTATCCCCACCTGGAACTTCATACACCAGTGAAATCACAGGTCTACTCTCTGCTTATCCCTATCCTGTCTTGAAACCATATGGTTCCCTGACTCAGAGCTATACAATAGTACACCACTTCTTTTAATACTCGGATGCTAACAGTATTTCCTGTTTTCTTCCTCTTTCCAGTTTCCCAGTTTCCACCCTTTATTCCTAACTCTATCCTCTACAGCCAAAAATAAGTCTTAATTTCTCTTCCACGTGACAGGTCTTGAAGTGTTTGAAGGCAGCTCTCATCGCCTTCCTCCACCTCGAGTCTTCTCTAGGCTAAGCAGACCTGATATACATTAGAACATATAAGCCCCTTGACATAGCTTTCATTTCATTCTTTGTAAATGTATCTCAGTTGTCCACCACAGTGCCTGACACATAGTAGGTGCCTATCGATGGATTCACCTGTTCCTCTGATCCTCATATGTCATGGTATAACATATCTCCTTCACCTTTATCTTCTTCTCCATCCTGATATCAGGAAAAGAAAGGATACTTTGAATAAGGCTTTACAAAAGGAATATCTCCTTTTTTCACCCAGATTATGTGTCCTAGTTTGGGGTTCATAAAATTAGGTCATGGCATTAAATATATCATAATGGAAGAGCTGGAACGGGGGGACTTGGCTCCCCTGCCCACTAAGCAACCTGGTTCTCAGGTTCATGGGCTCCTCCACTGAGAGCTTTGAGAGACCTTCAAGACCACTTGGAAAAGCCCTGTCATTTTATTAGTTTTAGTTTTTATTTTCAACTTAGTTTTTTAAAATGTTAGTGAGGATTTTGATCCTATATCAGAGTTTAATTCTGGCTTTCTGCCCACTCTGGTTGAATTAAACTCTCCCCTGTGACAAAGAAAAATTGTTAAGCCTAAATCTGAAGGGAGTGATTGAATCTGAATCTGAGCATGTATTCCACACTCTGCTCCTGGAGTCCCCCACCTTTCCCATTCCTGCCACAAGGTGGGAGGTATGTTTCATTGTCTGTGCTTTGGGACCATTCTCTATTTTTTTTTTTCACTCAGAGGTTCTATCAGCTTCCTGTTAGTGGTGTTTCCATTTAAACTGCGACAGCCATTTCCCAGCCCCTGATTTTACCAAGGAGGGAACTGAAGCCCAGAGAGAATGAGTGACTTGTCCATTACCGAGGTATCTCCAAGGGAAGACTTTAAAAGAATAGGAAAGCTCTCAGGCAGTTCACAGACAGTGCTATTAGCCAAAAAAAAAAAAGGCAACCAAGGAGACGGCAGTTGCTGACCCATACACCTACTCTCTTATTGCTCTCAAATCTTGATGAAAGACATCTACGCCCATATCACGATGAAGACACGAGGATGGAACAGCCAGGCTTTTATAGATTGTTTTCGACAGCAGATTACACATTCCCAGTCACACAGTTGACAGAGAGGTGAAGAAAATGTAAGATTCCCCCCATGTCTATTTGTTGGTTTCAAAAGAGCATTTGGCTTGATGGAGCAAATTACAGCCTTAAAAGCTCTCCTTCAGCAAGGTGTCTTGCACGCATCTGTTAGATTCCATGACAGATGGGACCAGAGATAATACTGTTCTCAAGATCCACTGAGTATCAACATTGAGAGAGACCCGAAGCAGGGAAGACACATGCTCACCTAAAGCTTTCGTCAGCCTCCCAGAGCAAGTCCTGGACAAGAGCCAGAGAAGAGGGATTCCCGGCTGATTGAGGGGTTCATCCGATGCTTGGATTTGTGCGTGATGTTGTGTTGATTGCATAAATCCCTAGAACTGTATGAGGCCATCTGAGGGAGATCCACAGCCATCCACAAGGGAAAAACAAAGTGGATAAAGAATGTGGATAGAACATTGGATCTAGGGCTGGGAAGACCTGAGTTCAATTCCAACCTCAGACACTACGTGGGCAAGTCACTTAACCTTGGCCTCTCTCAGTTTCCTCATCAATAAAATGGGGGTAATAATAGCACCTATCTCCTTGGGTTGTTTTGAACATTGAATGGCATAATATTCAATGGCACACAATTGACTGGGACGACTTGCAGTTTTTGACACATGGACATTCCCTCTCCCACCTCTGTCCATTTGCACCAGCTGGAAAGCTCTACCATGTGACTTTCACCTCTTTTCTGCAGCTTACTTCCAAACTCCACCTTCTAGAGGAAGCCTTTCAGGACGGTCCCAGCTGCTGACTTACCTTACCTTCCACTGACCGCTAGGTGGCGCCATGGTGCACAGACTGCTGGGCCTGGGGATCGGGAAGATCTGAGTTCAAATGTGACCCCACACACTAACTAGCTATGTGACCTTGGGTAAGTCATCTAACCTCTACTGCCTCAGTTTACTCATCTGTAAAAAGTGGAATAACAGCAACAACATTTCCCTCCCAGGGTTGTTGTAAGAATCAAAGAAGATGATCCTTGTAAAAAGTGCAGAGAGCAATGTCTGGCATACAGCAGACACTTAATTTATGCTCGTTCCCTTCTCCCCATCTGTCTTTCATTACCTAGTTCTTTACAGCTCGTCTCTCCACTAGAAGGTGAGCTGCGTGAGAACAGGGACTGATGCTTCCTTTCCTTGTTCCCCTGTGCCTGGTATACAGTAAGCAGTTAATGATACTTCTTGACTTGACTCAATGGGGTTGGACCAGATGATTCTCATGGGCATCCTTCTAGTTCTGAAAGCTATGATCCCATTTTTAAAGTTGCCCTGTGATTTCGTCAGGTTGGGAAGCTTTGGCGTATGGTTATTTCCTACCAGACTAGGTCAACACCTTCCTACAATTCCTTACAAATAGCATCTCACTCAATCCTCACAATGGCCCTGGAAGGTAGGCACTATCATTATTCTCCTTTTCACAGATGAGTAAACCAAGGCAGGCAGCACTTAAGTGGCTTGCCCAAGGTCACACAGCCAGTAGGAGACTGGACTTGAACCTTGGGTCTCACCGACTTTGAATCCAGCTCTCTGTCTACAACACCCATACCATACTGCCTCTTAATGATCCTTTTTAATATGTTTTTATTTTATTAAATATTTCCCAATTACATTAAAAATTTTTAACATTTATTTTTTAAAATTTTGAGTTCCAAATTCTCTCTCTTCTAACTCCTTGAGAAGGCAAGCAACACATCAATTATACATGTCAAGTCATGTAAAACACATTTGCATATTCAAGATGTTGTGAATGAAAACACACAAAAACAAGAAGAATAGAGTGATAAAAGTATGCTCCCAACTGTGCTCTTAGTGATTCTAATAGTCAACATTCGTACAGCGCTCTAAAGGTTACATAAAGCACCTTACATATTTATCTTATTGCATCCTCTCAACATGAGAAAGGGCTATTATCATTCCCATTTTATTGATGTAAAAGCTGAGGCTCAGAAAGTTGAAGTGACTCACCCACAGTCACTCTGCTAATATACACTTGAGGGAAGGTTTAGTCCCAATCTTCATTTAGCTGGTGTTCTAACTCTCTGAACTTTGCCACTGTGCCTCTGCTGCCTTCCCACCCTAGACCTATCCTCAGCACCTGGAGTCATCTCCATTGGGCCTTCTTCTCCCATTGGTGAGCTCTGTCTGGGGCCGCCATTTTGAGGAGGGGCCTGGGGCTCGCCGGTCTTTCATTCCCTCCTGCCTGTGATGCTGATTCTCCATGGAACCTGGGCAGCTTCCCCCATGTCCCTGCTTTTTTTCCTGTTCTCTTTTATGCATTGTCTACTCCCATTAGAACATAAATTCCTTGAGGGCAAGGACTGGCTTTCTTTATGCTGGCATTGGTTTAGAACAGTGCCTGGCACATGGTAGACACTTACTAAATGTTTGTGGCCTGCCTGATTCTAAACCCGGCTCTCTCTACAAGCCAAAAGGCAAAGACGCAAATGACTTGGGAAAGGAGGTGGGTCGTCAGAGCCGGTCATGTAGCATGAGTAAGGGATGACTGATGGGTAGCTTGATTGCTGTCCTGGTTCCCATGAAATATTAAAAGCCCCAGAGGAAGGCCTCCAGGATATTGGGTCTGGTGGAACCACCAGGAAAGAGCTAGGGAAAGACGTGAGCAAGAGCCATACAAGATATGAGAGAGTGGATGAGCTGCAGCCTCACAGGTAGAGGAAATCCTAAGAGCTAATTTTGTCACAGCAGCTTTGGGATTTGTATATTATCTCCTTGCTGTTGTTCAGTCATTTTAGTAAGTGTCCAACTCTTTGTGACCCCATTTGGAGTTTTCTTGGTGAAGATAGTGGAGCAATTTGTTATTTCTTTCTCCAGCTCATTTTACAGAAGAAGAAACTAAGGCAAATAGGGTTAAGTGACTTGCTCAGGGTCATGCACCTAGTAAGTGTCTGAGGCCAGATTTGAACTCAGGAAAATGAGTCTTCTTGACTGCACTTTATCCAGTTAGTCCATTTAGTGCCCCATTACCTCATCAGATCAGGGGTGGGCCTTGAGGTCCTCAAGGTCCTCAAGTGTGGCCCTTTGACTGAATCTGAACTTCACAGAACAAATCCTATTTGTGAGCTTGGGCAAGTCACTTAACCCAAATTACCCCCCCCCAAAAAAAAGAGTGACTTGTCCGGGGTAACATAGCTAGCAAGCATCTGATGACTAATTTGAACTCAGATCCTCCTGACTCCGGAATCAATGCTCTATGTTGCCACCTAGCTGCCCCACAAGTCACTCTCTGCTCTTTAGGCAACTTTCTAAAGCTATAAGGGGCAGAAAAGGTGCTGACATGCTTTAATAGAGGAGGTTTCCAATACCAGTAAAATCACAGGCCCCATCCCCTTCTATTCTTATTATCTAATGGTCCTACATATATACACATATGTATATGTGTATACATACATGCACACACATACGCATGTATGTGTGTATATACACATGTGTTTATCGATATGCACATATATGTACACGTATATATGTATGTATATATGTAATTTTTTAAAAGTAAATTTTTTTAAATTTTTGCATGCATTATAATCTGTCCATCCCACTCTCCTCCCCAAATCGAACAGGAAAAAAATAAACATTATCATAAACAAATTCCTCCATTGGCTGTGCCTGGAAATGCCCGTCCCTCTCTGCATTTTAAATAAACCACGATCTCCTCCGTGGCAGGAGGTAAGTGGCGAGTTTCGTCTTCAGTCCTCTGGATTCCTTCCAATCCACATTTTACAGAAGTCTTCACTGTAACAGGAGGTGCTGCGATTATTCCCATTTTATAGATGAGGAAAGAAGGTCATTTGCCTGGGGTCACGTGGCTAAGGAAGATATGCTGCCCATGCTACCTCCACCTCCTATGACTCCTTAACATCTTGAGATCAGCCTTCTGCCCCAGCACACTAAAGACCTCTCTCTGCAGAGTTCCCAGTGACTTCCCAAGCACCAAATCCGGGAATCTTTTCCCTGCCCTTGTGCACTGTGACCTTCCTGCGGCCGCCCTTTTTTCAGACTCTGTCCTTTGTCTTCTCCGACCCTGTGGCGCTCTCCTGGGTCCTACCTCTCTGGCTCCTTTTCCTTCGTTCCCCGTTCTCCTCCTCCCCCTGAGGGCAAGGTGCCCTCTCTGGTTTAGGGTTTTCTCCCTAGCTCCCTCTGTCCGTGGTCTGATTCTCTTTGACGTTCTTTCTCCCTTGGTGGGTCCATCCATTCCCAAGATTTCAGTTCTCGGTCTATGCGGCTGATTTCCAGATGCGACCTCTCCCCTCAGCTGCAGTCCTGTCAAATCAGCCAATTGGCAGCAGTTCTTATGCTTGCTGATCAAGCGGTATTTTTATCGTTAAGCATTTGTTATTATCTATGCCAGGCACTATTCTGGGAGTGTTTTGAAGGATTAATTCTGTTTGGCACCAGACAGAACCAGGTGGAAGAGTTACACACAGGTTGCAAAGAGACAGTTTAGGTGTGAGATCAGGAAAACCTCCCTGACAATCGAAGCTTTCCCAGCATGCATTGGGCTGCTTTGGAAGGTCAGTCAGTCTCCCTCACTGGAGAATATCCAGCAGAGGCTGAAGGACCCACTTGTTGGGAATAGCATAGTCAGCAGTCCTTGTCACTTGTGGCTTGGGCTAGCTAGACACTCTGAGGTCTCCTCTGCATTGGAGACTCTGGGATAATGCCTGTTGGACGGCTCTTGCTGAACGTCTGCCAGCGTCTCGCTTAGCGCATCTAACGCTCAGCATATCTTTTCAGGCGTGGGAACAGATAGGTGGGTGTCACCTTCACCACCTGTTCTCAGTTGTATTTAAAAAAAAAAAAAGCAGATACCAGCTATTGTTGGCTCTAGCCTTATCCTTCCCACGGTGCACCAGAGGTAGCCAGTCTGAGCTGGGAGTGTATGGAAAGAACCAAGACTCCAGCGTTTGGGACAGTAGCTAATACCAGGGGCTGCTCAGACCAATGGGGTGGAGAGGGGAGCGGGGGGGGGGGCAGACTGAACAGGCATAGCAATGAATTAGAAGGGAGTAAGGGCCTGAGGCTGGAGGCTCAAATGAGTCTGTTGTGACCCATCAGTGGGAGACAGGGCAGGTGGCCATCTGTGCCACATTGTTTGAGGCAGTGGAGAGGATGGAATCTGACAGGAAGGGCTGAGTTCAAACCCCACTTCTGACACCTAGTAGCCATATGACCAAAGGCTGGTTATTTCCCCTCTCTGAGCCTCAGTTTTCTCATCCCTAAAATGGGAATAGTGATAACTGTAACACTCTACAGGGCTGTTCTGAGATAATGTATGTAAAGTGCTTCGGGCTTGTCAGATTTTGTTGCTGTTGTCATTACCTTGCTCATCTCATCTTTTCTGAGATAAAAACACTCACTGGCCGGCTGTTAATCTTTTATATTTAATGTTCTGAGGCCCTTGCAGAGGTAGATAAAATGATGGTCTTTTGTAATTGGATAAAAACTCTGGGATGGAAGGTTATCCTCTGGAGGCTCAGACCGAAGCTTTGGGACAACTCTGATAAGAGACAGGATGACAGGGACAGTATCTACTGTGTCAACACCGTCCTCCTCATTGTCTTCATTATTGTGGTTGTTATCAGATTCCCTCTTTAACCAGCTGATGTGGAAATGCTGGGATGCAGTCCTCATGCTCACTTCAGGAGGGTAGCAGCCGTTCTATCTCAGTAGCAGCCCAGACCCCAGAGTGACCTGTCCTCCCTCCTCCAGTCAGACCTGTTGCCTGAATGTGGCTCATGGGCACCATGACCCAGTGGCCTGTCAGCCCCTTATGGTAGTAAAACTGCTTCCTAGAGATTTCGTGAACCCTGAGCTCTTCCTCGCCAGGCAGGGCCCATCTATCTCCCCCTCCCCCCAATAACTGGCAGCTGATACATGACTGGGAGCCAGCAAGGTTTGTCACCTGGGATATTAAGCAGGCTGGCTTAGAGAGATGAAATATCTGAGTAAATGGTTGGGAGAGGCAGGGGGAGGACATGCAGTGAGCAGGTGGAATTTTGGAGTTCCCGAGCTGTGGGAGGGATAGGCCAGTGTCCTTGCTCACCACCTCTACCCTCACACTGGGCCAACCTAGTCCAGCTATGGATGGGTGGGGGCTCCCAGATGGGTTGCTGCTGCCCAGAGCAGTAAGGACCTTCCCGGAATGACTACCTACGCTTGGCCCTGTGCCCCTCACCACTGTATGGTCACCTCCTGAGGCCTTGACAACGGGCAAGAGGCTGGATGCCATACACCTGAAGGGCCTGTGAGCTCTTGCTACACTCAGGCAGGGCATGTATGCCCAGGTGACTCCTGTTTTCAGGTAGGCCCTATTTAACGTCCTCATAAAGGCCGGCCAGAGGGGCAGCTGTAACTCTCCCACATGGTGACCTGGAGAGGACATGCAGCTGTTCGATCTCCCAGCCTCCCTGATGCCCCAGGTTTGCCCGTCCACAGACATCCTTATTCAGTTGTCAGCCCTGAGCTTTCCACACACAGCTCCCTGGAAACAATCTGGCATCTGTACCAGTGGCTGGCCAGGGCGGCATTGTGAACAGAAGGCCACGTCAGGAAGATTTGACAGTCCACAGCTGGCCAACTTCTGTCCCTCAAAGGGATTTTAAGCTCAAAAGAAGCTTGGAAATCACAGTCAAACCTCCTCAGGTTATGAATGAGGGAACTGAGTCTCAAAGAGGTTAACTTGAAAGGTCATGCAGACTACAGAGCCAGAATTTCAACTCAAATCTTATGTACTGAACAAGTCACAGGACCTGCATTCAAATCCTGGTTATACCACTCACTGCCTGTGTGACCTAAAATGAAGGGATTAGGCTAGGTGACCTGAGGTCCCTTTCACCTCTCTATCTATCATCTTCCTTTTTTTCTGGGTAATTAATAATGTATTAATATAATATAAATATATGTTAACATAATAAAAATTAATGGTCAGTGGTCTCTCTCAATAACCAAAGACTATCATCTTTCTACTATACCTTCTGTCACTCTTCAATGGTGGTAGTGTAGACACACCAGCTTGAACAGATAGAAAGAGCTAGACCGTTCTCCCTAGTGAAGGGGCACATGAAAGGTCTATGAAGGAGATCATTAAGGCTGACACCTTCAGTCCTGGGCAGTCCCCTTTCTGGTGGAGGGACTGTCAGCACATCCCACACTTGTTGATTCAAATCAAATCAAGCAACAAGCAATTATTCAAATAGTTTTTTCCCAGTTATATATAAAGACAAAAAAATTCACATTCATTTTTTATGAAATTTTGAGTTCCAAATTTCTTCCTCTCCTTTCCCTAAGATGGTAAGCAATTTGATATAGGTTATACATATGCAAATGCATAAAACATATTGCCATATTAGTCATGTTGTGAAAGAAGAAACAGAACAAAAGGGAAAAAATTCAAAAAGCCAAAGTGAAAATAGTATGCTTCAGCTGATATTCAGACTCCATCACTTCTTTTTCTGGCAGTGGGATAACATTTTTCATCACGAATCCTTTAGAATTGTCTTGGATCATAGCATTGTTGAGAAGAGCTAAGTCATTCACAGTTGTTTATTGTACATTAATGCTGTTACTGTATCCAATGTTTCTCCTGCTTCTGCTCATTTTGCTTTGTATCAGTTCATGTAAGTCTTTCCAGGTTTTTCTGAAATCTGCCTGCTTGTCATTTAACAAGCAATTATCTAGTGCCTACTCTGTGCTCTCTATGCATTGCCTGCAAATGTTTGTTGAGAAGAAAGATAGTGAGCCTTCCTGGGAGGCCATGGAACAGACTTTGGCTCTGTTTTCTTCTTTGTTAAATGAATAATATGCTTCTTGAGAGTCATGGGAGAAGGCACGCTTACTTGAGCTGAATTGGAAGAATTTCAGAAAGTCAGTCTGACTTTTGTTTTTGGCATGGGTGGGTTGTTGTGGGGGTTTGATTTGGGCCTGCAATTTCATCTATGTAAGGAGACCTGTTGAGGAAACTCCCTCAACCAATGCAGACTTACAATTGTTCTGCACCTTATAGTTTTTAGGGAGTTGCTTGCAGCCATTAAAAAAGTTGAGCCCAGGGTCACACAGCCAGCTTGGGTCAGAAGCAGGACTTGAACCCACATCTCCCTGACTCTAAAGCCAGTTCTCTGTCTGTGGACAGTCTAGCCCCATGACTCCTCAAATGTGACTTCTCCAACGTCAGTTCCTTTTTATCCGTCCATCCTTCTGTCCGACTAGACACTGGGACTCAAGCATGCCTTACCCAAGCTTGTTGTTCTCTCTAAAGGAATCTTGGATTTCTTGGGTTCAAGGAAATGAGCATACTCAGAAGGAAGTAATCATAATCATGATAATCAATAATACTAACTAGCATTTATAGTGTTTAGAAGTCTGCAAAGTCCTTTACTTTTATTATCTTATTTTATTTATCAAATATTATCTCATTTTGTCCTCACAACAACCCTGGGAGGTAGATACTATCTCCATTTTCCAGATGGGGAAACTGAGGCAACCAGGTTATAAGTGACTTGCCCAAGGTCACACAAACTAGTAAGTAGCAAATCCAGAGCTAAAACCTATGTCTTCTAACTCCAGATGCAGTGGTCTACACTGCCTTCCAATTCGCCCTTTTAGCTGCATCACACGTCCCGCATTCCTCTTTCCTTTGCCTCCATCCACTCCATGTCCTCACACTCTCTATCCTTTATCCCCCTCAAACAGTGCTTGGAACATAGTAAATGTTATATAAATGTTAGCCACTGCCACTGCCATCACTGCTGCCGCTGCTGCTGCTACTGCTGCTACCACTGTTACTACTACTACTACTATTACCATTACTACTACTGCTACTACCACTACTACTACTGCCACTACTACTGTTACCATTACTACTACTACTACTACTACTACTACTACTACTACTACTACTGCTACTACTACTACTATTACCATTACTACTACTACTGCTACTACTACTACTATTACCATTACTACTACTACTGCTACTACTACTGTTACCATTACTACTACTACTACTACTGCTACTACTACTACTACTATTACCACCACCACTACTACTACTGCTACTACTACTAATACCATTGCTACTACTGCTGCTGCTGCTGCTATTACTACTAGTACTACTACTACTGCTGCTGCTGCTATTACTACTAGTACTACTACTACTACTGCTGCTGTTGCTACTACTACTACTACTACTATTGTTACCTGGATTTACTCTTCCTTTCCACTATCCAGATCTTAACCTTCCTTCATCCTCTCTCTTGCAGGAAGCCTTCCTAACTATCATGCCCAAAGGGGATGTATCAGAGTTCTTATAATCATTTACTCCCTGCACCACTCATTTGACTCCGATATTATTCTATTTTCATATCATAGAATCACTGAGGAGGAAAAGACCTACCTCTGCCATCTTGAGTAAGTCACTTTAACCCCTGATGGGCCTCATTTTCCCCATCTGCAAAATGAGAGAGCTAGGACCCTTCTGGTCCTAAAATGCTGAACTTTATTCAGAATTGTAAGCTAGTAGATTTCAATTCTTGGCCAAATTTTATAATACATTCATAATATTAGAAGGATGGTTTAGTGAGAATTGAAAAAGGGAAGCAGCAATCACTGTGGACCTGCGTGGACTCATGAAGAGGGAGTCATGACAGCCTGGCATCACTTCCTTTTCAATAGAGTTACTAGGCTTGGTAGTTCATGGGAGTGCTGTAAACATAATATCCTCACTTTCAGCAAGGCTCCTGATGAAGTCTTTTAGGATTATCCTTGTGGAAAAATGAGGACTAGATGATGGCAGTGGTATATTTAGGTGGATTTGGAACTAGTTCAGTGATTGGATGAAAAGACTAAGTGGATGAATTCAACCTGGAATCCAGCTTCTATGGAAGGAAGGAAGCAAGTAATTATTAAGCACTTACTGTGTACCAGGCACTGTGCTAACTGTTTTATGAATATTATCTCATTTGGTCCTCACAACAACCCTGAGAAGCAAATGCTATTATTATCATCCCTGTTTCACAAATGAGGAACCTTTGAGGCAAGCAAGTTAAGTGACTTACCAAGGGTCCTGTAGCTAGTAAGTATTTGAGGCTGCATTCGAACTGAGGTCTTTCTGACTCCAAGCCCAGCTACACTACCTATCTGCTTCCGTGGGAATGCCACAGGACAGTTCTTGGCCTTGTTATATGTGAGAGACTTGTATGAAGGCACAGAAATTTGCAGATGATATGAATTTGGATGGAATAGTTAATAGACTAATAGAATCAGGAATCATAGTACAAATTACTGGCTCTCTGGCTAGCTTGTTCATTATAATAGTAAGTTGTAACTCTTATGATTCTACATGCTTTAAGTTTTTTTTTTTCTTTCAAACTACACTGTGGGTCCTTTGAGAAGTTATCTAGGGCACACAGGAGCATCTGTGTGGGTGTTTGCCCAGTACACAGTAAGGGCTTAGTTAGTCCTTCTTGGACTGACTTAACTTAATTGAGGGAGGAAGATGAGGTCCTCATGAGAACATTGGATTAGACCTCCGTGGTTAATATTCTCTCCATCTTGGAATCACTTATCAATTATTTCGTGCGTAATTTGTGTTTATGTATCTGTATGCCTGCATTATCCCCCCATTAGAACATTTAGCCTGGGGTGTATAGCCTAGAAAAGAGAAAATTAGGGGAGGGGCATGATGGCAAATATTTGAAGGGCTGTCCTCTGGAAAAGCAATGGCACTTGTTCTGTTTGGCTGTAGAGGACAGATCCAAAAACATTTGGGGAAAGATGCCAAGAGACTGAGTTAGGCTTGATTCAGGAAAAACTTTTTAACAACTGCTTGTATAATTATAATGATCTGGCTAATGTGGGAATTTTTTTTGGCTTGGCTATATGTGCTTATAATGATTTATCTTCTTGCTTTCTTAATGGAGGTGGGAGGGAGAGAATTCAAAGCTGAAAAGAAAATGAAATTGAAACAAAAAAAAAGAATCATAATGAGCAAGTTTAGGTCCAAATTAAAGAGAAGAAAGTGCACCTCCCTCTCTTTTTTGCAGACGTTAGAGATTGCGGGTGTGGCATGTTGCATACATAGACTGTCAGACTCAGTTGGTACCTGAGTTCATTTTGCTGAATTTTTTTTTTTGTTTTTCTTCATTGTAAGAGATGGCACTCTATGTAGGAGAGAAGGAAGAGAGAAATTTGGAAATGGAGGTGACATAGAATCAAAAAGTGTCAATAAAAATGTTTAAAACTAGATGAACCAAGCAAGAAATTGGAGCAATCTGTATGTGGAATGAGCTGTCCCAGAAGGCCATGGGCTCATCAATTTAGAGCTGAAAGTGAAAATAAAAGTCATCTTGGCCAACCCTTCACTTTCCTTCCCATTTTTCACATGAGGAAACCACCACCTAGAAATGGAAAATGACTCTTGGTAGTGGGTTTCGCCACCCTGGAGGGCAGCAAGCAGAGGCTTTTTCCAATTTGTTGTAGTGAAAGATGGCTGCTGAGGCCTCGTCTCAACCCTAAAGCTCTGTGATTCTGTCAGCTCCTTTGAGGGCAGAGACTCTTTCAATTCTATCTTTGCATCTCTGGGCTCTCAGCACGGTGCCTAGCATGTAGTAGGTGCTTAATAAATGCTTGTTGAAGACAGTTCCAAGGTGCTTAGGATGAAAGATGCTATCCACTTCCAAAGAAAGAATGGACAGAATCTGAGTGCATATTGAAACATACTTGTTAAAAACTTTTTGAAAAATTATTCTTGGGTTTTTTGTCTGCGCTTTTTTTATAACATGACTAATACGGAAATGTTTTGCATGACTGCACATGTATAATCTATATCAAATTGCTGTCCTCATGGATGGGGGAGGGGAGGGAGGGAAAGAATCCGAAACTCAAAATTTAAAGAAACTAATGTTTAAAAATTTGTTTACATGTAATGAGAAAAAATAAAATAAAAATAAAATATGCTTAAAAATGCTTGTGGAGTGGTTACTTTGTATCTCCAGAGTCTGGCACATAGCAGGTGTTTAATATATTTAGTTGATGTGTATCCCCAGCATCTAGCACCATTCCTGGCACATATAGGGGCTTAATAATTGCTTGTTGAATGATTTCTATCCCTAGCACAATGCCTGTCATGTAGTAGATACTTAATAAATGCTTATTGATAGATTGATTTGTATTCTAGGAACCTGGAACGAAGTAGGTGCTTAATAAATACTCGTTGACTGGTTGCTTTGGCACATAGTAGGTGTTTAATAAATGCTTTTGTTGATTGTTTGACTTGTATCCCCAGCACCTAGCACAGTGCTTGGCACATAGAGGTGCTAAATAGTTGCTTGTTGGTTCATTGACTTGTATCCCCAGCACCTAGCACCCTGCCGTTTCGCAGTGGGTACTTAGTGAATGCGCTGAAATTAACACGTGTAATTGTGATAAGTAACCACAGTGATGAGGGCACATAAAGAGTCCTGGGGCAGGGACCCACTACCTGCTTCCCCCAGCCTGACTTCTATGAAGATCCTCCCGCTGTTACCAGGCAGACTTATCTCCAGGCCTTTGGGGTGCTTTGCGCTTCCCTCTGAGCCCTCGAGAAGGGAAGAGAAGGCCCATGGTTGCCGTGGTGACGAGGTTGGCTTTAATCAGTATTTCTTTCCTGGGAGAATCAATTACAAAAGGTGCCACTAAATAAGTCAGTAAATTGGATTTTTCCCCCTCTCCAACGGATTATAGTAACTGCCCCTTTAACTCTGAGTCACTATTCTGAATCTGAGAGGAATTAGGGCCGCTCCACGAAGATCTAAACCAAAGAACGGAACCCGCATGCATTAGCATGGAAATTGCCTGGCATTTAATCCCTGTCCAAAGGGACCCTCTCCCTGGGCTCCCCAGCCCAGTCCTTCAGCTCAGGCTGGGCCAGCCCCCTCCTGGGGACCCTGCTCAGACAAAGGCCTGCCACTGTCAGTCAGAGCGAGCTGACAGAGTGGACTAGGGGACCCCGGCTCTTAATTTCCTCATCCGTTTGGACGAGGTGACCGATTAAGCCCTTTCCAGCTCTGGTGTGGGGAGATAGTGTGTCATTGTGGATATAATGTCGGACCTGGAGACGAGAAGACCTGGGTTCCAATTTTGCCTCTGACACTTAGTAGCCACATGGACCAGCCTTCGTGAATTCAACTTCTGAGCCTCCTTTTCCTCATCTGTCAAAGACAATGGCAGACCTGCGACCCGACCACCACGTGCCCCACCCAGTCCTGGCGTCTCCAGCCTGTATTGTTCTGTGGCTTCCGCACGAAAGGGTCTCTTGCAGCATCCATGCTGAGTTTGACCTTGAGAAGACGCCGTTGGAGCCCAGGGATTGCCCTTCACTCCCCCCATGCTTTTGACCGGCCCCCCATCTTTCTTGTTCACACGTCTCTGTGGTGACTTCCGTCGCTGCGAGCATCCTTCATCAGCCCTTGTTTCTCAGGTGCTTGCCCCTCGCTCACGTTCACCAAGGAAAGCGGGGAAACTAGTAAAAAGAAGGGCATCTAGGTGGTGCCGTAGTGCACAGAGCCCTGGGCTTGGAATCGGGAGGACTAGTCTCCACGAGTTCAAATCTGGCCTCAGTTACTTACGAGCTGAGTGACCCTGGGCAAGTCACATAACCCTATTTGCCTCAGTTTCCTCATCTGCTGGAGAAGAAAACGGAAAACCACTCCAGGATCTTTGCCAAGAAAACCCCAAAAGGGGTCACAAAGAATCAGATATGACTGAAACTACTGAACCACAAAAGTTAAAAAAAAAAATGAAGGGAAGGAGCATTTATTAAGTGCCTACTGTATGCCAGGCACTGTGCTAAGTGCTTTACGAAAAGTAACTCATTTGCTCCTAAAACAACCTGGGGAGGTAGATGCTATCATTATTTCTGTTTTACAGATGAGGAAACTGAAGCAGACAGCGAGTAACTGACTTGCCCAGGGTCACAGCAGCCAGTAAGTGTCTGAGGTTGGACTTGAACTTAGGTCTTTCTGACTCCAGGTCCTGCCTCTAAGCAGATACT
This sequence comes from Phalanger gymnotis, assembly GCA_028646595.1. NCBI lineage: Eukaryota > Metazoa > Chordata > Mammalia > Diprotodontia > Phalangeridae > Phalanger > Phalanger gymnotis. Next base: position 763,126,894 of record CM053622.1, read on the forward strand.
TGTACCATGACAGAGTTGATGTAAGTCTCCACGGAGATAATGTATGAAAATCATTCTGTAAACCTTTAAGGGATAGCAATAAATATCAGTTACGGTTATTATCATTGGCTCTAGAGTTGGGAGGGACCTTAGAGACCATTGCGTCCAACCTTTTCATTTTACAGAGGAAGAAACTGAAGCTCAGATAAGCTAAAACAACCCTCCTCCCCTCTCCCGCCCAGGTTCACACAACTAGTGCCAAATTCTAAGGTAGAATTTGAACTCGGGACTCTCCGAAGTCCAGTGCTTTTATCCCTTAAGCTACTTACCTTCCTAATCTTACAGAATCCTTGGAAGGCTAAAATGAAAAAAAATGTAGGCAGTCCTCCACAAGCAATTATTAAGCTCCTGGTAGATACCAGGCACTGTGGTTACCAAGACAAATTCCTTTGGGAATTGTAAAGTGCTGCAGATTTGGAGTTGTGTGTGATTTTTAGTTGACTTCACCACAATGATGAGTTAATTACCTCACCTTTCCTGAACAAATGTTGCCTCATCTGTAAAATAGGAATGATAATAAATATTCTACCACTCAGCAGCTAGGTGGCGCACCAGATAGAGTGCTAGCCTTGGACTCAGGAAGGCGTGAGTTTGAATCCAGCCTCAGACATACAGAAGAGGGTTATGAACTCTGATCCTCATCTGCCTTTTACACAACAGCTAAAATTAGATCTGGCCTTGTTACCATGGACTGAAAAACTTGAGTGGCTCCCGAATGATTTTGTTTCTGCCTCTAGGATCAAATAGACGCTGATTAGCCTGGCATTCGGAGCCCTCTACAAGCTTAACCCCACCCTCCCTTTCAAGCCTTGTTTCACACTATTCTACAGATTAGCCCAATTGGCTTTCTGTAGTTCCCTAATTTCACCTTCATGTTCTTCTCAATCAAACAGGCCATTCCCCATGCTTGGAATGCTCTCCTTTTCCCTTCACCATCTGTCAAAATCTTTCTCTGCTTTGAAGGCCCAGATCTGGAGCCACCCCTTTCATGAAGCCCTCCTTGATTTCTCCAAGCTGAAAGCGATGTCACATTGGCCCTTGTATCGCCTATATCTTCATAGAGGTCACACCTTTGCTATTAGGCTGCAGGCCCTGCCTTAGACCAGTCTCCTGGGTATTTGCAGGCCTCCTTGGCTCCAGGAGAATGGAAACCCCTTGAGGGCAAGAACTATTTAGTTTCTGTCTTTGTATCCCTAGTATCTATGTGCCTGGCACATAGTATGCCCTTCCTAATTGCACGTTTGATTGCATTCAATTGAATTTATTTGCTGTGTTCCTAATTGTCTAAGTGGGAAATTCCCATGCTACTCTTCCTTGAAGGATCTAAATTCTAATCATCATCCCTCAATGCTGAGTGCCCATCCTATCTCCTCCAGGAAGCCTTTGCCAATTACAGTGCCCTTGCCACCCCATTTCTGCCATCCATTCTTCAGGTCCCACCTATGATGGGGCTGCTTCCTCCAGGAAGCTCTCCCTGATCTCTCTGGCCAGAAGGGAGCTGTCTCTTCTTTGGACCAACCGGACCCTTCATCTCTCTCTTATTGCACCCTCACCTTCTGCCTTATATTGTCAAGTTTGTTTGTTTTCCATTCAGAATCTCAGAGAGGAAAGGGATCTCAGAAGTCATCCAGGGAATCTCACCCTATACAACATTTTGTTGTTCAGTCAGTTTTCAGTCATGTCTGCTTCTCTGTGACCCCATTTGGGGTTTTCTTGGCAAAGATACTGGAGTGGTTTGCCATTTCCTCCTCCAGTTCATTTTACAGATGAGGAAACTGAAGCAAACAGGGTTAAATGACTTGCCCAAGGTCATGCGGCTAGTAAGTGTCTGAGACCAGACTTGAACTTGGATTATGAAGAGAAGCTGATTTAGATAGTATCAGTCTTCCTGACTTTAGGCCTGGCTAGCTGCCCTATACAACAAATAATCCTCTAGCCTTCACTTAAGTCAAGTGACCTGCTCCATTTTTCTGTCTTCTCTTCTATTACTAGATTATAAGCTCCTTGACAGCAGGGGAAGGGTTGCATTCACCTCTTTGCTGCCCACAGCCCTCAATCCTGTGGCCTGCCATGTTTGCTGAATGAATGAATGAATGAATAATAGGTATTCACTAACTAATCCTCAGATCTAGCAACTGCTCCCACTGCCAGCCTGGTCTCCCCCAGCTTTCCTCTTTCTCCAAGTTCTCCCCAAACCCTTTGAAGTCTGTCTCTGCCACCAGATCCCCACTTCCAGCAGCCTCCCTCTGGAGCTGTCAGATCAGCCTGTTCACCTGGCCCTGAATCTGAGCAGCTGCTTCTGGCTCTTCATAGCTTCTCCCTTCAGGGACTTGATGCTGCTGCCACCTGGTCTCAGCAGACCTTCTCAGCCTCCTCCACTTAGGAGCATTTCTGGAGTCCCTCAGCTAATTTCCTTCCAAGCCAGGTTACACTCACGCTGTGGGCCATCTGCCCGGCCCATCACATCCCATTAGATAGCCTTGATTTATCTTCTACAGACCTGGAGGGGTGCAGAGCCAAGTCCTGGCTGCTGGGGAGGTGTAGTCTTAAGGAGCGTCCATCCGTTGCTGTCAGCCCTGCGGATTAGCAGCAATGAAACTGGGCAGGCCAGGAGAGCCCCTACTTTGACATCTCGTGTCCCTGTTTGGGGCAATGAATCTTAGAATTGTACTTACCTAGACTCAAAACTCCTTGAATCAAGGGACTATTTTCTATTCTTTGTATCACCCAACCTGACACAAGGACTGACACATTTTTGGTGCTTAATTAAGCCTGTTGAATGGGATTGACTTGACCAGGTGGCACAGTGGATATAGTGTTGGGCTTGGAATCAGGAAGACCTGAGTTCAAATCCTATTTCAGACCCTAGCTGTGTGGCCCTGGGTAAGTCACTTAGCCTCTGTCTGCCTCAGTTTCCCCATCTGTCAAGTGGGAAGAATTGTAGCCCCTACCTCCCAGGGTTGAAATAACGTGTGTAAATCGCTTTACAAACCTTTAAAGTGCAATTCGAATGCTATTATTAGTATTAAGAGCTGGGAGCCAGAAGGGCAGGAATATAAGGAAGGGGATTTTAAAAGCTCAATACAAAAGAGGAATAGGGTTCCAGATGGATGGGCAGATGAGTCATTTGGGAACCAAGGGCAGAGAGGTTAACAGGGGTCAGAGCCCAGGCCCAGAGGGACAGACTAAGTGGGAGCTATATTTGCTAACAGCTGGATAGGAAAGGCTAAAACAAAAGGAGGCTGGGTCATGCCCCACCCCTGGCATGTGAGCCCAGGCTGCCTCATTAAAGAGTCTAAGGGAGTTCCATACATGCTTCAGCACCTACCCAGCAGCCGGACTTTCTGGTTTATGTGGTGGTAACTGTGAAAATGGAAACTCCCTGAGGGTATCCTCAGCACTTAACACTGTGTGCTGGGAAATAGGAAGCACTTAATAAGTAATTGCTAACTGAGAATTCACCTACAACCCCAGGTTCTCCTGCCTTGGATGGGTGAGGATAGAGTGGTCTGAGGGTTCAAACAGAGAGCCTTGCAGACAATGGCCATGGCAGAAGGGGGCTCCAGAGACAATAAAGCTATGGCAGAAAAGAGGTCCAGAGACAATGAAGCTATGGCAGAAGGAGTCTCAGATGGATGAGGAACTAGTCATGCTATAAGAGGCTGGCTGAAGTTCTTAACCTGGCATCCTTCGGAAGATTTCAGGGAGTCCATAAAATTAATTGGGAAAAAATTACAACTTTGTTTCAATTTAATAGATGTCCTTTGTGATCTTGTGTATTTGATTTTAGGCTTTTAAAAAACCTTATTCTGAGTAGGGATCTCACCAGATTGCCTAAGGGGGACAAAGTATCTGGAACACTTGATCTAGACCCCTGCCCTATGTGAAGTGGAGAGGAGTAGCCCTGACCCCAATGCAAACAGTTTACTGGCATGGAACCCTGGGCAGTCCCCACAAATCAGGCAAAGGAGCCTCGTTGTGTCCCACTTGGGGCTGCCCATTATGCAACCATTTATTTTTTTCATAACGACCTTCTTTTAGGCAATGTGTAGGGTTTTCCCAAGGAATTCCATGAGACTTTTGATTTGTTTCCCTCCCCCACCAACACACTGGTTAGCAAGCTGAGAACTCCATTGGTTCCAGCAAGGCAAAAGACTGTAATTGCGGGGTTCTTGTCCTTTTTTTGTATCCTGCAGTCTCATGAAGCTTTGGGATCCCTTCTCAAAATGTTGGCTTGTTGCTTACATTCATCATTGAATGGAATGCTAAATTTCAGTCAGAGGTTAATGAAAATCAAGATGTAATTTCTTTCCCATCCAGATTCACAGATCGCCTGACATCTAACCATGGACTCCAGGTTAAGCACTGCTGATATAATTGAATATGCCTCCCTGACAGCTCCTTTGGCCCCTGTCAGGATTTGACATGGAAAACTGCCACTCCAATAGATCACTTTTTGGAGAGCTTAAAGTGCTTGTCCAGAATGAAGGCAGCTTCATTAGCATGGGTAGATGGGGCTACCTAAGGTGGGGTCAGAGGTTGGTGGCCCCACCAGCATCTTCCCAGGATTCCCAGTTATGATGGGACTCAGGAGCCTTTGCAAATATTAGGGGCTTGGAGCTTGGCCAGAGAGAACTAAATGTTCTGAGCCACCCCGGTGGTACTTGAAATAATAGACAGGTGCATACAGGGAGATCTAGGGCCCATAGCCCTGAGAGAGGGGACACCGTGTGAGTTAGTTAGCTTAAATATACTTTGCTCCCACTTCTTCCCAGCAATCCTAGGGGCTGGTTGGCTAGTGCAACACAATCCAGCCATTGCACAGGGCTCCATGAAGGTCACTTTCTGCTCCCAATACTGCTATATGCTCTGCTTAGCACAACTCTGCTGTATCCAGTCAGTGAGACTCCCCTTCCCCACCCAGGGGCTCTCACATCAGTGCCCCCCTCCAAGTACCAGAGCTGTTCAGAGGTCTGCTGAGAGCAGCCAAGGCAGAGAGAGGAGTTGCTGCTACTTAGGTTTTTCTCCTATGAGGCCCAGAAGCCCTAATTTCAGCTGGTAAGATCTACTCATTAACCAAACCAAAGGGAGGCACCATGCAGGAATTCTGGGAGGTGAAGTGGGGGGACGGACAAAAAAACAAGAAAAACGAGGTTCCCCTGGCCATCTACTTTCCCTACTGGAACCTCAGTGCCATTCGTTAGAGAAAAAAATAAGAACTGGAAAAAGGCAATGAAATTAAATGCTGGGAATGATAATAATCAAGCTTGGCTCCCAAAAAAAGAGATATGAAAATGTCCCCCCCACACCTTTCTTTGCAGTGATGGGGGACTATGGATGTGGAATATTACATTTATTGTCAGGCTCCATTGATGCGTTGACTAGTTTTGCTGACCTGCTTCTCTCTTCCCACTGCGTTAGGCACTGGGAATAAAAAAAAAAAAAAGACAGTCCCTGCCCTCGACGAGCCTACAATCTAAAGGGAGAAGACAGTACACCAAAGGAGGCAGGGAAGGTGGAGTAGGGAGAAATGGGAATATGCAGGAGGAAGCATTTTGTTCTGGGGAACTGAAACCAGACAGGGCAGCAGATCCTCTAGAAAGGAAGGCATTGGAAGCCCTTCAGACTGAGGGGACAGGAGGCTAAGGGAAATTGACTTATCAGGGTCTTGACTTAGTAGCTTGGTAGGAAGTTTAGAAGTGATGAGCTTATCCTGGGAAGGGCATCTTGTTCTGTGGAGTTGAAACCAGGCTGGGCAGCAGACACAAAGTGAATAGATATATACATACACTTATATGAGTGTATGTATATATGTGTTTGTGTGTGTATATGTATATGCATATATGTGTGTGTGTGTGTGTATAATTCTCCTCAATAGAATGTGATTCTTGAGGGCACAGGCTGTTTTCACTTCTGTCTTTATATCTTGACCATCTAGCACATTGTCTGATGCTTGATAAGTCCTTAATGAATGTTTATTGAATTGTTGTTGAATGTCTTACCTTAATATCCAACTTGGTGAAGCAGTTGGCAGGAGCAGTGATATGGAATGTGTGTGTGTGTGTGTGTGTGTGTGTGTGTGTGTGTGTGTGTGTGTGTGTATTACTATGATTTGCAGTTGACTTTGATTTGAGTGAGGGAGGGCTGTGCAAGGTCACCAGCCTCACTTTCTCCTCCAGAGCCATCTGGATCCAGTGACCGGATATCCATCAGAAAGACTGGAGATGGTCCAGGATACAATGCAAGACCCTGGCCCTTTTAGGCTAAGGCCTTTTTAGGTACTCACTTAGAGTTAGGTAACGCCCATTCAGTGAATAGGCCTCTTTAAGAAGGGAAGAAAGCAAGGAAGGAAGGAAGGAAGGAAGGAAGGAAGGAAGGAAGGATGGATGGAAGGAAGAAAGGAAAGAAGGAAGAGAGAGAGAGGGAGAGAGAGAGAAAGAAAGAAAAAGAAAGAAAGATCTAGCCAGTAAACCACAAGTTAAGTGGGCAGCTTCTAGCCATCAAAACTTGCCTTCCTTTGGAGAGGAGAAGCAGAAGGAGGGAGAGAGGGAAAGGATGAGCTGAATTATACAACTAGCTAGGTCCTCACTCAGGCAGCTCGGTCTACTCATAGTCAACTGCAAGTCATGTCACCATTTCCCTGATGCCATGGTCCTCTTTGAAAATGAAGGACAAACACAACTATATGTGTGTGTGTGTATGTGTATATGTACATATAAATATGTATATGTGTGTGTCTATATATGTATATATGTATGTGTGTGTCTGTATGTGTATATATAAATCAGGCCTCTAAAAACCATACAATTTGTTGTACATACAAAGAAATAAGAAGTGAATGTTAAAATCCTACCTTTTCCAAGAAGTCTTTCCCAGTCCCCCTTGATGCTGTTGCCTTCCCTCAGACCATCTCCAGTATACCCTGCACAGGTCTTCCTTGCATCTTGTCTCCTTCATTAGAATGTGAACTACCTGAGGACAGAGAATGTTTTTGCTTTTCATTGTATCTCTAGCACTTAACATAGTGCTTGGCATATAGTAAGTGCTTAATAAGTGCTTGTTGCCTGATTGACCAGTTGAATGAACGAATGATGGCCTTCCAGAATGGGTTTTTTTTTTCTGCTTCAGCTGTATAATTCCAGTGCTACAAGGAATAGTTTGTCAACTCACGGGAATAGATTTGATTATCCAGTTAGACTATAGAGAAAGAGTAGAGAAAAGGGCCCAGGATAGAGCTTTGAAGGACACCTACACCTAGGGACTGGGAAGAGGAATAGTCAAGTAGTGGAACCAGGAGAAAACAGTGTTATGGAACCCTAGGGAAGAGAGTAGCCATAAGAAGAAGGTGTGAATAGTATTGAAGACTGTTGTTGAAAGGTCAAGGAGAATGAGAGTTCAGAAGAGACCTCTGGCCTAATTAAAAACTCTTCAGTGACTTTTGAGAAAGCATTTTCAGGAGAGAGGTGGGCTCAATAGTCAGAATGTAAAGCATTCGATAAATGCCTCTGTCAACCAGTAAGCATTTATTAAGTGCCTACTACATGCCAAGTATCATGGTAGATACTGAGGATACAAAGACAAAATCGAAACCAGTGCCTACCCTCAAGGGGCTTACAGTCTAGCTGGGGGAAACAATCAGGACACATATAGGTATATACAAAATAGGATCATAGATAAAAATCTGGAAGAGACTCTAGAGACTGTTAAGTCCAAGGCCTCATTTTACAAGTGAAGAACTGAGGACCAGAGAAGTTAAGGGACTCACTTAAAGTCACACAGGGAATAAGGGGCAAGGCTGGACTTTGAAGCCAAATCTAACACATTTTCTGCTCTTCCATGCTGTTTCCCTAAATAGATACCAATAGGAGGAAAGGCAATAGCTCCTGGGAGTATTAGAAGAGGCTTCATGCAGAATGGAGCTCTTGAGCTGAGCCTTGGTGGAAATTCGGGAATCTGAGAGATGGGAGTGAAGGAGAAGTGAGAGAAGAATGGGGGGGGGGGCAATGAGCATAGACTATTTTCTTGAGGAGTTGAGCAATTAAAGAGTTGTGGTCATAGGAAGGGGTTTGTTTTCTTTTGTTTGAGGATAGAGGATTTCTGAATATGTTTATGGGCAATGGGGAAGGACTGGGGAGGTACTAAAGATGAGAGAGGGAATGATCACTGGAGGCCAGCTCCTGAAGGAGATGGGAAGGAATGAGACTGGGTGTACAAATGGATAATTTTGGGCAGCCAAGAGACAAGGATCAGCTCCTCTGAGAACAGACCAAAGGAAAAGAGGATGGATGAAGACCAAGAGTTTTTAGAGTATGGAGGAGGATTCTGAGGGATGGATGGGCTCCATCTTCTCAGTAAAATGAGAGACAAGGTCACAGATTCTGAAAGAGAGGGAAGGTTTGGAATAGCCAGGCACTGTAGGAAATGTGAGGGTATCACTTAGAGAGGACCTAAAGAATTGCTGGACAGTGCCAAGGGCCCACTTGAGGTTAGGGGACATGAATTTGCAGGGAAGCTTGAGGGCCCCAGATAGGAATGGAGGAACTTGATAATAAGAGCCTCTCTCTGCTCACTACCCTGGGTCAGGGTGTGAGTAGGACTGAGCCTGCAGGTGCAGTAAGTAGATACACCTGACTGGGGGAAAAGAGTATAAGCCTTGCTAGTACTTCATGGCAGTGGATGGGACACTGGACTTGGAAATGGGAGGACCTTGTTTCAAGTCCAACCTCAGGCATTTAGAAGCTGTGCGATTATCCTCTCTGTGCCTCATTTTCCTCATATGCAGAATGAAGGAGTTGAACTGGATGACTTCTCAGGTTGCTGAGCTCTAGTCAAGGGTCCTTTTTGTATCATATGGCTCTTTGGTAGTCTGGCAAAGCCCATATACCCCTTCTTAGAATCATGTTTTAAATGCATAAATTATGCAGATTGTGAAGAAAACCTATATAAAAATATATATTTTTAAAGCTCACGGAAATCCACCTCTCGCCACCCCCCACCAGGTTTCAAATCCTTAATTGAAATCTAGGATCCCATAATCCTTCTAACTCTGTGGAATCCTTTCCCCAGCACCCCTCCTTCCTATTGATCCTTCCTTGACCATGGAAGGATGAGTTCTCCAAGTCAGGATTTAGTTCTCCCTTCTCCCATCCCCTCCTGGGCTATTGGCCAGTGCATCCCTGGGTAGTTCCGGTCTTGGTGGTATAGAAGGTTTTAATGATGTCTTAATTAATTTTCAACGCCTTAGTGCCGACTCTGCTAATGTGCTTTCCACTGCAAATTTTTGGCTTAATTACAAGCCGCAGCTCATTGTGTTTAATGGAGGTGCTTGATTAATCACAATTTTATTTATCCAAATGCTCCTTTGTCTGCGGCCAGCCCCTCCCTGGAGAGATTGGGTTCTGCTTAGGTTTCTCTTTCTGGATCGCTCCTTCTTCCCACTCCAGCAGCCAGAGTGAGGTCCTCCAAGGTCGAAGAACAGTATTAGCTTCCAGGTTTTAGCCTGAAGTTGCCCTAACCTTAATTCCCAGGGATTTGACCTATGATTTGGCCCCTTGCCTAGGCCATTGGAGGAGCCTCCTCCCTAATGGCTCTTCCCTCTTACAATCCCTCCTCTTGCCAATCTATCCTCCAGACAGCTGCCAAAATGTTATTCTTCCCCTCCCCCCTGCCCCCCACACTTAATAGTATTTTTTCTAATTACATGCAAAGATAGTTTTCAGATTTCACTTTTACAAGATTTTGAGTTCCAATTTTTTCTCCCTCCCTCTTCTCCCCCCTCCCTAAGACAGCATGCAATCTGATATAGGTTATACATGTTAAATCATATTAAACATACTTCCACATTAATCATGTTGTGAAAGAATCAGAACAAAAAGGAAAAACCATGAGAAAGAAAAAGAAAAATGAGTATGCTTCGATCTGCATTCAGACTCACCCATAGTTCTTTCTCTGGAGGTGGATAGCATTTTCCATCATGAGTTCCTTAGAATTGTCTTAGATCATTGAATTGCTAAGAAGAGGTAAGTCTGTCAAGGAGAGTCATTGTACAATGTGGCTGTTACTGTGTACAATGTTTTTCTGGTTCTGCTCACTCCATTCAGTATCAGTTCATGTAAGTCTTTCCAGGTTTTTCTGAAACTCGCCTGCTCATCATTTCTTATGGAACAATAGTATTCCATTACATCCATATACCACAGCTTTTTTAGCCATTCCCCAATTGATAGGCATCCCTTCTATTTCCAATTCTTTGCCTCCACAAAAAGAGCTGCTATAAATATTTCTGTACATGTGGATCATTTTCCCATTTTTAGGATCTCTTTGGGATACAGCCCTAGTAGTGGTATTGCTGGATCAAAGAGAATGGACAGTTTTATAGCCCTTTGGGCATAGTTACAAATTGATCTTCAGAATGGTTGGATCAGTGCACAACTCTACCAGCAACGTGTTAATGTACCAATTTTCCAACATCTTCTCCAACATTTATAATCTTCCTTTTTTTTGTCATATTAGCCAATCAGATGGGTATGAGTTGTTTTACTCTGCATTTCTCTAATCTATAGTGATTTAGAGCATTTTTTCATATGACTACAGATAGCTTTAATTTCTTATCTGAAAACTGCCTGTTCCTACCCTCCTTTGACCATTTATCAATTGGGAAATCAGACAAAATGTTATTCTTAAAGAGCAAGTCAAATCATGTCACTCTCCTGCTCAAAGGAGCTCCAATGTCTCTCTATTGCCTTTAGGACAAAATATAATCTCCTCTGTTTGGTACTTCAAACCTCTTTCCAAGCCCTTTACACATTACCCCTCCTCACACTCACCATGATCAGCCCAACTGCCCTTCTTCTTATGCAAGTGTCAGAGGCAGGCAGATAGGAATCTAGCACAGAGTCTAAGACAGAAGCAATCAGTCACCTGCCCTCAAGGAGCTTATATGGGAGATACAGCATGCAGATAGACACAAGTAACTGGATACAAAGTAATTACAAAAGAACAAGAGCCCTAAGACCTGAAAGAATCAGAAAAAGCCTGGTGGAGGAGAGGGTGCCTGAAGCTAGGAATTCCTTTTCTAGGAGTGGGTAGCCCTGAACCTGCAGGAAAGGGGAAGGGGGAGTTGAGAATTAAATCCCAGCAAGCACATCTGGATCGGGTCATGGAATCATAGAGCATAGAAAGCCAGAACTGAAAGGACCTTAGAATACCCTTCTCCCACCCATCCCCTATTCAATGCCCTCATTTTAAAAAATTCCTTTTCAATGCTCCCATTTTACAAAGGATGAAGCTTTTCTCCTGATAGAAGCAATTACCTGAAGTCACATAATAATTAGCTCGCCCCCCCCCCCAAAAAAGTCAAATCAATAAGTAAGTAAACGGTGCTGCCCTCTGGTTCTTGGAGTTCACATTTCCTATTTCATGGGAGGAAAAACATTTGAGGAATTTTCAGGTTGCTTGACAGCTCTTAGGAGTAGGAGAGGAAGTGAAGCCTCACAGTGATGGGTAAGGAAGGTGCTTCTAAGCATGGAGTGCCGAGGATCAGTAATTGGTCAGCATCGGGCAGGGGGAGGGGAGAGTAGAGGGGCCCCTGGGGCAAAGGAACTGTCCAGCACACGTTCTCTTTAAGAATCACGGAGAGAAGGCCACGCTTCCATGACACAGGCTCCAGGCCAGTTGGAGCTGCCATGAGGCTGCAGGGAAGTTTATTCTCTTTGCTAGTACAATAAGGGGTAAAGAAGTGGGGGTGGGAGGGTGGGGGGAGATGGCAGCCTGGGGCTATGGATCCAGGATTTATGTAAATAGTGTGGTGGTGAGGTGTTAATGAACACAGACTGGCTTGGCTTCTTTCTTGAGTCAATAGCTCAGAGGGCTTTTGGATTTTTTGTTTTGTTGTCTTCATGGGATTCAAAAATCACTTTTCCCTCTTTATCCCACTCCCCCACATCCCCACACTACATTGTAAAAGAAAGAAAAACAAAACCCTTCTAACATATATGCATAGCCAAGCAAAACAAATTCCCATATTGGCTACGTCCAAAAAATATGTCCTAGTCTGCATTCCAAGTCTTTCACCCCTTTAAGGAGGTGGACAATATGTTTCATCATGAGTCCTCAAAGGTCTTTTCCAATAACCCAACACAGAAGGACCTTAACTAGCAGGATGGAGGGGTGGCTTCAACCTTCCAAGAAATAACCCCATGAGTCTTTGCCAGCCACAAAGCTGGGGATAGGGGGCAGCATTGGGGAAGGGGAGGGATGTGTTACCATGGAGACCAGTCAAGTGGGGCTAGAGCCCCTGCCTTGAGGAGAGCTGGGGTCATTCCTTTTAAGGGGATCCTGGCCCCTATCCTCTAAACACTCCAGTCCTGGTCTTTGAAGGGTAATTACATAGAAGATAATAACCAGCTGCTCTCCAGATCTCTTCTGGGACTTCTGGGAAGAAGTGGAGCTGAGCCCTCTGGGAGAGCTTCCTGTCCTAGGATCAACGGATGTAAAGAGAATGGTTTCTGGCTTAAGCGAGGTGGAGGGCTGGTATAGGGGGGTGGGGGCAGGGAGGTGGGGTGGTGTTAGGGAGAGCAGTATTAGAGAACGATTTCATTCTGTGTGGTTCTGGAGAGCAGGGCTAGGAGAAATGAGGGTGGGGATGGGAAGCTGTAAAGAGATAGATTTGGGCTGGATATAAAGAAGAACTTTCTGACAACTCTAACAAACCAAACTTAGAATGAGGCTGCCTCAGGAGGGAGAAAATGACTCCTCGTTGAAAATGTTTCAACAGAGGCTGGTAGTCACCTCTTCCCTCCTATATCCCCCCAACTCAATGCCCCTGCTTTAGGGCAAAGAGAGTCCTTATTTCTCAGCTGGAGAGAATTCGAGTACCTTCATAAAAAAAATTTTAAAATAATAATTAATTAGACTGGAGCTGTGATTTTAATTGGTACAGGGAATTCCAGATGAAGAAATACCTTCCTCTAATGTCGGTCCAACCAGTTCTGCAGCTTGCCTTCTTAAAGGATTGCCTGAAAATTAAGTGGCCTCAGGGTCACACAGCCCCAGTATGTCAAGGGCTTGAACCCAGGTCTTCTGACTCTTTACCCACTATACCATATTGCCTCTGTGTAATGGTAATAGTTGATACAACAACATCTGACATTTATGTAGCACATTAAAGATTACAAAACACTTTAAATCTCCCTGAGGAAGGGACTCGTGCACCAACAGGGAGTTAGGGTCAGATGCTCTCCAAAGGCCCTTTTACCTGAGAATCAGATTCAAAGGCAGAAACTTTCTTTTTCTTTCTTTCTTTCGTTTTTTCTTTCTTCCTTCCTTTCTCTCTTTTCCTTCCTTCTTTTCTTTTTTTGTTCTTTCTTTTGTTTCTCTTTCCTTCTTTCTTTCTTTCTTCCTCCATTTCTTTCTTTTTCTTTCTTCCTCCCTTTCTTTCTTCCTTCTTTCCTTTCTTTTTCTTTCTTCCTTTTCTTTCTTTCTCTCCTTTCTTTCTTTCCCTCTTTCCTTCTCTCTCTCTTTCTTATGCCTAAAACAGTCTTCCTCTCTCTCTTCTTCCCCCATCTGCTGAATTCCTAGCCATTTTAAAAAGTCTAACTCAAATGCCATCTCCTTTAAGAGACCTTCTCTAATATCCTTGTTGGTCTTCTTGGGACTGCTCATAATATTTTGTTCATATCTTTCTGTGTAGCTGCATATTCTGGCTGTCTGGGTATGTGTGTTATCTCTTCCCCACCTCCACTCACTGGTGCACTGCCTCAGAGCAGGGGCTCTGTCTTATTTTCCCCACAGCCTAAAAAGAGAGTGATCCAAAAGAGATTTTGACTGGACCAAATCTAATAATATTCCATTTAAGATGATATTGAATAGGGATAAGTGTAAAGTTTAAGTTTCGGTTCAAAAAATCAACTTTACAAGTACAAGATATGATTAGACTATTTCTTTAAAAAAAAAAAGACTGCAAGATTTTAATGGACTGTATCAATAGTATGATATAATAGCCCAAAAAAGGCTAATGTGATCTTAGGTGATAATAATAATAATAATAGCAGCATTTATATTTATACTTTATGGTTTTGTAGAGCCTGTTACAAATATTAACTCATTTTATCTTCACAACAACTTTGGGAGGTAGGGACTATTATCAGTGCCTCCATTTTAAAGAAGGAAGGGGAATAAGTATTTATTAAGCACCTACTATGTTCCAGGTACCGTGTGAAGTACTTTTTTCACATTTATTTATTTTATTTTAAATTTATAGGATAAAACAAGCTTTCCTATAACATAATGTACTAAAAAAGATGATTGTACATGAAACTGCAAACCATATATGTACAACTTGCTATTCCTTTTAAATATATAATAAAGTTATCATGTAAATTTCTTTTTTTCTTTCTTCTCCCCCCCACCCCAGTGATGGCTATCATTAGAAACAAATAAACATATATATATATACATATAATGTATATACACACACATATATGTAAAATTATTCTATACTATATATTTATCGGTTCTTTCTCTGGATGCAGATAGCATCTTTATATGTCCTTTTAAATTAATTAATTATTAATTAATTTAGATACTTATGATAGTAAATATAAATATTATCTCATTTGATCCTCAGGAAGTATATGTTATTATCTCTATTTTTCTTTACAGTTGAGGAAACTGAGGTAGGCAATTTAAGTCATTAGCCTAGCATCACACAGCTAGGAAATATCTGAGGCAGAATTTGGGGGGAGAAGAAGAGAGAGAGGGAGGGAAAGAGAGAGAGAGAGAGAGAGAGAGAGAGAGAGAGAGAGAGAGAGAGAGAGAGAGAGAGAGAGAGAGAATGAGCTTATGTAGATAGCTGCATGCTTCCCACCACCAGACAGAGAGCTGACAGAGTCAAGATGCTGAATGAAGCATACATATTCAGACATGGCCATTGGGTGGATTTGTCACTAGGGAGTGATATTTTGGCTTTTTCTGTTTGGGGGGAGTTTTTTGGGAGAGAATGTTGGGAGGGGGAGGGAGGAGGGATAATGATGTTTCAAAAAGAAGTGAAAGAAAAGAGAGTCACTGAAGCACATAAAAAAAACCCCACAGAAGTGAACAGCAGGAGGTTCAGAGGGGGACATAGACAAGCAGTACATCTTTAAAACCATGTTGCATTTATTACATGCTTCCCCCCCCCCCCAGGGCAAACGGTTTGTAATGGATATTCGTGGTTTCATTTGCAGTCCTTTTTTCTTCTTCTTTGCATATGGTAATGCTGGTGTTAATTTGTGTATTTCAAGGTTAGGATAATGAAAAAAAATGGGTGTGTTTTTTTAAAGGAGATACAGCTTCCAGAAGTCAGGAGGATTATTGCATTCACTTCTGAGCACTCCTTCTTTAGGAAGGACGTTGATATGATAGTGCCCAGAGGAGAGACACCAGGATGGGGAAGGGCCTCAAGTTCATACCATGCACGGCTTGATTGAAGGAACTGGGATTGGTTAGCCTGGAGGAAGGAAAGAACCAAGCATTTATTAAGTACCTACTATGTGCCAGGCACTGTGCTAAGCACTTTACAATTTCTGTCTCTTTTGATCCTCTTGATAACTGTGAGGAAGGTGCTGTTATTCTCCCAACTTTACTGTTGAGAAAACTGAGGCAGGCAAAGGTTAAATGGCTTGCTCAGGGTCGTATAGCTCAGTGCTTCTTAAACTGTGGGTCTCCACCCCATATGAGATCGCAAAAAATTTGGTAACAGTAAAAGGTTTCTGAATGTGCAAAGACCAAAAATTAATTAAAAATGAAACACATAATGAATCCAAGGTGTTTCTGGCAGTGCTTGCCTACGTCGCATCACACAACTTCACCACAGCCTTGGTTCTGAACACACAGCATGCGCACTTTGCACTGTGCATGCCCTCATACCATGCAATGCCAATGAACACTGGGCAAATACAAAAAGAGGTCACAAGTGGAAAAAAGTTTAAGAAGCCCTGATATAGGTAATAAGTGTGTGTGACCAGATTGAATTCCTGACCCCAGATACAACTCTGTATCCATTATGCTGGGGACAGGATGGTTGCCTTTAAGAATCTGAAGGTCTGTCCTATGGAAGAGAGACTAGACTTTGGTCCAAGGGAACAGAACTAAGACTGTATGTTACAGAGAGTCAAATGTAAGCATGGTGTCAGGAAAAACTTCCTAATGATGAAAGTGGTCCTCAAGTGGACTAGGCTACTTCAGGAGGCAAGGAGGTTCTCCTCCCTGGAGCTCTTCAAACAAGGGCTGGCTATGTTGTAGATGAAATGATTTTTCAAGTCCATATTAGGTTGGGGGACTATACCTAAAAAATGATTCTTCTAGGTGAAGATGTTTTAACATTATGCCACAGATAATAGGGAGACAAGGAAGATTTTTGAGTAGAGAGTGACATAACCAAATGTATACACAAAGAAGATGAGTCAGACAGTTCATAAAGCATGGATCAGGATAGGAAGACCTGTCAGAAGGCTATGAAAATTGTTCAGGGAGGTGATAATGATAATTTGTATGAGGATGGAAGTAGTGGGCATTAAGAGAGGAGAGGGATTCGAAACAGGACATGACAACTGATTGGTTATGAAAAATGATGGTGAAGCAAGAGTCTGAAATAATTCTCTGTCTCTCTGTCTCTGTCTCTCTCTCTGTCTGTCTCTGTCTGTCTCTCTCTGTCTCTTTCTGTCTCTCTGTCTTTCTCTGTCTCTCTCTCTCTCTCCCTCTCTGTCTCTCTCTCTCTGTCTCTGTCTCTCTCTGTCTCTGTCTGTCTGTCTGTCTCTCTCTCTCTGTCTCTCTCTGTCTCTCTCTCTCCCTCTCTCTCTCTCTCTCTCTCTGTCTCTGTCTCTCTCTCTGTCTCTGTCTCTCTCTCTGTCTCTGTCTCTCTCTCTGTCTCTCTGTCTCTCTCTCTCTCCCTCTCTCCCCCCCCTGTCTCTGTCTCTCTCTCTGTCTCTGTCTCTCTCTCTGTCTTTCTCTGTCTCTGTCTCTCTCTCTCTCTGTCTCTCTCTCTCTCTCTCTCTGTCTCTCTGTCTCTCTCTCCAATTGAGGTTAAGTGAATTGCCCAGGGTCACATAGCCAGTGTGTTTTAAACTTAAAAGATGAATTGAATGACCATACCACATTAAAGGCAGGTGGAAGAAGGAGCAGATTAAGATTGATCCTGTATCATTCTCTTATTGATCCTACTTACAAGTAACTGAGTTTGTCCTGTGAGTATTTAAGTCATGGCTATTTGTCTCCACTCATTTCAGACTTCAGCTGGACTGCAATGTGTTCATTTTAGAAATCCAGCTCTTCTGCTAATCACTGATCTATTCTTGCCTCAAGGAATTTAACTGACCTTGGGGAATGTAGCTGAACTCAAGGGAGTTGGGTCTGATATCTTTACACGCCACCAAGCTATCCTTAAGGATGTCTGGTTTGCTGTCCAAAAGTGTGAGCTGCTATCTCCCACCTGGACTCAAACAATGAATACTTCTTAGTCTCATGAGAGAAGAAGGGGAGGTTGTTCCACGTATCCTGCATTTTCTTTTCTGTGAACATATAATATCTCTCTGGTAGAATGTGAGCTCCCTGAGGGCAGTAATTGTTTCTTTTTTATCTCTATAATCCTAACACCTACCACAAACTGGTGCTTAATACATGCTTACTGATGGCACCCTGTGCCTCAGTCATGTTGCCCTCAATCTCATGATGTGTTCTCCCCAGTTCTGTTCTTTGTTCTGTACCCCTCCCCAATCCTATGTAAAGGGAACTCTCCTCTTTCTCAGAGTCTTTGGCATAAATGGAGGCAATCCATTGACCCCTTTGTTGACAGGCAGTATGCCCCTGTTAATAAATGTTATCTTGCATGGAGATTTGCCTCAGTTTACTTTTTTGTTAAATTCCAATCATGTTAATAACAAGTCATAGAGTTACAGATCTAGATCTGGAAAAGGATAATATCATGGAGTGTGCTGGAGCCAGCTGATCATTAAATTTTTCAGGGTGAGCATTTACATCTCAGAAACTGACAAGCACTACCAATCAGTGCTCAATTTATGGCTTTGTTGATTTTCTAGACCTAAGAAAGTGATGGAGAAAATGTTACTAATGCAGATTAAACTTTAAAATGTGCCGTGGGCATTTTTTCTGGAAATTCAAACATTTACCAGCTGGATAAAGAGGCCATCTAGTCATTTTACAGAGGCAAAAAACTCAAGCTCAGAGGGGCCAGACAACCTGTCCCAAGGTACACAACTAGGAAGGAGCAGAACCAGGCCTCACATCTAGGTCCTCTGGCTCCAAATCAATGTTACCTCCACTGCTGTGCTAAGTTAGTGTAAAGAAAGTGTAGCTGACAAAATTCAAAACACTATATAGACATGAGCTGCTGTTTCCTGCTGTCATTTTGTCACATCCCTGTGATTGCTGAAATATAGGGTTCCTGGTGAGTAAATTCCCTCCACCATCACTCTAAATTGTCAACTGCTCTATGGTCTTTGAGTTGCCTGAGGCATTGAACAGGTGATGGGTCACATAGGTGGTGAGAATTAGTAGCAGGACTTGAATCTAAGTCTTCTTAGCTCCCAGATCAATGTTCTATCACTTTGTCTTTCTTGTCATCATCATCATCATCATCATCATCATCATCATCTCCTTCCCTCCTTTATCTTAAAATTTCAAGACCAATCATCAAGTCTTTGAGTTGGAATGAATTTTTTAATATCTCTTAGTCCAACACAATCATGTTAACAAATAAGGAAACTGAGATACAGAGAAGCAATATAATTTTCCCCAAATCATAAAGCCTATTAATGGTCAAGATGAAACTGTAACTCAGGTGTTCTGACTATTGGTCCAGGGCCCTTTCCACTACATCTCACCACCACACTGCCCACAGTCTAGTAGAGGTGATACAAATAAAAAGAATTTCGGTAGAAGGTAAAATGTAAAAGTTACTCAGGAGAGGTATAGACAGAGGATGTTGGGCATTTGGGGAAGGGAGCAATTGTTACATGCTGCTCTGAGGCTTTGTTGCCTAGACAGTTTTAAGGTGAGGTTGAACTAGATGACTTTTAAGGCCCCATCTAATGCTAAGATTCTATGGATCTACAAAATGATTCAGGGACTGTGTAAGCTGCCCCAGCCCAGCCAATCTGGGGTTGCCATTAGTTAAATTTGTATCAGAAATTAAACCCTTTTAACTATGTCTACATCGATGCTATCGTAGTTTTTATTTTAATTTAATTGGTGTCTGAATAAAACTTTGAAAAAAACTCCAGCCTTTAAAAGGCAAGAGAAAAAAATCTATCGTGATAATTAAACTATGAGGTGATATGGTCCCAGATTAGGTTGGTAGTCATAAGGTTGGGGAAAGAGACTTGGGAGAATTAAGGGGATTTGTAATTGACTAGATGGATACAGGGGTTTAGGGTAAAGGAGGAGATGACTCTACAATTTAAGGACAGGGAATGCTGACATTGTTTATTCTCAACCCTGCCACCATTGCTGCTGAGTCACCCCTTCTCACACAGATCCAGTGATTTAGAGGGACCTTCAAGAGGTCATTTGGTTCTATATCCTATCTCAAACAAACTATGACCTAATCTACACATGGCATTGCTACTGAAAGAGGAGCTACAGTTATCACAACTGAATGTAAATGGGACAAATTCACCCATTAAATGGAAGAATACAGAAAAAATGATTAGGAAGCAGAATCCAACAACATATATTTTTAGAAGAGAGAGGAGCTAGTGGAGGTTTTGCACACATGGGCTGCCCTGCTAGAAAAATTGATAGGGAATGGGAAAAGATTATATGAAGCTCAACCTGTATATTGTTTTGATTATAAAGCTAGATTTAGCTTAGAGAGAGGTTCTCAGGACTAGGGCTTTATCTGATAGGTCCTGAAGGAGAGAGATTTATTGATGGTTTTAACATGTTCTCTTTAGCTGTTCATCAGGAGAAGCAAGTAATTAATCAGTAAGCATGCATTAAGCACCTATTGTGTGCTAGGCATTGGGGATATGAGACAAAAAAGAAACAGTAAGTGCCCTCAAGGAGCTTATGTTGTGTGGGGGAGATATAACATGTTCAAAAAAGGTAAATGCAAGATACATGGAAAATAAATCCACAGTGATGGGGGTAGGGAATTGAAGGGAAAATAGGGAACACCTCTTATAAGAGGTGGCATTTAAGTCAAACCTTGAGGGAAGCTATGGAAGTGGGAAATGGAATATCAAGTGTTGGGAAGAGCAAATAGGCCAATTTGGATGGAGTTTAGTATGCACAAAAGAAAATAATGTATAATTATCCTAGAAAGCTAACCTGAGCCAGATTGTGAATGGCATTAAATGACAAAGAACATAAAGGCAATGGGGATCTTCTGGAGCATCTCGAGAAAGGAAATGCCATGACAGACTTGTACTTTAGGACACTCATATAGGCAGGTGTGTGGAATATTGATTAGGGAGGGCAGAGACCAGTAGAGGGAGACTAATTAGGTTGTTGTAGTTGTCTGTCGTTCATTCTTAAAGAGGACCATGACATCAGGAAGTTGATGCCATGATTTTCAAGTGACTTGGATTTAAGTGAGGAGGGACTGTGCAAAGTCACCAGTCTCACTTTCTCCTCTGTAGCCATCTGGGTCCAGTGGCAAGATATAGATCAGGATGACTGGTGATAGCCCTGGATGCAGTGGGAGACTTTGGTCTTTTAAAAATAAGGTCTTCCCCAGGTCTCAGTTTGACTGAGGCAATGCCCATTCAGTGATTAAAGCTAGGCAATAAATGAGGCAAAAAATGGTCTCTTTTGCCTAGTCAAAAAAAAAAAAATCAATCCGGGAGGGCAAGACTCTCAAGGTTTCTGGCCAAAACAGAAACAATTGCTATTTATACTCACTTTGAGCCATCAGAACCCAAACAATGACCAAGTGAGGCTTGGGCTGGGACCTCTTGTTGGCCAATCAGTGAGAGCTAATGAGGAAGCTATCCCAGTAGTCAAGGTGAAAGGTGGTGATAAGAACCTGAACTTGAGTGGCTATGTTATCAATGGAAAGAAGGGGAAGGATGTAAGAAGTAATTTTGGTTGTTTTTAAGTCATTCAGTTGTGTCTGGCTCTTCATGACCCCATGGACCATGCTGTCCATAGGTTTTTTTTTAAGCAGAGATACTGGAGTGGTTTGCCATTTCCTTTTCCAACTTATTTTACAGATGAGGAAACTGAGGCAAACAAAATGAAGTGATTTGCCCAGGGCCACCCAGCCAGTAAATGTCTAAGGCTGGATTTTGAACTCAAGTCTTCCTCACTCCAGGCCTAGTGTTCTATCCACTATCCACTATGACATCTTCTACTAGCTGCCTTCTAAGAAATAAGAAGGAAGTATAAATAATAGGATTTGGCAACGGATTGGATAAATGGAGTAAGAGAAAGTGAGGAATCAAGGGTAACACTTTAGTTGTCAACCTGGGTGACTGGAAGGATGATGATGCCCTCAACAGAATTAGGGAATTCAGGAGAGGTGGAACGTGGAGAATAAATAAGCAAGACTTGAAGTACATGGGATGGAGTGGGGTGGAGTGGGATGGGGGAGGGAGGGGAGGCTGAAACCAGAGAATTGCAGTGATTTCGAATTTACAGAACTCATCCGTTTCTGCTTACTTAGGTCCTCTGAATGATCCTTGATTTAATCTCTATGATACTATCTAAATCTGCTTCTCTTCATAATCCAATTTCACATTTATCTGAATAAGTGGGCAAAGATGCTTTGAGCTCGGGCAGAGTGCCGGAGCTGCAGTAAGTTTGAGATATTTGAGCTAGTTCAGCTCCTTCACTCTGCACCGATACAGAAGGCTCAGACAAGGTCACACAGTGGCTTAATGACTGACCTTGGATGAATCTAGAATCTGGGCCTCCTAACTTCTGGCCCAATGTATTTAAGTGGAAGTTGGGTGATCGCTTGGCAGGGACAGTGCAAAGGTCATTCGTGCATCAGGAAAGGCTAGGCTTAGGCCAGCAAACCACTCTTGAGGGCCAAATTCATGGCCTGCCAGCTAAGAATGGTTTTGACCTTCTTTAATACAATAAAACTTTATTTAAAAATATAAAAATCATTCTTAGCTCTGGAGGCCATGGACCAACCCAACCCCATGGACCATATTTTGCTGACTGGTAGACTAGACAATCATGAAATCATAGATTCAGAGCTAGAAGGAAATTCAGAGTCCATCTAGCCTGACTCCCTTGTTCAGAGAGGTAAACTAGGTGGCACAGAAAATAGTGTGAGGAAGACGTGATTCCAAGTCTGACCTTGGTAACTGGGTGATACCGGACAAATCATTTATGGCGATGAAAATGGCGCCTGCCTCCTGAGGCTGTTGTAAGGATCAAATGAGAGAGTATTCGTAGGGTGCTTTTCAAACCTCAAAGAATTATAGAAATTCTATTTATTATTGTTCTACAAATGAAGAATCTGAAGTTCAGGGAGAGCACATGATTCGCCCATTAGATAATGAGCTCTTTGAAGGCAAGGACCTTTTGCCTTTCTTTGTATCCCCAGCCCTTAGCACAGTGCCTGAAGCCCAGTAGTCACTTAATAAATGCTTATTGACTTGGCTCATTGACTTCCCCAAAGTCACACTGGTTTGTTGCTGTTATTTAGTCATTCGGTTGTGTTCAGTGCAAGAAATAATTTCTGTTGTTGTTCGTGGACAATACAGTCCAAGGGGTTTTCTTGGCAAAGATACCAGAGTGGTTCACCATTTCCTTCTCCAACGAATAAAGGCAAACAGAGGTAAAGCCACTTACCCAGCGTCACACAGCTAGTAAATGTCTGAGGCCGGATTTGAACTCAGCCCATAGATGAAAGGAGCTAAGTGAATCCACCTGGTGTGCTCGGCAGATCCTAGCATAAACGCCTCCATAATTCCCCAGGAGTATGATTCCTCAGCTTCCTGGGTCTATGCCAACCTAGCCTGACAGAGGGAGGGGTCAGCAAGAAATCATCAGAGCGCTGAGCTGCAGCAGGGAAAACCAGGCTGTTGGCCCTGTGACCATGAGAATAGAACTTGGTTGGCAGAGACTTGGGCATAAGAGACTATAGAAGCTTAGAGTTGGATCCAGCATTGGGTAGCTGCAACCTAAGCCAGCCCTTGGCCCAATCCTTCCCCCAGCCAACTTCCCAGGGGCCCACCTGCATTATTCAGCAGCCTCCCTCTCTCCAACCCCTGGGCCAGTGTCTAGACACAGAAGAGCATCCTACTGGAAGGAGCAGACTGCCTAGGGGAATGATGGGGAATGGGAGGGAGCTACAGGTCCCCATGGCAACCGTTTCCCCTCAGCCCCTGAGCCACCAAATAAATGATCAGGGGATGGGGTAGCCAGCTTAGCTTGGAGATTCCTGTGCCTTTAAAGAAGATGGTGGGGGTGGAGGGACAGTCCAGAGAGGGATTACCAGAGGGAGCAGGTCTCTTGGCTAACTTAGGTACTGCTTTGGAGGGGGCAAAACACTAGTGAGAGCTGAGGCTGGGGCAGGAGAAAGCTGACCTTCCTCCTGACCTCTTGTGTGGAGCACAGGTGGCCTCTTCCTGATTGGGGCTGAAAAAACACAGAGCCCTGGGGCTGAACGATCAGTGATGCCCGAGCAAGCTCAGCTGGCACCTGGTCCCAGCAGTGACAATCACAATGATAATGATAGAATCAATGACTTGCCATGCCTTCCTTCTCCAGGGCTTCTAGACTTTCCCAGGTATTTTCACATTCTCTTATTTGTCTGGCTTGGTGGGGTGGAGAGAGTGCTGAATTACAAGTTAAGAAAACCCGAGCACAAATCCTGCCTCAGACATTTATTTACTAGCCATGTGGTCTTAGGTAAGTCACTTGACCTGTGAGCTCCTTGAAAGCAGGGGTCATCTTTTGCCTTTCTTTATACCCCCAGCACTTAGCACAGTGCCTGGCACCTAGTAGGCACTTAATAAATGTTTGTTGACTGACTTGACTTCTCTACCTCAATTACCTCATCTGTAAAGTGGGGATAATAATAGCACCCACCTCCCTGAGTTGTTGTGAGCATCAAATATATGCAAAGTGCTTTGCAAATCTTCAAGCTCTTCATAAATGCTAGCTATTATTGATTCTCACATCTGTGAGAGTGAGGTAAGGCAGGGATTGTTAACCCTATTGAAGACACTGATACTCAGGTGAAGGAGCTTGCTAATGGTCACACAGCAATTTGTAGAGGCAAGACTAAAAGCAAGATGTCTTGACTTCTAGTACAAGTTGTTGACACCCAGCGTCACCCCTCCATCCCTCTGGGGGTGGGGTGGGAAGTCTTCTTGCTTGATTACTCACCCGATCAACTTATGGAGCCTTCATATCTCCATCTGTCAGAAGGAGATAGTGATTCTCATTATGGGCTCTGGGTTTTCTGCTATAGCTTCCTCCTTCCCTCCTTTCTCTCATGCCACTCCACAAAGAAATCAATGGGCTTTGAGGTGGAACAAACAGGACTTCCCCTCCACCCCACCCGTACACCCCAGTGCCAAGGGCCAGGTTTGCTACAGCTTCAGGAAGGACCCCCAAATACTGAAGGCTCAAAGTTTCTAGCTTGGGGCGGGGCTTGAGGGGAGAGGGAGGGAGCCTACCCAGCTCTGAGGCCTGGAAAACTCAGGGTCAGGAGAGATGAGGATATCATACTAGAGCTAAAATTGGGCAGAGAGAAGGAGGGGAGGGATCCTGTCCAAAAGGCCATGGGTAGGCTACGGTCATGGGTACCAGGCTGGCATCTCTGCCAAGATGAAGCATCCCTAGCCAGGTGGAGCATTTGTGCCCAGGGAAGAAACAGGTGGCTTAAAAGACTAATAGAGGGCTCAGAGCTATAGGCCTGCTTCGAATCTGATAGAAGAGATGGGAGAGGGGTGGTCCACTCAAGGTGAGAGGAATAGGAGAGCACTAACTTGATGCGTGACTTAAGCAAACTTCTTTTCCTCTCTCTTCCCTCAAATCCTGGCCTTATGAAATTAGACGTTTGGACTAGATCATCTCTAAGGACTGTGTCCTAGGGTCCTCTTAATAAATGTTTGTTGCCTTATTGCCCTTGCTTTACAGCTCTGACACTCTGTGGGATGTGATAAGCAGGGCTGTGGCTTAGCCAAATTGGGGAATATTTTCAGTTTCCAACTTTCACTTTCTGCCTTTATACCGTTCCATTATATGGAAACACTTTCTAACAGAGTTGTCTAATAGGGCAGTGGAATGGAGGTTATCAGCCTCCTGTCTCTGGGGATGTTCAGGCAGAGGCTGGAAGACTCAGTTTCAGGTGTGCTGCTAGGGGAGGATTTCTACACAGGATGAAAGGTTAGGCTTAGCAGGCCTCTAGAGGTCTTTCCAACTCTGGGCTCCATTTATAAGACTCAGTTCCCTCCCACACAGGTCATTCCAAATTGGACTGGGCAGAAAATTTACCATAGACCTCAGGAGGCCTCAACTGAGAGAACCCAGAGCTCTCAGGCTCCCTCTCTTTCCCGACCCCACCCCGCCCAACCACCCTTTCAAAACTTTCCATGGAAAGTCCCTGGAACCATGCCTTGGCAGAAAGGTGGGCTTATGGGACATGAACAGTTAGAGGGCACAGGAAGGATGAAAAATCAGCAAATGAAACTGAGAGCAGATAGCCAAGAGGGGAGCTGAGGGAGAGCGGCAACAGGAAAACCCAGAGAGGAGAGCATATGAAAGGAGGGCGTAGGGATTGGTGGTCCTGGGGGTGATGACAAAGAACAGATAAAATGTAGGGTGCCAGAAATAGCTAAGAGTCACTTTTTAGTAACCTGGAAAGCTCATGAAATAGGACAGGGTAGCTCGGTGGGTGCCAGATTCTGGAGAGCCTTTAACACCAGACTGAGGAATTAGAGGCCTTAGAAGGAATTGCTGGATCCTCAGCCTTTTCTCTCTCCCTTTTCCTACCCTCAGGTGGCAGCCCTGGAACGACAGGTCTTTGACTTCCTGGGCTACCAGTGGGCTCCTATCCTGGCCAACTTCATCCACATCATGGCGGTCATCCTGGGCATCTTCGGGACCGTGCAGTACCGATCCAGATATCTCATCATGGTAGGAGTCAAATCTCACCTCAAACACTTAGTAGCTGTGTGACCCTGGGCAAGTCATTTACGCTCTGTAAAATGAAGGGGCTGCACTTGATGACCTCCAAGGTCCTTTTCAATTCTAAACCTCTATTCCTATGATCCTGTTTTTATATATTGAATACCTAGGATTCTCCAGATACTCAGTCTAGTTACAGAAGACCCATGTTCTTTTATGGGCTATATCCTCTCCACCATCACCCCCTAGTAGAAAGTACTCCCCTGAGGGCAAGAAATGTTTATCTTTTTGTCTTTGTATCCTCAATAACTCCCATAGTGCCTTATACAGGGCATGTGCTTAATGGATACTTGTTGGTTTGAATTGGACTGATCACCCCACCTGCAGCCCCCAAAGTCCTCCCACTGGTGACAATGGTCAGCAAGAACTGAGCCCTTCCCTCCCTCCCAAAGGATCTTCTGCCACTGTCTATAGCTGCCGGCTCTCTCAGTAGCCTTCAGGACCCAGTGAAGAGGGGATAAGGGAAGAGGAGCCCCTTGGTATCAAAACCCAAGGAAAGGGAAGGGTCTCTCCCAGTGTAATAGTACAAGGATAGGGCTGGGACAAGTGAGCTTCTGCCTTTTGTTCCCATCAACCCCTGCCAGACGCTACATGCGTATGCACACACAAATACACACACATGCATACGTATGTATATTCACATATACATGCATACACACATATTCACACACATATATTCACAAGCATGCCTCGGAAAGCTTAGCTAGATTGGACTCTAACAGCCCAAACCCAGGGTACCACAGTCCTGGAATTGAAGGGTTAGCAGGTTCCCCACCCTTGGTTAGTACCTGGAGGGAAATAAGCATAAAATGGTGTTCTTCCATAGCACTCTGGTCCAGTGGTGTACCCCAGACCCAATACAATGTAAGCTTCTTCTTCTCCAATAAAACGTTAAGCCCCCTAAGGGCAGGACCTGGATCTTTTTTCTGTTTTTGTAACCCCAGCTTCTAATACAATGCCTGCCTGGTCCACGGTAACTGTGTTATTAGTGCTTGTTGAATAAATGAATCAACCCCAGAATAGAATAACCCACCTCTCCCTCCCCCCACCTCCACCTCCCTCACCCCCACCTTGTCCCCTTCCCTACAGGCAGCCAAGGGCTGGGCCTTTCTGGCCAAGTGCCATTTCCCAAAGTGGGCTACATCTGGGATCTGTAGGATCTCAGGCTGTGCAGTCTCTCCCAGGAATTCTCCAGCTCAGACCTCAGTGCTTCAGAATTCACCCCTCCAAATACTGTCCCTTCACCTGGGTGTTATTTATATTATTTTCATTATTAGCCCCACCCATTAGTGGGTGGCTTTAGTTGCAGGGATAAGGTTGGGGTCAGGCTGGGGGTATTTATAGGCTGAGCCAGTCAGGGTTAAGAGGTGAACTGAGAGACCAGGGCAGTGGGAACTTGGAGAAGATGCTGGTTTGTACAGAAGAAACCTAAGGAATCTGAGCTGGGGTCTCCAGTCAAGCTTGCTCATCCTAGGCTCCCCTTACCCCTGACAGATAGGTCTTCTGTTCCGCCCGTTCCCCTGTCATGATCTCTGAGGACCCTCCAAACTCTCAGGTTCTCTGGCTCTCCTCCTCACATAGAACCCACTACTAACCACAGCTGCCCCCACTAGCACTCCTCTGTTCTCTCCCCAGTATGCAGGCTGGCTTGTTCTCTGGGTTGGCTGGAATGCATTCATCATCTGTTTCTACCTGGAAGTTGGGCATTTGTCTCAGGTAAGCACTCCAGCCCAATCTTCTCTTGCCCATCCCTATCCCAAGCAGCTTCTGACCCCAAGCTATATCAGTGTTACAGGTGGGAAAGTGGGAAGGGAAGGGAATAAGCATTTATATAGCACCTACTTTGTGCTGAGCACTTTACAAAGATACAATTTGATCCTCACAACACGCTGAGGGGTAGGTGCTGTGATTATCCCCATGGGTCTCCAGCTCCCCAAATTTGTTGTTGTAGCATTTCCTGTTAGTGTCCACCCCTCAATCTTGTCCCAGAGCTAAGGAGTCCAAACATCCCCTAGTGCTCTGCTCTGCCCCATGAGATGACACCCTGGCACTGGTCAAGGTCCGTGAGCTTGGATCAGCTACCAAGAAGGAATGGAGATAGAGAATCCAGCACTAACAGTGGGCTTACAAGGTTAGAAGGGGTCTCCTTTCCCCATGCCTGCATGACCACATAACAAACAGCGTTGAGGATTACCCCTATTGTCCTGAGCAATGTAAGAAAGGATACCTGTGTGGCCCACCACTGCCCCCTGCTGGCCATATGTAAGATTACAAGGACAGTCCAAAGCCCTGGACTGCTTCCCACCAGGAAGGACAAATAGTCCTTCTCCCTTCTCCTCTTCCAATCCCTGCCTTCTTTCTCCCTTACTTTCTGCACCCCACCACCACCACCCAGGAAATCCAGGAAGAGCCTCTGACTGCCTCTACCTAACCATTTACTGTCTCACCTTGGACAAGCCACTTACTCATTATCTCCAAGGCTCAATTTTCTCATGGAAAAAATAATACTTCTACTACCTGTTCTAGAGAGGTGTTGTGAATAAGAACGATCAATCAGCAGCAAATGAATGAATGAGTGAGGGGGTGAGTGAATGAAGGAAGGAAAAACCTTCCTGGCAGTGAGTTACCCTGCAGCCCCTACTGTGCACCAAGTACACAGTACCAGAACTAGGTTCTGCAGACAAAAATGAAACAGTCCTTGCCCTCAGGAAGCTTCCACTCTACAAAGGGAATAAAACCTGCACATAGAGATGCATAGGTACAAGATAGATACAGAACAAATACATAATAATTGGCCAGAGGAGTATGGATGGGATAACAAAATGGGAAATCAGAAAGAAGGAAGTTGAGTTTAGCCTCCAGGAGCCAAGGATTTCATAAGGCAAGAGGGAGGCAGAGTATCCTAGATATAAGGGACAGCCCACTGCAAAGCTAGAGAGGTGGGGAATCAAATGTAGCTTAAGAGAAATGTCAAATGGTTGTCTACAGCCCAATCAATAAGGATTTATTCAGTACTTAATATAAGCCAGGCACTATGCTAAACCAAACCTTGGGGGGCACAAGAAAGGCTAAAATAGTCTGAGATCCTTATGTTCCAACGAGGGAGATCCACATGTAAATAGATAAGTACACGCAACGGATATGGAGTAGATAAAAGGCTACCTTAGAGAATGAGGAGAGTGGGGAGGGAGGTAAAGGATGGAGAGGAGGGAGAGAAGAGAAAGAGGAGGGAAAGACAGAGAGAGGAGCGAAAAAGAGAGAAGAGAGGAGGAAGAGACAGGGAGAGAGAGACAGAGAAAAGAGGAGAAAGAGAGAGGAGGGAGACAGAGAGAAAGAGGAGGAAGAGAGAGAAAGAGGAGGGAGAGAGAGGAGGAAGAGAAAGAGGAGGGAGAGAGAGGAGGAAGAGACAGAGAGAGAGGGGAGAGAGAGAGAGAGGAGGGAAAGACAGAAAGAGGAGGAGAGAGACAGACAGACAGACTGGGAAAGGCCTGTTACAGAAGATGGCATTTGAACCGAGTTTTTAAAGAAACCAGGGATTCTAAAGGGTGAGGAAGAGAGGAATGAATGGATGGATGGATGGATGGATGGATGGATGGATAGATGGATGGAGTGCTTGAATTACCAAGCACTGTGTTAAATGCTTGGGATACAAGTAAGAAAAGTAAAACCAGTCTCTGCCCTCAAGGAACTTTTATCCTAATAGAGAGGCATATAAAGGGGAGGGTGGCCAAGAAAGGGCCTTTTGGCTACAGAAAGTTACAAGGACAGTCAGAGATAATGTATATAAATGTATGTAACCTTAAAGTACTATACAGACAGTTGTCACTTTACATTCCACTGACTTCTATGTAAAGCAATTTTTGCATAATGTAAATTTGCCAGTGGACATGGGGGAATGGAGGGAGAGAGGAAGCAAGGGGGATGTGGTGTGGAGGGAGGGGGCCACATGCTTTAAGGATCCTTGGGGGCTGGAGACAGACCTTCTGTACCCAAGCACAGATGGACAGAGGACAGACACACCAAGGCCCAAATGGGGGTGGGCAGTTGGAAGGAAGGGGGCAAAGGTCTCCTTTCTCAGTGTCTGAGCTATCGAGACAAGCCCCCAAGCCTGCAGATGCTGCAGTGGTATTCTCTCTGCTCCTCCATTCACTTGGAGAAGGATTTTTTTAGGTTGTTTTTTTTTTTTTTTTGGTGGAGGGTGGGAGGCCACAGAGTGCCAAGCTGAGGGGCAGGAATGGAGAGACAGCGCACAGTACTGATTCCTTTTCCTGATGTGGGGAATGAGAAGTTTAGGTGCCTCCTAACCCCTAGCCCACTGTTCCTAGGTGCTGGAGGCAAGGAAAGAAACAGATTTCCTTTTCCCTGGGCCAGGGATAGTTTTAGGCCTCTTCTCCTCCCCTGGACCATCTTGACCTAAATGAGGAGAGTAAGTTTGGGGGTGGGAAACAGAGGCTTATGTTTCCTGAATACTGATCCCTTTAGGACCGAGACTTCATCATGACCTTCAACACGTCCCTGCATCGCTCCTGGTGGATGGAGAATGGCCCTGGATGCCTGGTGACACCCGTGCTGAACTCCCGCCTGGCCCTGGAGGACCACCACGTCATCACTGTCACTGGCTGCCTGCTCGACTATCCCTACATTGAGGTGCTCAGCAGCGCCCTTCAGATCTTCCTGGCAGTGAGTTACCCTGCAGCCCCCACAAGCCTTCCCCTGAGTTCCTCTCCCCTCCCTAGGGGTGGACTGTTGTAATCTAAAAGCTAGA
The DNA here is from genome assembly GCA_028646595.1 of Phalanger gymnotis. Classification (NCBI taxonomy): domain Eukaryota; kingdom Metazoa; phylum Chordata; class Mammalia; order Diprotodontia; family Phalangeridae; genus Phalanger; species Phalanger gymnotis. The sequence goes on from CM053622.1 coordinate 763,157,846, forward strand.
ATATTCTGCCTCCTCTCTCAACCTACTGGGACAAGTCTAGAGTCATCCCCAGGTCCCAGAACAGAATCATGCTGTTCCTCTGCCCCCTTAGGGCTCTCCCCTTCAGGTAGGCAGCCTGGTACAAGCAACTACTCAGCAAGGATTAGTAAACAACACCATGTACAAAGAAGTGTGCAAGATGATGGTGATGCAAAGACATAAATGAAACAATTCCTACTCGAGGATCTTCCTAAGGTTCTGTCAGAGGAAACAAGATTGCATACATAAATGCATGCAGAATAAGTACAAAATTAATATAAGGTAAAGTTAAGGAGCAAAGGAACCAGCAGGTGGAGGTGGGTGGATGAGCAGGAAAGGCATCACAAAGAAGGCAGTGCATTAGCTATGCCTTGAGGAGAGAGAGATTCTTTGAAGCAGAGTTTAAGAAGGGAGTGCATTCCAAGCATGAGAAATGGCCAGTATCTGAATGAGGGGGTGGAAGGTGGAGAATTATATGTGAGGAGTAGGGAGAAGTCTAGTTTGGGCTGGCTCATAATCCACAAGAAAACAAGAGTTGTAGAATGAGTCTGGAAAGACCTGCTGGAGCCAAGTTAGGAAGGATTTTAAAAGCCAGAAGAATTGATTTGCTTTCCTAGAGGCAACAAGGAACCACTGGAGTTTGTTGAGTAGGGGAGTAATCCAGTCAGATTTGCACTTAAGGAAAACTGCTGGGACAGCTGAGTGGAGGATGGAGAGATGTGAGACAGGCAGATTGAGGAAGAAGCTACTGCAATAACTTCAGAAGACAGTGATGAGGACTGGAATGAAGGGGGCAGCTGTGGGAGTAGAGAGAAGACGTCAGATGTGAGAAGGGCTTCGGAGTGAGAAATGACTAAATTTGGCAACTGAATGAATTTGTGGGGTGTGGGAGAGTGATGAGTGCGAGACCATGCCAAGGTTACACCCTTTAATGGAAGGCTAAAATAATGGTAGGACCTTTGACAGAAATAAGGAGACATGGAAGGGAGTGGGCTTTGAGGGAAACAAATTCTTGGCATGTTGAGTTTGAGACAGTTCTCGGATATTGAGTTTGAGAGGACAGATGGATAGATAGATAGATAGATAGATAGATAGATAGAAGATAGATTAGTAGATAAATAGATGATGGATGTAAATAGATAAGTAGATAGATTAAATAAATAGATGATGGATAGATAGAAGATAGATTAGTGGATAAATAGATGATGGATGGATAGAGAGAGATGGAAGATAGATTAGTAGATAAAAAGATGATGGATGGAAAGATAGATAGATGATAGATTAGTAGATAAATAGATGATGGATGGATGTAGATAAGTAGATAGATAAATAGATGATGAATGGATAGAGAGATGGAAGATAGATTAATAGATAAATAGATGATGGATGGATAGATAGAAGATGGATTAGTAGATAAATA
>CM053622.1:763159783-763179272 GCA_028646595.1 Phalanger gymnotis
GATAGATTAGTAGATAAATAGATGATAGATAGAAGATAGATTAGTACACAAATAGATGGATAGATAGATAGAAGATAGATTAGTGGATAAATAGATGATGGATGGATAGATGGATAGAGAGATAGAAGATAGATTAGTAGATAAATAGATGATGAATAGACAGAAGATAGATTAGTACATAAATAGATGATAGATAGATAGATAGATAGAAGATAAATTAGTAGATAAATAGATGATGGATAGATAGATAGAAGATAGATTAGTACATAAATAGATGATAGATAGGTGGCTAGAAGACAGATTAGTGGATAAATAGATGATGGATGGATAGATGAATAGATAGTATATTAGTAGATAGATGATGAATGGATGAATAGATGGAAGATAGATAAGCAGATAAATAGATGATGGATGGATAGATGGATAGAGAGATAGAAGATAGATTAGTAGATAAATAGATGATAGATGGATATAGATAGATATAGATAGATAGATGGATAGATAGAAGATAGATTAGTAGATAAATAGATGGTAGATGGATATAAATAAGTACATAAATACATGATGGATAGATAGGAAGATAGATTAGTAGATAAATAGATGATAGATGGATATAGATAAATAAATATAGATAGGTGGATAGATAGATGATAGATTAGTAGATAAATAGATGGTAGGTGGATATAGATAGATGGATGGATAGATAGAAGATAGATTAGTAGATAAATGGATGATAGATAGATAGATAGATAGATAGATAGATAGATAGATAGATAGATAGATAGATAGATAGACAGAAGATAGATTAGTAGATAAATAGATGGTGGATGGATATAAATAAGTAGATAAATTAGTAGATAAATACATGATGGATGGATAGATAGATTAGTAGATAAATAGATGATGGATGGTTAGATAGATAAATAGATAGTAGATTAGTAGATAGATGATGGATGGATGAATAGATAGATGGAAGATGGATTAGGAGATAAATAGATGATGGATGGATGGATGGATGGATGGATGGATGGATGGAGAGATAGAAGATAGATTAGTAGGTAAATAGATGATAGATGGATATAGATAAATAGATATAGATAGATGGATGGAAGACAGATTAGTAGATAGATGATGGATAGATAGATGCTGGAAGATAGGTAGATAGATTAGTAGATAGATAAATAGATGATGGCTGGATGGAAGAAATATAGATGGATGGATGGATGGATGGATGGATGGATGGATGGATGGATGGAAGGACATAAGCATATATATGGCACTTACTGTGTGCCAAGTACTGTGCTGAGCACTTTTTCCAAATATCTCATTTGATTCTCACAACAACCCTGCCAGGTAGATGCTATTATTATTCTCATTTTCCAGTTGAGAAAACAGGCAAGAAGAGGTATAGACAATAGGTAAACAAAGCATTTATTAAGCATAATTTATAATTTGTAAATAATTTATAAACATAAATTAAGCACTAACTGTGTTCCAGGCACTGTGCTAAATGTTAAGGATACAAAGACAAGCAAGGAAAATAGTCCCTGCCCTCAAGGAGCTTATATTCTAATGGGGAAGATGGGAAGAGGAGAGTTATAAAGGTGTGAGGAGGGAGTATTTGGAAGGCAGCGTGGCCTGGAAATGACTGGGAAATTCCGAGAAGAACTGTAACTGGGCAAGGTAAGGCCCAGACTGGCCCATCCAGAGCAGAAATTACGTGATATTGGGGTAGTTGGTGATGCTAGTCTGAAGCCCAGGGGGAGAAAGTAAGCCTGGATAAATAAATCTATGAGTCACCTGTATAGAGCTAATAAATAAATGTCTTTTTAAATATATATTATTTATTTGTAACATTCAGTTCCAAATTCCCTCTTCCCCTTCATCCCCTCCCTCACCCATTGAAGGCAAGCAACATAATATCAATTCTACATGGGAAATCATGTAAAACACATTTCCATATTAGCCATGTTGCAAAAAAAGGCAAGAAAATAAAGTGAAAAAAGTGTGTTTCAATCTGCACTCAGTTGATCAGTTCTCTCCTTGGAGGCAGCCAGCATATTTCACCATGAGTCCTTCAGAATTGTCTCAGATCATTGTATTGTTCAGAGAGAGACAATAAATAAATCCAATGAAAATCACATTTATTTTAGTCTCGAGAGACCTTTAGTCTCAGTACCAAGCCTGACTTTCTCTGTGACCTTGGACAAGAAGATGCTTCATTGTTTTTAGCCCTCAGCGACCTCACCAATCAAATGGGGATAATAATCCCTCCCCTTCCTCAGTCATGGGGGTTTGGTGAGGATCCAATGAGAGAGAATGAGGGGGAAAGCACCTTTTTCAAGAAATATATGATAGCAGCAGCTAGGTGGCACAGTGAGTAGAGCACCAGCCCTAAGTCTGGAGCACCTGAGTTCAAATCCAGCCTCAAACACTTGACACACTTACTAGCTGTGTGACCTTGGGCAAGTCATTTAACCACAATTAGCCTGCCTTCCCCACTCCAAAAACCAAATGTATATGTATATGTATATGTATATGTATATGTATATGTATATGTATATGTATATGTATATGTATATGTATATGTATATGTATATGTATATGTATGTATGATCAGCGTGAGAGATGTGCCAGCCACAGTGCAAGAGCTACTTGGCAGCCTCTGTGCCATACTGGTACCCACAAAATGTTCAAAGACCTAAAGGAAGGGTTCTTTACCATATTAGGTTGACTTGGAGCCAAGATATCAATTCAAATCCCACTTCCAATGTTTAATAGTGTGTGACCATAAGCAACTTCTGGGAGCCTTGGTTGAATGACCTTATCTATAAGACGGGTATAATAATGCAGATACAGGGTCCACCTTGTAGACCTGGGTTCACATCCTGCCTCTGACAGTTATGAAGGATAAATCTGACCATGGACAGATCACTCAGCCCTCCACCTGCCCCCATTCCACTCCAAACTATAATTTACAGAAAAGCTGCTGCTGAATCATTGGAATATTGATTTAGAGCTCAGGAAGGAACTTTTGAGGTCATTCAGCCATTCTCCCTTATTTTACAGATGAGGAAAATCAGACTCCAGGGGGTTAAGCCACTTGCTCACTCACCATCTGAGTCACTGCAGTAAGATGCCATACCTAACGTGGCCCCCACTGGTGAAATCCCAAGTGTGAAACAGCTAGTACCAGCAAAGTACATGGGATCATTTCAAGCTGGAAGGGACCTAAAAGCTGTGTAGACCAACTCTTTCCTTTTACAAAGGAGCAGAGACAGATTCAGTGACTTGATCAGGGTCACACAGCTAACTGTCACAGATGGTGTAAGAACCGGTTCTTCCTGACTCCAAGGCCAGGACTCTGTCCACTCCCTTATGCTTTCTGTCACGTCCCAGGGTTGTAGGGGAGGGGATAGGGGCAGCTAGGTGATGCAATGGATGGCATACTGGGCTTGGAATCCAGCCTCACTTACTGGCTGCATGACCCTGGGCAAGTCACTTAACCCTCTTTGCCTCAGTTTCCTCATCTGTAAAATGAGTTGAAAAAGGAAATGGTAAACCACTCCAGTATCAAGAAAACCCCAAAATGGGGTCACAAAGAGTCAGATACTACCAAACAGCAGGGCAGGGAAAAAGTATATAGACCTACTATGTGCCAGGCACTGTTCTAAGCCAAATATTATCTCATTTGATCCTCACAACAACCCTTTGAGGCAGGTGCTATTATTGCTCCCATTCTACAGTTGAAGAAACTGAGGCATGACTTGCCCAGGATCACACAGCTAATAAGTGTCTAAGGCTGGATTTGAACTCACATTTTCCTGACTCCAGTTTCAGTACTCTATCCACTGTGCCACCTGTAATGAGGCTTAAGTGAGAGAATGTATGTATATAAGGTGCTGTGCTTTGCCAACCCTTGCTGATTTTTTTTGGCAGAAATTGTGATTTTGATGGTAAGACCACACCTGCAATGCTGAATCCCAACTCCTATAACTTAGAGTCAGAGCAAACCCAAGGCACCATATAAATCCTCCAGTTAATGCTATGATTGTCCTCTGTGCAAGATCTCTGGGAGAACATGGATGAATCCCGAAGGAGGGAGGCGCAGGGTGGGCTTTGTTCAGCGGCCTTGGAGAGAACGCCCAGATTAATGAGCTTACAGATGGAGCCACCTCCGACGGATGTCTCATCCCAGCCTGGAAGAAATCCTGGGTTCTCCAAGGCTCAGCCAGCAGAACATTAACTCTGGGAGTTGGTGCCCCCAGCCAGACAGGCTCTGAGTATAGGCTTATAGTAATGGACTTTGTGTCTAAGCTCCAGCCCAGCTGAGTCCTGAGAATCAAGAAATTGGCCACAGGGTGATGAATTTGCTGGCACTAGCAGCTCAGGAATCCTGGCCTCTACCAAGTTAAGGGGATGGAAGGGGGGAGGGGAGGGGAAAGAATCCCTTAAAAAAAAAAAAAAAGGTGACTTCATCACTCTGCCCAAGGGAAGACTGGTCTTGGGAGGAGAAAGTTTCCTACCCTTTGCTCCACTGACTGCCCATCTCCTCTCTTCCCCTAGCTGTTTGGCTTTGTGTATGCCTGCTACGTCAGCAAAGTGTTCCTGGAGGAAGAGGACAGCTGTAAGTCCCAACCCTAGATTCCTGGACATGGGGGTGCCTGGATGGCCTGCTGGTACCCCACGGGGCTTGTACAGGCCTGGTCAAAGGAAGCAATGGAAGGCACTAGCAACCCTGGGACCGAAACAGGGAATCCTGCCTCTATATCCCTGGATCTCTGCCCAGCTGTGGCCTATAGCTCTGTGGCACAGGCAGACCCTCGTTCCCCCAAAGGAGATGAGTCTTCTGGGGCTGAGGAACCCAACCTAGTAGCCTCAGCTCCCATTCCCTGCCACAGGCCCCCCTTAAAAACAATCCCCTCCATCCCCCCATACCCTGGGCTCAGGACCCTGAGGCAGTCCCTGCTTCTCATATGCCAGCTCCACCCTTAGTTTCCCCTTGGCCTGTTCCTCTCCCCCAGACCCCCATCATCACTGTAGCTTTTGTCCTTCTTAGGCCAGCCCTCTCCCCTCCTGGTCATAGTCTTGACTCTCCTTGAGTTGCCCTGGGCCCTTCTCTCCACAGTTGACTTCATCGGAGGCTTTGATTCCTACGGTTACCAGGCCCCTCAGAAGACATCACACTTACAGCTGCAGCCTCTGTACACGTGAGTACCCAGGGTAAAGGCAATAGGGGAGGGGCAGGGCACAGTGGAAGGCATGATGGGCATAGGGGTGGGCCTGGCTACCTGTTTGGGACCAAAGGACCTGAGTTCGAACCCATCTTTGCTGCTCAGTACCTATGTGACCTTGGACTTGTGACTTCTCTCTAGGCCTCAGTTTCCTCTTCCATAAAATAAGTGGAAACATAACTACAGGAAAGAATAATAAAATGAAAGGGTTGGACTAGATCAGGGTTCTTAACCTAAGTGAGCCAGGTAACTGAGTAGATAGACTGCTGGACCCAGAGTTAGGAAGACCTGAGTTCAAGTTCAAACACTTACTAGCTTTGAGACCCCGGGCAAGTCACTCAACCTGTCTGCCTCAGTTTGCTTATCTGTGAAAGGGGGAAAATAATAACTTCCCCGATTTTGTGAGGATAAAATGAGATATTTGCAAAGTGCTTTGCAAACCTTGAAGTGCTATAACCTAGTTGGTTTTTTTAAACTTTCAATATTATTGGTTTCCTTTAACAACTGATTCTGAGGTTTGCTCAGACTGCCAAACCCCGGGGTCTACCTCCAACAAAGGCTGAGAGGCCGTGCACGCGAAAACTTGTAAGGATCGTCCCTAATCAGTGCCAAGAGCAGGCGGGGAGAGGCCCCTACCAGACACTGGAGTTGGGAGCCAGGAGCGGCATAAGCCAGGGAGGGGGCTTGGTCAGTGCAGACAGCTTCAGGGCATGGCTAGGAGGAGGAGGAGGCGGAGCGGCCGGGGAGCCAGGGCGAGGGACCGGGCTAGGCAGGCAGGCTGGGGCGGGCCAGGGGTCAGGCCGGAGGCAGGGCAGTGGACGGGGCCGGGCAGGGAGGCTGGGGCGGACCAGGGGCGGGCCAGAGGCCAGGCAGGAGGCAGGATGGCCAGGGTAGTCCGCTGGCGGGGTCCCGGCCTGCTTCCTCAGCTTTGATTGCTCCTGGTTTCCCCCCAGGTCGGGGTAGCCCCCGCCCCGGCCCTTCCCGGCGCTGGACACCGGACCCCGCCCTCTGGACTTGACTGTGCCGCCGCTGCCGCCGAGCCGCCTTTCTCTTCTCGCCTGGCCCGCCCGCTGCGCGTCCAGCCCAGCCGAGCTCTGCTCTGGGCCAGGGCCGGGAGCCCACGCTGCGGGGCGGCCACCCACGGAGCCACGGACAGGAGCGCCCCCTGCCGGCCCGCGAGGACACAGCCCCGACTCGGACTACGGGCGGAGGAGGGGACTGAACCCTGAGCAGCTGGCCGGGCCCCTGGCTTAGCCCTGGGAACTTGGGGGGAGGGAGGGGAAGGGACTCGTGGGATTTGTATGTTTGTTTTTTTAAACAGCCCTGGGACTGAGCCTGACCTCCCCTCTCTGATCCTACCCGTCCTCCTTCCCTTACGAGGCAATCGCAACCCTTTCCACTGGGGAGCCCCTCCCCTCCTCAGTGGAGCCCCTGTCCTTTCTGTTGTGGGGGACCCACCTTCCAGGAGGGCAGATTGTCAAAGGGACCCCAAAGTCAAACAATAACATGTGAAGACTCCTGTTCAGCCCAGGCCCTGGCTGGGCACTACCACCCCCCTTTCCTGCCCTCTTCCATGTCATACAGACCTCGGCTCTCTATCCTCCCTAGTAATCTGGTACCCCACGATCCAGGGCAGACATCAGCCTCATAACCCCATATACACTGATTTCATCATCCCTCCTACACACAGCACCCGAATCTCTTAGCTTTATATCTCCCCTCACCACCACTCAGGTACAGAGCCACTACTTTCCCCTAGTAGCCTCCCCAACCCAACCACACCCCACCCACCCCCACACTCATACTCTTGACACACTGCCTGGTTCATCTACCAATGTCTCTGTCAAAGCAATAGAGCAGCTCTTGGTGTTGGGGAAAAGTTGCCAGAAGCCAGTGATTGGAGGGAGAGTTTACCTTCATATAGGGAATTCTTACCCACCCCTTCTAGAAAGGAAAGAAAAGTCTGAGAACAGTTCCTTCCTTTCTTGGGTCTTCTCAACCTGGGCCAGCCACAGTGATTCCTCACATGCCTGGCCCAAACACCTCCTCTTTCCTTATTTCTCATCATATCTTTCTTTTGTCCTCTTCCTCAGCCCCCTACACTTCGTGACCTAGACACACACCCCCTCCACACACACACACACACACACACACACACACACACACACACACACACACACACACACACACACGACATCTTGCATCCTCCTGTCTTTGATAGCCCCCTTCAGGTTACCACAGCTTCTAGGATGGTTAGGGAAAGATCTCTCAGAACAGAGGTCTGGCTGCTGCTGGAGCCCTGGAAGAAATGTCAAGGCTGATTAACATCACACACAAACACAAACACACACACACACACACACACACACACACACACACACACACACACCCCTACCTGGGTGACTCTTCTGTAGGGCCTATCAAACCCCCTTGGAACTCAGGAACCCAAGGCATTGGGGAGTTTGGAGGCCACCCAAATCTGGCATCCTTTTCACATCTGTGACACATAAAGAAGGAGGGGGGACTGGATTTTGGAAGGGCAGAGTACCCACTGCTTCTCTGGAGAAACCTTCGACTGGGGAACATAGTGGTACAAGACATCTCTTCGCCTCCTTGCCTTCTTAGGGGAAAGACACAGTTACCAGGTGAATTAGCTTCACTTGGTAGGAGCAATCTTACCAGGACTAAGTTCTAGATGGAATGCTTTGGATACCTGGCTTGGTCCTTGGTGTTCCCTCTTCTCATCTGTAAAGAGGGGGCCATTCCTGTTTCCTGGTGCTGCTCTGTTGAGCACAATGAAAGGATTTGACAGATTAGCCCTTGGGAAAGGAGATGCAGACACTTGGGCAGGGGGTTGCCTTCTAAGACACAGGTATCCCAAGAGGAAGAGGAGCTGAATCTCATCTTGGTCTTTGATGATGACATCCTCTGGCCTCTCAGATGACCTTTGGCAGCCACTAACCCCTTTAAGGGCACAGAATCCCAACAGGTGGATCAATCCATTGACCCTCTATTCCAAGACTTAGCAATAGCCCTTCCCTTTTTCTGCCTGGGCTCCACTTCCCTTTATTTACTCCTCTGAAGCCTCTTTCCTAGGATTGGAGCCCTTGGCAATCATAACCCCTGCCTCTAACCCTCTGGCCAGCCTGGGGAACAAAAAGGGAGGAAGCTCTCCTTTCAGGTTAGCTCCCTCCTGGGCCTGGGCTAGCATTCCCTCTTACCTCCTTCATATCACTTCCACCCCCTGGGCCAAATGCTTCCAGACATACCCTCAACCACCCTCCCTTGCCCAGGCTGGCTCCCACATACATCCCTAGCTTTCTGTTCTACTCTCCCTCTTGGGCCAGAGCCTTCCTCTGCATCCCCCCACCATCCCCAAGCTGACTTTCTCCTCACCCTCTCTCTACCCCACTCCCTTGTTTTTACTCAACAGGTTTAGCCACTGGTGCTTTGAAGCTTTTTGATTTTTTAAGACAGTCTTTGTAAAGTGAATTGCTTTTTTTTCTAATTTGGGCCAGAAGGACACTATACTCCCCCAACCGCCTGCCTTCCCCTCAAAGGTGCTCCCCTGGTTTCTGTGCAGATGGGTTGATTAAAAATGGTGTTTTCTCTTTCTTTTCTTCCCATATCCTGATTGACCAGGGACAGAACCTTTCACATCCCAACCCAGGGCTAGAAAGACAGGATGGGAGGAGCAGATCAAGCAGAAAAAGCTTCAGTGAAGATCTGACAGGGGAGAATCCTAGAGATTGGGGCCTTAATAGCCAAGACAATGCGGGGGGTGAATTGGACTGCAGAAGTGGGAACCAATTCTCTCCCAGGAACCAGGCCCGCGAGTTGGGTCATGAGCAAAAAACATTCATTGACCACCCACTGAGTGGGAGCAGACACTGAGAGATGGCATAGTGGCTACAGTGCCAGGCTTGGAGTCAGGAAGACCTGAGTTCAAATATGGCCTCAGATGCTGGCTGTGTGATCCTGGGGAAGTCACTTCACTCTGCCTCAGTTTCCTCAACTGTCAAATGAGCTGGGAAAGGAAATGGCAAACCACTCCAGTGTCTCTGCTAAGAAAATCCCAAATGGGATCACAAAGAATCAGACACCACTGAAGCTACCGAACAACAGCTACCGAGTGCAGGCCTTATTTGTTTAACATCTTTGTCTCCCTCCCTGAGGCCAGCAGTCAGTAGGAATTCCATTTGGGAGCACTGAACTTCTACCTGGAGATGATGGCAAAATCCAGAAACCCCAAACCAAAAAGACTGAGATGAACAAGACTAATGGACAAGCTGGCCATTAGGGAAGAGCCAGGACCAGTCAGGAACCTGGATCCACCCAGAAGTGGCCAGAGCCCTGACAGTCATGGTCCAGACAGATTGTCCTGGAACTAGGATGTGTGCAATGCATGCCAGCATTTTGACAGCTACGGTCAAGATTCCCTTCGTGTAAGCCTGAGAGGCCCAGATGTCATAGGATCAGCCATCTCAAGCTAGAAGGAAGTACAGAAGCCAGAGAGTCCAAATTCACTTTATAGATGAGGACGCTGAGGCCCAAGGAGATTAATTGACTTGACCAAGGTCCCCACAGTACAAATCAGAAACATGATTTGAACCCAAGTTAACTGACCCCAGCCCTCCAACACTATCTCCTAATCAAACTGCGAATCCCACCCACCGTATCCCCAAAGTGATCACCTAGCCTCTTACAGATTTACAGTATGTCTGAATCCAAGTCTAGTGTGTATTCAGTGCGCTGCTCTGACTCTTCTCCCAAGTACAATATGGCCCTTGATCTGAGCCTTGAAGGGTGAGTGGGATCAGAAGACAGAATATATTCCAGGGAGGGAGAGGGAGTCAGCCAAAAAGGAGGCTAGAATGCACACAGCCCATTTAGGCAGTGATAAAGATACATGGTTGGACTGTACTATCCTGTCATGGAGGAGTGGGAAAGAAAAGTGAAGACCAAATTGAGGAAACATTAAATAACAGCTAGGATTTCTTTAATGCTTTTATAAATATCCTCATAGCTTCCTTGGCATTATGTCCACTTTACAGATGAGGAAACTGAAACAGACAGAGACTATGACTTGCCCAGGGTCACACAGCTAGTGTCTGAGACTACATTTTAACTTAAGTATTTTTAAATTACATTTTATTTTTTTCACTCAACAAATATCTACCTCCTCTCCCTCCTATCCAAATCCCCGCTTCCCCCAAATGAGAATGAGAGAACAAAACCCCAATTACAAAGATGTATAGTCGAGCAAAATTCTCCGTTGGCCGTGTCCAAAAAAAAAAAAAAAGGTGTACTTCATTCTGCACTCATTCTTGACCCTTCTGTCTGGAGGTGGGTAGTATGTTTCATAGTCAATTTCCTCCAGACTCCTGGTCTGTCATTATGCTAATCAGCCTAATTCCTTCAAAGTTGGAACTCCAGTCTTCTGGACTCCAGGCCCATTTGACTCTTGTTTATGGTGCTACCCAGCTGTGGGGTCACTGGAATTTGGACTTTATCCTATAAACAATAGGGAGCCATAGAAAGATCTTTGGCGGGGAGTGATAGGATCACTGTTTTACGTTAGGAAGCTTGGTTGAGTAGCTAGGTATGTGGAGGATGGGTGGGAGGCAGGGAACCAATTAGGTTACTGTGGAGGCAGGAAGTGAGCTATGGGTACGAGAATGTGGAGGTCAATGCAAGATAAATTCCATCAATGGCTGAGCAGGTTCCAGTGAGGGAAGATGGGAACAGTAACCTGATTACTTTATGCTTTGAGTTACAAGCACCAAGTCAGGAAATGACGGGAAGAAGCTGGGGCTTTGCCATGGTGAGGAGGCAGCAGCTACATGGCACAGAAGATAGTACACTAGACCTGGAATCAGGGAGACCCGAGTTCAAATTTCACCTCAGACACTCACTAGTTGTATGACTCTGGGCAAGTCACTAAACCTCTGCCTCAATTTCCTCTTATGTAAAAGGAATGATAGCATCTACCTCCCAGGATTCTGAGGATCCAATGAGATAATATTTGTAATATGACTACAAATGCCAGCTATTCATAAGGCACTACTTGGACACAACTGGCCAAGAATGAATGAAAAAGCATTTATTGAATGCTTTCTGCGTCAAAACTCTTTGCTAAGTGCTGGGAATCCAAACAAAGAACTAGAAAATCAGGAGCTCAGATTCTAATGGAGGGGGCAACATATGCAAAGCAGATGGGAGTAAGTCCCTTTCATGTCTTTCCCACTGGTAAAATCATCATTTTCTAATACTGAACAATCTGATGGTGCCAAGTACTTGGGTGCTGAGAAGGTCCTTTTCTGGTTCTCTATTAGCTGTGACTGCAGCGTCCATGCAATGAGACAGAAGCAGGAGCACTCTTGGGTTTACCTGCCAGGCAGTGGCAGTCAGTGTTGGGATGGTGAAACAGATGGGTCCCTTCTCCACAGTGATAGCTCCCCACCAAGGGTGGCTATAGGGCCTAGGCTGGAAACGAAGACAGTGGCCCTGGGGTGCTGCCATTCCCAAGGCTCTTGGGTTCTGGGTTCTGAGCAATCTCCACCTTGGTCCAAGGGGTGGTGGCCTCAGAGGGGAGTTGTGGTTTGAGTTGCCCAACAATGTACTATTTCGGGTCTCTCCCTCAGGGTATGTTTCTGCTTCAGCAGAAAGAAATGTGAGATGGGAGGAAGGCTTTGAGGAAGAGTAGTATGGTGTGTGTGTGTGTGTGTGTGTGTGTGTGTGTGTGTGTGTGTGTGTGTGTGTGTGCCCGCGCGCGCACTCGCACACACACATGCTCCCTCTTCTTCCCTCCCTCCCTCCTTCTCCCTCTCTCCCTCCCTCCCTCCCTCCTCCTCCCCGTCCCCTTCCTCCTCTCTCTCTCTCTCTCTATCCTTCTCCCTTTCTCTCTCCCTCTCCCTTTCTCTGTCTCTGTCTCTCTCTGTCTCTCTCTCTCCCTCTCCCTTTCTCTGTCTCTGTCTCTCTGTCTCTCTCTCTCCCTCTCCCTTTCTCTGTCTCTCTGTCTCTCTCTCTCCCTCTCCCTTTCTCTGTCTCTGTCTCTCTCTGTCTCTCTCTCTCTCTGTCTCTCACACACACACACACACACACACTCTGTGTTCTTCAAGTATGTTAGTAAACATTAGGGGAAGTATCTACTATGTGCTAGCTATGCTAAGTGCTGGGAGTACAAAGAAAGGCATAAGACAGTTCCTGCCCTCAAGGAGCACACAGTTTAATGGGGGAAGACAATACATAAAAAGAAGAAGAAAACGGAGAAGGCTGGGGGTGGGAGTGGCATGAGCAAGTACTGTAGGTGGAGTGGGGGGGAGTGTCAGAGATGATTTCTTCTTGCAGAATCATGAGTTTCTGGAAATCATGAGAGTAGCCAGATAGGAAATGAGGTGAATGTCCCAGGTGGATGGAGATCCCCTAATGCCCACCTTCTCCCCTCTCCAACCAGAGGGAGGGGTTGCCAGAGGGTATGGGGTGCAGAGGAGGTAGGAATTTCAGAGTTGATTTCATCTTCAGAGTGATGAGTGTCTGGAAATCATGTGTGCCTATGGGCATGGGTGACCATATTATCTTGGTATGTGCATGGAAGAGATCTAAGTGGTGTCCATGAAGACAAAATATTTCTCACTTCAATGTTCAATTCAATAAACATTAATCAAGTGTATAGCACTGTGCTAGAAGGAGGAAAAAAAATGGCCCAGGTCCTGTCCTGTAGGAATTTACATCATTTGAGGGGAGACAAGACATATCCCCAGGAAGACAGAATACAGGGTGGGCTATGATGAAACCCAGGAGAGATTCGGACAAAATGCTGGAGGACACTTTTCCTAGGAAGAGAACCCTCCAGGGAAAGTGTTCTTCCTAGAGGAAACATAATTCCAAAACATAGTTTGGCCAAAGGGAGGAAGTGGGCAGCTTCTCTGGATATGGGAAGGTTAGAAGCTCAACTCAAATCCCTGCTGCACAAGTTTTAAACTAGATACAGGAGGAGACTATCTTCCTACCCCCATATCTCAATCTGGTGCCCTCTGACTTGGGGGAAGAGACCCAAAAGCGACACCTCCCTCCCTCCCCTGGCCCCACTAGAGGTTTATGGATTTCAGCATCTCTCAGGAAAGGCAGAGCTGTAGTAGTCCTGGTGGGGTATAAGCCTTTGGGTCTCCCAAACTCTTCTCCCTCAGGAGCTGTGCACCAGAAGAGTGAAGTGGTCAAAACAGAGCTGAATTTGGAGTCGAAAGGAACCAGGATTCCTTCAAGAGGGGCCAGGGTCAAAAGAAAACACCTTCTCAATGGGAGTGGAGAGGAAAAGAGAATTTGAAACCAAAAATAAAAGTGAATTAAAAAAAAATCCAGATTCTAATCTCAACTCCTCCTCTAACCAACTGTGAAACCCTTGGGCAATAATTTAATTCTTCTGGGACTCAATTTCCTCCTGTGAAATGAAGGAGTTGCTAACTCTTTTCCCCTTGCAGTCTGTATAATGCTGTAATGTGAATGCTATTTAATATCTTCTACTTCTACTCATCTACTAGATGCTCTTCCTTCTCTCCATTGGGATCCTGGAGTGCAGTTAGACCTCTTCTTTTCTTGTCACTCAGTCTAGCTTAGTGTTGGGTTTGATGCCTTCACCTTCAACCTCATCACATAACAAGCCATACTCCCAAGCATGTACTCCCACCATTTCAAAAAACTACAATTACTTGTGGCCTTAAATGGGAGAGGAATGAAAATCCAGCCCCTACTCTCTTTGGATTACAGTGTTTGTTTAATATTCTTCTATTATCACAGGTGAAAAGACAGCAAAATGGGGCGCGGGTGGAGATTTGAAACAAATGGCCTCCAGTTTCCTTTCTGGCTCTAAATCTAAAATCCTATGATTGATATCCCAGTCCTTCCCTTATCTTCCCTTCCAGAGGCTTTTCAGATCATCGCCTAAAGCAAAAACCCACAAATTCAGGGGCTGAGAACTGAAGACTGGGTAAAGAGCTGGTTTTAGTATCAGAAAGGTCTGGTTTCAAGTCAACCCCTGACACTTCTTGGCTGTGTGACCCTCACCAAGTCATTTAATTTCTTAGTGCCCCCAGACAACTCTGGAAGATTACGTATGTATGTATGTATGTGTGTATGTGTATATGTGTATATGTGTATATGCATATAATATATGCATTAAATGTATATGTGTGTTGTGTTGTATGTACATATGTGTATATACACATACATACATATATATATATATATATTTAATGCATTGTTGTTGTTTCAGTCATACCAGACTCTTGGGATTTTCTTGGCAAAGATACTGGAATAATTTGCCATTTACTTCTCCAACTCATTTTACATATGAGGAAACTGAGGCACCCAATTTATTAGTTGTCGTTTAGTCGATTTGGTGCATTTGATGCCATTTGAAATTGGTGAAAATATTGGAGTAGTTCACCATGTCCTTCTCCAGCTCATTTTACAGATAAGGAAACTGAGGCAAACAAGGTTAAGTGAGACTTGCACGGGGTCACACAGCTAGGAAGTGTCTGAGGCTGGATTTGAACTCGAGTCTTCTTGACTCCAAGCCCAGTGCTCTGTGCACTGCATAGGCTCATAGATTTAGAACTGGAAGGGGTCTTATCTAGTCCAATCTCCTTCATTTTAGAGATGAGGAGACTGAGGCCCAGGGGGGTTGAGTGACAAATAATAAGAGGACAAAGGACGTGTCTGAGGTCCCTCAGGTAGTAAATAGCAGTCAGGAATCAAACCCGAGTCATATGGTACGTGAGCCATTACACTTGTGGTGGTGCCCCATTGGCCTTGTACATGGGGGAAGGAGAGATTCTTGAGTACGTTTCCCCAGTGACACGAGACAAGCTTTACTTGGGGACATGGGAGCAGCTTTGATAACTGAGGGAGCAGTGTGGGAAGGCAGCCAGTTTGCCCTGATCATTTAGTATCCATGTGGAGAAGGGGAGGGATGATGCTTCGGGGCAGAGAGAGCTGGGTTTGGTAGGATCAGGAGACATGGTTCTCATCTTCATTGAGTCATTTCCTCACCAAGGCCTCAGTCTACCTTTCTGTAACATGAAGCAGTTAGACTGGGGGGCTTCTGGGGTCCCAGGAGCCAGGGCTGCAAGTTAGGGAGACTCTTGTCTTTAGCAGGCCCCAGACTCAGTGGAGTCACATTCAGTGAACTTGGACAAGCTTCAGAGCCTCTTATCCAGTCTAGACTCCTATGGAAGGGCCCCCCATCCAGGCTGCTCAGGACACCCCTTTTTCCCAAATGAATCTTTCCTGTGCTATGTTTCAGATGCTCAGTGCTCTAAGCAAACAATCCCTGCTAATACATTCACAAATGTTTTACTTCCTCCAAGGAGCAGAGCGGTCTTGGAAATTGCTGCGCACATGTCTCCAGAAGGCTCCTAGCACATGATTCAAATGGCAAGCACTCTAGGCAGTGTCAATCTGACAGGGGATAGATTTAGGAATAAGGGATCTTTGGCAGCAGCCCGCTCCCCTTAAACATAGGTGCCTTCTTATAGGAGGTATATAAGATTATGTTGAGGGGAGGAGACGGTAAGATTTCAGGACTGGGAAAACCAGTGGACAAATTCTGTCCCAGGGGGAGAGAACTTTTTCCGGCAGTAGGGTAAGTTCTGTCTCCTTTCCTCCTGAAATCCCCTCTGTTCTTCAGTTTTCCTCTATCCCATAGGATGTCTTTTAGGACTCCCCAGAAGGAGGAGAGCTCAGAGACCATCTGTCAGAAGTCCTTCGTTGTTTTGTGCCATAGACCCCTTTGGTAGCCTGGTAGAACCTCAGGGTCCCCTCAGAATCATGTTTTTAAATATATAAAATAAAAGACAAAAGATTTCTGAGGAAACCAATTATATTGAAATATAGTTATAAAAATATTTTTATAACAAGTTCTTTCAGATGGAGACTCTGAAGCCAAGACAGGGCAGATGACCTCTGACACCTACTGTTTGTGTAACACTGGGCAAGTTATTGAATATTTCAGGGTCCTGGGCAGCTCTCTAAGACTTTCTGTGTATCCCCAGCACATAGTAGGCTCTTATTGACCAACTATTCATTCTATTATGCTACCTTCCTGTGAGAAACATGATTTTGGGGATCACTGGACTTCCCCCAAATTGTGAGAAATGCAGTTTTGGGGATCACTGGACTTCCTAGGCAGGGCCAAAGGAAGAACCCTGTGATAGTCCCTAGGGAAGGCTGAACCAGAGGAGTCCCAGAGGAAGACCAAATGGTAGCACCCCCCCTTAATCTGTGGGGATCACAGAGCCTCCTAGGGGTCAGACCCTAAGGAAGACCCAAGTGATGGCCCCTTAAGATGGCATAATACCACAGGAACAGGAATTAAGCCCGAGATGAGCTTCCACTGCTCATTGCTTTCTTCTCCTTAACCTTAGGAAAATCCACGTGATTTTTCTAGTCTCACCCAAAGAACTCAGGACTAGAGTGGCAAAAGAAGGCATTTTATTATGCTCCTGGAAAAAGCAGGTATAGTGCTCACTGGAACACTCTGCACTGATACAGCTGCAGGAGCAGGGGTAACCATTCCCTCCACTCCTGCTAGAGTCATGGTTAGTTTACAATCTTTATTTTTTACATAGTTTGCCTAGGTTATACAGTTTATATAGGTAGGATAATAAGGATACAGAAGCAAAAGTGAAGTTAATTAGATTTTCCTTGCCTTAGTTTAGGATTAAACTACATTCTTTTACTTCTCCTACTTTCTCTCTTTAACATATGCAAATTATACAAATCAGTAGGCCTGGATTCTTGACCAAGACCAGACCCTAGATAAGCTTGAACTGGTTCAAGCAATTTGGCCTCTCTAATTCCCCTGACTGCCTTCTCAAAAAGCATGTGCATGCATACAAGCCTCTGACCTCTCACCTGACTGACCTTGAGGCCTGGTTTCTGCTAAAGCTGGAGTGGAGGGGGGAGGGGGGGGATGTACACCTTCAGTGCTGTGGAAACAAAACTCCTCCCATTTCTTACACTTCCCAATTTTGCCTTTTTTATTTTTATTTTTTGGCAGGGCAACTGTGGTTAAGTGACTTGCCCAAGGTCACACAGCTAGTATATGTGTCAAGTGTCTGAGGTCAGATTTGAACTCAGTTCCTCCTGACTCCAGGGCTGGTGCTCTGCTCACTGTGCCACCTAGCTGCCCCAACTTTGCCTTTTTTAAGCCTTAATTCTGTCATCGGCAAAATGGACATGATGGAAATACCAATACCAATACAAAGCGCTTACCTCACAAGGTTGCTGTGAGACTCAATAGAATGAGACAATGCAGGAAAAGAAGGGTTGTAAGTGTCAATGACTGTCAGTCTCCAGAAGCCCTGGCTTACTCAGTCAGGGCCTGCCCCCATCACGCAGAAAGCCTCTCTTAGTAGTGAACTTAGTAGAGTCCTCAAAAACTTACATGAGTTTCTAGCTACACCAGTGAAAAGAGCACAGGCAATTGACCTGGTAAATGGTAAGCATTTATTGAGCACCTACTCTGTGCTAGGAATAGTGCCAGGTGCTAGGATTAAAAAGACAAAAATGAAGCATTCAAGGAGCTTAGATTCTATCCGAGGAGACAGTACATACACAGACACAAATGCGTGTCTTTAAAATATACAAAATAAATACAAGGATAATTGGGGGGGGGGCGGTGTCGGGGAGTAGTCAGACAATGCTTCTGTTAGAAGGGGGTCTTCTGAAAGAATTCTAACAAAGACAAGAGGAGGGAGGGCATTATAAGCATGAGCAACAGCTAGTGCACAAATCCAGCAGTGAGAAGTGACCCTTCATGCATAAGAAGGCCAGTTTGGCCAGATGATGAAATGTAAGAAGAGGAATAAGATACATTAAGGTTGGAAAGGTGGGTTGGAGCAAGCTTCCAAGGGCTTTAAAACTTAAACAAGGAGGGGCAGGCAGGTGGCACAGTGGATAGCACTGGTCTCAGGAGGATCTGAGTTCAAATCCAGCCTCAGACACTTACTAGCTGTGTGACCCTGGGCAAGTCACTTCACCCAGTTTGCCTCAGTTTCATTATCTGTAAAATGAGCTGGAGAAGGAAATGGCAAATCACTCCAGCATCTTTGCTGAGAAAACCCCAAATGGGGTCACAAGGAGTTGTACACGACTGAAAAATGGCTAAACAAAAACAATTCTGGAGGACTCTGTTGTCTCACACTGCCATGACCCTGGTACAGGCCCTCATCACCTCACACCAAGATTATTCTAATAGGTGCTAGTGGGTCTTCCTGCCTCAGGTGCTTCCCACTCCAATCCATCCTCTGTTCATCTACCAAAGCGATTTTCCTAAAGCTCAGGTCTGACAATGTCATCTCCCCTACTCGATAAACTCCAATGGCTCCCTACAGCCTCCAAGATCAAATAGAAAATTCTCTATTTGGCTTTTAAATCTCTTCACATCCTGGCCCCTTCCTACTTTTTCAATCATCTTACAGTTTACACTTCTCCATGTGCTCTGTGATCCAGTGACTCTGGTCTGGATCTTTATTTGCAGTGGAAGAGGAACACATCATCACATCTTGGGATTCAAACTGATGACCTTTGTCTCCTGCTTGCTCACTGTTGAAAGGAACTGAGGAGGGGGGGACAAGAGAACCATAGAGAAACATTTTGTAACAAAGTCAAGCAAGGAAACATTTTGTAACAAAGTCAAGCAAAGAAACATTTTGTAACAAAGTCAAGCTCACCACTCAATTTGTTCAGATGTTTTCCTACTCACTTCACTAATGACTTTTAGCACAAAACGGAAACACGCATTATATCTAGAGATGTGTGACTTTCAACAATTCTGCTAGTGCCCAGACTCATATAGTAACAATCTCAGACTCCTCTTTACAACACACCTAACAAGTGATTGTCCGTTCAATCTTTGCTTCAAAAAGGGGGCAGCAGGTGGCTCAGTGGATAGAACACCAGCCATGGAGACAGGAGAATCTGAGTTCAAATCCAGCCTCAGACATTTGACACTTACTAGCTGTGTGATCCTGGACAAGTCACTTAACCCCAAATGCTGTTAGAGTCCGTTTACTTGTGAATGGAAAGAGTTCAGGATTACAGGAGTTGGCAATCATAGAGTTCTTTATTACTGGATACATCCAGGGACCCCATCCTCTAGAGGATGAGAGACCTTGATTCTAGGTTTAAGGCAGAATTTATAGGGTACAGAAACAAAGAGGTGGTTAGTTAGGGTACAGGGCAGTTAATGCACA
>CM053622.1:763179372-763212438 GCA_028646595.1 Phalanger gymnotis
GATCTTCTTCTTATCTGTAGAGATCGACCTCACCTGGAGGTAGTTAATCCTGTAGGGTCCCACCTGGAGGTAATAACTTTTATTAGGGCAATTAGACCCTCTCAGGGAGTAGTAAATCTTGAGGGTCTTATCCCGAATTTTCAACTATTTTCTTGTTAGAGCTATTAACCCTTCCTAGGTTCCTACATTGCCTTGCCAAAACAAACAAACAAAAAAAAAGAAACCGACTCAATTAAGGAATCCCATTACCTCCTAAAGCAGCCCATTCTACTTTGGGACAACTTAATCGTTAGGAAATTTTCTCCAAACGAAGGCAAATTCTGAAGGTAAATGACCTCGGTTCAAATTTCACCTTATTCATAATTTTTCATTTACCCTACTGAGCCTCAGTTTCCTCATCTGTAAAATGAAAGGGATTTGGGCTAAAATGGCCCCAGTTCTAAATCTGTGAACTTCTGCCTGATGCCCCTAAGGACCAAGGAGAACAGGACTAACCCTTGTTTCACGAAAAGCCATTGAATGCTTAAAGACAACTTATTAGAGCCCATCCTACATCTTCCCTTCTATACACTAAACAGCCCTAGCTCCTTTACTTGGTCCTGAAATGACAAGCTCTCAAAGGTTCTTTGCTGTCTGGTAAGCCCTCCTCTGGATGTATGTATTCTAGCTTGTCAAAGTCCACCCCTCAAACCCAGTATCCAGAACTATAAAAAAAGAGGATTGGATTAGTTGACCTCTAAAGTCCATTCCATCTCTATGTCAATGGTCCTCTGAACCAATGAAAAAAGAGCATTCCAGATGTGGCCTCACCAGCCAAGGAAGGACAGGCCTATCACCTCCCTGGTCCTGAACACTGGTTCTCTGAATGCAGCCTGAAGAAGCAGGCAAGCAAGCAGGGTGGCTAGCCTGGGAGCTCCTGCCCCTTCCAACCTCCTCTCCTGACCTCCTGCTTCTTTAATCACTGAATCCTCCCCTGGATAGTCCTCCTACATCTAGCCATCACATACTCTGTGAGAACTCAAGGGCTGGTTGGGGCATCCTGAGATCTGAACCTCTCTTGGCCAAGTCATCTGCTCATCAGCTGGAGGGTAGGGAGGAGAGGGGGCTTATGAAGGACTTTCTGCGTCTCACCCAGGCCCTTGGGGCTGGGTCCAATTCTGCTGGGAATAAGGTGAGGTGTCCTTGCCCGGTGGTGACCCCACCCAAGCTTTTCCAGAGAAGTTATGTTGGAACATGTTATTTAACCAAAGAGCTTGGGAAGGGGGTGGAGAAGGGAGAAAATGCCCAGGGTCACAAGTACAACACAAAATTGAGCTAGAAATGGGATGAATAAAGAGGCATCAAAGGGCTGGGGGCCCCTTGCCAGAGGCCATCCTAGAGTTATTGGTGGGGGGGGAGGGAGAGAGGAGTAGAAAGCCTGCCAAGTGGAGATCTTAGAAGGGGGGAGGGAAGAGAGGCTAGGGGCTTGACAGATGTAGAGAAAGAAAAGTAAGGGGTCCCCGGCAGTGTGAATAACAGGAGACAAAACCTGAAACTTTTAGCATGTACAGATCTAAGGAAAAAAACCCTCAAGGCCGAGAGAGGGAATCCCCCTCCTTCGACCAAGGTCCTGGGGGACAGCAGGCTAGGAGGCATGCCTGGATTTTCAGGGAGCTGGGATAATGGTATATGGGCCTCCATCCTCAGATCTCAGGCTCAGGATGGGACCAACCTTCTCATCTTAGAGATAAGGTAACAAGGCCTGAATTGGGAGCCAGGGGGCTAGATTCAACTCCCTGGGTATGCCATAAATAAGATAACAAGATAAAGCACATAAAATGCTTTCTAAAGCTGAAAGTGTTACAAAAGTACTAGCTAGTAGAATAGAGTGCTGGGCTCGGAGTGAGGAAGACCTGAGTTCCAAACACTTACTAGCTGAGTGACCCTGGACAAGTCACTTAACACTGTTTGCTCCAGTTTCCTCAACTATAAAATGAGCTGGAGAAGGAAATGGCAAAACACTCCAAAACACTTTCTGCCAAGAAAAACCCAAATGGGGTCATGAAGAGTCAGACACAACTGAAACAATGGAACAACAAATTACTACTACTACCACTACTACTACTACCACTACCACCACCACCATGACCACCACCACCACTACTACTACCACCACCACCACCACCACCACCACTACTACCACCACCACCACCACCACCACCACCACTACTACTACCACCACCACCACCACCACTACTACTACTACTACTACTACCACCACCACCACCACCACTACTACTACTACCACCACCACCATCACTACTTCTACTACTACTGCTACCACCACCACTACTACTACCACCACCACCACCACCACCACCACCACCACTACTACTACTACCACTACCACCACCACTACTACTGCTACTACTGCTACCACCACCAACACTACTACTACTACTACCACTACTACTACTACTACCACTACTACTACTACTACCACTACCACCACCACTACCACCACCACTACTACTGGTACTACTGCTACCACCACCAACACTACTACTACTACTACCACTACTACTACTACTACTACTACCACTACCACCACCACCACCACCACTAATACTACTACTACTCCTACTGCATATGAGCCATGAGGCCATGGACAATTCTCTTCACCCCTCTGTGTCTCAGGTTCCTCATCTGAAAAAGAGTGAAGTTGATGACAGCTGGAGTCACTTCTGGCTCTAAATCCTATTTTGTGACTTCTCCGGTTTATAAGTCTATAAAGCATTTTCTCATTCCCTGCCTTAGTAGCTCCTCACCACAGCCTTATGAGGGAAGTAGTGCACTATTCTTATACCCGTTGAACAGAGGAAGAAAGTGAGCATCAGTTGCAAGGGTAAGAACTCTTGTATTCAAGGCAGGGAACACGGGTTCCAATCCCAGGACTGCCACTTTCTAGCAGGTGACTTGGATGGTCTTGGCCACTTTCCAACTCTGGGCCTTAATTTCCAATTCCCTAAATGAAGGGGCTGAAAATTCCATGATGCCAGTGGTCGCCTCTGAATTCTATTGTCTGAATGAACAGGCCCAAGGTCAGATAGTCTAAGGCCAAGCTGGCCTCCTCCAGAGCTTCCCTCTTTCCCCCCTGTGCCTACAAGATCACTGTTTACAGGTACTCTGAGATTAAAAAGTACTTTCACATAGATTGTCTTATTCCATAATGGGCTGGAAGGAGTGAGTCCTCTGCCAAAGGGATTTGTGGGGAAAGCAGGCCCTTTGGGGACAGAGCCAGGTCTCTCCTGGCTTTTCTTCTGAGAGATGAACCACCTGCCCCTCCCAGGCCTGGCATGCTTCCTTTCTGGTATCATTCTCTCACTTCCCACAGTAAAAGTGAAGCCTTACTAATATGGAAATACGTTTTGCATGACTTCACATGTGTAATGGGTATCATATTACTTGCCTTCTCAATAGGAGGGGGAAGGGCAAGAAGGAGCGAGAGAATTTGGAACTCAAAATTTTAAAAAAGAATGTTAAAATAAATAAGTGAATGAATGAATGAATGAATAAATGGAATAATTTTTTAAAAGTGATAACAGCTCATAGAGCTTTACAAATACCACAACCTAGAGAGGGAGGAGCTATTATTATCTCCATCTTATAAATAAGAAAACTGAGGTTGAGATCAGTTAAGTGGCTTCCCCAGGGTTACACAGCTAGGAAGTATGGGTGAAACCAATTTGAATTTAGGCATTCCTAAGTCCAGGTCTGAACATTCAATCCACTGGCCACCTAGCTGCTTCTAATGATAATAGAGGCAGCTAGGTGGTACAGCGGATGGTTCAGCGGACCTAGAGTCAGGAAGACATGAGTTCAAATTTAGACGCATACTAGATGTGTGACCCTAGGCAAGTCACTTAACTGAGAATTCAGCCTCAGTTTCCTCATCTGTAAAGTGGGGGTAATAATAGCACCTACCTGGCAGGGTTATTGTGAGGATGAAATGAGATAATATTTGTGAAGTGCTTAGCAGAGTTCCTGGCACATAGTAGGTGCCTTTTAAATATTAGCTATTATTATCATTAGCTATTATTGAGAAAGCAAATGAAGTACTAATTGTAAAGTGCATGGCACTGAGTTCAAATCTGACCTCAGAACTTACTAAGTGACCCTGGGCAAGTCACTTAAGCTTAGATGCCGTTTCTTCATCTGTAAACCAATCTGGGGAAGGAAAACGCAAACCACTCCAGTATCTTTGCCAAGAAAACCCTTAATGGGGTCAAGAAGCGTCGAGCATGACTAAAAATGACTGAACAACAATAAACAAAAATTTAGAGAGTTATGAAGTCCTTTCTTACATCCCTTCTGAGTTAGCTGCTGGTTAGAGTGCTGGGCCTGAAGTCAGGATCTGAGTTCAAATCCAGCCTTGGACATATATTAGCTGTGTGACCCTGGGCAAGCACTTAACCCCTGTTTGTCTCAGTTTTCACTACTGTAAAATGCAGATAATCATGGCACCAACTTTGCAGAATTGTTGTGAGTCTCACATGAGAAAACATTTGTAAAAAAAGTTCTGAGCAAAGTGTTTGACACACAGTAGGCACTATGGAGTATTATTCTATATTATTTCCTTCCTTCCCCTTGAAGCCTACCTCTCTGCAAGTGTTGAGGTTTAGGGGTGCTAGGACCCCAAAATAGTGATACAAGGGTCTGGCCAAAATGAATTCGACTCAAGACTTCTTTCAGACAAAGAAAAACAAGATTCGCCATATTGGATCCACCATATTGGCCAGATTGAATCTGATGACTTTCATGAAAACAAGATGGATCTTACATACAGAAAGACCGTCAGGAGGGATGGGGGTGGGGTGGTGTTCTAGGGTTGGCCAAGCAGTCTGGAGTGATTGACAGAGGGGTCTAGGGAGGATCTCAATGGGAGCGACCAGTAGTCTGGGGGGACTGGAGGTCATATGCCAGGAGCCTAGAGAACGGGATTAAGGGTAGGAAGTAGCAGAAGGCTATCTAGGGATTACTGACCATAGAGGGCTAGTCTAGGTTAAGGGTAATAGAGAGGCGTAGAGATGAAGTGGGAAGATTCAAGGACAGTTCAAGGGGGTTCTCAGAGCCTGTACCCCATCATTCCCTCCCTCAAACCAATGGGACCTAAATTCTTTTGGGGTAAGGGGCAAAGGGCCAGTACCTGTCACAAGGACTACCAATTACTAGCACTCCGAGGACAATCTTAATTGCTCATTTCTATGACTTGTAATGAAGGCTTGAGCTGATAGATGTAGCTGGCTTTTTTTATGCCCTTAAGTAACCAGTGATGATCTGACCTGATTGAGCCTTAGCCTTCTGGGCCAATCAAGTGTCAGGGACAGCTTCCTTGCCTTTTAGGGAAAGAATTAGCCTAGTGTACATGATAAGGAACAGTGCTAGCTATTTTTCATACCCACCTGAGGCAACCAGCAAATGCACATTCAGCCTACAGGTTTCACACAGAGATGATGTAACTGAGGAGGCTAGTGAATGACTTGCCCAAGGTCATACAGTTTAGGAGTAGAAGAGTTGGTATTCAGATCCAGATATTCAAATCTAAAGCTATTTCCGCTCCCTTTTTCAGCCTGCCTTAGGAATCAAGCAACTTATCCCTGCTCTCCTCCTCCCCCTTCCCTTTTAGGGTATTGGTAGAAATCCAGGTGGGAAGCCTTTCCGACTCTTTTGTGCCCAGGGCAAAGTCTTCCTGTCTTCCTGTTTTCTGATATTTACAGCTGTGGGGTTGGCAGTCCTGTAAATGTTCTGAATTCCCCTACTGACAGGGGCCCATAAAAGGACAGAGACCAGAGGAGGCCCCCACT
Source organism: Phalanger gymnotis (assembly GCA_028646595.1). NCBI lineage: Eukaryota > Metazoa > Chordata > Mammalia > Diprotodontia > Phalangeridae > Phalanger > Phalanger gymnotis. The sequence continues at coordinate 763,185,216 of CM053622.1, forward strand.
CTGGGAAATCTGCCCCTCAGCTATGTTCCCAGTTCAAAGCACAATTTTAGATAGGGTTAGGAAAATCAGATTACCATAATCAGAACCGGAAAGGTCCTTGGAGAATGGGATAATCCTATTTCCCCTATAAGCTCACCCTTCCAACTTTTTAGAAGAGGAAAAGGTGAGGCCTCAAGTTCTATGAGCCCTAAAGGTAATAAGTGGGAGAGCCAGGGCCTTCCTTTTTTTCCTTCCTTCCTTTTCTTCCTCTCCCTCTGTCCATATAGGGTATCGTACCCTTACCTGCTGGTACTCTGCCCAAAAGAATACAAATTTTGATTACAGAAACCTTGCAAGATACCTTGGGGTTTATGGACTAGATTGCTTTCTTAAGGACCAAGCCTTAAACCCAAATCACTCTGGCTCTCATTGATTGACCAACAATAGTTCCCAGCCCCAGCCCCACTTAGTCATAGCTTAAGCCCCAAAGGCTGAGTGAATGTAAATAGCAACTGTTTCTGTTTTGACCAGAAACCCTGAGGGTCTTGTCCTCCCAGGTTGATTTTTTTTTTAACCTAGGTAAGAGGCTATTCTTAGCTTCATTTCTCACCTAGCCTTAATCACTAAATAGGCATCGCCTCAGTCAAACTGAGACCTGGGAAAGACCTTAGCTTAAAAAGATCAAGATCTCCCACTGCATCCAGGGCCATTTCCAGTCGTCCAGATCTATAACTGGTCACTGGATCCAGGTGGCTCCAGAAGAGAAAGTGAGGCTGGTGACTTTGCACAGCCCTCCCTCACTTAAATCCAATTACTCACGTGTTACGGTATTGAGGTTTAGGGTGCTCGGGACCCCAAAATACCGACACAGTGGGTACTGCCCAAATGAATTCAACCCAAGGCTTCTTTCAGGCAAGGAGAAAAACAAAGTTTGTTAAAGATTCACCATATTGACTCTTAAGGAATCTGAGCCTTTGTGATGATCCTATTGGCATGCCAGGAGATTGAATTTCAGCTAGGTGGAATCTGAGCACCTTCATGGAGGTAAGATGAATCTTATATACGGAAAGACTGTGGCCTCTCTTTCTCTCTCCAAAGGTCTGCAACATATGGCACGCTTTACCGAGATGCTCAGTGGCAGCAACATACACTAAGGCACTTTTCTTATGTAAAAATGGGCTGGGCTTTAGTTAATTTCTCCATGACAGCCACTGAGATCTGACTTCAGAGCTTCTAGGCATAATGTAACTTTATATATTTTATGGTTTGTGGGATCGATGATTTTTTTTTTAATTTTAAAGTTTTCTTTGCTTATAGGTAGGTAAGTCTGACTTACCTACCTGTATGACACAATTATCTCTTTTAATTAGCTCTATTTTGGCTTTTGCTTTGCCCAAGATCATGATTTGTTGTTCTTTTTACTTCAGCTTAAGCATATTAGATTCTGCTCCAGCCCTTTATTTTAACTATGTGTCTTTCTGTTTCAAGTGTGTCTCTCGTAAACAACATATTGTTGGATTTTGTTTTCTAATCCATTCTGTTATCTGCTTCTGTTTTATGGATGAGCTCATCCCATTCACATATATAGTTATGATTACTGTTTCCACGTTTTTAGTTCTGACTATGATTACTATTTCCCTCCGTTCTATTTTCTTTTTTTTTTAATTCTGTCTCTCCTCAAAAGTCTATTTTGCTTCTAACCATTGCCCTCCTTAATCTGTCCTCCTTTTTATCATGCCCCCTCTTTCTATCATCCCCTTCCTATTTCTTTATTGGGTAAATTAGATTTCTACACACAACTGAGTGTGTGTACATATAGTCTTCCCTTCTGATAAGAGTCAGGTTCAAGCATTGCCCACCACCTCCTCATTTTCCCCTCTGCTATAAAATTTCTTCCTTGTGTACCTTTTTATTGCAGGAAAATTTTCCCCATTCTACCTTTCCCTTCCCCCTTCTCTCAATATATTACTGTTTCTCTCGCCTTCATTTTTCTTTTGACATCATTCCAACATAATTGCCTCACATGCCCTCTGTCTATGTAAACTTTTCAATTGCCCTAATAATGATAAAATTCTTAGGAGTTACATGGATCATCTTCCCATATAGGAATGTAAACAGTTTAATATTACTGAGTCTTTTATGATGATTCTTTCATGTTTACCTTTTTGTGCTTATTTTTAGTCTTCTGTTTGAATGTCAAATTTTCTATTCAGTTCTGGTTCTTTCATCAGGAATACTTGAAAGTCCTCTATTTCATTAAACATCCATTTCCCCCCTGAAGGATTATACTCACTTTTGTTGGATAGATTATTCTTGGTAGCAATCCTAGCTCCTTTGCCTTCTGGAATATCATATTCTAAGCCTTTGCTCCTTTAATGTGGAAGCCATTAAATCTTGTGTGATCCTCACTGTGGCTCCACCATATTTGAATTGTTTCTTTCTAGCTGCTTGAAGTATTTTCTTTTTGACTTAGGAGCTCTGGAATTTGACTCATATTCCTGAGAGTTTTCATTTGGGGATCTCTTTCAGAAGGTAATTAGAGGACTCTTTTGATTTCTGCTTTACCCTCTGGATATAAGACATCAGGACAGTTTTCCTTTATGATTTCTTGAAATAGAATGTCTAGGTTCTTTCTTTGATTATGGATTTCAGTTAGTCCAATAGTTCTTAAATTACCTCTTCTTGTTTTTCCAATGAGATATTTCACATTTTCTTCTATTTTTTTTCTTTTGACTTCATTTTGTTGTTTTTTTTTTTTTTGAGGTCTCATGGAGTCATAAGCTTCCACTTGCCCAATGATTATTTTTAAGGAATTATTTTCTTCAGTGAGATTTTGTACATCTTTTTCCATATGGCCAATTCTGTTTTTTAAGGAGTTCTTATCTTTGGTGATTTTTTTTGTGCCTCTCTTACCATTAGACCAGTTCTGTTTTTTTTTTTTTTAAGGTGTTATTTTCATCAGCAACTTTTTCTGTACCTCTTTTAGCAAGTTGTTAATTTTCTTTTCATAATTTTCTTTATCACTTTCATTTCTTTCCCCAATTTTTCCTTTATCACTCTTGTTTCTTTCTTTAACTTTTCTAGGAATTCTTTTTGGGCTTCGGTCCAAATAGCATTTTTCTTTGAAGATCTTTTGGTAGCTGTTTTCACATCATTGCCTTCTCTGCATTTATGTCTTGGTCTTCCCTGCCCTTAGTAATTTTTTATGGTCAAATTCTTTTGTTGTTGTTGTTTGCTCATTTTCCCAGTCTATTTCTTGACTTTGAACTTTGTGTAAAAGTTAGGCTCTGATCACCTGGGGTAGGGGGGAGCTGCTATCCCAACCTTAAGGCTTTTTCATGCTGCTGTTTTCAGAGCTAGTTTGGTGGCCTGCAAGTTTTTAGTGCTTCCAAAGTTGTATGATTCTGGGAGAGGTGTAGTCCCTGCTCTCCTGGTCTGCACTCTGATCTTTTCCCAGGAAGGCCCTGCAGGTCCTGGGCAGCCACAAATGCTAATAGTCTCTTTGCCTTAGAACTGTGACCAAGGCCCCTATTCCCCCAGTGCTTCTCTCTGCCCTGGAACTACAACAGAACCATGTATAAGCAGTGGAGTTGCCAGTCAGTGCCAGCTACACCAAGTGTCAGCAGAGGGTCCCCTGTAATCTCTTTCTGAGCAGTACACCTGACTCTCTTGCCATCTCTGGGCTGAGAGCTCCTAAAGCTGATGCTGCTGTGGCCACTGCTGTTGCCACCACATGTGTGTGGGCTCTGGACAGACTTCCCCAACAATGTCACAAATTTCTCTTGCTGACCTCCTAAGTTTTCTTAGGCCAGAAAAATATCTCACCCTGACCTTTTCTTGGCTCTGATGCTCCAAAATTTGATTTGAGGTATTGTTTAAAGTTGTTTGGAGGGGAATGTTGAGGGAATTCACCTAGGCTGCCTGTAATTCACCATCTTGGTTCTGGGCCCTACACCACCAATTTCATTTCCAAATATGACATAACACTGGATGACTATAGCAGCTTCTCCCTGCTATATCCTCGATGAGTGTCTTTTACATGCTGTGGTTAAGTAAACCTACTTTTATTAAATACTAAATGTTTCCTAAATGTCTCTTTCCGTTCCAATTTCAAACCTGACCTACCAGACCCGTCTTTGTCAGATTTCTGACATTTTGGGGCACCACAATAATGTGAGCAGGTCTAATGCACTCATGGGCTGCATTTCTTAGGCCTACATAATTTCAGTATGTTATATTAGTATATTATCCATTCAATGAGTAATATATGAGTTGTCCACCAGGTGTCACAATGCTCAACCTACCGAACTTCAAGGTCTCACCAGAGTCTCTCTGGCATGTGAGCGAGAGCCCCCAACACCGCCATGACTTGTGGCCCAAGAGGCTAAGCAAGTTAAAATCCATACTGGTCATGTCATAAATTTAGAATAGGGAATAATATGAAATCTTGACCAAAATCCTTAAATATAGGAAATCTATGATTCTGACCATACCATGCACCTGGAATTTCCCAGTCCTTGTTGAATGACCTTCTTCACTCAATGGACTAAAGCAATCAACATACAATGGCTGCATAATTTATTAGACATAACAAAAATGAAAGAAAACCTAAGCTCTTTCCTCATGAAGCACTTAGCTCAACCGCCTCCCAAATCACTACCCGTTCTTGGGTATGGCCAAGGGATTTATGAACCATACTTGCTCATTACTTATGAAGAGGGAATAGACAAAAAGGGCATACATACGGGCCCAGCCGTAGGCCTCAAAACATAAGCTAAAATGACAGGAGACGATCAGGGAGAGAGCTGTGTTCTCAACCGTCTCCTGAATCTTGTGAAGCAATCCAGCACTTGGGACCTTCTCTTGATCCAGTCCTGACTTCTTTCCTGGTCCCCTCAAGCACTGATCTTCAGCTCTGGTCTTCATAGGGAGAGACTTAGGCCTTGGCCTCGGGTGCCGCCCAAAAATCTGTTCTTTACTTTTTCTCAGCTCTCAACCAACGTTCATTTATTAAGCGCCGACTAGGTACCAGACACTATGCTAGACATTGGGGATATAAAGACAAAACCCCAAACTATCGCTGAACTCAAGGAGGTTCCATTCTCATGGTGGGGACAACATGTTCTAAGCTAAGGAATTTGGAAGTATATACAAAATAATGTTGATAGGAAGAGAGGGCTAATAACTGTGGAAAATCAGGAGAAGGCTCATGTGGGAGGCAGAAGCTGCGCTGTACTTTGAAGGAAGCTAGGACTACCCAGGTACAGGGTTTGGGACATAGACAATAATCCTACAGAGGAGACTAAGAAGGGCTGTTATGACACGTAGCAAGAGTACTATGAGAGAGCAGTTTCATGAAAACCTACAGAGGAGAGAACCCAGGGAAGAATAGTGGAGAGTATCAAATGCTATCAGGCACTACAGAGTGCTCAAATAGAATAAGGACAGAGACAAAAAGCCTTTGAATTTTACAATATATATATAGAGAGATATAGATATAGATATAGCTATAGATATAGATATATACACACATATATACACACATATATACACACATATATACACACATATATACACACATATATACACACATACATACACACATACAGTGGCGGTTCTGAGACCAGTTCGCATTGATTCACTAGAACCAGTACCTAATTTTAGGTAGGGTTAGCTGAACCTGTTGTCAGCAGGGGCGGGACCTGTGCCCAACCCGTCAGCAGTGGGGGTGGTGCCTCAGCTCAGAACCAGTTGTTAATTCATTTGAATCCCACCACTGTTACATATACTCATATGACAAAATCCTGATAGGAAAATCCAGACAAAAATCACAGTGGATCATTTGTTGAGCCCAGGTCAGTACAGGGAGACAGACAGAGAGGTCAATGGACACTGGGGATGGGACTGGACAGGATGCTGAGAATGGAGCTCTCCAGTGCCCAGGGAGAAGCTACACCCCAGGGCAAGAGGAGGTCCCAGACTCATACCAGGGCATCTTGTTGGGAAGAGGTACTGACTGGCAGCTTTGTCACCTACTACTCAATTCTAGGCCACAGATCCAGGGCAGACTAAGAAGAGGACTTGTGCCCAGGGGTGACTGAGGTCCTGGGAGGTATCTTAAGACAGGGAAATTCAGAAGCCAGCAGCAGTGGTGTGGCTCAGATGCCAAGAGCAGAGTGGAATCTTGTTTCTAGCACTTAGTCCAACCTGCAGAAGAATAACCAGGCCGAGGATGCCAGACCAAAGGAGAAGCCTACAATTTTGTCACTGAACCAAAAGAGCTGATTGATAGGGGCAGCGTCCAGCAGCATTGTTCCCTTGCACAGATCCAAAGTCAGGTCAGGAACTTGCGAAGCTCGGACCAGGGGGGCAGCAATCAAACTTTGCTCTGTATCAAACCACCTTGGGAGCAGGGAAAGCTTGTAAGTCCCCACCCAGACCATCCCTAAGATCCTGGAACAACCTAACACTGAATACCCTAAGAAAGCAGCAACAGGATCAGCCCAGACCTTCCCTTTAAAAATGCAGCAGAGAAGGAGCAGACCTAAGACAGTGGAGCAAGAGGAGGCATTACAGCCTAACTCACCCATTGAACTTCCTCAACAAAGATCTATATAATGTACCGTACCCAATTCTGATCTGAAAATCCAAGAAAAATTCACAGGGAGTCATTTTTCCAACCCAGTAAAGCTTAAGGAAACACACAGAGAAGTCTATAGATGCTAGAAACAGGCTCTGACCAAGAGCACAGATGGAACATTCCAGTACCCAGGAGCTGAAAGAAAGCCAAAACTGGACACCCAGGGCAGGAAGCACAAAGGCAAGAAGAGATCCCAGGGGAATCCCCGAACTAGCACAGGATACAGGAATGGGTGCCATCTGGCAGTGCTGTCACCTACTACCAAGTTCTGGGTTACAGATAAAATGCAGAGACAAGTGATTCCAGAGGAGTAGTCATTAGTAGGGTCCTGGCTGTGTACTGATCAAGGAACAAGTTCCAGAAACAAACAGTAGTTCTTCAATTCTGATCCCAGGAACACAACAGGGCTGTTTCTATCTTAAAGTCCAGAGTGGAAGCCTCCAATGGAATAACCAGGCCAAGAGTGCAGAAACAAAGGGGAGCCAACAGTTCAGTAACTTTAAATTTGCAGAGCCTCCCAGTGGGTTAATAGTGACTGAATTTAGTAGCAGTCTGCTGAAACTCCCAACCAGGGACAGGTCAACAGACCCAAATGTGGCAGAAACTTGCAGAGCTCAGATCAAGAGGACAGAGAACAGACTTTGTCCCAATCCACATCACCATGGGAGTTTAAAGGTCCTCAGTCTGAGCTATGAAAGCAGCAGAAGAGTATTAAAGGACAGACGCTTAGGAGAGACTATCCCCCCAGAAGTACACGGAGCCCAACCCTAACAAAGTCTAGGCATAAAATAGGCTTGAAGAATGAGCAACCAAAAAAGGAATACTGTCATAAAGAGCTATCATGGTGACAAGAAGCTCAAGACACAAACTCCGAAGAAGAGAATGTTTTAAAAACATCTGTTAGCAAAGACTCAAAGAAAAATGCAGCTGGGAAACAAGTCCAACTAGACTAACAAAGAATTAAAGCAATTTTTTTTTTTTTTAGAAAATCTAGAAAATCTAAAAAAAAAGATTTTAAAAAAACAAATGGAATTATGAAAAAAAAAATGAAAAGAGAATTAGTAGCTTAGAAAGATAGATACCAAACTTACTGAAGAAAATAATTCCCTGAAAATTAGAATTGAAGAAATAGAAATTAATGACTCCATGAGACATCAAGATATATTAAAATAAAATCAAAATACTGAAAAAAATAGAAGAGACTATGTGATATCTCAAAGAACAAGCAATTGATGTGGAAAACAGATTGGAGAGAGAAGTTCCACAGAGCTCAGCCCTAACATCAAGTCTAAAGTCTGGGAGTAGGTTGGAAGAATGGACAAACAGAAAAAGAATTCTTTCATAAAGAGTTATTGTGGTGACGGGGATGCTCAAGACATAAATCTAGGAGAAGAAGATGACTCAAAAATATCTACAAGCAAAATTCTACTAATTCCTGAAAGAGATAAAGAAATAATTTTTTTTAAGAGTTAAAAGTGTTTTTACAAATGAAATGAGAGAACTTCGGGAAAAAAAATAGAAAAGAAATGAGAACTATGGAAGAAAAAATTGGAAAAGGAATCAATAGCTTGGCACAAGAGGTAAAAATCCTTGCCCAAGCAAAAAACTCCCTGATAATTAGAATAGACCAAAAAGAAGCCACTGATTTCATGAAACAACAAGAAATTTTATTTTTTTTTTAATTTTCTTTTGGGGGCAGAACATTTTATTATTATTTCCCAACTATGGCAACAAGAAATTTTAAAACGAGATTGAAAGACTAGGAGAAAAAAAAAAACAGAAGATATCTCATAGCAAAAATTTAGAAAACAGATTGAGGAGAAAAAAATTTAAGAATCATTGAACTATCTGAATGTTGTGACAAAAAACAAAAGGAGCCTAGATACCATATTTCAAGAAATTTTAAAAGAAAACTGTCGAGATTTCTTAGAACCAGAAGGCAAAGTGGAAATAGAAAGAATCTACCACCTACCTCTTGAAAGAAACCCCCAAATGAAAACTGCCAGGAACATCATAGCCAGAATCCAGTGTTCATCTTAGACATCAATGGTGACCTCGCTAAGAAAAGGTACAGTGGAGGAGTGGGAACAGAAGCCAGATTAAAAGGGATTGAGAAGTCAGTCAGTTAACAAGCATTAACTGCTTACATCAGTGGGGGTTCAAACTGATGGCATTAAAAAATGACTTCCAGTTCCCTATGGATACCTCAGCAGCATATGTATAGCCTTCCTCTGGGACCTGAGACTTATCTGTGGGAGACAGCTGTTGGAGCAGGGGATAGAGAGCTGGGCCTCAAGTCAGGAAGACCTGAGTTCAAATCTGGCCTCACACACTTACCAGCTGTGGGACCCTGGGCAAGTCACTGAACCTCTGTTTCTCTCAGTTTCCTTAACTTCAAAATGGCAGTAATAACAGCACTTCCCTCTTAAGGTTGTTATGAGAATCAAAAGAGATGATACTTGTTAAAATACTTAGCACATTGCCTGGTTTGTAGCAGGATGCTGTCTAAATGCTTATTCCCTTCCCTGTAAGAATGTGAGTTGGAAGAAAGGTCCTCGGAGCTTCTGTGGACTAGACAAAGAAAGGCAAAAAGATGATTCCTGACTTCAAGGAGCTTATATTCTAATAGAGTAAACAGCATGTAAATAGCAATATATCATATATATATATATATGTGTGTGTGTATGTGTTTTATATCTATATTTATATCTATATACCTGTAGATTACTTACATATTAGATAGATGTATAATTATTAATATACTAAATACATATGTTATATATGTGTGTATTTGTGTGTATGTATATATCTATATATGTGTATGTGTGTATGTGTGTGTGTGTGTGTGAAATGGAAGGAAATTCAGCTCTTTTTTATTTGTTACTTGTTATTCCTGTAAGACTAGGAGGATTTTTCTTTTCACTTGTACAGTGCTTACAGTGTTTAGTGTATCTGACACACAAGAAAGCATTTAAAAAATGCTTGTTGGTTTGACTCGTCTTTAATTGACTGTGTCTGATAAACATTTAGCAATTTTATCATATCAAAAATGCTAATTATCAAATAAAGTTATATTTATGAAAAATTGATTTATTCTATTTCTCATGTGTATATGCATGGTAAACTCCAGAATTTATTTCCTTCTGAACTGAATGAAGGGACAGGAAGGTTTGAAAGCCAAGGAGTATGGAGACCAAAAGAGATTGGAAACCTTTGTTGGAGGGTATCAGAATTCCTTTTGTACTAACATTCATCCAGTTAGTCCCTGTTGTATGGGGCACATCATCCCCATCTGGTGACCATCATCCTTCTTCGATGTTTCCAAAGATCTATGGTTTCATGTGCATGGGTCTGGCATATCCTTACAACAACCCTGTAAGGTAAATGCTATTATTACCTCCATTTTACAGCTTAGGAAATTGAGGCAGACAGGGGTCAGATGACTAGCCAAGGGTCACATAGCTAGTGAATGTCTGAGGGCAGATTTGAATTCAGGTCTACCTTACTCCAGACTTACCTCTACCTACTTGTCTAGCAAATGTTATCTCAGAAGTGTGCTGGTAAATGTTTAACAATCAGCTCCCTGAAAACAAAAAATTGTGCATACAAGCCATACTTTGAAGTCTAATCTTCACTATCAACATTTTCTCCACTTTCTTGAGTCTAGACAATCAATAACACAAATAAATCAAGCCCTGGTCTGTATTTTTGATGTATAAATGCTCACAATGAACATTTAACAATCTGCTCTTCCAAGCTGGCTCTAGCAACCCTCTGTCTCATTTGTTCCTCATATGGATTCTGGCAATATTGGCATTAGTATTCCCATCTTACTATTGGAGGAACTGGAGACTCAGCTGGGATGATTCCTTCTGTTCCCTAGCTGTAGGTGCCCTATCCCTCCTGGAACTACATTGCATTTGCTACGTGAATACTTTCTGTTTTCTCTGTGACCTTGCTGAGAGCACAATGGGTAAAGCCCAGCACTCGAAGTCAAGGAAACCTGGATTCCAGTCCCACATTGGAGATTCACTGGGCAAAGAGCCTTTAGCTTCCTCATCTGTAAAACAGGGACAATAAAGGCACCTACCTCACTGAGTTGCTGGGAAAATAAAATGAGATTTTACATATACAGATATAGATATATGGATATATCTATATCTATCTATCTATCTGTCTATATACATACATACACATTGTACTTCTCCATGTATAAGACGCACCTTAATTTTGGGGCCCAAAATTTGAAAAAAAATGTATTACATAAAGTTATTGAACTCAAGTTTTATTCACCTGCTCATAGCTTTCAGGCATCTTTTGGGCAAGTCTGGTGCATGTACACATGCTTATTCCATTTTGTTTCATGAACCTGAAGCACCAATATTGTACTCCTTTGAAATCAGTAACTTCTTTTTCATTAGCAATTCTTCTTGCCTCATGCTGAACCATCTTTGTGGACACAGGAATTCCGATTGCCCTTTGATCTTCAGTCCATATCTTCAATTCCCTCTCTAAATCAGCCCATTTTGCTGACTTGCCTCTCCTGGCCTTCTTTTGCTGTGGCGTTTACAGTAGGGTTTCTTCTTCCTGTAGCCAGTCTTGGATTGTTTTCTCAGTTGGAGGAGGACCAAACTTACTTTCAGCAACATGATTTCCATTCACTTTTGCAAACTGGATCACTTTTAACTTGAATTCAGCACTGTACGAAAATCCATTCTGAGCCATTTTGGGGCAGAATGTGGCAAAAAGTAACTTAATATACCGGTAACAAATGTGAAACAATGAGTGCAAAGACAATAACCTCGAAAAAGCAGGAAATGCAAATAAAACAATCTACAACCACTGTATAAGACGCACCCAGTTTTTAGACCCCAAATTTTTTGGAAAAGGGTGCATCTTATACATGGGGAAATATGGTATATATATATATAATACATATTATATATATATAATATGTTATATATATATAATGTTATTTATATAGAATATAATATGTATTATACATAATATATATTATATACACAATATATATGGCATACATATGTATACACGCACTATATCTGCACACATATGCACACACACACATATTATTGCCCTAAAGAAGGGCAGTGCCAAGGAATGTTCAGATTACTGAACAATTGTGCTCATCACATGCACCAGCAAGGTTATGTTTAAGATTCTGCAAACTAGGCTTCAGGAATATATGAACCAAGAATTACTAGAAGAGCAGGCTGTTTTTTTTAAATCAGTTAATTTATTTATTTTTAGTTTTCAACATTCATTTCCACAAGTTTTAAATTTTCTCTCCCTCCTGCGCCTCCCCCTCCTCAAGACAGCATGCAATCCAATATAGGCTCTATATATACATTCCTATTAAATATATTTTCACATTAGTCACGTTGCATAGAAGAATTAGAACAAATGCGAGTAACCATGAGAAGGAAAAACATAAAAGAAACCAAACAAAAAAAGAAAATGCTTCAGTCTGCATTCAGACTCTATATTTCTTTTTCTGGATGTGGATGGCATTTTCCATCATGAGTCTTTTGGAACTGTTTTAAGTCTTTGCATTGCTGAGAAGAGCTAAGTCTATCAGTCAGTCATCACACATGGCTGTTACTGTGTAAAATGTTCTCCTGGTTCAAGCAGGCTGGTTTTTGAAGAGGCAGAGGAACTAGAGACCAAATTGCCAACATTCACTGGATTATGAAGAAACCAAGGGAGTTCACAAAAAACAATCTACTTCTGCTTCACTGACTACACTAAAGCCTTTGCCTGTGCAGATCACAACAAAATGTGGCAAGTCCTCAAAGAGATGGGAGTACTAGATCATCTCACGCATCTCCTGAGGAACTTGAAGTAACAGAACTGAACTTAGAATAATTGGTTGGTTTAAGACTGGAAAAGGAGTACAACAAAGCTGTATTTTGTCACCTTATTTATTTAACTTATATGCAGAGTACATTATGTGAAATGCAAGGCTGGATGAATCAACAGATGTGCAGATGATACCATTTTGATTGCAGGAAGTGAAGAGAAATTAAGAAGCCTCTTGATGAGCATGAAAGAAGAGACTGTAAAAGCTGGCTGGAAGCTTACTATCAAAAAAAAAAAAAGAAAACCTTAAGATTTTGGCAACTGGTCCCATCACTTCCTGGCAAATAGAGGGAGAAGAAATGAAAGTAGCATTAGATTTTATACTCTTGGGCTCAAAGATCACTGCAGACAATAATGGCAGCCATGAAAATTTTAATTTCTTACTTGCTCCTTGGATGGAAAGCTATGGTAAATCTAGACAGTGTATTAAAAAGCAAAGATAATACCTTGCTGACAAAGGTCTGTATAGTCAAAGCTATGGTTTTCCTAGTAGCACTGTGTGGCTACGATAGTTGGAATATAAAGAGAGCTGAGTGCCACAAAATTGATGCTTTTGAATTGTGGTGCTGGAGAAGACTTTAAGGAGGTCAAATCTGTCAATACTTAAAGAAATTAATTCCAGCTATTCACTGGAAGGTCAAATATTGAAGCTGAAGATTAAATACTTTGACCACATAAAAAGAAGATGAGACTCATTGGAAAAGACCTTGATATTGGGAAAGATTGAAGGCAAAAGGAAAAGGGGATGGCAGAGGATGAGATGGATAGATAGCGTCATGAAAACAACAAACATAAACCTGGCTAGACTTCAAGAGATGTGAAGGATAGAGGAGCTTGGCATGCTATGGTCCATGGAGTCACGAAGAGTCAAACATGACTGAGAGACTGAACAACAACATATAAAGTATTTTGCCAATCCTAATGCCTACTTTCCCCTCCAGAAGAATGAATAGAAAGAAGTGTTTGGAATTTTTACTTGTAATCTCCACCCCCGCCCGCAACCCCAACCTGGCACTAGGCTTTTACTTGTAAAACTGTTGAATGCCTACTCTGAAAATAAGGTGACAGGGGAAGTGTGACAGATGTCTTCAAGAATTTAAAGGGCCTTCTTGGGAAAGAGGAGACGAACTAGTTCTGCTTGGCCCCTGAGAGCGGCCACAGGAGCAATGGATGCAAGTTATGGAGGAAGATTTCAGATTTATGTAAGGAAAAGCATTCTAAGGAGGTGAACTGTCACTAGGTAGAATGGGTTTCTAGGAGGTGGTGGACTCCTCCTCACCGAGGCTTTGATGGCGCCCCCATCATATATGTTGGAAAGAGATCCTTGTTTTATGGCATCAGAGATCTAGTGCTGGAAGGCCTCAGAGGCCGTCTTATGACCTCAGTTTACAGATGAGAAAAAGAGGTCCAGAAACAAGTCAAATGTCTTGCCTAAGACCAATACAGGTAGTACTTACTGCATCAGTTCCTGTGATTTTAGAGTCCCTGTACTTGTAATTGCACCTCGTACTTATTTGAGAGATAGCCTCTGGGGTCCCTTCTCACTTTGAAGTTTTGTCACTTGAAAAATTCCGGTGGATCTCCTGACCCCATATGACTCCAGTCTTAGCCTAGTATTCTTGCCTTAGTAAGTCCTCCAGCTCTCTCCAAAGTCCTGTACAAATGAGATGGTTTAGTATTTCTCTAACTAGGCTGAAAGATCTCAGGGTCTTATTCTCTTGAAGTCTCTCAATGCTGGGCTTTCCCACTCACTCAGTAAATATTTGGCTTCATGGATTTAGAGAAAGAGGAAAAATAAAAGATCTCTCAAGTTCTTACCAGCTTGAAGTGCTTGGATCTTAGGAACTTTGCTCCTTCTTGGTAGCTCTGATCCAACAAGGAATTTGAAAACAATAGACTAGGAGGAAGGTTTGGTATTATCTATGGGTCCTTTTATCTGTGTGCTCCCTATCTCTCCCTCTCAGACCCAGAGTTAGCAGCAAGCCCTGGGGTTTTGGAACTTCAGTTTCATTTGGCCCACATGTATATCCCAGGCAATTCCCTTCAGTGAATATAGTTCTGGAATAGAGGCAGCCCCTAGGGCAGGGTCTTAACTTTGTGTATGTGTCCTGGACCCCTTTGGCCTTCCTGGGAATCCTATGACCTGTTCTCAGAATCATGCTTTTAAACCCAAAAAATATACAGCATTACAAAGGAAATCAGTTATATTGAAATAAAGATTTTTTTCTATCCAAGTTCACTGACCCTCTGAAATCTATCCACGGATTTTAGGTTAAGAACTTTCGGTCTGAGAATCTTTCATCACAGGATAGGCCATGGTGGGGGTGGGGGTAGGCGGTGTTGCTGTACAGGCTGGTTCAAAATGTAAGCTTTAGAGAAACATAGCTTTAGGGAAGAATTCCCCCTGCCCTCTAAAGAACCAAGCCTACACTAAAAAGTGCATTAGGAATTATTACGGAATTGGCCACATCCACCATAGCTGGGAGTTCCATTCCAGAGAAAAGGTTTGTTTGCTTTTCCAAAGAGGTAAAGGGAGAAGTTTTTGCAATCCCTGCCATCCCTCAAACTTCACCCTAAGGGCCATCTTCACCTTAGCCCAGCCAGCTCTGCTCAATTCAGTCTGCTTTAGGAGGGAACCTGTTTCCAAGGATCGTGGGATTATAAATACAGTGGTCCCTTGACATTTGCCAGGGTGGCGCAGGATTGCGGCAAATGTGAAAAACTTTGAGTAACTCTATGCCCCATCCCAAACCTTTATTTTTAGTAGTTCTGATCATATTTATCTATCACACAAAACAAGTAAAAGGACGCACTGCCAGGCCCATTAGAAAATTGTAGTTTCTACTCCAGAGATCAATAGCTCACACGCTATACAGAGTATTCGCAGACTCGGGTGTAGCTGCGGCAAATACTTCAAGGATTTCCCCCTACAAAAAGCACGACATACCGCAATTGTAGCAGGAAAAAACCACATGCCAGAGTCTGGATGGTAGAAAGACAAAGAGGGGGCGTTCCCCAAAGGGAGCGTAGCCCATAGTTCTTTAATGCACGGAAACTTTTAACAAAATTTAACTGTTTATAATAAATTTATGGATGTATATTATAGGGGCAGCTAGGTGGCACACCGGTTAGGGTGCTGGACCAGAAGTCAGGAAGACTTGAGTTCAAATGCGGCCTCAGACATTTACTAGCTGGGTGACCCTGGGCAAGTCACTGAACCCTGTTGCCTCAGTTTCCTCATCTGTAAAATGATCTGGAGAAGGAAACGCTAAAGCTCTCCAGTATCTTTGCCAATAAAACCCCAAATGGTGTTGCAAAGAGTCAGACAGGGCTGAACAATGAAAATGTGTGCTTATGGTAGTAAATCACAAAATAGTTTAATAATAGTATTTATGCATGTATGACTTACTAATTTTTTTTATTTTCTTTATATGTGCATTGTCTACTATTTTACATAGTTCTCAAATCTCCAAAAATTCCCATTTAATTTTTTTTTTTGAGGTGGGAAGGCAGGGCAATTGGGGTTAAGTGACTTGCCCAAGGTCACACAGCTAGTAAGTATGTCAAATGTCTGAGGCCAGATTTGAACTCAGGTCCTCCTGACTCCAGGGCCAGTGCTCTACTCACTGTGCCACCTAGCTGCACCCCCCCAACCTAATTTTTGATGGTCAACAGACAAGTAACCAAAACTGCTGATGTAAACCTACTGATGAAAAGAGATGACTGTATTGATTGGGAAGGGACTTTGGAAGCCATCTAGTCCAATTCTCTCCTTTTCCAAATGAGGAAACTAAAATCTAGAGAGTTGGAGTGGGCTGTCCTAGATCACACAGGTGGTAAGTAGCAAAGAAATTCTAACATCCAATGTAATACTTTTTTCTAATGTACCATGGCACAGTAAATAGTGGGATGGGCTGAAAGTCAGAACCTGGATTCAAATCTCAGCTCTGCCACTAATTAAGCCATTCTTTAGTCCTCTGCTGGACTAAATGACACACCTGTCATCCTCTGGTGGTCAACTGGAATCTTGCAAAATACTTTCCTTCCCCTTCCACTGAAACCTTTGGAATAAGCTAGGGCTAAGGACAGGTCCTGTGATTTCTTTGGGGGAAATTCTCTCTTCCAGTGCAGGTTGCGGGCAATTTATACTTTAGAGAGCAGCGTAAAATACTAAGAGGTTAAATGAGTGGCCCAGAGACAGTGCGTGTCAGAAGGCAGAATTTGAACCCAGGTCTTCTTGGCTTTGAGGCTAACTCTATATCTGCTATTCTAATCACTCCTTTTAATTTTCAGTTTCTCTTCTTTCCTTACTTTTTCCGTGTGGCGTGATGAGGAATCTGGGTTCTCAAAGGCTGTGCTGGAGGAGAGTGAGTTCTGGAAAATACTATCAAGCCGGAAATTTCTGAATATGTGCCCAGGGACTGATTGTGCCTCCTCTCTGAAAAGCACTTGATAAATGCTTGTGATTGGATTGTTTGCCCTTAGGAGGCTTACATTTCACTGAGATGGTTGCAACATATGTAGAAATAGAGAAATAAAATGTAAATGGAGAGAGAGAGGGAGAGACAGAGAGAAAGAGAGACAGAGACAGAGACAGAGAGAGACAGAGAAAGAGACCTAACACTTAGGGTCAAACTGGAAATCAAGGAAGGCCTCATTGAGGAGACCACACTTGAGCTTCAAAGGAATCCAAAGTGTCCCAAAAGTTTTAGTGCAGTTTTAAGCTAAAGAAGCTTCATTCAGAAGTGGTGATTCAGAAGAGTCAAGCCTTAAGAACATTCCCTAAGACGCACAAGTACGAGTTATGGCTTGTGCAAATGCCCTGAGGCCAGATTAACATGGAGCCTCTCCAGGAAGACTAATTCATGAAGCAGCTGTAATGTGATGTAAGCCAAGGCCAAAATACACACCAATATTACTGCTCAACGCTTAGAAGACTCTGAGGTGCTTCTCAGGTTAGTGACTCAAGGGGCTGCTGAAGCTGATTTCATCACACACCTCAGTGTGATGAAAAACATACTTTCATGGGTCACTCAACTGTTCCTCCTTATAGTACTTGCTAACAGGCCAATGTAACAAGCTTTAGCAAACCAAGTCAACATCTCGTTTTATACTTTCCGACTACAGCTCAAAGGGGACCACAGAGGAAGGTGACCAAATGTATTTGTAACCTGGATCCCGGAGGGGAAGTTCTGAGTTTACATGGACTGGGTTAAGCTTTGGGAGTCTTTCCATAAATAACTTTCTTTGTCTCTTATCCTTACCTAGACTGCTCCCAAGAAAATAAGAGTATAGTTTGGGCCTATATTTCTTTTATTGTTCAGTCATTTTTAGGTTGTGTCTGACTCTTCATGACCTCATTTGGCATTTTCTTGGCAAAAATGTTAGAGTGGCTTGCCATTTCTTTCTGCAGCCAATTTTACAGATGAAGAAGCTAAGGCAAGTGGGTTTAAGTGATGTGCTCAGGGTCACACCGCAAGACGAATATTCCTGATTCAAAGCCCAGGGTTCTATCCACCTTGCCACCTAGTTGCCCTGTCTATCCTTGAGGGAAGGGATTTGTTTTGTCTTTGTACAGAATGGAGGCGATCCTTCCTGGGGAGGGAGGCGGAGGTGATCAGTTCTGGAGAGGGAGGAGGAGGTGATCACTCCTGGGGACAGAGGTGGAGGTGATCACTCCTGGGGAGGGAGGTAAAGGTGATAACTGCTGGGGAAGCTTTCTTAGGAGGTGGCACCTAAGCTGGGCCTTGAGAGAAGGGAGGGACTTTTAACAGATGGTGGTGGTGATGAGAAACAAAGTCCATCCCAGGCTTAGGGGATTGTGTGAGCAAGGACATGGAAATTGGAGAGGGCCAAAGGCAAAGGAGAGGACAAAGGCAAATGTAGTCCTCCAATCCAGCAAGGGCAGTGGGAGAGTGATAAATGATAAGGTTGGAAAGGTAGGTTGAAGTTAGATCATGAAGATCCTTAAATGAATGCCATGATCAGGTTACGTTATGTGACCCTGGGCAAGTTATGGAATCTGCCTCAGATTCCTCATCTGTTAATGGGGAAAATAATATCCCCTACCTTCCAGAGTTGTTGTGAGTATAAAATGAGATGATATTCATAAAGTGACTTGCAAACCTCAGAGCACTAAATAAATGCAAGTTATTATTACATAAATGCTAGCTATTTGTAGTTCAATGAGAACCGGGGAACCATGGAAGGTTATTGAGGAGAGGAGTAACTTGATCAGTGCTGCATTGAGAGGATTATTTTGGCAACACACCTTATCTCTCCTCATGCAGAGCTGTTTCCAGAGTCATGGGGACAGAAGCTCTGCTTCAAGGGATTCAGGGGTGAATGACTGGGAAGAAAGTGTAGACAGTAAATGGAGGCTACTTTTTCTAGAACCTTGACAATAAAAAGGTTAAAGAGATGGAAAAGTAGCTTGAACAAGTGGTGGGATCAAAGAAAAGGATTTTTCAGGGTGGGAGTTAGAGAACCATGTCTGTAGGTAGAAGAGAAGGATCTGTCACAGAGGCAGAGAATTTAGACACACACAAGAGAGAGGTGATAATCATGACTGGTGGAGAAAGGTCACAGAGGAGATCACAGTAGCACAGAGGGGCTACTGAATCCAGGGTCTCTTATTATCTCCAGGATCAAGTATAAAATCCTCTGTTTGGCCTTTAAAGCCTGCCATAAACTGGCCCCTTCCTACTTTTCCAGCCTTCTTACTCTTTACAATACCCTCTCCCCTCCATGTTCTTGGTGATGGATCGGTGGTGGCTTCCTTGTTATTCCGCCAGTAACAGTAACAATAGTTAACATTTATATTGTGCTTATACTATGTACCAAGCACTATGCTAAATGCTCTTCACAACAATAGTGGGAAGTAGGTACTATTATTATCCTTATTTTAAAGTTGAGGAAACTGAGGCAGGCAGAAGTTAAGTGACTTCCCCACGGTCACACAGCTAGTAAGTGTCTGAAGCCAGATTTGAACTCAGATCTTCCTGACTCCAGGCCCAGTGCTCTATCACCTGTGCCACTTAACTGCCCATTCTCCTGAGTCCAAGCACTTTTATTTGCTTTTCCTCATCCCTGGAACTCTCTTCCTTGTCATTTCTAACCTCTAATTTCCCTGGCTTCCTTTAAGGCTCAGCTAAATTCTCACCTTCTACAAGAAGCCTTTCCTGATCTTCCTTCATGTTAGTCTCGTCCCTCGGTTGATTATCTCCAAATTATCCTGTATGCAGCTTGTTTGTGTGGAGTTGTTTGCGTCTTGTCTCCTTCATTAGACTAGGAGCTTCTTGAGGGCAAGAACTGTCTTTTACCTTTCTTTGTCTCCCCACTTTGGGCACAATGCCCAACAAATAGTAGGTGCTTAATTAATGCCTGTTAACTGAGTGGGATAGAATCAAGCAGAAGGGCAGAAGGGTTGTGTGGGGGGGGGGGGTGGGGGTGGGTGTGTGTGGGTGTGTGTGTGGGTGTGTGTGGGTGTGTGGGTTCGGGTGTGGGTGTGGGTGTCTTGTGTGTCTGTATTTTATCAAGGAGAATGATCCCCTCTTCTAAGATGGGAGGCAAAGAGGAGATGGTTCAGAACATTGAGAAATTAGAGATTTCTACTTCTATCTGGAAATTAAGCTGAACCTAGAAGAAATCATTCTTCAAATGAGTAGTTATTGATTCAATAGCAAGGGTTTCCTTGGTACCTGCTATGCATAAAGCATTGTGTTCAGTGCAGGAGATACAAAGACTTTATACAATGCCAAGTTACTAAGATGAATTCCAGCCGTCCAAAGGTGGGATGAGCTGCTACTGGAAATAGGGAGTTTCCCTTCAATGGAGGACTTCCCTAAGAGATTGGCTAACCACTTGTCCATTAAGCTGTATGTGGAAATTCCTGTTCCAATAGAGGTTGGACTAGATGGCCTCCTCTGAGATTTTTGGGTGGGGAGGCAATTGGGGTTAAGTGACTTGCCCAGTATCATGCAGCTAGTAAGTGTCTGAGGCTGCATTTGAACTCAGGTCCTCCTAGATGGCCTCTTCTGAGATTTTTTTTGGGGGAGGTGGTGGCAATTGGGGTTAAGTGATTTGCTCAGCGTCATACAGCTAGTAAGTGTCTGAGGCTGCATTTGTACTCAGGTCCTTCTGACTCTAGGGCCGGTGCTCTATCTGCTGTACCACCTAGCTGCCCTTCTGAGATCCTTTCCAACTCAGAGTGGAGATTCGAGGATTCTGTTTATTGGAAACCTTATAAATAAAAAGGAATATGATCCATCAAAGTTGTCATGTTGGGAGGTCTGACACTTAAGCTAAGACATCTTCCCTCTCACGGTCCTGCAAAAATATTACATATGATGAACCATGTAGTAAACACTTACAATATGCCAAGCACCAGGCTAAGGGCTGGGGATATAAATAAATATGAAAGCAAAAACAGGCCCTGCCTCAAGGAATTTACAACTTGTGTGTCAACACACAAAGGAGAATGGAAGCCAATATTGGAGCTCCGTGGTCCAGAAAGTGAAGAGGATGGTGAGGGAATGCTATTCCTAACTGCTCCTTTGTCTCTCCATCATGGGCTAAGTTAAGGTGGGGTCCAGGGGGACATCTCCAGCCTCACGGCCAGGTAGAGGTTCCTTTCCCTACCATACACTCTCACACAGACACAGAGATGTGCATACATGCTCCTACATTTGGCCAGAACATAATGTGACTGATTTTTAAAACAAAGGTACCAGAACTTATGCATTCCAATGAGTCTAGCTTCCATTAAAGTAGTCCCTTGGAGGCAGCTACACATTTATTCCCTGGAGATCAGCCATGCCCAGAACTTATGTATTCAGTCTGACATGTTACTGAGCACCTAGTGGATGCTTAGTAACGGATGATTTCTTAGTCTTAAAGGAAAGAGGAAGCAGTGGGTAGGTTATAATCTCTGCCATGTTGGTGAAGCCACAGATCCACTCGAGTATTTAAGACAAAGAAGTATTGGAGTCACTCCTGAGTCCTGCTCCTGAATTTGCCAGAAACTAGCTGAGCAGGTCTTGAACAGAGGGCTTCCCCGCTATGGATATTAGCTTTCTTTGCTGTAAAATGAAGGGACTGGGAGAACATGGTGTCTAATGCAGGGGTTCTTAACCATTTAAATGGGGTTCTCAACTTTCTCTTGTTTCCTGGACTCCTTTGGCAGACTTGGTGAAGTTTATGGACCCCCTTCTCAGAAGAATATTTTTAAATGCATAAAATAAAATATATGATTACAAAGGAAATGAATTAATATTCCAAAAGTTATCAATTTTTTAAAAAAAATAAATTTAAAATAGTTTAAATTAATTTTAAAATTATTTTTTTAAATTAAAAAACTTTTAAAAAAATCTTAGGCTAAGAACATTGGTTTCTAAAGCCTCTTTCACCTTTCAGTCTTCTGTGGTTCTAGGCCACCCAAGGCCTCATGGCTTGGTCCCTTAGCAGTGTAGAATGGAATGTGGGACATTTTCCAGGTTTTCTTTTTGTAAGGGATGATTCTTTTGAAGCTGTATATTAGGAAATATACTCCTGTGGTGTTATTTTTTTTTTTTGCTTTTATTTTTTTGACAGGGCAATTGGGGTTAAGTGACTTGCCCAAGGTCACACAGCTAGTAAGTGTGTCAAGTGTTCGAGGTCACATTTGAACTCGGGTCCTCCTGACTCCAGGGCCAGTGCTCTTCTACTCACTGAACCACCTAGCTGCCCCACTCACTGCGCCACCTAGCTGCCCCAATGTGGTGTTATGTTTTAAAAAGCAATAAAGCTTAGAAATATGTAAATAAAAGTAATGCTATTATGGTTTTTTTTTCTCTCTCATCAAGAGGTGAATGGTTTAAGTTCTGAGGGGTCTGATTAGAGATTTGCCCTATGTCTGCATCAATTTTTAAGGGTATTGCTATTTGTTTTAATGTTGATATAAGAATTCGTTTGATGACTAATATGGAAAATATGTTTTACATGATTGCACAAGCATAGCCTATATCAGATTGCTTGCAATCTTGGGGAGGGGGGAAGGGAAGGAGAGAGGAGGGAGGGAGGCAGAAAAATTTTATATTTTTCAACTCAAAATCTTTCAAAAGCTTAATATTGAAAATTGTCTTTACATGTAATTGAAAAAATAAAATACTATTAAATAAAATAAAGAATTTGTTTGAATTCTAGTTTGGGTTTTTTTTTTCTTCCTTTCTTTCCTTAGGATTCTCTCTTATTTGTCCATTCCTCTATATTCAGGCTGTGCTGATATTCTTATCACTTCTCTGCCTTCAGTCCCTCCCTCTCCAGTCCATCTTTCACACAACTGTTGATCTAATCTTCCTTTTGCATATTTTTGACTAACTAAGATTTCCTCTGCTTGAAATCCTATCTACCAGGATAAAATCCAGATTGCTTAGCTTGTCATTCAAGGCCATCCGCAATATACTTGTATTTTACTTATTTCACATTATTTCCCTTCCCTCAGACTATATTTGAGCCAAACTCTTCCCTGATCCCATCCTATGGTTATCTACCTTTGTGAGTTCATTCAGGCTGCCTGCCATGCTTGGAATATTGGTCCTCCTCTCCTATGTTTCTCAGAATCCTCTTGTTTTGTGGCTCAGCTTAGGTACAAATCCTCACATCTGAAAGCCTTCTCAAATTTTTCCCTCTTTTGCCCTCACCATTCTACCTTCTATTTATTTCTCTGAATGTGTGTCGAATTCCCCACCTCACCTCCTTTCGTAAAATGTAAACATTGTAAGGCAATCATAGAATTCAAGCTAGAAGAGATTTCAAAGACTCCCCCTCCCCCTGTCAGATTGAGGAAACTGAGACCTAGGAAGGTTAAGTGACTTGCCCAAGGTCACACAGCTAGTGATAGTAAGCATTAGAAACAGGATTTGAACCCAGATCTTCTGACTTCCAAGCCAGCAGTCTTTCCAATGAGTTATACTGCCTTATCAAGAGGCAGGTGATAAGTCAGAGACTGTTTTTTTTTTTTTGAATCTTTATATCTCCAGCTCCTCATAAACATTTATTGGATTGATTCAAACCCTAAATTCTATAATTTATCCCTTAAATCATGAAAGACATCTCTAAATTTTGCTTCCCCCTTTTTTCTGACCTGTGTTTGTCTCTAACACCATCTAAGAAATTGTCACAGTTTGCTAGATTGTTGTTGTTGCTTGTCCTTCATTCTTGAAGAAGGCCATGACATCAGGGAGGTGATGCCACAACATGCAAGTGAATTGGATTTAAGTGATAGATGGCTGTGCAAAGTCACCAGCCTCACTCTCTCCTCTGGAGCCATCTGGGTCAAGTGGCCAGATATACATCAGAATGACTGGAGATAGCCCAGCATATAGTGGGAGACCTTGACCTTTTTAAGCTAAGGTCTTTAACAGGTCTCAGTTTGACTAAGGCTATGCCTACTCAGTGATTAAGGATAGGTAAGAAATGAGGCAGAAAATGGCCTCTAAACCTAGTGAAAAAAAAAAATCAATCTGGGAGGGGAAGACCCTCAGAGTTTCTGGCCAAAACAGCAACTATTACTATTTACACTCACTCTGAACCAATCAGGGCCTAAACAATGACCAAGTGGGGCTTGGCCTGGGATCCACTGTTGGCCAATCGATGAGAGCCAGAGGGATTAGAGGTAATTAACATCTTACAGTTATTCCCCATAGCCATCGGTTATCGACACAATATTTTCTATTTTTATTAAAGTTTCAATTAAAAGTCTTATTTCCTTCCTCCTAGTTCTTTTGCTCCTTCACCAAGACTGGTTTCCTAGCTCCTGCTTATTCCTTCATTCATTGCCTTAGAGAATTAGAGGACAGAAGAGAGAGAATGGACCTGAGAGGCCATCTAGTCCAACCCACACCTGAACAAGAATGCCTTCTATAATGTGCCTGGCCAGTGGTCATCCATTCTCTGCTTGTGGATGTCTACTCCAACCCATATCTGAACAAGAATGCCTTCTATAATGTACCTGACCAGTGGTTATCCAGCCTGTTTATGGATGTCCAATGACTGGGAAGTGTAAGAGCAAGCAAAATGGAACTTTTTACTGTTTTTTCTTTTGGAGTGTTTCTCAGCACCAAGACAATCAAGTGCCTTTGATTCAGTCTTGCCTTTGTTTGTAGGAAGGCCCACATCCTTTTGCTAATTAGGTCATGAGAGGTGTGAAGCCCTTGAGAGGTGTGAAGCCCTCAAGAGGTGTGAAGTTCTCTGACCCTGAAGAAGTGTATATATACTCTGAGGTTAGCATTTTGCTTTGGGGTTCACTCACTGGAAGAGTGTAATTTGGCCAGAGGAGACTCTGGGTAGCTGTTAAGGAGCGCCCCCCACTTTGAAAACCCAGATATTGGTGCTTTTCTCTCTGGTAACTATGTATATATAGCTTTGATCAGAGAACTGGAAGTCTGTCTGTTGATTTGTGTTATTTGCTCTGTTTATATAATGTCTGCTTGTAATTTCTATTTGTATTTGCTCTGAAGTTCAGGGTGCTGACTTTTTCCCCTGAATGATATATGTGTTTAATTAAAGTAAGATTGTAAACCCCTTAAAGTTGCCTTCCATAGAAAAGCAAGTCAAAGAACACATGCTAGCAGCCCTCCTGTGTGCTGGTGTTGTTGGTCTTCTTGTTGGCCTTGCACAGCCACAGCAGCTGCAAGCAGCATTGTTGTTAGAGGAACTCACTGACAACTCATTCCTTTAGCTCATCAAATCTATGTCTCTCTCCTGGCTCCCATTGCTTCTAGTTATGTCTTCTTGAACAGAGCAGAACGAAGCTAACTCTCTTGACACATGACAGCCCTTCAAGTATTTACTTAAACACCATTTTAAAGTGCTGCCCTACATCCAAATCTTCTATTCTCTAGGCTCAACATTCCCATTTTCTTCAAATGGTCATTTTATGGCCTCTTTCCATCCTGGTTGCCCTCTTAAAATGTGGTTAAAGGAATCTACATGCTTTCTAAAATATGAACCAAAAACAAGATACCAGACACTCTGTCTCCCAACTCTGCATTTTCACTGGATGTCCCCTACGCCAGGAATTCTTTTCCTTTCACCTCTACCTCCTGGCTCCTGTCAAGTCTCAACTGTCAATCAGTTAATATTTATTAAGCACCTACGATGCACCAGGTGAAGGGTCAGACAAGAATGGAAACAACTGAACAACAATAACAAAAATGTGCCAGGCACTGTGCTAAGCATTGGGGACACAAAAAGAGGCAAAAGACAGTTCCTGCCCTCAAGAAGCTTAGATTCTTTTTTAAAAATCATTTTTATTTAATATTTTACTTTCCAACATTGATTTCCACAAGATTTTGAGTTACAATTTTTCTCCCCATTTCTACCCTCCCCCCATTCCAAGATGGCATATATTCTGATTTCCTCGTTCCCCAGTCAGCCCTCCCTTCTTTCACCCTACTCTCCCCCATCCCTTTTCCCCTTACTTTCTTGTAGGGCAGGATAGATTTCTATGCCCCTTTCCCTATATATCTTGTTTCCCAGCTGCATGCAAAAAACAACTTTTTTTTTAAGCATCTGCTTTTAAAACTTTGAATTCCAAATTCTTTCCCCTCTTCCCTTCCCACCCACCCTCCCTAGGAAGGCAAGCCATTCAACATAGATCACACATGTATCATTATGTAAAACATTTTCGCAATGCTCATGTTGTGAAAGACGAACTGTATTCTGCTCCCACCTATCAAGTCTCCCTTCATTCAATTTTCTCCCTTGATCCTGTCCCTTTTCAAAAGTATTTGCTTTTGATTACCTCCTCCCCATATCTGCCCTCCCTTCTATCATCCCCCCTCTTTTATTCCCTTCCCCTTAATTTCCTGTAGAGTAAGATGCCCAATTGAGTGTCTATGTTATTCCCTCCTCCAGTTGAATACGATGAGAGTAAGATTCACTCATTCCCCCTCGCTTGCCCCCTCTTCCCTTGCAACAGAACTGCTTTTTCTTGCCACTTTTATGTGACATAATTTACCCCATACTATCTCTCCCTCTCTCAATATATTTCTTTCTCACCCTTTAAATTTATTTCATTTTTTTAGGTATCATCCCTTCATATTCAACTCGTCCTGTGCCCTCTGTCTACGTTCCTTTCAACTCCCCTAATTCTGAGAAAGGTCTCATGAATTACACATATCATCTTTCCATGTAAGAATGTAAACATAACAGTTCAACTTTAGTAAGTCCCTTATGAATTCTCTTTCTTGTTTACCTTTTCATGCCTCTCTTCATTCTTGTATCTGAAAGCCAAATTTTCTATTCAGCTCTGGTCTTTTCATTGAGAAAACTTGAAAGTCCTCTATTTTATTGAAAATCCATATTTTGCCTTGGAGCATGATACTCGGTTTTGCTGGGTAGGTGATTCTTGGTTTTAATCCTAGCTCCTTTGACCTCCAGAATATCATATTCCAAGCCCTTCGATCCTTTAATGTAGAAGCTGCTAGATCTTGTGTTATCCTGATTGTGTTTCCACAATACTCAAATTGTTTCTTTCTGGCTGCTTGTGGTATTTTCTCCTTGACCTGGAAACTCTGGAATTTGGTGACATTATTCCTAAGAGTTTTCTTTTTGGGATCTTTTTCAAGAGGTGATTGGTAGATTCTTTCAATTTCTATTTTACCCTCTGATTCTAGAATATCAGGGCAGTTTTCCTTGATAATTTCTTGAAAGATGATGTCTAGGCTCTTTTTGTGATCATGGCTT
>CM053622.1:763212938-763271134 GCA_028646595.1 Phalanger gymnotis
ATCTATTCTCCAGGTCAGTGGTTTTTCCAATGAGATATTTCACATTGTCTTCCATTTTTTCATTCCTTTGGTTCTGTTTTATAATACCTTGATTTCTCATAAAGTCACTAGCTTCCACTTGCTCCAATCTAATTTTTAAGCTAGTATTTTCTTCAGTGGTCTTTTGGACCTCCTTTTCCGTTTGGCTAATTCTGCCTTTCAAGGCATTCTTCTCCTCATTGGCTTTTTGGAGCTCTTTTGACATTTGGGTTAGTCTATTGTTTAAGGTGTTATTTTCTTCTGTATTTTTGGGGTCTCCTTTAGGAAGTTGTTGACTTGTTTTTCATGGTTTTCTTGCATCACTCTCATTTCTCTTCCCAATTTTTCCTCTACTTCTCTTGCTTTTTCAAATCCTTTTTGAGTTCTTCCATGGCCTGAGACCAATTCATATTTTTCTTGGAGGTTTTTGATATAGGCTCTTTGACTTTGTTGACTTATTCTGGCTGTATTTTTTTGAGATTTTTTAATTTTTAGTTTACAGCACTTGGTTCTACATAATTTTGAGTTCCAGGTTTTCTTTCCCCCCCTCCCCGAAAGACAGCATGGAATCCGATATATCTTCTACATATAACACACTAGTCAAGTTGTGAAGAAGAATTATGACCAACAGAATGAATGATGAGAAAGAGGAAACAGAACTGAAAAAAAAAACTCAAACCCCCAAACCAAAAACAAAAGAGAAAAAAAAAGGGAAAAAAGGCGAGCATAAAATGTTCTTCGATCTGCATTCATATTTCATATTATTTCTCTGTATGTAGATAGCACTCTCCATTGTGAGTCCTTTGGAGCTGTCTCTGCATATTGTGTTGCTGAGAAGAGCAAAGTCTGTCAGGGTTAGTCCTCACAGAATCCATATATCTATGGTTGTGCATAATGTTCTCCTGACTCTGCTCCTGTCGCTCAGCATGATGTTGCGTAGGTTTTTCTAGGTTGTTATGAAGTCTATATGATCCCTATTTCTTACAGCACAATAGTATTTCATTACCTTCATATACCACAGCTTGTTCAGCCATTCCCCAATTGATGGGCATCCCTTTGATTTCCAGTTCTTTGCTACTACAAAAGGAGCCGTTATAAATATTTTTGTACATACGGGTCCTTTTCCCACTTGTGCGATCTACTTGGGATACAACCCCAGAAGTGGTATTGCTGGGTCAAAGAGTATGAACATTTTTATAGCCTTTTGGGCATAGTTCCAAATTGCTCTCCAGAATGACTGGATCAGTTCACAACTCCATCAGCAATGTAACAATGTTCCAATTTTCCCACATCCTCTCCAGCATTTATCATTTTCCTGTTTTGTCATGTTGCCAATCTGACAGGAGAGATGTGGCACCTAAGAGTTGTTTTGATGTGCATTTCTCTAATCAGTAGTCATTTTGAGCATTTTTTCATATGCCTATAGATAATCTTTAATTTCTTCCTCTGAAAACTGCCTGTTCATTTCCTTTGACCATTTCTCAATTGGGGAATGACTTGTATTCCTATAAATTTGGCTCAGTTCCCTGTATGTTTTAGAGATGAGGCCTTTATCAGTGACACTGGTTGTAAAGATTTTCTCCCAATTTTCTGCTTCCCTCCTAATCTTTCTTGCATTGGCTTTTTTTATACAAAAACATTTCAATTTAACATAATCAAAATTATCCATTTTGCATTTTGTAATGCTCTCTATCTCTTGTTGTGTCATGAATTCTTTGTTTTTCCATAAATCTGATAGGTAAACTATTCCTTGCTCTCCCAAATTGCTTATAGTATCAACCTTTATTCCTAAATTGTGAACCCATTTTGACTTTATTTTGGTGTGTCGTGTAAGATATTGGTCTATGCCCAGTTTATGCCCTACCATTTTCCAATTTTCCCAGCAGTTTTTGTGAAATAATGAATTTTTAGCTCGGAAGCTGGATTATTTGGGTTTATCGAAGAGTAGATTGCTATAGTCATTGACCACTATGTCTTGTGTCCATCCTATTCCACTGATCCACCATTCTGTTTCTTAGCCAGTACCAGGTAGTTTTGATGACTGCTGCTTTGTAGTACAGTTGGTACATCTGGTATGGCTAGGCCAACTTCCCTAGCATTTCTTTTCATTAATTCCCCAGATATTCTAGACCTCTTGTTCTTCCAGATGAATTTTGTTATTATTTTATCCAGCTCTGTAAAATAATTTTTGGTAGTTCGATTGGTATGGCACTGAATAGATAAATTTAGGTATAATTGTCATTTTTATTATATTAGCTCGGTCTAACCATGAGCAAATGATATTTTTCCATTTATTTAGGTCTGACTTTATTTGTGTGAAAAGTGTTTCATAATTATGTTCATATAGGTCCTGGGTTTGTCTTGGTGGATAGACTCCCAAATATCTTACAGTGTCTACAGTAACTTTGAATGGAATTTTTCTTTCTGTCTCTTGCTGTTGGACTTTGTCAGTAATGTATAGGAATGCCGAGGATTTACGTGGGTTTATTTTATATCCTGCAACTTTGCTAAAGTTGTTTATTATTTCAAGTAGTTTTTCACTTGGTTCTCTAGGATTCTCTAAGTAAATCATCATATGATCTGCAAAAAATGATAATTTAGTTTCTTCTTTGCCTATTCTAATTCCTTCAATTTCTATTTCTTCTCTTATTGCTACAGCTAACATTTCTAGTACCAAATTGAATAGTAGGAGTGATAATGGACATCCTTGTTTCACCCCTGATCTTATTGGGAATGCATCTAACTTATCCCCATTACAAATAATGCTTGTTGATGGTTTTAGGCAGATGCTATTTATAATTTTAAGGAAGGCTCCATTTATTCCTATGTTTTCTAGTGTTTTTTTAATAGGAATGGGTATTGTATTTTATCAAAGGCTTTTTCTGCATCTATTGAGATGATCATATGGTTTCTGCTAGTTTTGCTGTTGATATGATCAACTATGTTGATAATTTTCCTAACTGGCTGTATGTTTTGATCTTCTTTGTCACCAAAGAAGGAATCTAGAGTTTGAGTTTGAGTCTGAGTTTGTTTTTGCTGCCTGTGCATGTTCCCAGCCAACTACTTGACCCTTGAGCTTTTTGTCAGGATATGACAAGCTTTAGGGTCCAAGCACTGCTGTTTTCAGAGCTACTTCTACTCCACCATCACCCAGGTTCTGTCACAGCAGCACTCTTCCTCCCCCAAGAACTGCCAACCAGGACCGCAATACAGATCAAAGCAGGGCACAGCAAGAGAATCTGCCATTGTGCCCACAAAGTGTTCCTTGTACTCCCACTCTGATCTGCTGCTAGATTCCTCCCACTGTGTGAGCCAGGGACTCAGGAAGCAGCTGATGCTAGAGCTCTGGAAGTAGCCTCAGGAGCTTCCTTCTGCTGCCACTGCCACTGCCACCACCGCACCACCTCTGCCACCCCCAGGGCTGGTGGCTGGAGTGCTCTGAACTTGATCTGGCAGTTTCCCACTAATCTGCTGTTTGCTGTTCGTGGGTTGAGAAGTCTGGTAACTGCCACAGCTCACTGATTCATGGCCCAAGAAGCTTGGATTCTAATGGGAGGAGAAAACATGCAAACAAATATATTCAAAGCAAGTGACATACAGGATAAATAGGAAATAGTAATCAATAAAGGGAAGGCGCTAGAGTTAAGTGAGATTGAGGAAGGTTATTATGTCTTATTTATCCTGTCTGTATCTTGTTTGCATATTATTGTTTGCGTGTTGCCTCCTGTATTAGAATAGAAGCTCCTTGAGCTTTTAACCCCATGGTAGGCACTAAATAAATGCTCGTTGACTGACTGACTGACACCAGATGTCTTCTGACTAAGGCAGAGGAGCACAGGACTATTATTCTGAGCGCTATCCGTCACTTAATGCATCCTAGGAGGGTATTCACTTCCTTGGCTGCCATTTCATATTGTTGACTGATCTTGAGCCTTCATCAGTTCATTTTCAGCACTCCCAGATCATATTCACAGAAACCGTTATCTAGCCATTCCTCTCTCATCCTCATGAAGTTGACTGCCTGCAACTGTCTTCGAATTTTACCTTTTCTCCTATTGAATTTCACCTTATAGGATTCTGCTCATCATTCGTCTACTGAGATAATTTTGGATCCATGTGCTGTCACCCAACTTATTAGCTGTCCCTTCCAGCTTTGTCCCATCTTTGATTTTGACAATGATGCTTCCAATGACTTCATTTGAATCATTCAATAAAAATGTTAAATAGCTCAGGGCCAAGGACAGCTTCTCCAGCTCAGTAAGTCTCCATCTTATCTGCAAGGATAGCTGTTGTGGAAATATGTTCACATTAAGAGCAGCTGCAGCAGTTCCCCACCCTACATTATGACCCAAGCTTGGAAACATGTCCAATACTTGACCACAAGGTAGAGAAATGCTTTGTGGGATAGACGTGGGAGTGGATCAGGTTTAGTGGAGTTGAGCCCTCTCCATATAATATCTTTGGATTGGAGTTCCAATTCAACTACAATCTTCCCATCCCTCCTTAAACAATGCCCTTTAACAACAGTTAGCTCTACCTGGCATCCCATCCTTTGTGGAGCACATTCTTCGTATCATCCATAAAATCCCTAGAGTTCAGGACATTTCTACAGCAAGGGGAAACACACAGAAAAGCTATAGGTTCTTAAGGCTATCTAGAGGTTAATACTATTACTACTGCTACTGCTAATAATGATAACTAGCATTTATATGACACGTTAAGACTTGCATAACACTTTACAAGTATTATCCCATTTTATAATCCTCACAGTAACCCTGTAAGGTAAATGCTATTATTTCCATTTTATTGATAAGAAAACAGAAGCTGAGTGGTTAAGTGACTTGTTCAAGGATAAATTAACTACCTTGGTTAATAGTCAAACTACTAATTTCTCTGTTGTTGTTCAGTAGTTCAGTTGTATCCGACTTTCTGTGACATTTGGGGTTTTATCGGCAGAGCTACTGGAGTGGTTTGCCATTTCTATCTCCAGCTCATTTAATAGATGAGGAACTGAGTCAAACAGGATTAAGTGATTTGCCGAGAGTCACACAACTTGATTTGAACTCAGGTCTCCCTGATTCTAGGCCCAGTACTCTATCTACTGTGCCACCTAATTGCCTTACTAACTTCTCTATGTATTCTTAAATAAAACTTATAATATCAAAACAGTCATGCCTCAGTTGTCAGATTACTGAAATCTTTTGAAGCCAGAAAAGCTTGCACTAAGACAAAAGGATAAAAAATTTAATTACATGCATTACTGGAATAGAATTAGACCGTATCTATAGCATTTCCTTGTTTAACCAGTCTAATTGGTTTATGAGCAAAGGAAATTAGGCAAATCTAGTATGACACCTTTTCGATGCTGCTGACTTTTAGTGATCACTGTTTCCCTTTCTACATTTTTGCAAACCATCCCTTTAATGATATGTTCTGGAAATTTGGCAGGAATTGATATGAAATGCACCAAGCTAGTTTGCAGACCCTACCCCTGGCTTTTAAAAAATAATTTGGCCAGTGTCTGCCCTTATTTGCCTTGTGGCAACTCTCCCCATCTCCATGTTTCTTTGGAAGCCAACCAACAGTGGCCCAGTGATCACTTTCACCAGTTCTTTTAGTGTTCTAAAGTGTATGTAGTTTTTATCTGAGCCTGAGACTTGAACTCATAGATAGGAGAGTGATGCTATCTTACAATGTCCACTCTTATCTGGATTTGTATTCCCTACTAACTACTTTTTTCTGTTGTACTTCCTAGGCTAAGTTCATTCTCTTTGGCAGAAAAAAAAAACAACCCCAGAAAAAGTCGAGCATCTCATTCTTCTCCAGGCTGCACTCCTGACCCTACTGGATTTTCTCTCCTCGATATCAGTCACTAATTAATTGCTCCTCAAGGTCATCAATACCTTTGATTGGTGCTCCACTGTCAGTTGAACCAGTTGATTTATCCTCAGTGTCAATTTACCAATTAACATTAATTAGTTTTTACAAAGGGATGCATACTGAAAAAATATAGTAAAATCTGGAGTAAAAAAACATCCCTCCAAATCTGGGGATGCTCTCTCTTCTACCATCTTGGTGCCTGGAGAGAGGGTGTTACAAAGCATTTACCACAACCAAGTTTACTTCTGCATGTGACACTGCAAGTGAATGGAGGACATCCTTGCCTGCATAGACCAGTGTCTTAGTTTACAGGAAGGTGTAGTGCTGGGCTGGGACAAGCAGGCATTCCTCACTGCTGGCTCTTAATTAGGCTCAGCCACCGGACATCTGTTGGCTCTTCTGACCTCTCACGATATCGTAAGGTCTTTTCAGGAAAAAACAAAAGCATATAAAAACAAATGTAAAAAACAAAAAATGAACAAAGAAAAACCACAAACGGGATAGCAGCATCCCAGACAGGGACTGCTTAAGAAGCTATGTGTTTACCGGATGGCCAGGTCGGGGGTGGGGTAGAAGGGGAAAGGCATTGGGTCTCCACTGGCCCTGTGGGGCTCAGAACATTATTTGTATACCTCCTGGATAGCAGGAAGGAAAAAACCCAAGGCTCTCCATTGGGACCTTTTGTACGCATTCTCAGTTCCAGTTCAGCAGCCAACCAAAATTCCTTTTCTCCATCACACAGTAAGTTGACAGGAAACAGTTACATAATACCTACATCGTCCGTCTCAAGTAAAGAAGCTGGCCATCCGTCATGTGCTCATTGACTAATTCCTGCTATTACTCATACACATATGTGTGTGTATACACATGCACTGTATATATGTGTATATAATCATATATGTGCATATAGTAATATATACATATTAATGTGTCATCTATTAATGTATGGGTATATGTGTGTACACACACTTCATACATACATATGAAATGTAATATGCATATTAATATATCATACATTAATATATGGGTATATATAAACACATACATCATATGTACTATATGCAATGTGCACATATTAATATATCATGTATTAATGTATACATGTGTATATGTATACACACATATATACATACAGCATATGTGTGCATATGCATATTATATGTAATGTATGTATTACTATATCATGTATCAATGTATGTATATGTACACACATACCATGTATATGTATACATACATATCGTATATAATGTACACATATTAATATACCGTATGTTAATGTAGGTATGTGTATATATACACGTACACATGGTATATATATGTATACATATTATGTGTAATGTGCACATATTAATATAGGTATGTGTGTGTGCACACACACACAAGCACCATGAGCATTTCCTAATATGTCATGTCACTAACCCTGTCTCATAAAATTAAGCAAAACCAACTAACAAAGAGACTCCTTACTAATGGTTTATGTGACATTCTGCACCAGTAGTTCCCCATCTTTCTGAGAGGAGCAAAGCCCTCTCAGTGAACACATTAGATATTAGCACAGTAACTGATTTCTTTGCTATAGGGAACTTCCAGAAGAGGAAAGTCCCTTTTTCAGCTCAAGTGAGCAGCTCCTCTGCAATTTGTAGCTTTATTGAATTGCCTCAAGCAGTGGTGTCAAACTCCAATTGAAACAAGAACTATTAAAGCTTACATAAGGATCCCTGAGGACTGCATATTGACTAAGAAAACTATAAGTCTATATTATGTTTTATTGTATTTTTATATGTTTTGTTAAGTATTTCCCAATTACATTTTAATCTGGTTTGGGCTGCAATTGGAGGGTTATGGGCTGCCTGTGACCTGCTGGCTTGTGTTTGACACTTCTGACCTTGCTCAGGGTCAATGCTGGAACCCAAATCTTCCTGACTGAGGCTACCACTCCATGTTGCCTCTCTGCTCTCATGCCTGGTCCAAAACACATAGCCCAGCTCCCAGCATCTCCAGTCCCAATTTCTGTGCTACACTTACATTCTCTGAATCCTCTTTTCTAATCAATCCCAAATGAAAATCCACCAAAGCTGTCTTCCCTCCACACTCACTCCTCCAATACAAGACTATCTCACTCTTGAATGTCATTCTGATGCACAGTAAGACCATCCTCCCTCCCTCACAGTTTCCTGACCAGTCACCAAACATTCCAGAGCAGCCAGCCTCAATGGGGAGGGCGGGGTGGGGGGGGGGACTTCGTGTTCCTCCTAACATTCACCCTGGATCTGCAGACATTTGCATTTGTACCTTTTGTAGCTTTTAGCATACCCTTCTTTCTCCCCTTTCCTTTCTCAACCCCTCTCCCCACTGAATAAGTCAAGTTAACAAGCATTTATTAAGTACTTACTATGCTATAGTCACAGTGCAAGCACTGGAGATACAAATATTAAAAAAAAAAAAAAGAAGACAGGCCCTGGCTTCAGGAAGCTAACATTCTAAAGGAGGAAGACAATACATAAAAAACAGCTAAAAACCCCAAAGGGGGGTTGATGCAGAAGGAGGTAAGCTTTGGAGAGGACATGGTGGCCATGTCTGAAGAATCATGAGATTCTTCATGAAATGGCTGGTCTGGGCCATTCCCCAAAATGGAAGTTCCAGGAAGAAGTCCTAACGCAATGTAATAGAAATCTCCATATGTCCCTGTTAGTCTTCCTACATTTCAATAGTGGACATCCTTCCCCAAAGAGCTGTTTTATTGGTCTAGGACTGCCCTGATGTATTCTTGCAAGAGGCTTGGTTAGACCACCTAAGGAAGACCTTTAAGAAAGACTTCTGAGAGGAAGCTTCTATCAGAGGACCTTGGGTTGTACCCCACCTCTGACACTGCCTGTGACTTGCTCAGAGTCACCCAAACAGGATGTGTCAGAGTTGGGGCTTGAACTGGACCTTTCTGACTCAGAGGTCAGCTCTCCCACTTGGCCTAATGAAACCTAAGTAAGAAAATACATGATCTTGTCTGCGTGAGGAGCCCCTTGTGTCAGGATTCTGGTCACCAAGACATTTCACAGCCACCTAATCTATGACTTAGCAGATAAGACTGAAGAAACTCCAGAGACACAGAGACGTTAAGTAACTTGCTTGCACACAACTGGTCCTGTCAGAGGGAGAGTATACACCTGGGCCTTTTTGACTCTAAACACAACACTCTCTCTACTATATTCTGCTACCTCTTGGAATAAATGAATGAATAAATACATATTATTTTAATAATAATGTTAATTTTACTATTATTACCACTAATAATTATCATCATTATTTTTTTAAGCACAGAGACTTTTTTATTCTCTCTTTTTTTTTCAGTTCGAAATTTTCTCCCTTCTCCCTACCTTACCCCCTACCCAATGATAGGGCAGGAAAAACAAAGCCTATTACAAATATTTACAGTTATGTGAAACACATTTAAGTAAATAATTATTAAAAAATGAAATAGAATGTATCACCACAGTTCCTTGCCTCCCAGTGAAACATATTGATAGAAGGCAGGTGCAAGAGAATGAACACAAGAGTGGCCCAGTTGTATGAGAAAAGGGGTCTGCATGCTAAAGTTCAAAGTAAGCCAAGACTGCCAATGAATGAGAAGGACAAGAAAGAAGGCTTTAACAAACCACATATAATTATATAGAGATAGGTAGGCAGCTTGGTGGCACAGAGGCTAGAGCACTACATTTGGGATCAGGAAGACTCGAATCTAAATCTAGCCTCAGACACTTACTAGCTGTGTGATAGTGCTCCTGGGCAAGTCAATTGGCTTTTTCTGCCTCAATTTACTAATTTGTAAAATGGGGATAATAATAGCACCATTATGTAAATGCTATTGTATATGTTCATATACAAATATACATACATATGTATATGCAATATTGAGGGAATTTTTAAAAAGGGAAGGGATTAGTGCTTGGGGCAGGTGAGAGAATAATACCAAAAGATTAAGAGAAGACAGAACTTTGATAATGAAAGTCAGCTTTTATTTTGTGGGATTTTTTTTTTCCTACCAAGACCTTTGGACTGAACAGGATAGAATCAAAATGGCTAATTGGGAGTGGATATCCCAGATAAGAAGGAAGATCATAAAGTAGCAACTACGTGCCTTCAATGAATTCATATCACCAGGTCCAGATGAACTGCATGATTCAGAGACCCTTTTAGTGATCTTAGAAAAATTGGGGCAGGGACAAGGGGAAGTACCACTCAGCAAACAGCTCCATTTACCAAAGAGGAAAGAAAGCAGAGTGTTCAAATTATATTTTGGTGTGTTTGACTTTGATTCTGGGTAAAATTCTAAAATACACTGTTAAAGGGGATGGTATGTGGACATTTTTAGGAAAGGGGGCAGTGATAATAAAGGCTGTTGTGGCTTCATTTAGGGCCTAAATTAGGCTGTGTAGTATGGCAGAATGAGTATTGGATTTGGATTCAGAAGACCTGAATTCAAATCCTCCCTCTTCCACTTACTCTTTGTGTGATCTTGGGGCTAGTAGTTTAATCTCTGTGCTCTTCTGGTCCTCATCTATAAAGTGAGGGGGTTGAAGTTGATGACCTTGTAACAACAATACTACTTGCTGCTCTTGTGGCTGTGTAAGACCAACAACACCAGCACACAGGAGGGCTGCTAGCATATGTTCTTTGATCTTTTCTAAGGAAAGCAACTTTAAGGGGTTAACAATTTCACTTTAATCAAACATACATATATCATTCACTTAGTTCAGGCAGAGGAACCAGCACCCTGAACTTCAGAGCAAATACAAACAGAAATTACAGAGACAATATAAACACATCAATGTGTCTGCCTAACAAAATCACAATATACATAGTTACCAGAGAAGCACCAACATCTGGGTTTTTCAAAGTGGGGTGGTAGAGGGGACGGGGCTCCTTAACAGCAGCTACCCTGAGTCTTGTCACCAACACTCTTTCGATGAGTGTGCCCCCAAAGGCAAACACTAACTTCTGAGTTTATATATACTTCTTCAGGGTCAGAGGGCATCATAACCATGTAGACTCAAACCAATATGAACTAGGCTTTCTTGTTTCTTAAGCAGATCAAAGACTCTTGATGCAATCAAAGAAACAAAAGATAACAAAAAACCCACTTTGCTTGCCATTGAAAGGCAAGACTCATCAAAGGTACTTGCTTACCTTAGCATTCTGAAAGAGAAAATAAAAAAGTCCCGCCCAAGTTAACATTACAGACATCTAAGGTGCCTTTCAGCCCTGAATCTATCTATGATGTATGAAGGAGAATATATCATGCCAGTCTGACTTGCTTCATTTCCTTCTTTGGGAGTTTCCCTGAGAGCAGGACAATGCTGTGTTTATAACACCTGAATTTCAGCAGAGACAAAAACTCATGTCCTTGTGGAGAGGATGGAGAGATGTGAACTCAATGACATCAGTGGTAGGTGGATCTGGAACATCAAACAGATTGGTTCAGTACAGAATGGAATAGCTAGATACAGTGTTAGGCCTGGAGTCAGGAAGACCTGAGTTCCAATCCAGCCTCAGACACTTACTAGCTGTGTGGTGTTGAGCAAGTCACTTAACTTTTTTTTTGCCTCAGTTTCCTCATTTATAAAATGGGGATGATAATAGCACCTACATCCCAGGATTGTTGTGAGTATCAAATGAAATAATATTTGTAAGGTGCTTAGCCCAGTGCCTGGCATACAGTAGGGGCTTAATAAATGTTAGCTGTCATGATGGTGATGGTGGTGGTGGTGATAATGATGAGGATGAGGATGAGGATGATGTGCCCTCAGGAGCTCTGCTTGGGCTAGTGGATCTTAACATTTTTATCACTGGCTTAGATGAAGGCATGGACTGCATGCTTCTCAAATTGGCAGAGTGCCAAGGTTGGAATGGATAGCTAACATTTTGGATGACAGCGTCAAGATCCAAAAAAGATTTAATAGGCTAGAATGACAGGTAAAATCTAATGAGCACCCTCTCTAGAGCTCATTCCCCAATTCAGACTTGCAGATCGGGTTCCCTGGAAAATACTTGAACCCCTAGGTTCAAGGTACTGGGTGGGTATGTATTACTAAAACTACATCTCTTTAGCCCCCATTGGTATATTTCCTTTTAATACTAAGCCATTAGATAAAATTAGCTTAAAGCAAAGGCATTTACTGAGATGGCATTATAGGAACAATAGTAACAAAGCACCCTGTGCTCAAAGACATGCTGGTAAATGTGCTGATAAATGTTTAACAACTGACTTTCTGAAAGAAAAAAAAGTACATATAATGTACTTGTATCTGCATTATTGACATTTTCTCCTTCAGTTTGTTAAATCTATACATCAACCAAATAATAAATTGAGCCTTGAATTGTAGAGTTTACTGATTTCCAGGGTTAGATGCTCACAATGAAAATTTAACAGTATCTTCTAGGGTTCCTGTTTGAGCTGGCTTCAGCCCATCGCTAAGTGTACTCTCTACAGTTACACCTATTGTCAGTGGAAAAGTGTGCTCACACATTGTCTACATTAGTAGAGAGGAGCATATGTAATGAAGTCATGTAGCCCAGGTAACTCACACCTCCAATGCTGTAGAATCCTGATGTCCTTTCTCTTCTTGTGGTCTCCTTGAGCTGCTTCCCCTTGAATGCAATGTCTTTGCTTGGTCACTCATCCTAGCTCTCTGGGCTTCTTCCATCTGGAACTCAAATCTTGTCTGCTGGTACTTTCTCCCCTTGGAAGCTGGACTCTCTGAGGCTGATCTCTGCTGGACAAAGCATCTCCTCTGGGTGAGTAGCCCCATTCAAGACAAACTGATTAATGTGGCAGAAGGAGAGAGAAATTCCCTTCCTTCCCAGGAGGCAAAGAGGATTCCCTCTCAAAAGCTGGCTCCTAGAGCTATCTTGCTTGACTGCCTAGAAAGTGTGTCTTGTTTTTTAAAAAGCCACCAGGATTATGGCTGATTGTTCTTCCAGCTAGTGGCTAGGTGCTTTCTATTTCTATCAAGCTTGACTGAAGAATATTTTTAAATTTAACAAAGGGGTAACAAAGTATAAGCCCTTATTTTCATTTCCTTTAATTAAGACCTTGACATCATGGTCTCTGTTCCTTGCATTTTACCGTCTGCAATTTCATCAAATGGTCTAGGTAGAAAGCAAATGATCATAATCCCCACCCACACACTAATATGATGACATTTAATAGAGGTAAATGTAAATTTTTTTTTTATCATTGTTGAAACAATCAACTGCAAAAAAGTGATGTGGAGGAGGTATGTCTAGATAATGGTTTGGATAAAGACATATAAGGCTTTCTGTGGACCGTAAACTTAACATGAGCCAACGCCATGACCTGACTGCAAACAAATAAGCATGCCTGTGATCATAGGCTCTAGTAAGAAAGGCCTAGTGGTGTTCAGAAAAAGAAGATTGAAATTCCACTGTCTTCTGCCCTAGTAAGATCATATCTGGAGGGTTGTGTTTAGTTCTGGGTATCCCATTCTGTTATAAATGATGGTTCTGGCAGAGGAGGAAGAGGAAGAGAAATGCAGAGAGGAAATATCAGCGATGAAAATAAAGATCCCAATAAAAATCTATTCTAATATCTTTAATATGAATGTATATGTAGAACCTATATTAGATTACATGCCATCTTGGGGTGGGGGAAGGGGAGAGAGGAAGAGAAAATTTGGAAGTCAAAATCTTAGGGAAGTGAATATTGAAAACTGAAAATTAATTAGTATTTTAAGAAATCTATTTTTAAAAATCCCTTTTCAAAGGAAGACAAAACAACTCCATCTTCCTCTTCCAAAGAGGATCGATCCTTTACATTCCCTCTTCCTTCTCCATAACTGCACTGGTATTTTCTCATTTCTGAAAAGGAGTCATTCTTCACTTTGCCTCTTGAAATGTCTAGTTTGCACAGGCACACTAACACACTGCTGACAGAGATACAAACTGGTACAATTGTTCTCTAAAGCAAGTTGGAATTATGAAAACAAAGTGGTAAAAGCATCTATCCTTTGATGGTGAAATTCAGCTGTTAGGCATATGCCCCAAGAAAGTTACTGACAAAAAGACATGCTCCATACTCACCAAGACATTTATAGCAACACTTCCTGTGGTAGCAAAGAATAGACAAAATAGATGCCCATCCATGGAGGAAAGGCTGAACAAATTGAGGTATGTGAATGTAATGGAATATCATTGTGCTAAAAGAAATGTTGAACACCAAGAAGCATCAAAGACTTAAGTGAATTGATGCAAAATGAAATAAGCAGAGCAAGAAGAACCATATACATAATTTATTACAATACTATAAATAGATAAAACAAGAAGAAAACAATCAAAACTGAATGTTGCAAAGTTAGAAAAAACCAAGCTGGGCCCCAAAGAAGAGATATGAGAAGACACCTCTCCTTACTTCGTGGTAGAGATATGGGGGCACAAGTGTGGAATAACACATATAATGTCAGACCTTTTTAATGGGTTTCCTGATTTTTTTACTTTTATTCTTCTTTTTGAAAAATTCTTTGTTATAATGGATAACTCCATAGAGGCCAGTCAGCCAATAAGCATTTATTAAGCACCCACACTGTCCCAGGCAGTGGGGATACAAATACAAAAAAAAAAAGACATTTCCTGTCCTCGAGGAGCTTACAATCTGGGGAAGACAAAACTCAAAGGAAACTGAAAGAAGTGGGGGATATATAAGGATCCCC
Source organism: Phalanger gymnotis (assembly GCA_028646595.1). Lineage (NCBI taxonomy): Eukaryota > Metazoa > Chordata > Mammalia > Diprotodontia > Phalangeridae > Phalanger > Phalanger gymnotis. The sequence continues at coordinate 763,227,557 of CM053622.1, forward strand.
ACTCAGGGCCATGGTGCAGAAGTCAGTAAAGGAAGTCCCAGAGGTAGTACAGCTGGGTGAAAAATGAAGGGGAGAGAAGGATAGACATAGGGGGAAATATAAGCAATAGAAAAAAAAATCAGTAAAAATCTAGTTTTGTGAGAAATCTCTAGCTTCCTTCCAAGCTTAGCTTAGCTGAAGTGCTTTCTCCTACATTAGACCTTTTCTGATCCATCCAGTTGCTAGTTGTGTTGGCAATCAAAATAGGCTCTTAGCACTTAGTTCAACCAAATGCCCTTGAAGAGTTTGGCCTTTATTTCCTTGACTAAATTAGGAGTCCTTGATGACCACCTTGCCTCAAGGGAAAGCCTAGTTTACATGGGTTTGAGGGACGTTTGTGACATCAGAGGCTTTTAGACCATGTGGGTTTAAGTCGCCTCTTTGTGACTCACTGTTGACCCTGAAAAATATGTAAAACCAGGGGTTGGCTTTCTCTTTTTCGGAGCTCTGACCCACAGCTGTGGTGGCGCCAGTGACTCTGGGCCAGCCCCTGTTATGAGCTCCCGGGCTGAACTTAGATGTTGGTAGCTATGAATTGTATTTGGTCTGTCTGTCGATGTTTGTAATTTGTTTGTATTTGATCTGAAGTTCAGGGTACTGGCTTTTTCCTCCCAATTAAGTGAATGGTATTTGTATGCTGAATTAGAGTGAGCTTGTCAACCCCTTAACGTTGCTTTCCTTAGTAAAGCAGGTCAAAAGAGCCTGAGCTTGCAGTTTTCTGTGAGCTGGTTGTTGTTGATTTTACACCCCCCACAGCAGCTGCTAGCTGGATTGTTGAAACACTAGTGTCCTCCCATGGTCCCCATGCAAGTTACTTTGTATCTTCTATGTGTAAATTTCAAGCTCACTTATGTAACATTGTTATACTAATCAGCTCATTCTAAGCCTAAGCACACCTAAGGTCTGTGACTCTATGTGGCTCCCTCCTCTGTAGCTTTAGGGAATTTATTTTTAACAAAAAGTTACGAATCCATTCTTTTCTCTAGCTTTTGGAGACACCGATCTCTCCAGGTTCTCCTACTCTGACCACTCCTTTGTGGTATCTTATGTTTGATCTTCACCTAGGTGAAGCCCATTAAATGTGAACATACTCCAAGACTCTGCCCCTGGCCCTCTGATTTTCCTTGGTGATATCATTAGCTCCTTTGTATTTAATGATCATCTCTATGCAAATGACTTTTCTCTTTTTGTGGAGGGTACTACTATCTCCCTACTCACTTAGGTCTGGTCCTTGACTCCTCATACTCTCTCATTCTCTATATCCAATCTATTGCTGAGTTCTGACATCTCTACCTTCAAATCTCTCATGTATGCCCTCTTCTCTCCTATGACACCACTACTATGTAATGTAATGAAAATAGCAATTTTTTCTGTTTTGGCCAGAAACCCTAAGGATCTTCCTCTCCCAGATCGATTTTTCTTTTTTTAAGTCTTAGTTTCTAAATGAGTTAATACTTTAGTTAAACTGAGACCTGTTAAAGACCTTAGCTTGAAACGGTCAAGGTCCCATACTGCTTCTGGGGCCATCTCCAGGCGTCCTGATCTATACTTGGCCACTGGACCCAGATGGCTCCAGAGGAGAAAGTGAGGCTAGTGACTTTGCGCAGCCTTCCCTCACTGTAATCCAATTCACTTGCAAGTCAAGACATCAACTTCCTGATTTTGTCTTTGAAGGACAAACAGCAACTAACACCACCCAGGCCCAGGCCCAGGCCCTGGCCCTAATCCCCTTGTGCCTAGATGCTATGTAAGAACCTGAAGGTGATCTCTCTTCCCCAGGCTCTCCCCTCTCCAGTCCATCCTTCACTCAGCTTCCTAAACTGCAAGCCTGACCATGTTATTCCCTTACTCAGTAGACTCCAGTGACTCCCTCCCACCTCCAAAATCTTCTGCTTGCCTTTCAAAGCCTTTCAGAAATGCCCCCTTCCTACCATTTCCAGTCTTCTTGCATCTCACTCTCCTCCACATACTCTATAATCCAGTGACAGTGGCCTTCTCGCCGTTCCTATAACAAGATGCTTTATTGTCATTTCTGTGCACTTTTACTGTCTGTCCCTCAGGCATGGAATTCTCTCCCTCCTCCTTTCTGCTTTCTAGCTTTCTTGGCTTCCTTTAAGTCTCAGCTAAAATCTTGCCTTCTGCAAAAACCCTTTCCCAGTCCTCTTAACATTAGTGCCTTTTTTCTGATACTATTTACAATTTATCCCTCATATATCATGTTTATACATAGTGATTTTCATTTTGTTTCCCTATTATATTGTAAACTCTTTGAGAGCAGGGACTGATTTTTGCATTTTGTTGCATGCCCAACACTTGGTACAGTGCCTGGCATGGAGCTGAAACTTAACAAATGAATTGGGGGCCAATTAAATGGTGCCATGTGAAAATGGGCTGAAATGAAGATGTTCTTTCTAAATATTAGAAGCAGGACAATGAGAACTCATCAGGGGAATAAGGGGCTAACATGTGACGTGTCTTCAAGCATTTCAAGAGCTATCACAAGGAGGAAGAGTTGGACTGGTTCTCTTTGGTACCAGAAGTCAGAGTAGAATGGCTAGAATTGGCAGAGGCTGATTTAAGCTAAAATATAAAGACGAATTTTAGAAATGTTTAATTAATTTATTTTTAACAATCAAATTTTTTTCGAGTTCCAAATTTTCTCTCTTTCCTGTCCCCACTCCACCAATTGAGAAGGCAAACAATATAATATCCATTATATATGTGAAATCATGTGAAATATATTTCCATATTAGCTATGTTTGGGGAAAAAAAGCAAGAAACATAAAATAAAAAAAAGGCATGCTTCAGTCTACACTCAGAGCCCATCCATCAGTTCTTTCCCTGGAGGTGGATAGCATTTTTGTTCATTTATTTATTCATTTATTTTTAGTTTTCAACATTCACTTTTGTAAGACTTTGAGTTCCAAATTTTTCCCTCTCTCTCCCCTCTTCCCTCCCCAAGGCAGCATGCAATCTGATATAGGCTATACATGTATGATCATATTAAACATATTTCCACATTAGTCGTGTTGTGAAAGAAGGCTCAGAACAAAAGGGGGAACCACGAGAAAGAAAAAAACAACAAAAAAAATGAGAATGGTATGCTTTGATCTGCATTCAGACTCCATAGTTCTTTCTCTGGTTGTGGATAGCATTTTCCATCATGAGCCTTTTGGAATTGTCTTCTATTGCTGAGAAGAGCTACGTCTATCAAAGTTGGTCATGGCATAGTGTTGCTGTTATTTTGTACAATGTTCTCCCAGTTCTCCTCACTTCACTCAGCATCAGTAGATAGCATTTTCATCATGGGTCCTTCAGAATTATCTGGGATCGTTATAAAGACTAATTTCCTAACAATTAGAATTGTTCCAAAGTGAGATGGGCAGCCATGGGAGATAGTATAGTTGCCATTCCTGGAGGTGATGAATGATTCAATGTCAAGGCTAGGTGACCATTTGATGTTTTGGAGGAGAGGCTTCTTCATTCCACTCTTAATTCTGAGACTTTGTGACTATGAAGGACTAAGAGGACCAGATAAATAAGACACACTAGAATGTCTACTCAACAAGTCAATTCAAGTCTAGTAATGGTCTAGTAAGCGTGTACTATGTGCCAGGCAACATGCTAAGTGCAGGGGATAGCAAGAATGTAAAAAACAACAACAAACAACAAAACAACAACAAACAAAGCCCTCAAGTTGCTTATAGTCTAATTAGGGAGACGAGATGAATTGGAGATTGGTTGGTTGGTTGGTGTCCTTTGCACTCAAAGAAGATCAAAATAACATCCCTATGTTGAGGTCAAAGTACAGTGTGTGTCAGACTGTGGCTGGTCAGACCAATAAATACTTGGAAGGCACAAATAGTCCATATATAAATTGGAGATAATGAGCAGACGAAGGCACTAGTATTAATTGAGAAAGTCAGGACTTGAACCGAGGTTTGAAGGAAGACATGGAAGCCAGGAGGCAGAGATGAGGAAGGAGAGAGTACCAGGCATGGGAGACAGCCAGTGCAAATGCCTAGAGTCCAGAGATGAGGGTCTTTTGCAAGAAACAGTGGGGAGACCAATGCCACTGGAGCGCAGAGTACGTGGAAGAGAGTGAGGTATAAGAAAACTGGAAAGGTAGGAAGGGACCAGGCTATGGGGGATTTCAAAAGCCAAACAGAATGTGATGGAGAAACTTTTTTTCTGTTGACAGACACTGACCAAAGAAAACTGCAACAAGAGTTTCACAAATGTTAATAACAATGTGATTTTTTTTCCAAGTGAAAGAGATATAAACAGTTTCAAGCTACTGCTGAAATTGAGGGGAAGAAATACAAATTCCTTTTAAGTGAGTATAAACAATGTAACCTATATCCTCCACCACAAACCCAGGCCCTTTCACTGACCAGGACTAATCCTGCAGATGCATGCCCAGTCCCCACCCCAAGCATATATGTATATGTGTATATATATGTACATATATGCATATATGTGTGTATATATATACATATATAATATATATGTATGCATATACATATATATTATATATTATATTATATTATATATATGTCTGCTTCTTTTTTCCCCCATCTAGAGTTTCCCTTGGGAGACTCAGAATATAGCTCACATCTTGGCTTCCCTGAGCTAGAGAAGGAAATATCAAACCACTCTTGTAGCCTTGCCAAGAAAACTCCATGGCCAGTATGGTCCTTAGGATCACAAAGAGTCCTATACGACTGACATGACTGAACAACAACAAAAGTATTCCCTGAAATGATTAAAAAGATCCCTATCACCTATGTAAGCACTCAAGGAAAAAGTGCATTATCGGGTACAGGCAGCCTTTATTTCACCCCGCAGAAAATCTAAACGACCCATAGGATTCATAGTAATCCAGGAAGACTATATCTAATTTCCCTCCCTTTGTTGGAGAATCCCACCTTCTGCCTCAGGGAATTATACAAGCTTTTGGGAATAGGACTAGCTATGAGAGCTTAGACAGGCCCCAGCCCCAAGAAAGAAGACAAATTTAGGGTCAGGGAGAGGCAGATCTCTTCCGGTCAGAAGTGCACCAGCCAAACAAATCACAGTCGTAAAGTCCAGGCCTTTGTTCTTCCATGTCATGGCTCAGTCTTTTGTTTCTTTTCGGTGTCTTCTTCTTCTTGCTGGAGCCATGTGCTTCATCCTTTGCAGTTTACATCACATCCAGTACATTTTTTTTTTAATGCCATTTCATTAAGTTATGAATAAGGAGTCTGGCAATACCTGGCAATCAACAATTTCAGTCAAGCAAAAGTTTGTTTTTGATTTTTTTTGAGAGGGGAAGGCAGGGCAATTGGAGTTAAGTGATTTGCCCAAGGTCACACAGCTAGTAAGTGTGTCTGAGGCCGGATTTGAACTCAGTTCCTCCTGACTCCAGAGCTCTACTCACTGCACCACCTAGCTGCCCCCAAGCAAAAGTTTGATCATGGAATGTCTAAATCTTGTGTAGGTCACAGAATAAAAGCAAGTAATTAGAATTTAATTTGAATATAGATATTTTATTTACAAATATTTAGATTAATAGCATTTTGTTACATCAAATGAGTCCTCTCAGGAAGGTGTTGATGTACTCTCCGAAGCTCCATATAGGGAAGTGTAATCAAAATCCCCCCAAGACACACCTCCCTAAAACCTCTTCAGTGTAATTAGCCTGCCCTTGATACCCCCTTACCCTTATAACAAACTGAATCTCTTCTCCCTTGCACAGCCAAATTCATGGAAAATGTCTTTTATATTCCTTGCCTCTCTTTCTTCGTCCCTCAACCTCACCCTTCTTAACCTCTTTCAATATGTCTCTGGACCTCACTACTATAGACTTAAAGTACTTTTTCCAAAGTTACTGATGATGTCTTAAATGTTAAATCAAAGGGTTTTTCATAGCTCTCACCCTATTGACCTTTCTGCAGTTTTTCACCCAGGTCACCCTTTCCTCCCAGACCCCTTCTTCCTAGGTTTTGACAGCATTGTTTTCTCTTGGCTCTCCGCCAATTCCACAGCTTCTTCTCTGTCTCTTGTGCAATCAACCACATTCCTCTCTAAAACCTGGGTGTATCCCAGGGCTTTATCATGGGCTTTATTCTCTTCCTTTCTCCTGGTAATCACATCAGCTCCCGTTATTGTTCAGTTCTTCCAGTGGTGTCTGACTCTCCATGTCCCCATTTGAGGTTTTCTTAGCAAAGATACTAGAGCGGTTTGCTATTTCCTTCTCCAGTCCATTTTACAGATGAGGAAACTGAGGCAAACAGGGTTAGGTGACTTGCCCAGGGTCACACAGCTACTACGTGTCTGAGGCCGGATTTGAACTCAGGAAGAAGAGTTTTCCTGAGTTGCTCTATCCATTGTGCCACCTAGTTGCCCAATTAGCTCTTGTGGCTTTATGTTATTATTTCTATATAGAAGACCTCCAAATCCACATGTCCAGTCCTTATTTATTTCCTGGCCATCCAATAATAACAATATAGCTAACATTTATATAGCTCCTACTATAAGCCAGGCTTGTGCTAAATGCTTACAAATATTGTCATTTGATCCTCACTCACAACAGTCCTGGTAGATAGGTGCAATTATTATCTTCATTTTCCAGTTGAGGAAACTGAGGCAAACAGAAGTTAAGTAACTTGTCCAGGGTCACACAAATGTCTGAGGCTGAATTTGAATTCAGAACTTCCTGACCTCAGGTCCAGCACGCTAGCCAATGTGCCACCTAGTTGTCTCAATCTCCTCGTCACTCTGCCTATACTCACTCCTTCCATTAACCTCCACCTCTGGGAGCCCTGGCTCTGATAGGTGAGGCAGGCAGCAGTTAAGTGACTTGCCTAGAGTCACACAGCTAGGTTCCTATTGCCTGACTATGTGGAGCTTTTTCAATTAGCTATGTGTCTAGAATTGTTGGCATCTTGAGAAAGGCTCGAGTCAGCTTCAAGTATTTCCTTTGCTCATAGTGTCTAGCGAAAGACCATACTATATGGGGGAAGGGCCTTAGGACCATCTCGCATCTGAGACCATGTGGCCTATAAAAAATAAATCTTAATTCTTGGCCTTTCATTCTCCCCATCCCCCTCCTTGGTAAATGGATTCGAGTCTCATAACCTCATGAGTTTATAAGGTCATCACGAATGTGCTCCACCATCCCAGAATTCCAGAGCCTGGGTTCTAGGTGGGGCATTGCAGCCAACCTAGCACTAATGTGCTGAAGAACAAAGAGGGACCAAGGCTAGTAGAAACTGGGAGGATTCATACAGCAGTTATGTTACCATGGACTTGGATTTGGTTGGAATGATGCTTTGTAGGATCTTAGCTAAATTTTTATCCTAATCCTCCTTTCCTCGCCCCCTCCTCAAAGGAGAGATCATGCCCGGAGGTATTGGGGGAAAGTTTTTACATTTGTTCTTGCTATATCTTTTGAAGTATATTCCCTTTCATAAAACCTAATTGATGTTAATTGTTAAATGCAAGTGAGGTGCTAGTCTAATTACTGGTACCTAATAATACTAGTAACTGGGGGAAGGGGGGGAACTCAGCTTGTGGGACTTGAGCCTATGGCAATAGAGAATACACAGCTCCACCCCTCAGGGTTACCCCTTAGAACCCTGAGGAGGAGATGTAATTTGCCTACCTCTGAAAGGGGAGCCAAAATATGTCTGCTACATTAGGGAAGTATCTGGCATATAACAAGCACTTAATAAATACTATATCTATCTACCCAGATATCTACGTATCCATTCAGATATCTGTCTGTCTGTCTGTCTGTCTAGCCATCCAGATATCCATCTATCTAGATATCTGTCCATCCATATATCAAGATATCTATCTATCTAGATATCCACCTATCCATCCAGATTACCTATTTATCTATCTATCCATCTGTCTGTCTGTCCATTCATCGGTCTGTCTGTCTGTGTGTTGTGTCCCCCATTAGAAGGGGAGATCCTTAAGTGCAGGGATTTTCTTACTTTTCTGTTTGTATCTCCAGTGTTTCCATTCCAAGCCCCAGCCCCATATCACCAGTTAACAGCTGGACATTGCTGTCAGAATGTTCCACAGGCATCTCAAACTCTGCTAAAACAGGGCAGAATTTCCTTCGGGGCACCAGCATTTTTGCAGTCACCCAGCTTTACATTTGCAGTCATCAGTTACTGTTCACTTTCCTTCAATCTCCCATTCCCAAAAACTCCATTGTGTTCTCTATCTCTCAATTGCTACCTCCTCTTGTCACTCAGCCATCAACATCCTAGCTCAGGCTCTCATCTCCTCTTCCCTGGGCTGTTGTAAAAGTCTCTCCATCATTCTCCCTGCCTTCAGTCTCTCCCTTCTTCACTCTACCCTCCATACAGCTGCCAAATTGATAGTCCTAAAGAACGAGTCTGACCACTGCCTTACTCAAGAAGCTTTCGAGGCTCGCTGCCAAAACTAGACTCCTGTACCTGGCATATCCTGGCATCTTTTGCAATCTAATGCCTTGCCCTCTTTCTAAGTCTGATTTCGCATGGCTCTCTTATTCTATGTAAGCCCGGCCTACTTGCTGCTGTTCCTCGTCCAAGGTGTTCCATCTCATCCACCTCTGCCCCCAACGACTGTTGATCTGGGCAAGACCTTTAACCTTCTTGGGCACATCTGTCACTTCCCACCCCGGAACTATAGCTTCCTCAAAATGAAAGGGGTTGGACAAGATGGCCTCTGAAGTGTCTTCGAGCTCCAGATGAAAGATCCTATAATCTCCTCTCTTCGTACCTTTCTAGAGGCTGCCCACTTCCTTGAATTCTAGCCCTCCTCACCTTCTCTTTGGGTGAAGCAATCCCTAGCTTCTTTCTGGGCTCAGCTGAAGTGGCACACAAGGTCCTTCCAGTTGCAATTACTGCCACCAGGGATTACTTTGTAGATACTTGGTATGTTATTTGTATTTTCTTATCTGTGGATTCTCTTTCTTGACATCACTTCTGCCTCTTGAATCCCAAGGCTGAGCTAAAGTGATAGCTCCAATAAGATTGCCCTGATTTCTCCTCTCGTCACTTTGTCACCTGAATTACTTTGAATTATTTTGTATTTACTTATTTGTGTATATATTTTCTAGGTACTTGTAAGCTTTTTGAAGCCATGGGTCATCTCTGTAACCCCAGCACATAGCACAGTGAGTTCTTAGAATATTATGAGCATTTAATAAAAGCTTATTCAATTAAATTTAATTACATATTTTTCTCTACCCTACCCCCATGCCACTCTCTAGCATCATTCAAAGCTCCTTAAATGCAAAAATAGTTCTGTTTTGTTCTTTCTGTCCCCAGCACCTATGTGCTTGGCACATAGTGGGTGCTTAATAAATGCATGATGTAAATAATAAGTATCCTATTGCTTCCCTTGTCAATGGGTGGGGGAGGAGCTGGGGGGAGAGAGAGAATTTGGAACTCAAAATGAATGTTAAACAAAAATACATCATGTATTTGTATACTTCAGTTTGACCTTATGGCCAGTTAAAGGAGAAAGGAAAGAAAAAAGGTAAATAGGGGAAAGGGAAGAGAAGAAAGAGAGAAAGGGAAAGAGACTTAAAAGAGAGAGAAAAGAAGAAGAGAAGGGAACAGAGGTAGTTGAAAAGGGTCAGAAAGAGAGGGTGACTTATGAGAGAAAGATAGAAAGATGGAGACAGAAGGAGAAAGGTGTGGAGAGAAAAAAGGTTAGTCTGAAATGCTAAAATGCTTTGTTGAACTCTGCTCTTTAGTTGGGCTGTGGGCATCAGAGTAAGTTATCACTGCTTTTTGGAAGCTAATTAACTGTCTGATCCTTTTACTGCTGGGAAACAATGTGTAGGTTTTTATTTTCAAACTATCTCATTTATTCTTGAGGGGGGAAAGTTTTCTTTTCACAGGGAATTTTGAAACCTTTTCATGTATGTGAAGGAAGGAGTTGGATTTTTGACATTAACTTTGAAAACTAGAGATGTCAATCCCTTTGACGTTCAAAAGCTGTCAGATTGCCTTATCCTTCTATTTTGAGAATTTGGGGCTGTCTCGTTCTAGAATGGTTAAAACTTACCGTTGGAATCAGCTTGTATTTCCTTGTGTTTATCCTTTTAAAAAAATCAAATCCAAAATTCTTTGTCTAGTTAAAAAGCCTTCTAGAATAAATGGAGCAAGCATAGTTCAGAGGTCTTTAATGCTCTCTACTAAATACACGTTAAATTGAATGGAACTGAAATCTTCCAGAGGCTTAGCTATGAATGGAATATTAACCTTAAGCATCTGAGGCGTAGTTCTGTGAACAAGCCAAAATCATATCCTAAAGTATATATAGGCAGATGAACTCAAGGCAAAGTTCTGAAAGTTCTCCATTTTTTAATCTAAAGGACCTCTTTGTACTCTTCTAGCTCATAGATTCATAGAATCCAGATTCTCTCCCATCTCTGTACAATTCCCCAGAAACCTCTACCTCCTGGAAGTTCACTGCATCCCTGTACCATCCCTCTCCCCAGCCTTTCCTTCCGATTGGCTGGTTTTCCTCTCCCTTTTATATGGTATCTTCCCTCATTAGTTTATAAGCTTTTTGAAGGCTGGAACTTCCTTCTGCCTATATTTATATTCCCAATGCATAGCACAGTACCTGGCACGTAGCAAATGCTTAATAAATGATTGTTGACTTGAATTGATTTGATATAGAGCTGAAAAGGATATTAGGAGTACAAGATCCTCATTTTACAGATTAGAAAAGTGAGTGATTCTTCCAAGGCCACGTAGGTAATGGGTAATAAAGCTGGAATTTGACCCTACGCCTTCTGATTCCAAATGCAGCACAGTTATCCCTTCCACATTGAGGTGGTTAGGGGAGCAGTGCCCCATGATCTGGAAAACCCATATAAAGTTTTTTTTGGCCCTCCCTTCATACCAGAAAAGTCTAAATATTTTTTATTTTTCTTTTATGGGGTGTTTACATTACCTTACTGTAAAATTTGGGTTAAGTGTTTGGTCATAGGCTCTGTGACATCTGCTGGCCCTCAAGTGTCATCTGTGCCTTCTGCAAAGCTCCTAAACAATTCCCATTTAATTTCTTATGCTGGACTGTGATATACTGAAACCATGATGGGGAAAGTTGTGATGTGGAAGGGATAACTGTACTCCTTCCACTGTACCACAGAGTTCTTTCTAGCAGTCTAACTTGATGTGTTGGTTTGAATTGTTTTTTTGGTATTTAAACAACATTACCTTACACTATTAGATCAGGATAGGGATGGAAAGGAGATAGGGTTGTTCAACAGTGAAAGAGGTCCAGGAGAGTGCTCCCTGGAGATCGGACTTCGGATGCAATTAATTAGAAGTGCATCCTGGTACAGTAGAAGAGTATTTGGAGTCAGAGGACTTGGGATCCTGCCTTTGCTACTTATGTGCCTACCTCTCTGAGCTTCTGGTTCCTTATTTGGAAAACGAGAGTATTGGGATTTAAGGTCCCTGAAATGCTATTTCTGATGTGGTGGAAGCATTTGGAGTCAAAAGACCTGGGTTGGAATTGCAACATGCAGTCCCAGCTGTGTGATCTTATGTGAGTCACCATGCCACCCTTGACTTCAGTTTCCTTATCTGTAATTTGAGGAGACTGGACACAAGGCGGTAACTTCTAAGCTCCCTTTTAGCTACAGATCCTATTACATAATGGGCATAAAATATGACCATTACATAATGCTTTTTGTTTGTGGTGGCATCTCATGGGATACCATACGGAGGTTAAGGGAGGGAAGAGATCTGTGGAGAGGTCCTCCATAGCAAACCAACATATCCTTCCATACTTGGTGACTTTAATCTGAAGGTGGGCACAGGAGAAGTTGGGAAGGAGTAAGTCAGAGAATAGGGCTCAAGATGAAGAAATGAAAGAGGCTGAAGGCTTGCAGGCTATTCTGAAGCCTTACATCTCTTGGCCAACTCTGAGCAACATCACAAAAAAAGTGAAATTGACCAGTCATGTCAATATGATGAATGCTTATTGGGGAATTGGGCATCCCTGAGATTGCAAAGAAATGGCAGAGCTCTTGCCCTCAAGAGGGTTCACATTCCACTGGGACATAGGCTAGATAGACAGAGAAGTAAATCTCAAGAAGGGAAAGAAAACTAATAACTGGGGGTGGGGTGGGGGTGGGGAAGTCAGGAAGATCTTCCTTAGAAGGCAGTACCTGATATGATCCTGGAAGGACTTTAGGGATGATGAGTTGCAGGTGAGGAGAGCATTCATTCCAGGCACCAGTGGATCCAAGGGTGGGGAACCTGCAGCCTTGAAGCCACATGTGGCCCTCAAGTGTGGCCTTTTGACTAAATCCAAACTTCATAGAACAAATACCCTTAATAAAAGGATTTATTCTGTACAACTTGGACTAAGTCAAAAGGCTGCACCCAAGGACCTAGAAGGTCACATGTGGCCTCGAGGCCACAGGTTTCCCTACCCTGGGATAGCCCATGCTAAGGTGTTGAGGTGGGGGCTGAAATACTGACTTCAGGGAACAAGGAATAGGCTGGTTTGATTTGAATTAAGGCTATATGAAGGGAAATAATGCAATAAACAAATGCAGAAAGGAAGGCTGGACTTTAAATGTCAGTCTGAGGAGTTTTTATTTTATACTAAGGGGCACTGAATATTTTGTTTGAGCATGGGAGTGGCATGGTAAGAAGTATTTTTTTTTTAAAGGCAGATTATTTTGGCAGCTGTGTGGAGGATGGATTGGAGGGGGGGGGGTAAAGATAGAGACCCGGATACTAATTCAGAGGCTCTCGTAGTCCTGGGAGAGGTGACAAAAAGCCTTAACTTGGGTGGTGGCTGTGTGAATGGAGAGAAAGGGATGCATGTGAGAGGTGTTGTGGTGTTAGAATTAACAAGGTCTGACAACTGATTGGATGTGGGAAGACTGATAAGTGGAGGGCAATAGGTTTTGTACTTGTGTGACCAGAAGCTTCCTTCCACTGAAATAGGGAAGTGTGGAGGAGGGGCAAGTCTTGTGGGGGAAGGGAAGGAGTTCTGTTTTGGATATGTTGAATAAGAGATGGTAACAGGGTGGCCAGTTGGAGCTGGTGATGAGGCAGCAAAACCCAAGAGAGAGATAAGGACTAGATATCAGAGTTGGGGAGTCATCTGCAAAGACTTGATAACTGAACCTATGGGAGTTGATGACATTAAAAAAAAAAGGTTGAGCTTTTTTTTTTTTTAAGCTTTTTTTGGTCTTGAACCCCTTTGGCAATCTGGTGAAGCCTATAGACCCTTCCCCAGAATAACGTTTTTACATGAATAAAACAAAATACATAGGATTATAAAGTAGACCAATTATACTGATATAATTATCAAAACATTTTTTAAAAATTCGTGTATACCAGGTTAAAAGTCCCTGGTTTGGAGAGAGAAGAAGGTCCAGGATGAAGCCATGAAAGACAATTATGTATAGGAATGGACCATGGATGGTAATCCAGGAAAGAAAACTGAAAAGGAACTGTAAGAGATGTAAGGAAAACAGGAGACATGACAAGTTAAGGGGGAAAAGGTATCTAGGAAGAGGGGCTGGTCAAAACTACCAAAGACTGTAGCTTCAAGAAAGATGAGGACTGAGTAAAGTCAAGGGGTTTAGGGACTGATTTCCAAATCTAGTCCCTGGGGGTAGGGTTGGAAGGGAGGGCTTGTGGGGTTACTGTGGTGACTCAGAGCAGAGTAGAGTAGTTGGAAATTGGAGCCAGGCTCAAAATTTCCTTTGGGGGAGGAGCTTCCATAGTTGGTGTCTGAGCAATATTAGGGTAGGGGCCTCCACCCTCCCAAATAAACACCTAGAGCTCCACCACATTCTGACCTCATTTCAGGCCCTGTGATGGCAGCTCTATCTAGAGCTTTGTTTGGGGGTCATTTAGGAATCAGTTGTCTGTGTGTAGTTAGACCAGGGACTAGTGAGACCACAGGTCAAACTCAACCAAAGTAGGAGAAAGGGTAAAGATGAGAAGACACAGAATGTGATGGAAGAGCCTTTGAGGCTAACCCTAAATGCAAAATAAGCAGGAAAAAGGTAAAGCAATCTTCCTTAAGCACCCTGTTTCCTGCAAGTTTGACTGATAGTAAGAAGTTACTACAATAAGGAAGGCCAAAGAGCCCAGAAGCTGCCTTAGCTTGCAAACATCTGGCCTCCTGATCAGGTGGGGGAGAACTGGCAACCAAAGACACCATAGGTCTTCCCCAAGGAGAAGGTTTGGGAAAACATGGACAAGAATCACATGGTACAAGTGGGTATGGATGGGACATGCTCTGCATTGATGGGAAGACTGAAAACGTACTCGCTTCCATAAGATTTAACAATTCAATTCGATAAACATTTATTAAGTACCTACTATGTACCAGGTACTAGGGATACAAGAAAAAAAGAAAGCCAAAATAGTTTCTGCCCTCAAGTAGCTTATTTTCTAAGGGTAGGGAAATTACATTGTACACAGGTAAATTAATATTAATAATAGCTAGCATTTATATGGTATTTTAGGGTTTGCAAAATCCTTTATAAATATTACTTCATTGGATATTTACAGCAACCCCTGGGAGGTAAGTGCCATTATTATCCCTATTTTACAGATAAGGAAACTGAGGCAGTCAAGTGTGTTGCCTAGGGTTGCACAGCTAGTAAATATTGAAGGCAGGATTTGAACTCATTTGAACTTGAATCCAGATCTTGCAGTCCATCCACTTTGCCACCTAGTAGTCTTAAGATTTTATGGAGCTGACAGGTAGAATGTCAAATATGGGAACTGTCAAGAAGATCAATGGGGCTGGAATGTGGTTGGGGGAATGAGGAGAAATCCATTTGGAAAGACAGATTGGAGCCATATTGGGAAGGGCCAACTGAAGGCTGAGTTTTGGGGTCTGTGGCTTCAAATCCCTAAACGTCTGATTGTGCACTGATGTGAAAGGATGCTGAATTGAGGGGGGGGGGAGATTGATTCAGTTTTCTTGCCAGCTGACTATAAATTTACACAGTTTCCCTTCTCTGTCAATTGGTGTTGTCTTTATCTCCCAGTTAAGATGTTCTTAAAACAGCCCATGCTTTCTTGGATAGAAGTACCAGGCCTAGAATTAGGAAGACCTGAGTTCAAATTTGACCTCAGACACTTATAGCTGTGTGACCCTGGGCAAGTCACTTAAAAAAAAAAACTGCTAGCCTCTGTTTCCTCATCTTTAAAATGACGGCTGATAATAGCACCTAGATAATGACAGCAAAATGCTTAGCACAATGCCCGGTACGTAGTAAGCTCTGTGTAAATGTTAGCTACTAGTTTTATTAGTTGTAGATCTGCTGTTTGCTTGGGAAGGGTCTGTAGGCCCTGGGCTTTGGGACTAGGGCCTCACTGCCATCGATTCTGGTTTTCCAACAAGCAGGCCATATCTATTTCTATTGGCATTTAACTTTTGACAAAATGTTTTCTTTTCAGCAATTCCAAGAGGTTGGTGTTACAAGTTTTTTTTATTCCCATTTTACTGATGAGAAAGTAGAGGATGAGGAAGCTTAAGCCACTAGCTTGAGTGTGTGTAGCCTAAGGTCAAAGGAGCTAGTAAGTATAGGAATAAGTAGTCAAACACTGCCAGTCCCCAAATCCCCGCTCCTAAAAAGGAGTTTAAAACTTTGGGGAAATGAAAGACAGCTCTTTGCTTCAGAAAGGGGTCCCAGGTTTACAGTTGATACCTTAAAAGTTGCATGTAACAGTATTGCAGTTTGCAGATGCAAGGATTCAGAGCTTTAAGGGATTGCACAGATCATGCCTTTGTAATTTGTTAAAGAAACTAAGGCCTAGAAAGGCTGTTCGTAGAATTTAGAGTTGAAGTCTGCAGAGTGGACATCTCAGATTATTCTGTTAGAATCTTCTTCCTTCACATAAGAGAAACTGAGGATCAGAGAGGTTTAGACATTTAGCAGAGGTCACACAGCTAGTAGATAACTGAGCCGGAATTCAAAGTCCAGGTCCCTTGGCCTCTACTCCATAGCTTTTTCCATTGTAGTGCACATGCTTTCGTTGTCCAAACACGGAAAAGCACCAAAAGGGCAGAGGTATGAATACATGGGAAAACATCGACAAAATCTGTGGACTTTCACAACTCACGTAATCATCGAATTTTAGCTCTCAAAAGAACTTTAGAGACTATCTAATCTTACCTCCTCATTTTCCGAGGCGGAAACTGAGCGGAGTTCAGAGATCTGTCTAAAAAGTCACCACCATCAAGTCAGTGGCAGAGCCAGGCTCCTCAGATACAAATGGATTTTTAAAGCTGGAAAGGATCTGCGACTAGAACCCAGGTCTCCTGAATTCCCAGCCTGATCTCTAATCTGGGTCCTTCCAAATGCAGCCCAGTTCAGGTGAACATCAGATGGGCGCCAAGCCCACCCTGAAATCTTGTCGGTGGGCACTTTCTGCACCGAACAAAGGGGCCAGTTGAGAAGAAGGACAAAGTGTTACTGTGAAAGGCGGGGTCTGAGATAGCTGGGTGTAGGGGCTACGAGTGTTGGGGGGTGGGGGCCGCGAGTGGGGGAGGGTAGGCCAGGGGTCGGACGCTTTGATCTCCTCCGGCATCCTGCCCACCTCCCAGCTCCCAGATGAGCGCTGGCATCCACCTCTGGGCAGGGTGTACCATCTCAAGCACACGCACGCACCCAAACCCTGAGCTCGCAGCAGCCCTGCTGTTGTAAAATGAGAGTGAGTTTCCCAAGTTCACCCAGGCCTCTGGGTTGGCATAGCAACCAGGCAACCTGTTCCCGAGCCGGCGGCTGCCTCTCCTGCCTCGCCTAGCCCGCCTCTAGTCCCCTCCCTCCCTCCCGGACTCTCTTTCTCTCCCTCCCTCCCTCCCTCCTCTTCTCTCCCCCTCCCCTCTCCTCTCCGCACATGCTGCCGCCGCCGCCGCCGCCGGAGCCAGGGCCGGAGCCGATCCCAGCATGCACCGCGCCAGCCCAGTCCCCAGTGGGCCGCCATGTTGTCGGAGTGAAAGGTAAGGGGGAGCGAGAGCGCTGGCGAGAGCCGATCCGGGGGGCTGAAATCCATCTTCATCCGACCGCTCCGCCCGTGAGTATCCGAGCCCCGCCGGGTCCAAAAGCTACCCGGGACTCCCAGCGAGCCGATGGTCCGGTCATATTGGGGTTCTGGGCCGGCGGGAGCGGGGAGAAGGGCTTTGGAAAAGCCGCCCCGGCCCTGGCTCCCGGGGCTGGCGCTTCCCTCGCTCCGCTCCTAGTACATGTTTTGGAGTCAGCAGCAAGGCCCCTATTGTTATCGGAGGAGGGAGGGGACGCGGAGGGAGGTGCAAACGGGGGAAATCCTCTGTCTCTAGGCCCCGGTCAGATGCATTCAAGGGTTTCTGCATTCACCCTCCCCCCAGCCTGGGGGTGGGGGGCGTCCCCCCACCCCGCCCCCTCTTCCCCCCAGCCCCCCAAAGCCCCGGGCTCGGGGTGCTCTTGCACATCATATATGCGGGTTGGAAAGAGGGCTCGATTGTCTCTGTGGACATCTAGGGGCTGAAGAGAGGGGGAGACAGGGGCACCCCAGATCTGTCCCTCGGGGGTGAGGGGCAGGTAGGGGGGGACAGCCAGCCAGCCCTGGAGCAGGAGAAAGCTTTTGCCGGGTTAGTGTAGAGTGACCAGACCGGGCGAGTGGGGGAACTTGGTGGAGGGAAGGAGCATAGATAATGGAAAAAGGTGTGGAAGTCCCCCTCAGGAAGTTTCAGAGGCTTGGAGGCAGAATTTGCAGGCTTCCCTGGCCTTTTGTTTACGTGGGGAGGAGTTGTTGGGGGGCTTGGGGAGGGGGGAGGCTGGGGGAGAAGTCCCCTGGTTGGAAACAGAAAGAAAGAAAGAGGGACCGAGCTTTCCTTAACTGAAAAGGGGCTCTACTCTTGTTAGTTGCAAGGAAAACAAACGCGCACTCACGCACATACACAAACAAACATAATATCCTCATCCTCTGTATTACAATGCTCGAGAATTTCAGCCCCGTCAATGTGCCTGGTAAACAGGTAATTTGTTACATTTCTGAGTTAACCCTTCTGTTATCCTGAGAGAAAGAAATACAGTTTGGTAACTTTCTTCCAAGGAGGAATTTAATTTGAGCAGCTTCTTTCTTTGAAGATTTTTTTTTAATGGATTTTTTTTCTGTCCTTCGTGCAATCAAAAGAGAGTTGGTTGCTCTTCATTTCGTGCCCTCAGTTTTTGCTCATTTCCTGTTCTTTTCGGAGTCTACCGAGTTTGTATTGGAGGGGTGGATTTTTTTTAGGCCTTTTCTTAAACAATAGGTTTGTAGCTTTCGTTGATGCAGTTTTATATAAGTGAAGTGAGCCGGTTTTTTTGTTCTTCTGTGCTAAATTTAACTTCTAAAATACTTCTAAGAGCTGCTGATTCTTTATCAAGTCTTTGGAAAATACTCATTGGATTCTGAACTTTGATTGGTACTTTGTAGTATACACATTGTATTCGTTTTGGCCAAGGCCACTCTTGACTTTTTTGAAGTTAGCATTTGTTTAGTTTGAGTCCCAGTTTTGCTTAAAAATACATTTCTGACCCCAGAATGTTTGTTTTTTAATTAAAAACATGTGTTAAGAAACATGTTTTTACTAAAGCATTTAAAAGATGATTATGGGAAAAAAGTTTTCTTTGTTTGAAAATGTGCTAGTCAGGAAAATGATGATATTATAAACAGTTTGAAAGGTTTGGGAAAGAGAACAGCTCTCGTCATTAGAGTTCCAGTAGTTCCAAATTACTTATTCTTATGTGTACAATTACTTGTATCTTTAAAAACCTGTTACAAATGATGACTTTTCAGCATGGCTTCAGATATGTGTGAGGAATCTTTAATGCATGTAGGTTAAATATTTTCCATTTAGGTGACGGTATTAATCTGTGTACTGCCATTTTTGGTGTTTCCAAATATTGTATGTTCGGACTAAAGTTGAATGTTACCTAGTTATTTGCTTCTTCTCCTCGCCCCTCCCCTCCAACTCCCCCCTCTGCCAAGTTTTTTGGTCTGGTTTGGGATCACTTTGCCCCCTTAAGGTGAAGCAGGAGGTTCCAGGGTGTGCAGATGGCTTTACAAAAGCTGATTGTATTTTTAGACATTTTGATTAGGATTCTCTTTTCCTCCTCCCCCACCCCCCCCAATGCCTTGTCAAAACAAGTGTGTGGTGGTCTTTATGGCAAAAGATGGGGAGGGGGATTGTAGTTGAAGGAGCACCACTAATTTTGGGGTCAGACCACCTGAGACACTTCCTCATTTTTTATTTGGTCATGCACTGGTTGCTTAATCCCTCTCTGCCTCAATTTCCCCATCTGTAAAGTGAAGATAATAAGACTTGAAATTACTTGTCTCAGAAGATTGTTTTGAGGTAAACACTTTGTTATCCATCTGACAATGGAATTGGGGTTTAAATTTGAGAAGTTAATTTTTATTGAGGCAAGTTTAACTGTGAGCTAAGTTTTTTATTTGATTGTATTATACCAAATATTTCAATTTATGTTTTAGGTATTATCATTGTACACTAGCTTTTTAATGGCAGTATGGGGGCAAACTGATAAGTATGAGATATAGACTGCCTTTACCCCAGAGTCTGCTTGATAGTAAATAGTCTTTCAGTGTAGAAAAACTAGAAAATACATTTCTTCCAAAATGATAATGAGTTTTTGAGAAAATCATGGATGATTTGGTTTTTCCTGGGAAGGAAAGTTGCATTGAATTTATAAACTGTGAAGTATGACTCTACTGGTAGGTTTGAGCTAGGGCAAGATCTTCTCCCGGAACCTGCACTCAAGACTACCCCCTAGCAGAGTTTTTAGGAGTTTGGCCTGTTAGACCAGGCAGTCATAGCTGGGAAAAGCCCTTTCCATGTGTATTTTGAATGTTACATATTCCATCTTATCTAAAACTGTTTCTGAATTTGCTTTTAAAGTGAGAAGTTATTTTGTTTCTGTTGTGCCTCTGAGTTTTTCCCAGTTTGCGTCTTGTAAGGCAATTTTGAAATATTGTAATCTTAGGGTTAGTGCATCTAAAGAGAAGGGAAATAGAACTTGCAGCCATCAGGGTGAGAGATCTTTAACTTTGAAGTTGTACTTTATGGAGTAGCCTCCTTGTCAGGTTAGTTCTAACAGACAGTTGATTTATTACTTTTTAGCAATTGTTGGGCACCCAAATTGGGACAGGTGTTGACCCTTACATAAAAAGTAGAGTCCCTGCCCTTATTGAATTTTATTTAAAAGTTAATTTCCACATTTAATTGTTGAGCAACTCCTCCATTGTGAAAACAATGACAATGTTGAATTTTTGGAACTATGGTATCAAGCTAAGATTTGCTACAGTATAACAAAAGTGAGCTTGATTTGGTCTACCCTTGTTACCTAAGGTATACTAGAATCTTATTGCTAGGGTATTGACAGTGTGATTGAATTGTTAATTTTTATGATTAATTTGTATATTTCGATTTATCGACAATATTTTTGTATCTTTTTGAAAAGTCATCAGTTTAGGTAAGATTGCAGGCTGGCCTGGTTCTTAAGTTTGGAGACTCTGAATGCACACACACACACACACACACACACACTTTAATAACTATTTCTCTATAGTTGGGATTATTTGTTATGCTCACTTTGAGGTTGAGGAACTTGAAGCTCCCAGTGGAGGTAAGGAGAGTGCACCAGGGCCATAAAGCTCATAACAGCATAGTCCAGGCTGGAGCCCATGTCTACTGACTTCCTACTTCCATCCACGTTCTTTGTGTTAGAATGTGTTCTACCACACTATAACCTTCCGCAGTTTATATGGGTGAAAATTGCTGGTTGGTTGTCCATTTAAAATCTTTCTGCTGTATTGCACTTGACATGTAAATAAACTGTTGTAGAAACTCAGTAATTGACAATTGATTTAATCATTGTCTATTGAATTTTAGTCGTCCCCAACCCTACCTCCCATCCCCCATTATTTGTGTTTGCAAGGTAGAAACAGAAGTTTTCCAAGAGTTGCAACCCAGAATTCTTTGATGTTCTCCGTCAGAATGCCAGCCACTGTACATTTTATAAATATAGTTGCAATAGCTCACATGAGTCTTTCAGTTTTGTACACTCTATATGTATATTTAAGCCATCTACTGCTGTAGTTCAACTCAGAAATCTCATCTTGGCATGGAGATCCCCTTGGTTTCTTGAAGACTATGCCAGTAAAGCACATGCCGCTGGCAGCTTCTTCCGAATGGCATTGGCTTTGAACGTAGGCCTGGCATCTGACAGTGTCTTTTGTGGAAGGCCTAGGCCTAGCTAAGTTTGGAGAGAGGCTCATCCCTCAAAGGCTGACTGCCTGTCAGGTGATGAGATCCTCCTCTCCCCAAGGGTTCCAGGTTGAATGACCCTGGGGGGCGGGGCTGGGAGAATATTCCTACGATTTGAAAAGAAGACTCCTTTAAGTAAAAGTATTTTAAAACATGTAGCTGCATGATAGCAATCAGACTTCAATGCTTGTGCTTTCTTGTTTCATTGGAAAAAGCAGGAGGACTTTTTTTTGTCCTGCTGCATGTCATGGATCTTGTAAAAAGGGTTGATTCACCATTTCCAACCTGTCTCTCCTTAGGTGTTGGTGGAATGAGCGTTGCATGTGTTTTGAAGAGAAAAGCAGTGCTCTGGCAGGACTCCTTCAGCCCCCACCTGAAACAGCACACGCAAGAAACAGCTAATCCCAACATGCCTGTTGTTTTGACATCTGGAACAGCAGGGTCCCAGACACAGCAACAGCCGGCTGCCAACCCGGCCCTTGCGGCAGGGACTCACTCGAGCCCGGTCCCAGGATCCATAGGGGTTGCGGGCCGCTCCCAGGACGACGCCATGGTGGATTACTTCTTTCAGAGGCAGCATGGTGAGCAGCTTGGGGGAGGAGGAAGTGGTGGCGGCGGCTATAATAACAGCAAACATCGCTGGCCTACTGGGGATAACATTCATGCAGAGCATCAGGTAAAGACATGCTACAGTATTTCAGTTCTGAACCCATGAGTGAATAAAGCAGTGTCCATTGGGGGGCATTTTTTTCTGTGAACATTCTTTAAAGTTGGAATTGTCACTGTAGTTGGGCATAAGATAATCATTCATTTTTTTTCTTTAGGATGTGTATCTTCATTAGAGAAGTGAATGAGCGAATGAATGGTCAATCAGTTCTATTGGATTCAGTATTAAGGGGCCCCCTGTGCAAAAAAAAAAAGTACACATGTGTTCTTATATTTGCATGGATTTTTTCTCTTTTAATGCAAAGGTATTTTTTTTAAGAATCTTCCAAAACAACTATTCTCTAACATGCCTTAACTTTTAAAAGTGAGGGAAAGCTCATTTTGGACAGGGGTGATGTTTGTATTGTTTATGCCCTCTTAATATTAATGTGCAAAATGAAAAAAAGGGGGGGGATTTTTTAAAAAAATGCTTTCGCTGAACTAGATTAGAACTGAGATCTGCCTCATGTGTCTTGTGTTTGAGACACAAAAGAGTCAAAATTTGGCTTCCGAGTTTTCCGTTTGGACTTACATTTACTATATAAGTAGGTTGGTTTTGGCTTGTCTTGCTGTGTAGTCTTTTCATCTGAAAATGTTTTAGCATAGCATGCTCAGAAATAAGTGAGTTCAATATAACCTGTGTTTCTTAACTTCCTGGTTGTTAGGGTTAGAAAGTCCTTTCTACCCTGCATGTGGTGAGGGAGGACTACAGACTGAATTTGGAAGAAAATTTTAAATTTCTTTGGACTGCAAACTCCTCAGCATTATTTTTGCAGAGAATAAATGTATTACTTCTATTAAGCCTCAAGCACTTTTCTTATGATTATCTTAATTTTTTTTAAGTATTCATCTACAGTTACAAATTTAAAATTTAATTTTTCCTTAAGGAGTTCCCGGAACCAAGATTGTAATTTTTATCAGCACACTGGCCAGTCAACATGTTTTTTATCTTAAAAGACAAGCATGAAAACCTTGTTTTATTTTAAAGGTTCTATTTAAACAAAATGAGCTCTGTTGCCTTGTCTGAACTAAGAGGCTTTAAGGCTCTCGCATGTGAGGGCCCTGTTTGTATCTTCTCAGCATCTTACACAGGTTCTTGAACACAGAAAGTGTTTAGCAGCCATTTGTTGATTGAACAATTGACCTTTGGGCTGTGTGGTAACGGCTAATTTTCAAAACTGTGCAGGTATTATGCAGTTCAGATTTCAGATGAATAGACTGAGAAATAAATGTTCAGTCTTATTGACTGATGGCCCACAAGAAATTGCTATGCTGAAAAAACCGTAGCTTCAAGTTTAGATATTGAATTGAGTTGTCAGAAGAAGCAGTAGCATCAGCTCTCCTTTCTGCATTATTTGGCAGTCACAGAATACTTTCCTGTAACACAGGTGGCACACATTTTGCTATTCCTGTTGTACAGCTGAGCAAATTGAATTTCAGAGTGATTCAGTGACTTTCCCAGGGTCACACAGCTTAGGTGCAGACCTTTGACCCAAACTTGGGACTATTGATTCCAAGTCCGAATGCCTTGTACTTGCACACCCTTTATATTATATGTGGACTTTGAGAGGAGAGGGGAAGTTGTGATTTCAGGATAGGGAACAACCCTTTCAGGTCATTGGGATATAAGTTAGCAGGGGCAAGGAGTGGGATTTCCCTTCATAAGAAAGAGTTAATGTATTTGTTAAAATTTAGTTTACTTAAAAGAAGAAGGGAGTGAATAGGCAAAATCTTCCATAAATTTGGATTTATCTTCATTAGCAAGCATTTCTTGAGCAACTGTTGTGCGAAATACTCATTTTTAAAGTCGTACCTTGTAACTTAAAAGGTGTTCTGATCTCATTTATCATTGAAGTAGGTATTGCAAAAATTCATGTGTTTATGCATACACACATATCTCTGCATGTATATGTAGTGTCTGTGATTTCTTCAATGTAGGGATTTTCTGGTAAGGAAACTGCCTCTGTCAATTCACATCAGCAGCTGCTCTGCAGTTGGTAGACTTAGAGATTGAGTTCCTACCCTGAGAGCTTCAATGACTTGCCCGGTTACCTGGGCTCGAAGGCTGAGGCAGGCCTCTGAGGCCAGTTATCCATCCTTTGTACCACACTCTGTACCAGCAAATGGTATCATCCCTGTTTCATAGATAAGGAAAAGTGAGGTGACCATAAAAATATATAGCATTTATGTAGTACTTTAAGGTTTGCCAAGTACTTTGCCTGTTATCTCAGTTGATCTTCACAACAGCCTTTCAAGTAGACAATATCATTTTTTAAAATTAAATTTCTTTTTTTTTTTTAATGACGATCTGCCTTTCCTTCTACCTCTCTACCCTCAATTGGGAAATCAAGAAAAATAAAACCTCTTATTGCAAAGGTGTATAGGTAAGCAAAACAAATTCTGGCATTGGCCATATCGAAAAAAAATATGTCTCGGTCTCCCCTCTGAGTCCTTCACTTCTCTATTAGGAGGAAGTAGGTTGCCTGTTTTATCACCACTCCTCTAGAATTGTGTTTGGTCATTGTGATGATCTGCATTCTTAAGTCCTTCAGAGTCGACTATCTTTACAATATTATTGTTATTGGTTCTGCCCACTTCACTTTGTATCAGTTCACACAAGTCTACCCAGGTTTTTCAGAAACCATCTCTTCCATTTTTTCTTACAGTGCAATAGTATTCCATCAAATTCATATAATAGCTAGCATTTTTATAATATTTTAAGATTTGCCAATTCCTCATAACCCTGGGGAAATAGGTACTATTATTATCCCCATTTTATAGATGACAAAACTGAGGGAGAAAAAGAAGTGACTTGCCCAGGGGCACACAAAGGCCAGATAGGAACTCTTCCTGACTTTCTTCTGCTTTTTCATAGCCATTCCGATTGATGGGTGCCCCATCAGTTTCCAATTCTTGGCCACCACAAAAAGAGCTGCTGCAAATATTTTTGTACATGTGAGCCCCTCTTCTCTTTCTTTGCTCTCTTTGGGGGATAGACCCAGTAGTAATATTGCTGAGTCAAAAGGTATTCACAGCTTAATAGTTTTTTTGTCTGTTCCACATTGCATTTCAGAATGACTGAACCAGTTTACGGATCCACCTACAGTGCTTTAAAGTACTTGTTTTCCAACAGCCCTTGTAACATTTATCATTTTCACCAATCTGATGGAGGTGGAACCTCAGAATTGTTTAAATTTGCATTTTTCTAATTATTAGTGAGTTAGAACATTTTTTCACATGGCTATTGATATCTTGAATTTTTTTCTTCTGAACACTGCCTGTTCATATCCTTTGACTAGCGGTTACTGTTATTACCATCTTTTTCCAGGGGAGGAAACTGAGGCCTAGAGTAGTGGTTAAATGATTTGTCCTGAGGCAAGATTAGAACTGGGGTCTTCTTGATTCCAGGGCAGATAGCGGGTAAGCAGCAGAACCAGCACCTGAACCCAATGAATTTTAGAGTATAATGTTGCCCCATGCTCATTCTAGGCTCTGGGGATATAATGCAGTATAAGACATAATCCTAGCTCTCAAGGGAATTGTGTGTGTGTGTGTGCGTGTGCGTGTGTGTGTACACAATAAAATGTGTCATAGACATTCCTATAGGAGTTCAGAATTCCAGTGATAAACAGGGGCTGGGGTAGAATCCTAGGGGAAAAATAGACAGTAGGCAGAAATGGACCCGACATAGTCTAGGAACAGCGAGACTACTGAGAAGAATGAAGTTCAAGAGGTAGTGAAGGGCCAGATTGTGGAGGGCCTTGAATGTCAGATTAAGGAGTTAAAACTACTTTATAAGCATTGGGCATCAATGGATGGTTCTTGAAGGTGTGGGTTATATGATGTATGCCACTTTGGGTTTTAGGAAGGTGAATATGGCAACAGTATGTGACAGTGGAGGGAGTGGAGGATGTTGGGATCCTTTAGGTGCAAGCTAGTGAGGACTAGGATCTTAGAAGTGATTGGGTAGGGGAGAATCATGGGCAGGAAGTGGGAAGGAAGAAGAGAGTCAAGAAAGACTCCTTGGTTTCTCCTGGGGTGACTGGGAGAATGATGGTCCTGTGGAAAGAGGGAAAGGGAAGGTTGGAGCTTTTCTTGGGAGAAGGAGCAGTTCTGTTTGAGATCTGTGGAGTATTTGGTGATGTGATGACCTGGAGGGAGACTATTAACAGGTCTTATCTGGGGGCCTGGTGGTGTGATGGGAAAAGCACTGCCTGACCTGAAGCCCCCCTTGGATCCTTGGGAGCTCTGATTTGGAGTATCCTTAGCTGCAAAATGCAGAGGGATAATACTACTGCTTGGGATAAGTTCTAATCTAGAGCCATATTTTAGGAGCACAGTTGCTGAGCTGGAAAGTGTCTACAGGAGGTTGACTAGAATGGGCAGTGCCCTTGAGACATGGCTATTCAAGCATTAAGTGAAGGACCTGGGAAAGTTTAAGCTTGGAGTATTCGAAGAGGGGTCATATGGAAGGGCTGGCAACTAGGTGGCACTGTGGATAGAGCATTGGGAATTAGAAAGATTCATCTTCCTGAGTTGAAATCTGGCCTCAGACACTAGCTGTGTAACCCTGGGCAAGTCACTTAACCCTGATTGGTTCAGTTTCCTCAACTGTAAAACGAACTGGAGAAGGAAATGGCAAACCACTCCAGTATCTTTGCTCAGAAAAACTCTAGATGGGGTCAAGAAGAGTTGGGTATAGCTGAAATGACCCAACAATGACATGGAAGGGAGCTTATACTTACTCTGCCTGGCCTTAGAAACTGCGAACAATGCATGAAAATTGCAAAGAAGCAAATTTAAGCTAAATGTAAGGAAACATTTTAAATTCTGAGATTTTTGTTAAGTGTTTATTTAGTGAGTCTTACAGCACTTACATATGGCTTTATTGGGCTTAAGATGTAGATTTGGACATCACTTCCATGGACATGATAGTTGAATATCTATAATTTTAGTCAATCAATAAACATTAGTTAAGTGCCTTTGTGCCAGGTACTGTGCTTAAATGTTGCTGGATATAAAGAGCCCTACCCTCAAAGGAGCTTATAACCTAATGGAGAAGACAACAGTTTTTATGGTCTTTGGCAAATAGAGTTCTTCAGGTGAAGAATGCATGGCCATTTGTTGTAGGAGGGCATTCTTGTTCAGGTATAGGTTGGAGAAGAGGAGCTCTTGAGTTCTCTCAAAAGCTGTGCTAGTGGAGGGTAAGCCATGCCATGACAGGTCTCATCATATTAGAAAGCTCTTGTTTCTGACTCAAAGGTGTATGAGGGTGTGTGTGTGTGTGTGTGTGTGTGTGTGTGTGTGTGTGCGCGCGTGTGTGCCTGCCTCCTCAAGGGACCATCAGGCTTTGTTTGAGAGGCTCATTACCAAAAGGTTGGGCACCAGCTGTTGGGTTATTATGGCCATGGCAAATTATGAACACATCTGGTAATGTGTATAGGATTTTGACCTGCAGTGGTGGAAATGGACAAACCAATGGAATCACAGAAGTTTTACAATAATGAATTGACAAAACTTTTAAAAAAAGATAACACATTGCCTTTTTATTTCTAAGTTATTTAATGATAAATCCATTGAGAAAAATGGAAGGAAGAATTAAGGTGTCCAGTAGATCTTTTAGAGGGCTGGGAAAAGGTCCAAACCAAACTATAGTCAGAAGAGAACATGAACCAGCTTTCTGTGAGGGTGTAAGACTTTTCTTTGTTTAGTCCCACAGGTATTTATTGAGTATAAATTAGGTCCTTAGGATCATGTTAGGGTTGTTAACAAATGTGACATTTGCCTTCATGATTGGTTTTATTTGGGTCACTTATGGGGAATACCTAATAATATCAGATGACCATTCATGACACACTCCTCACACACTCATCAACAAGGAAGTTGTTTTAAAACACAGCCAGTCTCTTAAGTGTTATACTCATCAGAACCCAGCTCCTGGGCTAGACAGATGTGAAGAATCAATGGAGATAGAATCCTTAGGTATTTACCATATTGTGAGCTCTACTGTGGAACAGTTAGAGTTAGGAAGAGCAGAAAAAATTCTTTGGGGTGACATTGAAGCAAAAGATGATATGACTCATTCCCCCATGAAGCGTTCAACAGAAGAACACTTCTGAATAACGGCATCTGGTCGGCCTGTGGATATAACAGTACTGGGGGGTGTCCCCAGAGACCCTTTCCCTGTAACTGCCGACATCCTACGTCACACCATGCCAGTAGTGGTTGTATCTACAAAGCAAGGGAGGATGCATTGGGGACCATTGGTGGTTTGTAGGTTTGTAACCTTTCCTACTTGGAAAGACCTTGGAGGAACTACGTTCAAATCCTGACTGTTACTAGCAATGGGACCCTGAGGAAGTCCAAATCCACTTCTCTTCTCCACTGTTTCCTCGGTTGTGAAATGTGGACAATAGACTATTTAACTAGCTCCTGTTGTGAAGAAAGTTCATTGGAAACTAGAAATATGAGGAGTCTGCTGTTATTCTTTGTTACATGGCTGACTTTGTACCTGGCCACACATGTGACAGTCTCTAAAAAGCATCCACAGCCAGTTTTAAATTTCAGGCTGACAGATTGTCTTCTAACACGCTTCCCAATTATTTTCTCTTTCCAGTGTATGTCCCAATGTTGTTGAACTTCTGGGTTATTGTGAGTACTTTGTAAACCTTCAAATGTTATCTCAGTGTGAGTTATTACTATATGAGAAGGTAATCTGTAACCACAAAGAAAGTGCCTTCTAAAGCCCGATAAATTGGCTTTACCTTTTATCTTCATGATTAGAGAGTTGTCTGCAGTGGTTATGATTTCTTTATCTGTAAAACCTTGGATTTGATCTCAGAGGGTCCCTTTCTGCACTAAATCATGTGACAATATTATAACTACATCTGACCTTTTTGTAGCACTTAAAAAGTGTTTAGTAGCTGTGACCCTCCCTGCAGCTCTGGAGGGAGGATAAGGAATCTGCTGGGCTTTTCATTTACTAGTGACTTGACTAAGGTCATAAAGCTGGCCCTTGGACCACTTTGTAGAGGTGGAGCCAGAACTAGATGGCTGGAGTTGGGGATCTGTATGGACCCTCCCCTGCATCTCTGAAGTCTTGTGTTTTTCCACTGTAGTAGCCATTTTTAAGGCTTTGTTGTTTTTTACTACATATGTTGTATGAGAAATAATTTTTGAAAAGTTCCATCGCTGCCTACATAGTGAATCGTTGCATAATATCTTTATTTTCATCAGGCCAATTAATGATCCCTGTGGCCTTCATCCCATTTCCTAAGAAATTTGGCTCATTTTGGGACCCTGTCTAAAAAGTGTCTTTGGCATGAAGAATGGATAGTTACATTGTCTAAAAAGTGTCTTTGGCATGAAGAATGGATAGTTACATTGAATCCCCTCAATTCCCTCAAACTGTTTTCTTTGCCCCCAGGGCCCGATGCCGTGTGGGATCTTATACATAGTAGTCACTTTACTTAGCAAAGATAAAGCTTTGAGCTGATTGTTACCATAGAAGGTGAAAACCTTTTAAAAATGACTCTGTTGTAAAGTTGTCTGACTCCGCTTGAGATTTACTAATTTTATACTTGAACTCCTACATTGCAAGATTACTATCATTGCTCATTTTATGTAGCTCTTTTCATCATTTTCCCTTTTTTGGTTTGCTTTTTCTTACCGACATAGCCAGGTCCTCAAGTATGAAGATGAGTTTCTCTTCCTTCTCTCCAACCCCCAGAATGGATTCAAATCACTTTGAAAATTTGGTCAAAATACATGCAAATAACCGATTAAATTTAGGCCTTTTCCACTCCAGCCTTAACAAGTTATTAGCATATAATCTATTAATTTGACAGTTAAGCATATTCAGAGTTTGCAGATGTATATTGAGTTAATTAAATGTTACTATACAGTCTCACTGGAGTATGACGCCTATATGGAGATGTGAAATTTCTGAAATTTAGGAAGCTTGGCGTTACTTTTAGGGGTTTGAATAGGGATTTGGAGTCTTGAGAAATTTTGGAGAAAATTAGAATACATGCAAACTTGTTTTTAGTGCTTAAGGCAGTTACTTTGGAACATCAATGGAAAGACCATTTATTAAGCACCTACCACGTGCCAGGCATGATGCCAGCCTGAGATACAAAGAAAAAAAACTTCTGTAATAAGAGAGGCAACATCTACATAAATACATATAAGGTATATAACAGAATATATGGAAAAGAAATATCAGGTAGTTTTGAAAGGGCAGAGGGCCTCAGCAGCTGGTGAGGAGGAGGAGCTATGTATGTGTCTCAGGAATTCTAGATTTGCCATCAGAAAGATCTGTGTTGAATCCTTTCCCAGACACAACTAGCTGTGTGACTCTGGACAAGTCACTTAATCTCAGTCTCAGTTTTATTATCTGAGAGTTGGGGATGATAATAGCATCTACTTTATGGGACTATTGTGCACATCGAATGAGAGTTTTGCAAACATTAAAGTACTATGTAAATGGTAATTATTATTGTCATTATTAAGTTGGCAGAAACAAAACTAGAGCTATTCTCCTTATCTTAACCATTTTACTTAGATCAATCTTTGATAAGCTGATCCCAGAGATGATTTTTTTTTCTTTTTCATTTTTCGTTGATAGCTTTTGTTTTTAGATCATCTTTATTTCTGTCTTTTCCCTCCCTTTTGCAGAGAGCCATATCTTATAGCAAAGAATTTTTTAAAAAGAGATTAAAACCAATCAAGTTTTCAATTTGCCTGGGTGCATATGCAGTAGTCCACATTCCCTGTGGGTGACTGTGGCTCATTTCTGCAAGGAGAAAGGGAGGTGCATCTTTTCACCTATATGGGGGATAATTTTCATTTAGACATGTGAAGTAGTCAAGTGAAAGGGGGCAATTTGTTCTTGGTGGT
Source organism: Phalanger gymnotis (assembly GCA_028646595.1). Classification (NCBI taxonomy): domain Eukaryota; kingdom Metazoa; phylum Chordata; class Mammalia; order Diprotodontia; family Phalangeridae; genus Phalanger; species Phalanger gymnotis. The sequence goes on from CM053622.1 coordinate 763,258,499, forward strand.
CCTGCCCCGATTCTAGCTCCCATCTAATTTTCTGTTGTTAATTGCTTAGTAGTTAATACTTTCAAGGTATGACTCTTCCTTTAAAAAGGCCATGCTGAAAGAAATCTACCTGGCTTCAGAGGGATTCCCCAGAGTGGTGACTCCTGAGTAGGCTCATTTCCTGGGTATGTTGCTTAGAAGTCTCACTCAGCATTTGAGACCAGTTTGTAGTCAGTCAAGCAGTAAGCGTTTATTCATTAAAAATGCCTATTTTGTGCCAGGAGACTTTGGGATACAAAGAAATGTAAAAGACAGTCTTTGCCCTTGAAGAATTCACCATCTAATGGGGGATGCAAACAGCTATGTATAAACAATGTATATGTATAAACAGCTATGTGTAAACAAGCTATATACTTGGTGAGGAAGGATTTGAACCCAATTCCAAGTCCATGCCTTTGCCCCCTATGAAAATTATAATCTCTGTGCTGATTATTCTTAAATATATCTGTCCTGCCCTAACCTCTCTGCTGACCTCCAATCTAGCGGTCCAGTTTTAGTGTACAGAATTGAACCCTGTCCCCAAATCTTCTTCCCCCACTCCTAACTTCTGTATTATTGGCCAGGGCACCACCGTCCTTCTAGTTTCCCAGGCATCATCCTCAATTCCTCACTGTCTCCCTCCGTTCCCCGCCCCCTGTCCCCCCAATTCAATCAGTTGCCAAGGGCTGTCAGTTTCGCCTTTGGAACACTTCTCAAGTACACCCCCTCTCTCCTCCGATATTGACAGCAGCCTTGTGAAGGCCCTCATCTCCTCAGGCCTAGACTATTGAAATAGCCTGCTGGATCCTTGGCTTGCCACAAATCTTTTTGCATCGATGGTTCAGTTGCCAGAATGATTTTCCTAAAGCATGAGTCCATAATGTGTCACTTCTCTACTTAGTAGACTCCAATGACTCCTTGTTGTTTCTAGAATCAGATATAAAATCCACTGGCATTCACAGCCTTTCATACTTCATAATCTTCCCCACATCCCTAATACTGCCCTCCCAGGGCAAATCATTTGGCCTTTCAAAGCCTTAGTTTCTTCATCTTTAAAATGAGAGTAATAATACCCATGATACTTATCACTGGGTGATAGATTTGTAAACTGCTTTGTAAATATTAACATTTGTAAAGCACTTTTAGGTTTGCAAATGACTTACAAATAACTCTTTTTGTCCTCACCATATCCCTGGGAGCTATTATTATCCCCATTTTATAGATGAGGAGACTGAGGCAGACAGCAGTTAAGTGACTTGTCTAGGATCACACAGCTAATGTCTGAGGTTTGAGTTGAACTCAGATCTTCCTGATTCCTAATCCAGCACTCTATCTGTTTGTTATTCCATTTCTTAGTATGACTTGAAGCAATATGCTTCCTGATTGAGTTGGCTGAAAAATGTTTTATCCTAAAAATATGCTTTTTAAAGCCACGTTCTTCCTTTAAGAACTATCCTCAGTGTTAAAAAAGGTATATTCATTAAGATACTGTACCTTTGGGACCTATAACTATAGGAAGGAAGGAAACAAGCATTTATTAAGTGTCTGCTGCGTTCCAGGAACTCTGCTTTGCAGATGTCTTATTTGATCTTCATAACAACCATGAGAATAGGTGCTATCATTTTCCTCATTTTATAGTTGATGAAACTGAGGCAGATAGAAGTTAAGTGACTAGCCCAATGTCATAGCTAGTGAGTTTGTGAGGCCTGATTTGAACTCAAGTCTTTCTTACTCTGGGTTTGGTTCTCTTTTCGAGCAATCGTGCTTTCTCGAACAAACTATATTTGTGTTATAGGAAGTGCTTTATGTTTTTTGGTATTTTTTTTTCATTTTTAGCAGAGGTGATATAGGGAGCCATTGGAATTTATTGAATGGGGAGGTGATATGGTCAGGCCTTCACTCTAGGGAAATTACTTTGGCAGCAGATGGAAGGTGGTCTGGAGTAGGGTCTGTTTGAGGCAAGCAGACTCATTAGCAGGAGATGATGAGGTGTTGTACCAGACTGGTGACAGTATCTGATGAGAGAAGGGCCAGTTTGAGAGAAGTCGCAAAAGGGAAATCCATAGGCCTTGGTAGTAGATTGGATATAGTGGTGAGAGATAGTGAGGAGTCGAGGGGGACGCTTAGGTTGTAAGCCTGAGGGACTGGGATCATGGTGGTGCACTGGACAGTAATAGAGAAGAGAGGAGGTGGGGAGGATTTTTTTTTAATATATTTAATTTATTTAATATATTTAGTTTTCAGCATTGATTTTCACAAGAGTTTGAATTACAAATTTTCTCCCCATTTCTACCCTCCCCCCTACTCCAAGATGGCGTGTATTCTGGTTGCCCCATTCCTTAGCCCTCCCATCTGTCACCTCACTTCCCTCCCATCTCCCTTTCCCTTCTCTTGTAGGGCTAGATAAATTTCTATGCCCCATTGCTGGTGTGTCTTATTTCCTAGTTGCATATGCAAAAACTTTGTTGTTGTTGTTGTTGTTTTTGAATGTCTGTTTTTAAAACTTTGAGTTCTAAATTCTCTCCCCTCTTCCCTCCCTGCCCACCCCCCCTAAGAAGGCAAGCAATTCAACATAAGCCACACGCGTATCATTATGTAAAACCCTTCCACAATACTCATGTCGTGAAAGATTAACTACGTTTTGCTCCTTCCTAACCTATCCCTCTTTATTGAATTTTCTCCCTTGAACCTGTCCCTTTTCGAAAGTGTTTGTTTATGATTACCTCCTTCCCCTCTCTGCCCTCCCTTCTATCATCCCCCACTTTTTATCTTCTTCTTCCTTCTTTCCTGTGGGCTGACACCCAATTGAGTGTGTATGGTATTCGAGGTGGAGAGGATTTAGGGGGAAAGTCAGTAATTTCAGTTTTGAACATGTTTGAAAGGCAGTTGGAGATGTGAGATTGAGGGTCAGCAGAGACGGTAGGGCAGGGTGGGTAGATTTGAGAATTTTCAGCATAGAAATGTTCATTAAATTCATGGGAATTGATGTGATCACCAAATGAAGTACCATAGAGGGAACAAAGAAGAGGGTACAGGACAGAACCCCTTGGGACACCTTGAGTTAAGAGAGGGTGATTTGGATGAGAGTCCAGCAAGGGAGACTGAGGAGAGGTCTAATAGAAGGAGAACCGGGAGAGAGTGGTATCCCAAAAACTGAGAGAAGAGAGTATACCATGTCAAAGGCTACAGAAAAATGAGGACTGAGAAAAGTATGATGGATTTGGCAGCTACGAGATCATTGGTAATTTTGGAGAGAGCAGTTTCAGTGGAATGATGAGGTTGAAAGCTGCGTTTGTAAGGATTTAAGAAGAGAGTGAGAGGAGAGAAAGTGGAGACATCTGTTGTAGATGACCTTTTCAATGAGTTTAGCGGCCAAGGGCAGAAGAAAAAGAGGAGGATAGTTCTAAATGTTCCCTCAAGAGCATAAACCTTCCAGTTTGAACTGTAGGAAATAAATGCTCAGGTGTGGTTGGAATCATACTGTTTAATTCAGCAAGCATTTATCTTCTGTGTGTTACTGTGTTAGGGGTTAGAGATACAGAGACCAAAAAGAAACATTCCAAGGAAGATATTTATACTCTGCACCAAACCGTAATTTCTTTAGTCATTGTATCTTCATCAATAAAGTAAATCATGTAAAGCATTGATATCCATGAGAGTGATGTGATATACTTAATTCATCTTGGAAATTTTTTGATTTCTTAGCACCATCATGGATATTCCATGGTAACTTTTGAAAGAGGTAGTAAATTTTAATGAAATAGACAGTGTGTCTTGGTGTCCTATTAAAATTTTTCTTTTCCTCCCGTTTGCCCTATTGAATGATTTTTAAAAAGGGAAAAATAAAATGCTTGTAAACAGATCTGTACAATCAAGGCAAATTCCTGTGTCGGCCATATCCAAGAATGTATATTTCATGTGTCATTTTTCAGTTCATCACTTTTCTGACAGAGGGTGGGTATCTTGTCCTGAGGAATTGTGAATTTGTCAGTGAATTGACAAAAGTTCTTTCAGAATTTTTTTGGCTTTTTTTTAAAATAAAGTTGTCCTTGCATGAATTGTTCTCCTAGTCCCTTCTTTCTGTGTCAGTTCACAGAAGTCTTTACAGTTTCCTTTGAATCTGTTTAATTATTTCTTCTTGCACAGTAATATTCCATTACATTACATGAGTACACCATAATTTATCATGGTGAACCATAAGTTTACCTAAATGTTTGGTAATTGGAGGGGACACCCCCTTAGTTGTCAGTTTTTTGCTACTCTGGAAGAATCTGCCATGGATAGCTTTGTACATATGGATCCTTTCCCTCATTCTTTGATCTCTTTGGGGTGTAGCCCTGACAGTGGTATTGCTGGGTCAAAGGTTATGCTTAGTGACTTTTTGGACATAGTTCCAAGTTACTTTTCTCAATTTTCAGTTCTATCAGCAAAGCATCAGTGGATCTGTTTTCCCACAGCTTTTCATATGTTTGTCATTTTTAATTTTTGTTACCTTTGCTAGTCTCCTGAGTGTGAAGTGGTACCACAGAATTGGCTTTAATTTACATTTCTGTAATTAATGGTGATTTGCAGCATTTTTTCATATGGTTGTTGATAGCTTGGATTTCTTCTTTGAAAACTGTTTGTATCCTTTAACCACTTATTAGTGATTGACTCTTAGTGTTAAAAAGAATGAATCAGTTCCTTACATAGTTTGGATATGCAACTTTTACCTTATGTCCTTTATAGTGTACCTATCTTGTGATTCTGTGAGCTGAAAAAGATAATTCATCAATTGATGGTACCATTATTCACCTTTTCTCCCTTATTTGATACATTGTTATGTTATTCTTTCTCCTACTTTTCTCATCCATTCGGGTGCCATTTTGCTTCTTTCCTACTTATACCATCTCAGTATAGGCTTTCTTTATCACTGGCTTGGCCTATTAAAGTAACCTTATAGCTCTCCTGGCTTTCATTCTTCTCCACCTTCAATCTTTGGCCAGTGTCAGGCTAATTTTCCTTATTCACAAATTTGGTCATATCTCTTCCTTCCTCCTAGCCTTGCTGTGGCTTTTCTGTTGTCTCTAGTAAATTTTAGCCTGCTATTCAAGTCTCATTCACAATCTAAGGTTAAGTAATCATTTCTTTACCTTCCATGTGCTTGTTGCTTTAGCCAAATTTGTTCATTTCTTGCACATGTCCCACATTTTATTGTCATGATATTTTTGCTTTCAAGTTTTATTATGCTTGGAATGCCCTTACCTACTTGTTCGATTGCTGTTTAGTCTTTAACATTTCCCCTCTGGGAGACTAGCAAAGGGGGCGTAGTAGGAGGAGTAAGAGGAAGTAGTGCATCCTAGCTCCCTTGAAAAAACAATTCCAAGGAGGGTCTCAAAGGAGCCCTTAGACTGTGGCGATATGAAATCTAAGGAGACAGCACAGTGGATCATCTTTCCGGCACAAGATCACAAAATTTATTCATAATCAAGAGATCAGGACAGAAACTGGAACCAGGAGTAAGCCAGGGTTGTGAAGCCTGATCCTAGGAACAGAATAGGGCGGAGACAGCAGAGGGGATGTTGGAGCCAGATCTCAGAAGCAGGAGGAGAGAAAATCTCCAAGGCAGACCCAGGAAGCAGAAGAGGGCTGTGGCTCTGTTGCTCAGATCCTCCTAGCAGAACAACAGATAAGACAGGTCATGATGATACAATGCTACTAAGTTTGGCTTGGCCAGAAGAGGGGAAGAGCCTACCTCTAATACAAAGTATTAATTTGGAAAGTAAGGTTTGAAGGACACATAAGCAAAAAAAGACAAAACACTATAATGACCTCAAGACATAACTCCAAAAGAAGAGAATTACTTTTCAGTGCTTCAGAAACACAGCTCAAGATCAATTAGAATTCCTTGAAAAAATGATGTATTTTTAAAAATTAAGAATCAGAAATAATATAAACGAAACGAGAACACTGAAGGGAAAAATTGGAAAGATATTCGACATGTAGAGGAGAGAGACTTGAAAAGAGAATTACCAGCTTAGCACAAGAGCTACACAACTTTACCCAAGTAACAGGCTCTCTGAAAATTAGACTAGCCAAATAAAAGTTAATAATTCCGTGAGACTACAAGGAATATTAAAACAAAGTCAAAAGGCTGAAAAAATAGAAGAAACTGTAAGGTTTCATATCAAACTAACCTGGAAAATAAATCAGTGAGAGATAATTTTAGAATCTTTGGATAATCTGAAACTTTCCTGTCCTTCTTGCTCCCCCTCCACCAAAAGAGAGCCTGTATATTTCATTTTAAGAAATCATGAAAGAAAACTGTTTAGTCACAGTAGAATAAGAAGGTAAATTGAAAACAAAAAGAATCCATCCATTGCCTCCTGAAAGACACTCCAAGATGAAAATTTCTGGGAACATCATAGCTAAAATCTGGGGTTTCCAGGTCAGAGAAACAGATACAAGCAGTCAGAAATTTAAAAAAAAAAATCAAGTCCTGAGGAGCCACAGTGAGACTCACGTAAGATTTAGCTGCTATTACTTAAAAGAAGTAGAAAGCATGGAATACAGTATTCCAAAAGGCAAGAGATAGAAGCCTACCACCAAGAATAATAACTGAAAAACTAAGTATAATACTATAGGGGAATGAAATAGAGGACTTCCAAGCATTCCTGATCAAAATATCATAGCTGAGTTAAAAACTCTTGAAAAACAAATGAGAGTCAAGAGAAACACGAGGTAAATACTAGTGAACAATCAGAAGAGATTTTACAAGTATGAACTGTTTCTATTGTTGTATGATGGGAGGGGATGATATAAGTGCCTTTTTAGGACCCCCCTAAAATCATCAGTTGTCCTAGTGGGAGTCAGATTATCAAGCTAGAAGTCCTTGGAATGGTTTTAAGATAGGGAATAGGAAAAAAAGTATGTTGTAGGGCAAAAAGGGAATTAAGGGTAGGGAAGTAATGTAATTGATGTACAGGAGTAGAGTCTATTCAAACAATGAGAAAAGAGTAAACATCATTTAACCCTCACACATCTGAATTGGTCAGCTAAAGGTAGAACATGCACACAGAGTTTAGTGTACATTCAACTCCAGAAAACTCTCCTAGGATGCAGCTGGGAGAGAGGGAAAGGAGGAATTAGAGGGAGGATAGATTCAGTGAGAGATTAGTTAAAAGCAAAGCCTACACTGAGCTCTGTGTGGGATCTGAGTAGTTTAAAAGGAGAGAAAGAAAGGGTTAAGAACCTGTAATTAAGAGACGGTAGTGAGGAGGAAAGAGAATTAAAAAGATAATAGGATAGAGGGATATATACAACCATTGATCATAACATGAATATGAATGAGATGAGTTCACCCATAAAACAAAAGAGCAGAATGAATTAGAGAGGGGAATCCAACAAAATATTCTTTACAAGAAATACGTGACACATAGAGACTCACAAAGACCTAAAATAAGGGGATGAAGCAGCATCTATTATGCTTCAGTTGAGCTAAAAGCAGTGTTAGTAATCATGATTTCAGACCAGAAAATAACAAGCATAGTTAATTAAATGAGTTGAGCAGGGAAATATCATTTTGCTGAAATAGAAAAATTATTTTCAGTGCTTTTTAACATATATGAACCAAATGCTTTAGCATCTAAGTAAAGTAAAAACTGGTGACAGGTGGAGGGAGTGAAACTATACATAGTAGGAGAACTTCAGCATACCCCTTTCAGAGCTAGACAAATAAAACCAAAAAATAAGAAAGAAGTTAAGGGTCTTAATAGAATTTTTAAAAAATTAGATATGATATACGTCTGATTATAACTGAATGGGAATAGAAAGGAGTATACATAAAACCTTTACAAAAAAACCTCACATTAGTGCCTAAAACTTCTCAGAAGCAGTAATGTTAAACCCATTCTTTTTTAAAAAAATATTTTTAACATTTAAAAAAAATTGAGTTTTATTTTCTCTCCCTTACTACCACTCCTCCAACCATTGAGAAGGCAAACAATATGATACCAGTTATACATAAGAAGTCTTGTAAAACCATATTTGCCGTATTGCAAAACAACAACAAAATAAAAGCAAGAAAAATAAATTGGAAAAAATGTGCTTCAGTCTGCACTCAGAGTTTATTCTCTCCCTGAAGATAGATAGCTTTTTTTTTTTAAATCTTGGTTCATTTGGAATTGTTTTGTATCATGTTGATTAGAGTAGCTAAGTCCTTCACAGTTGATTATCATTAGGGTATTGCTGTTTCTGTGTGCAATGTTCTTCTGATTTTGCTTACTTCACTTTGTAGCAATTCATATAAATCTTTCCTAGATGTTTTTTCTGAAGCCCTCCCCCTTGTCATTTCTTATAGCACAATAGTATCTATGACAATCATGTACCACAACTTGTTCAGCCATTTCCTAATTGATGAGCATCCCTTCCACTTCAAAATCTTTGCTACCACAAAAAGCACTGCTTTAAATATTTTTGAACATGTAGGTCCTTTACCCTTTTCTTTGTTCCTTTGGGGATACAGATTTGGTAGTGGTATTGCTAGATGAAAGGGTATGCACAGTTTTATAGTCCTTCAGGCATAGTTTTAGGTTGTTCTCCATAATGGTTGGACCAGTTCATAACTTCGCCAGCAGTGCATTAATGTCCTTATTTTTCCACATCCCCACCACATTTGGCATTTTCATTTTCTGTCATGTTAGCCAATTTAATAGGTTTGGCATGGTACTTCAGAGTTATTTTAATTTTTGTTTTTTTAATATGGCTATTGAAAGCTTTGATTTCTTCTAAAAACTGCCTCTATTCATATCCTTTGACCATTTATCAATTGAAGAATGGCTCTTATTTTTGTAGCTTGGCTCAGTTCCCTATATATTTGAGAAATGAGATTTATCAGAGGAACTTGATGCAAATTTCTCCTCCCTACCCCATTTCCTGCTTTCTGTTTAATTTTGGTTGCATTGGTTTTATTTGTACAAATAAATATGTCCTTTCCTGAGTAAATGCAATAAAAATTATATTAGACTGTTGAAGAGAAGATTAACATTAATTGGAGACTAAATAATCTAAAGAATTGATGGGTTATAGAAACAAATCATAATTTCATTAAAAATAATGACAACAGCGAAACAGTATACTGAAGTTTTTGGAATGCAAAGCAGTCCTTAAAGGAAAATTTTTATCTCTAAAGAATTTAGTCAGAGGAATAAAGAACAAATCAGTAAGACTGAAAGCAATAAAACCTTTGATTTAATAAACAGAACTAGGGGTTTGTGTGTGTCTGTGTGTGTCTGTGTGTTTGAAAAAAACTATCAGACAGTTGATTAAAAAGAAGAGAGGAAAACCAAATTGCCAGTATTAAAATGGAAAAAGCATTCACAACAAATGAAGACATAAAGGATTATTAGAAACTATTTTGTTCAACCATATACCAATAAAACTGACAAATGAAATGAGTGAATAAATAACCAAGATGAACAGAGAAAGGAGTAGAGAATTTAAACAACCTAGTTTCAACAAAAGAAATCAAATCACAAATGAGCTCCCAAACAAACAAACAAAACCCCCAAAACTTGGGATCACAATCAGGAAAACAAATTCCATTAAATTTTTAAAGTGTAATTCCGATATAACACTTTGCAAAAACAGGAAAAGGAAGGATTCTATTAAATTACTTCTGTTCTACATATATAGCAGAGTCCAAACAGCAAGAAAACCATAGAGCAATATCTTTGATGATCCTTATGCAAAACAAACAAAATATTAACACAGGCTATAGCAGCAGCATCTTCATAGCTGATGTTTATGTAGCGCTTTAAGTTTTGCAGTATGTTTAGATGTACAAATGTCTTGTGTTAACTCATTTGATCCTCACAAGCACTTCGTAAGGTTGGGGCTATTTATTGGCCCCATTTTACAGATGAAAAAACAGAGGCACAGAGATGTTTAAGATACTTGGCCAGCATCATACAGCTAGTAAGTCTCTGAGGTAGGATTCAAATTCAAGTCTTCCTGACTCCAAGTCCTAAGCTCTCTTTGTTGTTGTTGTTTAGAAATTTCAGTTGTGTCCAGCTTTTTTAGACTCCACTTCGGGTTTTCTTGGCCAAGATATTGGAGTGGTTTGCCATTTCCTTCTCCAGCTCATTTTACAGATGAGGAAACTGAGGCAAACAGGGTTAAGTGACACGCCAAGGGTCACACACCTAGCAAGTGTTTGAGACCAGATTTGAATTCAGGAAGATGAGTCTTTCTAATTCCAGGTCAGGCACTCTATCTATTGCACAAGCTATATCTAGAGTTCATTTAATATTAGGGAAATTATAATTAACCACGTTAATAACCAAAAAAATAAAAATCATATTCTGTCAATACATTCAGGAAAAGCTTTTGTCGAGATACAAGACTTATTTTGGTTTAAAAACACAGTTATTAAAAATAAGGGTAAAATGGACAATTAAATGATAAAAGAGTACATATCTAAAACCACTAGCCAGTGCCATGTAATGGGAATAAACTAGAGTCCTTTCCAGTAAGATTAAGGGTAAAACAAGGTTGTCTCTTGTCACTACTACTATTTGATGTAATGCTATTGCTAAGTGTATCAATGAGACAAAAGGTTGTTGAAGGAATAAGCTTAGGCAAGAAACAGAATTATTGATTTTTGCAGATCACATGACATACTTTGAGAACCCTAGAGAATCAATTAAAAGTTAATTATGACAGGAAAGTTCCAGGACATAAAATCCACATAAATTTCCACTTTCTATATATTATCAATAACACCTAATAAAAAGAGAGAAATTTCTTTGAAAATAACTATAGAATATGTTAAATATTTGAGAATCTCCCTACTAAGATATGCCCCGGAATTATGTGAATGTAACTACAAAGTGATTTCAGAAAATAGTGACCAAAATAACTGGAGAAATATTGATTGTTCATAGCGAATATAATAAAATGACAGTAATACAAAAGTTAATTTCCTTATTCAGTGCCTTATTGATTGGTCTAGCAATAGATTACTTTAGCTAGGAAAAAAATGATGAAATTAATCTGTAGAAATAAAACATCCAGAATCTCAAGGGGGAAATAATGAAAAAGAGAAGGAAAGGGTCCCAACAGTGGTAGGGAAGGGAAGGGAGCAAACATTTATTAATAAGTTCTTCCTTTGTGCCTGGCCCTGTGGTCAGTGCTTTAAACATATCTCATTTTATCTTCCTAACATCCTTGGGATCATCCCCATTTTACAATTGAGGAAAGTGAGGCAGACACGGTCTACTTCTCCAGAGCCACATAGCAAGTAAGTGTCTGAGGCTGGGTTTGAAGTTCAGTCTTCCTGACTCTAGGCCCAGTGCGTTATCAATTGAGCCTTCTTAGCAGTATTAGATTTCTTTCTTTTTTTTTTTCCAATATAAAACTATGAATTTCCTTTTAAACTGTTTCTTTAAAAAAAAAACAAACTACATAATAAATACTACACATCATTTTCAAAGTTATCCTGCTTTTTTGTGCTTCCTTCTAAGTTTTGTTTGTTCTCTGCTGTGCACTTTTAATTTTTCTCGCTCCTACATTTCAAACCAAATTACAAAGCTGTAGTCATCAAAATTATTTAGTACTGGTTAAGAAGTAGAAAAGTTGGTCAGTGGAACAGATTAGGTACATTAACAAACTGCTGAACCTGGTAGCTATAGTGTTTGATAAACCCCAGAACTTCAGCTTCTTGGATAAGTATGTAATCTTTATTTTTAATTAAAAAATTATTTAAAACATTTTTTAAAGAACTTTTCCCCCATTTAATAGTGTTTTATTTTTTGTAATTACATGTAAAGATAGTTTTCAACATTTACTTTTATAAGATTTTGAGTTCCAAATTTTTTCTTCCACCTTTCTGCCTTCCTCTCCCCTCTCCTCAAGGCAAGCAATCTGATGTAGGCTATAGATGTACAATCATATTAAATGTATTTCCATATTAGTCATGTTATGAAAGAAGAATCAGAACAAAAGGAGAAAACCACAAGAAAGAAAAAAACAAAAAGAAAATAGTCTGCTTCGATCTGTGTTCAAACTCCATAGTTCTTTCTCTGGATGTGGACAGCGTTTTCTGTCATGAGTCTTTGGCATTGTCTTAGATCATTGCATTACTGAGAAGAGCTAAGTCTCTCAAAGTTGGTCATGGCACAATGTTGCTGTTACTGTGTACAATGTTCTCCTGGTTCTGCTCACTTCACTGAGTATGTAGTCTTAAAACAGATTTTAATGACATTTGCTATGTGGCTCTTTGGTGGCCTTGAGTTTGCAGAGGCACCGCCAGTAGAGTGAAGGCTCTGGCATTTTCCGCTAAGCTAAAAAAGTGTCCAGACCAGTGCCATCTGTTATAGATGGTGTCTTAGACCTTATCCAGGCTTACTAACTGAAGATTGGTCACTGAATTTATTTGATCCCAACAATTCTTCCAATGAGATATTTCACATTGTCCTCCATTTTTTCATTCCTTTGGTTCTGTTTGATAATATCTTGATTTCTCATCAAATCACTAGCTTCTACTTGCTCCAATCTAATTTTTAAGCTAGTATTTTCTTCAGTGGAGCTCCTTTTCCATTTGGCTAATTCTGCCTTTCAAGGCATTCTTCTCCTCATTGG
>CM053622.1:763271634-763408866 GCA_028646595.1 Phalanger gymnotis
ATATTTTCTCTTTGATCTGGGAGCTCTGGAATTTGGCGACAATATTCCTAGGAGATTTCTTTTTGGGATCTTTTTCAAAAGGTGATTGGTGAATTCTTTCAATTTCTGTTTTACCCTCTGGCTCTAGAACATCAGGGCAGTTTTCCTTGATAATTTCTTGAAAGATGATATCTAGGCTCTTTTTGTGATCATGGCTTTCCGGTAGTCCAGTAATTTTTAATTATCTCTCCTGGATCTATTTTCCAGGTCAGTGGTTTTTCCAGTGAGATATTTCATATTGTCTTCCATTTTTCATTCCTTTGGTTCTGTTTTATAATATCTTGATTTCTCATAAAGTCACTAGCTTCCACTTGCTCTAATCTAATGTTTAAGGTAGTATTTTCTTCATTGGTCTTTTGGACCTCCTTTTCCATTTGAGTAATTCTACCTTTCAAGGCATTCTTCTCCTCATTGGCTTTTTGGAGCTCTTTTGACATTTGAGTTAGTCTATTTTTTAAGGTGTTGTTTTCTTCAGTATTTTTTTGGGTCCCCTTTAGGAAGTCATTGACTTGTTTTTCAAGGTTTTCTAGTATCAGTCTCATTTCTCTTCCCAATTTTTCCTCTACTTCTCTAACTTGCTTTTCCAAATCCTTTTTGAGCTCTTCCATGGCCTGAGACCAGTTCATGTTTTTCTTGGAGGCTTTTGTTGTAGGCTCTTTGACTTTGTTGACTTTATCTGACTGTATGTTTTGGTCTTCTTTGTCACCAAAGAAAGATTCCAAAGTCTGAGTCTGAATCTGAGTTTGTTTTTGCTCCTTGGCCATGTTCCCAGACAACTACTTGACCCTTGAGCTTTTTGTCAGGGTATGACTGCTTGTAGAGTAGAGAGTACTTTGTCCCAAACTTGAAGGGCTGTGCTGTTGTTTTCAGAGCTATTTCCACACAGCAAGCTCTGCCACACCATTGCTCCCCCCCACCCCCCAAGAACCACCAAGCCAGACCGCAAGTCAGATCTAAGCAGGCTCTGCACTCCTGCATTGATCTGCTGTTTAATTCCTCCCATCAGGTGGTCCTGGGGCTGCAAGCAACTACAACTGTAGCTCTGTAAGCAGTCTCAGAGCTGTACCACCTCTGCTGCCCGCAATGGCAAACTCCTTTCACTCTGTCCCCTCAGTCTTTTCCTGCTAACCTTCTCTGTTGTCTTTGGTGTTTGTGGGTTGGGAAGTCTGGTAACTGCCACAACTCACTGATTCAGGCACTAGGGCCTATTCCGCCCGGTCCAGGTCTGGTTGATCGGGCACGGCCTACGCTGGGCTCTTCTCTGCTCTTCTCCGCTCCCAGCAAGGTGCAATAGACCTTACCCAGCAACCATCCAAGGCATCCTGGGCTGGAGCCTTGCTTCCTTCTGCTGTTTTGTGCGTTCTGCAGTTCTAGAATTTGTTCAGAGCCATTTTTTATAGGTGTTTGGAAGGTCCTGGGGGAGAGCTTTAGGCAAGTCCCTGCTTTCTACCCGCCATCTTGGCTCTGCCCAATGACACACTTTTAAAGCCCAAAGTACCACACATTTTTAAAGCAGTAGGGTTCACTCTCCTACTAATTGTTCTCCAGGTCTAGTATTTTGCCACTATACCGTTCTAGGTGACAAATTAGAGCATGTCTGGAGGAGAGGGACCAACATGGTAGACATCTGGAAATTGCCCTATTAGGAACATCAACTTTTAGGAACTCCAACTTTTTATCCCTGGGGAAGTGGTTTGAGTGTGGTAATAGAGGCAACATTATTATTGTAGTCTGTCTGGAGGCCAGTGATATGGAAGAGGAATTAACTATTCTGTTTGCTGCTAGACTTCAGACCTGGGACCAGATGGATGACAGTTTACAGGAAAGTAAATGAGATTGCCTTTTGGGATAATGCAGTCTTCCTCAGCAATTCAAACAGAGGTACAATGGATCATCAATAATATAGAGGGTATTCCTATATGGGATTGGAGGTTGGTCTAGAGCACCTTGACCTGGCTCAGGGTTAGGAACAGGGACCAAGTGACAGCTTCATTCCTGATTATCCAGTTCCAGGTCACAAATCCAGGGGAGACTGTGGCAGGCAGCTGTACCAAGGAGTACTTCCTTTCTGAAGCAAGGAAGGGTCTTGGACACTGGGCTGTATTCTGAGTGAGGTACAAGTTCAGATGCAAACAACTGTGGTTCTGAGAGCAGGAACATGGTGGTGTTTTGACTCTGTCTTCTAGCTCATTCTGAAGCCTGTAGAAGAATAACCAGGGCAGGAATCTCAGACCAAAGGGCCGATCTACAATTGTGTCCCTCTGACCCAGCAAACTTTCTAGCTGCCTGATAGTGGGGGAGTCCTGCTGCAGTCTTGAAGGTCCTCAGGTATGTCATGTGGACTCAAACCCTAATCAAGAACTTGTAGAATTCTGGTTAGGGGTGCTGATAAGACTTGCCCTGGGTCAAATGACTTTGGCAGCACAGAGCTTTCTGGTCTCCCTGAGTTTCCGTGAGATTTAGCTCGTGAGCTCCTTGGTAGAAGGGACTGTCTTTCTTTTGCTCTTTTCATATCTCCAGCACATCAGTGCTTGGCATCCATTAAGTGTTAAATAAATGCTTCTTGACTGGCTGACTGACAGATCCTGGAATAACACAACACCCAGTACCAGGCAACTTTCAGAAGTATGGCAGAGACCTGCCCTAACATCTAGTCCAGAGTCAAGAAGTGGGTTGGTAGAGTTGAGCAAGCAAACAGCAGAATCCCACTATGAAGAGCTTTGAGAACGAAAGAATGCCCAATGCACAAACCCAGAAGAATAGAGTGATTCCAAAGCAGCAAGCAAAAAAACCTTGAATAAAACGCATCTTGGGCACAAATTCAATTGGTATTCCTGGGAGGGATGAAACTAGAATTTTAAAATGTTTTTGTCAATGGAATGATAGTGCTGCAGGGAAAAAAAATTGAAAAAGAAATGAGACCTTTGGAAGAAAGAATTGGAGACATAATTAATAGCTTGGCATAAGAGGTAAAAACCCTTGCCCAAGTAACAAAATTCCTGAAAATTTTGTTGTTCAGCCATTTTTTACTTGCATCTGACTCTTTGTGACCCCATTTGGGGTTTTCTTGGCCAAGAAATGGCTATGGCTTGCCATTTCCTTCCCTATCTCATTTTACAGATGAGGAAACTGAGGCAAACAGGGTGAAGTAACTTACCCAGGGTCACACAGCTAGTAAGTATTTGAGGTCAGATTTGAATTCAAGATGAATCTTCCTGACTCATGGCTAGGCACTCTATCCTGGGCCATGTAGCTTCTCCACCCTCAACCCCCTTCTCCCCCCCCCCCCCCCATCAAAATAGAACAAATAGAAGCTCATGACTTAATGAGACTTCAAGAAATGTTAAAACAAAATCAAAAGGCTGGGAAAAAAATAGAAGAAAATGTTAAATATAGCAAAAACGACAGACGTGGAAAGTAGATTAAAGGAAGAAAAGAAGGATTTCAGAGATTGTACTAGGTTTCATGTTTATTCTTCTTCAGCAATGATAGTTAATAAATGCATTGTTTATGGTGTGAGTTGAGGAAACTGAAAGATCCATTTTAAGAGGAAACTAAGGAAAATTTTATTGTGATGAAGACAATCATTAATTCAGAGTTACCTTTTCATTGTGAAAGGTTGCTTTTTGGTGGGGGGGTGGAGCGGAGTGTAAATAGTAGTAATGATCTCTTTCCTTCAGTTGAAGCAGAGAGTACCTGTTTGGAGTCAGGAATCCAGTTATTACCTGCTTTACATTTAATATATTTTTCATTGA
Source organism: Phalanger gymnotis (assembly GCA_028646595.1). NCBI lineage: Eukaryota > Metazoa > Chordata > Mammalia > Diprotodontia > Phalangeridae > Phalanger > Phalanger gymnotis. The sequence goes on from CM053622.1 coordinate 763,275,429, forward strand.
TGCCTTTTGTCTTTATGCTATAGTCACTCTCCCATACTCCATTTGAACTGTTTCTTGTGACTCAGAAATGCAGTTGAGCACAAACATTTCCATCAGACAGTTTAGGAAATGTTCTGTCATGAAGAATATTCTGTTCTAGTTTTCCACATTTCTCTCTCTCTCTGTCTCCCTGTCTCCATCTCTCTCTCTCTCTCTCTCTCTCACTCCCCCTCTCCCCATCTCCCTCTCTGTCTCTCCCTCTTCCCCTCTTCCCCTCTTCCCTTTCCATCTGTATGTTATATTTCATTATCTGTTTTCTGGGGCCTTCTTTCATTATTCTTTTCAATTATGTCAAAGATCTTTAAATTTTTTAGTTAAATTTTATTTTCAAATTATTAATCATATGTTTTTTCTGTTTTTTATCTCTCTCTCTTTCCCTTCTCCTTCCTCTAAAAATAAGAAAAAACAAAACCCGCATAATAAACAAGCACAGTCAAGCAAAACAAATTCTCCTATTGGCATCTTATTTTGCATATTTTAGCCTACCATCTCTTTGTTACCACAGCCTCTGAAGAATTGAAAATGATTATTGTAGAGAAGGTGACAGAGAGACAACTGATGGATATGAGCATTCTGTAACTTACAACTACTGAGGATCTTTGAAGAATAAAATTCAAAGATGCCATGAGATTCTGTGATTAAAAAGATAGACTGGTCATCATGGCAGAGGATGAGAGAGGGGTAGCTTGGGTGTCTAAATGGCATTTTCCTAAAGTCAGGAGAAGTTGAGGAAGGTCTCCTAGCACATTGGTGGAGAACTCCTGGGAAAACCTAGATAATATGGGTAAGTGTGGATGGCTTGCCTTATTGATGAATTCAGAAGTTCATCAAGTATTTGAATATAGAAATAGATCATCTTTTTACTGTACTATGGTTAAATTTCATTAAACATATTCTTAATTTTTATTTTCAGGAGAAGTAAAAATCAAAGCTTATTCAGAAGCATTTCTTTATTTTTTCTATAGACTTACTTACTTTGGGGCCTATGTAGTATGTTCCCTCACAGTGGCACAAAGCTCTATGGCTATTTGAGAGCTTTGAGTGAGTTACTGATGCCCATAATAGCAGGTTCTTCAAAATTATTAGGCAAGAGGTCTTTTCAGCATCTGTTTCTTCCTTGCCACATAGACTTTGAACAGTAGAATATTAGGATGAAGGTCTAATGTGCTCCAAAGGAGAAAGATATTTTGGGGGCCTTTCTGACTTGCTGCTAGGCCCATTGGACAGAGTCAATTCTCATTTCCTATTCTGTTTGTTTATATTTCATTTCAAAATACAGTATATGAATTTTAGGTAATCATAATACAAATTCAATTTACATTTACACGTACTTATAGTCAAATGGCCTTCAACAGAAACAAATCTATGACTGATTGGTACTGCCTCCCTTTGTGTACACTGTCATGATCTGTGTCTTTGACTCTCCTTGTGTATACAGTTTCATTTTTTATCGGTTTTTTTCATACTAATTTTAGTTACTATTTTAGCCTTAATATTGATGAAGTTTGAAACAACCCTCATTGAAGAATACTAGAGAGATTGAAGCCGGTTGGTTTTTTAAAAATAAGTTTTTATTGGTATCTTCTGCTTCTTACATCTTCCTAGTAATCCCAAGTATTCTTCCCTTAACCCTTTCCAGAGAGTTATCCCCTGTGACAAAATAGCATTTTTTAATGAGGGAAAAAAATAAACACTACTGATTGATAGATACATTGATGAAGTCCACAAAATTGTGCGGTGTGCGATGACACTTGTGGACCTCCTGGCCAGGTCACCCCACCCCAAACATGTCAAACAACTTTAGAGATAGTTTTAAAAAGAATATGTGACTCATTTTCTCCATCTGTGAAATTTTTCACTGGCTTTAGGTGAAATACTGGCAATAGCCTAAGTGACCTCTTTCAGTTACATAATAGTCATGGTGTTTCCATAAATTTTGATTCTTAATGAACACTTCTCAAGGGAACAGAAAGGAAAGGAACGAGGTGGAGCTTTATTAGTTTCTTGGGCTCTGTTGTGTGTTTGTGTGGTTATTTTAAGTGCTTTAATCCAGAGAAGCCTGGCTTTCGAGTCAGAACAGTTGAGTTCAGTTGAGTTCTGCTTTCCAACTAAAGATCAGTGTGACCATGATGACCATGTCACTTAACAACTACCTGGAACCTGAGTTTCTGCGTTTGTAAAGTTGCAGTGTTATATTATTTTAGCACTAACTCCTAGGAACCTGTAATTTCACTAAGTTGCTAAAGAAACAGTAAACCTAAATTTATTTTTATTTTTGAGGAGTTAACATTTTTTTAATAGCCAAAAAGATACCAAATTTCTTTCATAGTTTAGTGTGTTCTTTCTATGAAGCTAGGAAGCAGTGTAATTTTTTTTTCCCCCTGGGGCACAGAGTCACTGGAAGGCTGTTTTAAAAAAGTACCTTTTAAAGCCTGACAATAACCTTTTTACATGTATTTTTAAAAGCTGGTTGTAGAAGTCTGAGATCATTCCTGCCTTTTCTTTTGTTGCCACATTTGGGGTTATTTCTGAAGTTCAGTCATGCTGTTGGGACAGAGGTTAGAAGAAATTCCAGATGTGTTCTTTGCTCCCAGATGGAGCAAAAGGAACAGGTTATGATACAAGACAATTTATATCCTGATTCTAAAATATTGTGGCACAAAACATAAGTGTTGTAGGAATTTAGGGGAGGGGGTGATCCAGGAGGAATGAAGTGATTTATTTTTTCTCCTTGTCATTCCCCTTGGGAGTAGAGAGTGAAATAAAAACAAAACTTTTTTTTTTTTCACAGATACGCAGCCAAGCAAAACATTTCAAATTCCGACAAAGATTATGTCTGTAGATGTGTCTCATTCTTCTTTTGAATCTGTCACTTCTCTCTCAGGGTGTGTAGATGTCATTCTTCGTTATCAGTTCCTTGGAGTCATAGTTGATACGTTGGTGAGAGTATTTAAGTCTTTCAAAATCGTTTGTTTTTATAATGTTTTTACAGTATAACTTGTTACCCCCTTTCTGTTTACTTCTCTCTCCGTCAGTTCATATAAGTTTTCCAGATTTCTTTGAGAATTGTCTCGAGTCATTTCTCAGAGTGTTATAGTTTATGGACATCCTCATAGTTTCCAATTTTTTGCCACTACAAAAAGAGCTACTATGAATATTTTTGTGCATCTGGATCCTGTTCCTCTTTCTTTCATCTGAGTGTAGAGGTAGAATGCTGCCGAAAAATGTGTTTGGTTACTCATGCTCAAAGTTACTGTAATCTGTGGTCTCTGGGCTCTATTTCTCTAACTGGAGAGAATAGAGATTAAATATAGGTTTCTTAGGCATGTTGGGTGAATGTCTTTTCTTACCTAGACTTTTCAAGCTGCTCATGTTCCTTCATGCATTCACCCCATTATATATTTCGCTCCTCTGTGTCTGTCAGTTGACTTCATAGTTTGGATGGATTTCCTCTTTCATACTCAGCATGTTAGCAAGTGATATTAGAATGACCTTTTTTCTCTTTCCCAAATAATTTCTTTTGGCCATACTTGAAGTTGGTGTTGGAAATTAAATTACTCTTTACGAGTAAGCAGTCATTTTGGTTTAGTGCTCTGTTGTGAATAGGAGTCATTCATTCTTTAAAAAGAGTTACTATCCTTCATTCATCCATCGAAGAGATATTTTAGTGTTTAATGTATGCAGGCTATTGTTAGGCACTCTGGGTGACAAAGATAAGGAAAAAGTAAGATATTATCCTTGTGCTTTAGATTTGTTCGGACATGAGTGATGTAGAAATTTGTTTTGCTTCATTATCCATGTTTCTAATGGGTTTTGTTTTTAGTTATTTTTTTCTCAGTTGGTATGGGGTGGGAATAAAAAAAGTATGATTTTTGCTGATTGAAAAAAAAGTAAAAGGGTTTATGTCATTTTTAAGGAGATTGGCCAACACTTTCTCAGAATGGAGCCAAATTTGGATCATGTGGATTTTGAGGTGTAGAGGAAGGTCATGTTGGAGGGCTTCTTTCTATTTTTCTTTTTTGTAGTACAGGCTGACTACTCTGCTGAGAGAGTGGTATGGGGGTTTGAGGAAAGAAATAAAAGTTTGGAATAACTACTGCTCTTCTGAGAATTGTCATGTTGGGTCTGTCTGAAGTTGATAGATAGCTCTGTTGAGATGACCTGACATGATTTTGTAAAGCACCCATGATTGTGGGCCTTTCTCCAGTGGTGTTAAGCATCCAGGAGAGAGATTAGGATGCTTGTATCTATGGTTGATGGTTGGCAACACATCCCGGGGATATAGGACAAGGAGACACAGAATTCAGATGTAGGATTGTTCCACCAAACTAGTCAATAGCAGGTTAAGACTGTTTGCACCTGCAGCTCTTTGGGGACTTGTTCAGAGCCTTTGCTTCTTCTTCCGGATAGCCCGGCTGGTACCCTAACTCTCAGATGAAATTGGGAGAAAGTCCACAAAGCAAATCAGCCTGCAGGTTCATATTCTCCATTTACAACTATGCCTGAGCTACTGTAAGACTGTTTTCCTTCTTATCTCTTATTTCTTCTAATCTTTTTGATCTCAGCACCTTCCTCTTTTTTCATTCTTCCTTCTCTTGTGTTACTTTAATTGTGATGATAAGTTTCTCTGGTGGGTCCAAAATATCTATAGTTTTACTTCACTTTCTGGTCCCTCTCTGTAGTCTCAGGAGGAATGAGGTTGTTCTTTGAAATTTTTTAAAATCTTATTTGTATCTTCTTTTTAAGTTGTCTTCTCTTACAGCAGAAATATGTTCAGCAAAACTAATTAAGCCATGAATCAAGTTGGATGCACATTTTATAGCCATAGTTCCCTATTTCTGCAAAGAAGGGAGGGTGGTACAGTCTTATTTCTTCTAATGAAATAAAATTGGTTATTCTAATTACATTTAGTTGGGATTTTTTCTTATTTTTCATTGATATTATTGTAGTAATTGTTTATTTTGTTTTCCTGGTTTTCCTTACTTCAGTTTGCATCATTGTTCTTAATATTCATTATTTCTTACTGTCTAGTAATACTCTTTCACGTTCATGTACCTTAATTTGTTTGAACCTTCTTCAAACGATGGGCATTTATTTTGTTTGCAGTTTTTTGCTATGGCAAAAATTGCTGCTATAACTGTTTTGTTATGTATCATACCCATTCTGTCTGACATCCTTGAAAGAGATTTTTCTTATACTATGCTGTTTTACCTGTAAACTAGACCCTCTGCTTTTGTCCTTCATGAGAAAAGTTGTAATGGAGGAAGTATCGGTAGGAGAGAGCATTTTTTAACCCTTTCCCCCCTCTTTTCAGTATTGAAAAGGATAGTGGCAGTACATAGAATTTAGTGAAGACATTTAAGTTTCAGTATGCAAAAAATTTATCAGTAGAGCTGCCAAAAATGAAATGAACTGTTTTGGGAGCTAGCGATTTTCCCCATTAATGGAAGTCTTACATGGGAAAGTAGATTTTAGAGTCATCTTCCTCCCCTGGTCTGGATTAGTATGGATGAGCCCTGAAGCATATTCAAATTAAGAGATTTTGCAGTTATGGTTTTCTCCATTACCTTGCCTATTATGTTCTCTTCTTTCCATCCCATTTCTTTCTTCCTTTTCCTGGCTGAAAGTTTTTTTTTCTTTTTTCTTAATTTTTCATTTCTGTTGTTGTAGTGATTGCGTCAATTATTCATTGGGTTATAACAACTCAATAACATTCCATCATATTCATGACTTTTTTTTAGTCCCCTTCTTAGGTAATTGACACCTACTTTGTCGTTAGTGTTTTTTTTTTTTTGCTACTTTAAAAATTGTTCATAAGTGTCTGTCTTTGACCTCTGGGGTACATATCTGGTATTAGCAGCATTGGCTCAATCATTATGGACAGTTTAGTCCCTTTTTGTGAATAGGTTCACAGGTCTTAAGTCTGACATCTGGCCACTGGGCCATTTTTCATCCATTTGGTGTATCGCTGAGAATTGTTATTCTAATTTCTTGAGTGACTGTGGATCTCATTGAGAAGGCTATTTAGTATTGTGAACCTTGATACAACAGTTACGTCTATAGGAAGATTCTTTTCATTTGGACTTTGGCCAGGACTTCCTTCATAATAGAGGCAAATGTCCTTTCCCTTTTTGTGTGCCTAGCTCGATACTGATAATCACAGGTTACTGAATCTAGTTATTTCTCGTTGTATCTATGAGAGAATCTTTATTATCTTAATATGTGTTCAGCTATTGTCATTTTTTAGTCGTGTTGATCCTATTTAGGGTTCTCTTGGTAAAGGTACTGGAGAGGTTGGCCATTTCCTTCTCCAGTTCATTTTACAAATGAGGAAACTGAGGCAGACAGTTGAGTGACTTGCTCAGGATCACATAGTTAGTAAATGAGTGAGGCCAGATTTGAACTCAGGAAGATGAGTCTTTCAGGCCTCCTGGCCTAGCACTGTACCACCTAGCTTAGCTGCCCTTTAACATGTATGGGAGTATTAAATAAAAAAGTAGACACGTTTTGTTTCAACATTGATCAGTAAACCCAAAACAATACTTTCCCCTTTTCCTTCCTCCCCCTTCTCCCTCATCTTGTCAGACAAACAGTTCATGGATTGTTAACAGAAAAAAGGGTGTGCTCTTGTACTTGGACAGCATGGTACTAACATTGGCCAGAGGTCTCCTTGCTATGTTAACTTTATTTACATTGTTGTGGTCAAAGTGTATCATTCTTTGGATTTTGCTTTCTTCACTCTGTGTCACTTCCTACTAGCCTTTTTTCTGAACTCTTTAATATTCATCATTCCTCTTTAAATATGTCAAGGTTTTATAATTTCATCATTGTGGGAACTCTGCCCACCCAGATCAGGAGCCAGCTCCAGATTAATGGGAGCAACCTTTAAGGCTATTATTCTATTAAATCGAGTGTTTTTTGGAAGTAGCAATAAACAACAAACATAGTGGAATCTAGTTTATTTCAAAACTTTTTAGTCACTTGTTTTGAAGAAAATCATATGAGAAAGCCTTCCTACTGCCTTTTCACATTTTCAACAAGGGGAAAGAGAGAGAGAGAGAGAGAGAGAGATTGTTATAGATGAGAAAAAAGTGGCACATGTCTGAACACTGCGCTTTGACTGTAATATTAGCATTAGTTGGGCAACAGTTAGTTTCCCAATTACTCTATTGAAACTTTGAGCATTAGGGGTATTTTTCACACAAACTGTTCAACCTATTCTATCCTCTGTCCTAGGTTTATTAATTTGATTTTTCTTTTTTTGGACCTAGGTGTGGGTCTTTATCCTTATTTATCCTTTATCTTTTATCCTTTCATTTTTGTAGATTTGGCCCAATATTCTAGCCTCGCTACATTCTCCCAAAAAAAGCCACTTTGAGCATTTATTTAGAAATTCACAATATTGACATAATGGATTGTGGCCTTGAACAAATCGATATTCTGAGTTTATGCCAGAGGCAGGTTTTTCTCCCCAGAGGGTTTCTTTTCAGCTGTAGGCGTCTTATCCTGCTGGAAGCTTCTTTTCCTCAAGCTTCTTGTCTGCTGGTTTCTTCTGCCCCATAACCTTCTTTGCTCTTCCACACTTATTGCCTCCAAGCTTCTTCCTCTTCTTAGCTACCCCATTCTTTGCCTCCATAATCTTCTTTAGTATGGCAGGTCTTTTATTTTTTCTGATTGTTTACCTGGTGTAGAATTGCATTTCAGTGCATTGTCTTGGTAGATGGGTTCAGTTTCACTGTGATTCTCAAGTTCTTCTTGAGTACTTGTTGGTCAATTTTTTTTGTGGTGCATGGAGGGCCTTTCGAATCTCTGGACTTTTCGGAATCCTAGTAAGGTCTTTGCTGATCATCTTGTACACGGGAAAATTGTAGTGACTTTCCAGGGCAGCAGGCCTGTTCTGTGTTACCATACAGGTCATCCAACTTGGGGAAGACACTTTTAGTCCAGATACAGAAACACCCTGTGGGCCTACAAGGAATAACTCAAAAAGTCACTTTGCTGACATTAAGATAAGTAATACCAGGAATATTTCTGTAGGCCTTGATAATGCTAATTTTCTTCAATATAGATGATCCAAGGTTCCTACGCTGGATCTGATGGTTGCTGCAGCACAGACTTTTTTGCATGCTGTCAGCTTCCTTGGTCTTTTATACCACTAGAGGAAGTTCTAGGACTTCTTCAATTCAGTGACCTTTTGACATGACCCAAAGCCAGCATGGCAGAAGCTGCCAATGCAGATGACATATGATTTTGTGTTGTGTTTACTGTATGCTGCCAGTGGTACCATGTTTTGCTGGGAGCAAGCATAGGACCTGAATATGAGGAATTTGAGCAACAGCTCTGCTGGCTTCCCAAAATTCAGCATTGCTTTGATGACTTGCTAATTCACTGATGCCATAAGATTGCCAGTTATTTTTTCTCAGGTTGGTAGGAACAAAATCCACAATCTCTGGATGAGTTGGAGGCTTAAAGACAGCAGGCAAGGTAACAGTGCCAGATACTTCTCCATTTTCAGTGTAAATAGATATCAAGAAGTGTATACACACACACACATGTGTGTGTATATATGTATTTATATATGTAAACACATGTTTACATGCTTTTAAATCCTTTTTTCTGTCATTAGGCTTGTGCTCTCAGTGGTAGGTTGAATATGACAAAGAGGGGTACTGTGAGTGGGCTTGGATTTTGGGAAGGATAGATGGGAAATAAGGGGATAGGCATGAGAGTTTCTAGAGGAAGTAAGTGGTTGGAGAGCTATAGTCTCAGAGATACTGTTCTCTAGGACAACAGGACACCTTTCATATGTGGAACCATCAGTTACAGCAAATGTTGAAGTTTTGAATGCTGTGAATAAGTTCACTTACCTTGGTAGTGTACTTTCCAGGGATGTACACATTGATAATGAGGTTGATGCACATATTACCAGAGCTAGCTCAGTGTTTGGGAGGCTCCAAAGGAAAGAACGGGAGAGAAGAGGTATTAGACTGATTACCAGACTGAAGGTCTACAGAGCCATTGTGCTGACCTCCTTGTTGTATGCCTGTGAAACCTGGACAGTCTACCAGCGCCATGCCAGGAAACTGAATCGCTTCCATTTGAATTGTCTAAAAATTCTAAAGATCACTTTGCAGGAGGAAGTACCAGACGCTGAGGTCCTTTCTCGAACTAAACTGCCAGGCATTCAAACTCTGCTTCAGACAGTGTGAGTTTGATGGGCTGGCCACGCTGTTCAAATGCAAGATGTACACTTGCCAAAAAGACTTTTATGGAGAACTCACACAGGGCAGGTGTTCATGGTGGTCAGAAGAAGTGATACAAGGACACTCAAGGTCTCTCTCAGGAACTTTGGAATTGATTGTGTGACATGGGAGACACTGGCACAGGACCGCTCATCATGGTGTGCCTACATCAGAAGAGATGCTGTGCTTTATGAGCAAAGCAGAATCGAGACAGCTCAAAGTACCCGCAAGTTGTACAGGTTGGGAGTATCCACCCCAAATGTTCACACAGACTATTTGTGCCCAACCCGTGGGAGCATTCTGAGCTCATATTGGCCTGATCAGATACAGTAGGACACATTGAATCTTGACTCAAGCATAATGATGTCATTTTGGTCCTCTTTGAGAATGAAGGACAACAACCATGGCTCTACATGCTTTGAAATGTAGACGAAAGAGAACTATTGAGTTATAAACTTCAAGAGTCTCTTTTCATATTTACTAGCAAGGAAGGTGCTCTGATTTGGAGTACTTCCTATCAGTTGTGTACACATACATCCCTAAATATACAAACACATGCACGTGTATATGTATCTCTTTGTTTCTCACAGCAAAGGGTAATTTCTTTTTTTTTTAATTGTTATATTGTTTCTTTTAAAAAAAATTTTTATTAAGATTTTTTGTTTTTAGTTTACAACACTTAGTTCCGCATGAACCTGAGTTCCAGATTTTCTTCCCCTCCCTCCCCAACTCCCACCCCAAGACAGCATGGAATCTGATATATCTCCTACATATAACTTCATATTGAACTTATTTACACAATAGTCAAGTTGTAAAGAAGAATTATGACCAATGGAATGAATCATGAGAAAGAAGAAACCCAAAACAAAAATAAAAGAGAGAAAAAAAAACAAAAGAAAAAAAAAGGAGAGCAAACAGTTTGCCTCAATCTGCATTCAGTCTCCATAGTTCTTTCTCTGGATGTAGATAGCTCTCTCCTTTGTGACTCCTTTGGAGTTGTCTTTGCACCATGTGTTGCTGAGGAGAGCTAAGTCTATCAAGGTTAGTCCTCACAAATCTATGTATCTATGGCTGTGTATAATGTTCTCCTGGTTCTGTTCCACTCACTCAGCATTATGTCATGTAGGTTTTTCCAGGTTATTATGAAGTCTGTATCATCCCCATTTCTTATAGCACAATAGTATTCCATTACCTCCATTTACCACAACTTATTCAGCCATTCTCCAATTGATGGGCATCCCCTTGATTTCCAATTCTTTGCTACTACAAGAAGAGCCGCTATAAATATTTTTGTACATATGGGTCCTTTTCCCACTTGTGTGATCTCTTTGGGATACAATCCTAGAAGTGGGCAAAGAGTAATTTTTTAAGACCCAACATGACCTGACAGAAATATCTATTATATTCTCTAACTATTGTCATCTGATCATCTGGCTCACTTCTGTTTAATTTAGTTTCATAGGAAGTGGTGTCTTGAGTGTGTGACTAGTATTGATTATCACAGCAGATATTGCTCTCATTATAAATGGATTTTGATTTAGAATTTAGTCTCTTGATTTTTTGGTATGACTCATTTTTTTTGAGCCTTATTAACCTTGGGTGAACTGACAAAATCAAATTTCTTGATTTTTTTTTTTTAGATCAAAACTGGACAACAGAGAGGAGGTAACTATAACGATATTGAGACTTCTTTCTCAAAACTCCATTAGCACAGCAAATAGGCTTGGGGTGGGGAGTTTGTGATGAGGGTTCTGTGTATAGGAGATGGGAACGAAAGAAAGAGTGATAAAATCTGTATATTTGGAGGTATTATAAAGAGAAGTAAATGGATGAGGAACCACAAAATAGGTTCATAAAGGAGTAGGAGGGGAAGGGCTAGGGCCTGAAAAGTAAACAAGATGGGTAGTTGTGGCAGAAGCTTTGAGGGCAGAGAAAGAAAGGAAATGGGACAGAGATAATCCTTGTAGAAACACACACACCACACACAGTGAAGCAGTTACAGGTTTGCCTGCATTCTTGGTAAGATGTTGGGATTAGGAACCAACAAATATAAGCAGGAGTTGCTATTGCCATCAAGCTCATTAAGAGCCATGAGAGTAAGGGAGTCTGGGAGTAGTACTGGCGCTGGGGTCTTTGGGCTGATGCTTACCGAGCACCCTAGCAGTGCTCTCAGTTTGTGGTAAGGCTGGCAGGGGTGGGGACCCTATGGCCTTGAAGGCCATATGTGGCCTTTTAGGTCCTTGGGTGCAGCCTTTTGACTGAGTCCAAGTTTTACAGAACAAATCCTTTTATTAAAGGGATTTGTTCAGTGAAGTTTGGATTCAGTCAAAGGGCCCCGCCTGAGGACCTAGAGGGCCATATGTGGCCTCCAGGCCGAAGTTTCCCCACCCCTGGTGAAAGTGGCTCTGGGGCAAGCTGTGTGGAGGAGTGGGTTTGGCTGTTTTTCTGAAGGAGGGTGCATGGTGTGGGACAGACAATGAAAGGTAATGGAGAATGTTCTTTTTTTATTGAACAAGCATTTATTTTCTCTCCTCACCTTCACCTTTGAGAAAGAAGAAGAAAAAACTCTTGTAAGAAGGATGCACAGTCAAACTAAACATATCCAGAGATGTGTGCCTTGTTTTGCATTTTGAGTCTGTCACTTCTCCTTAGGCTATGGAGTGTTTATCCTTGGGTAGGCCTCTGGAATTGGGCTTGGTCTTTGCTGCTTAAGGTGCTTGTCTTTCAGAGTTGCAGAGTTGTACTTTTTTTTTTTTTTACTGTTGTGTAAATTTTTCTAATCCAGCTCACTTTACTATCTTAGTTCACAAGTCTTCCCAGGTAATTTCTTATGGTATAATAGTATTCTGCAATTATGGGAGTCCCTTTGGCTTCTGGTTCTTTGTGACCACAAAAAGAACTACTTGTACCTATGGGTCTTTCCCCTCTTCTTTTGCTCTCAGGTCTAGGCCTGCTAGTGATGTTGTTGGTTCAGAAGGCACACTCAGTTTCATAACTTTGAGTGCACAGCCCCAAATGGCTTTTCAGCATAGCCATTTGGTGCAGAGAGCTGGGCCAGTTGACAGCATCATCAGTACTACATCACTGTGCCTGTTTTTCTGCACCCCCTTCCACGTTTATTGTCTTTCTTTTTTTTTCTTTGCCAATCTGGTGGATGTGGAGTGGAACCTCCTCATTGTCTTAATTTGTATTTCTCTCATTATCAGTAGTTAGTAGCACTTTTTTATGTGTCTGTTGATAACTTGGATTTCTCCCTTTGAAAACTACCTTTTTAATCAGTTGGGAATCCTTATGAAGATCCTTAAAGATAATAACGTTGCCTGTCTCCTGATCCATATTCACTCTAAGTAGGCCAACAAGTATATTCGATATTCCTGCTGTAGTAGCTGATAATCATGATTGTTTTGTGTCCATGACTGTGAATAACTGAGTTATGAAGCTTGTTAATAGTTTTCCTGCTGTGATTGGAGCTAATTGTGAAATGGACCATTGAATTACACAAGATATTTGTGATAGGGGTGTGGGGAAGGCTATCATTGTGAGCTGTTTTCTTTGGCTCTGCTCAATTGGATGTATCTGATTTCTTTATGTCCCGCTTTTTAAATGTAGCAGAGAACAATGGTAATAAGGGAATTCATTTTATTCGTGTCAGTTTCCCCATCTGTAAAATGGAGTTGGACTGGATGTCTTAGCTCTCATGTGGGATTCCATGGCACCAAGGATTTGGAAGGGTTTTCTATGTGCCAAGCATGTTTGGGATAGAAAGCAGGACATGAGCACTTCCTCCCCACAAGGAGCTCATGTTCTTAATTAGAGGGGCCCTTATTTAAGCACTTCTTTCTTGTTGTCTGTTTGCCAGCTGTCCTGTGTTCTAAAAAGGTAGAATTGCAGTGCTCATTTGCCTGTTTTCCCCCCTTCTCTTCATATGCTCTGTTGACTCCTTGCCTACCCTAAGGAAAAAAGAGAAAAATTGAACAAAGTACTAGTTTTCTTCATCCAGCTGTTAGATAAACATTTTTTGACTTTCATGGCAGTTTTAAGCCTTAGTTGAAAATATGTTTCAGCTTAACTTAAAGGACTATCTGAATACAAAGATTTGCATAAAACCTCCCCTAAAACCTGTTTGTAACATGAAGATTCCATAGTCATTTCATGTAACCTCTTTTGAGTTTGCAGATAACTTCCTGTCCCATCCCAGTCCATTTGACATAATTTTAGGAAATAGTCACTGTGTTTATTTAAATAATGTAATAAATACCTTGTAATGGGATCAAAGTTCCTGTTTTTAAGGCTGCTTAACTCTCATTACTCTACAGTAACAAGCTTTGTCTCCTTATCCTCAGATTACAGGTTTTAAAGTTTAAATCTGAATATCATAATTTTATACCATTCGGTCCTTTAGTCTGAATACCAAAGGCATATGCAACATACATATCCTAGTATTTCAAAGGCTTAGTGTCAGTACTGTGTTTTGCAAGTAAGATTCTTCATAATTATGTGTTTTCATTTTCTTTCTCAAGAATTTGCATGGTATTAATGCCATGTACATTAAAACAATTTGCTTACTCAATTCCAAATACATATCCCACAGCACCTGGCACACCCAGTAGATTGCAGGTAGTAAATGCTGTATTAATGTTCAGTGGATGAATGAGGCTATTCCCCCTTCCTTTCTTCTCTCAGACTGTTTTCCATTCTCACATACCCTTTCCTTTGTCCCATTAAGTTTTAGAGTTTTTTAGCTGGAAGGGATAGTACAATTTTACAGATGAAGAAAGAGAATCCTGTAGAAGTCAAGTGATTTGTTTAAAGTTATGCTCCAAGTTAGTGGTAGATTTGAGACTAGAAATGAGATCATTTGAGTCATGGTCTAGTTTCTTTTTCTTGCTAAACCCTGTGACTTCCTTCATTCTTGATGTTACAGCCAGTAGCCAGAAACCTTTGTTGGAGGGAATTGGTAGAGATAGCTTTGGAGTGAATAGCTGTTGGAACTCAGGTCAATAGGATGCAAAGTGATATAATCATATTATATTATAAACAAGAGCCTGTTAACCAGGTTAAATCTGAGGACAGGTGGACACCAGTTGAGGTCATATGAATAAGGCAAGGATACAAGTATTTGTTTTACTGTTCTCCATTAATATAGATTCTAGAATGAAAGGCCCTGTGGTATGGTAGAAGAAGCATTAGGTTTGGATTGGGGTGTTTGAAGGAACATGAAATCTGGGGTTTGGTTGCTATTTGCTACGTGTATAATGTTGGATAAGTCACTTCCTGCTCGTGGGCTTCATTTTCCTCGATTGTAAGTCAACAAGCATATGTAAAGTGAGGCTCCCTGGACCAAATTGGAACAGCTCTAAATCTGTGATCCTAATCTGCCTTGTTTGTCTGCCCAAGGTTGAGGTCAATGATAAGACTTTTACAAATCTGTGACTTCCTCTAAGAAGGGACCAAAATCCTTTATTTCTACACAGAAAGGCTCTCCTCTTCTGGTTGTGAGTGTTCATTTGTTCACCCTGCTCCTCCCAAGCATTCTTTTGGGAGCTGACTAAAGACCCTAATGTGCAAGAAATATTGGAACACATAGCTTTATAGGCTCCTTGATCAGCACCAATGGATGAAAATTATAGGAAGGCCGATTTCAATTCAGTGTGAGGAAGAACTTTCCATTGTATTTGTCCAAAATTGGAGTGGACTCCACTTAGGAGGGATAGAGTTCTCATCACTGAGGCTGATTAAATGGAGGCTGACTGTTCACTTGTTAAAGAGGGAATTTACTCTTTTTTAAAGAGTTTTTAAAAATTGATATCTTTTGTTTTTACATCACTTAAATTTCTCCCTGTATCTTATCATTCCTCTTCCCGGATAGTCATCCCATATAACAAATAATTAAAAAAGAAGGAATGAGAGGGAAAAGTCAGTATAACTGGTCATAACTAAAAAAAAAATCGAACATAACAGCAGCCTTCACCACCTCAGTGAATGGTACTCAATAACCTAGTGTTTGATGAGCCTAAAGACAAATTACAAAGGAACTCCCTGATCCTAATGACCGCTGGGAAGATTGGCAAGCAGTTTGACAGAAATTAGACCAATGTCTTATACTGTATTTCCCAACAAATTCAAATGAACACGTGACCTCAGTATTAAAACTCATATTCTGAAAAAATGAGAAGTGAAGCAGGTGATAGACCTTTCACAGCTGTGGTCGTTCTTAACTGGCCCTTGAGCTCTGCTGGTTGCCTTGGGCAGTTCTTTGGCTCTGAGGATCTGTGAGGCCCTCCCTCTTCCCTGATTCTTCAAGCTCTGTTCTCTTGTCCCAAACTGGGCAAAACCTAATCCGACTTCCACACAGTGGCTATTTATGTTCTTTAATACAGCTATTGTTTCTTCCCCAAGCTACCTCTTTTTCAGGCTAAATGTTATTAGTTCCTTCAACTGTTTCTCAGGTATGGCCTTCAGTTCCCTTACCATCTTCTTGGTCATTTTTAGGTGGAGTCATTAAATG
Organism: Phalanger gymnotis; assembly: GCA_028646595.1. Taxonomy (NCBI): domain Eukaryota; kingdom Metazoa; phylum Chordata; class Mammalia; order Diprotodontia; family Phalangeridae; genus Phalanger; species Phalanger gymnotis. Next base: position 763,291,218 of record CM053622.1, read on the forward strand.
CTACTTTTCTATCCCTCACTTGGTATTGACTTTTTAATCAATTAGTCTGTTCATCAGTCACTAAGTATTTACTTAGTGCTTACTATGTGCCAAGCACTGTGCTAGGTTCTGGGGATAGAAATATAAGGAAGGAAAAAAATCCCAGCTCTGCAGGAGCATATATTCTAATGGGGGAGATGAAAGGTGACTCTGAAGCATATACTAGATAACTACAAAGAAGTACAAGGTAGTTTGGAAGGGCACTTGGCACGTGGGAATCGTGGAAGATTTCATGGAGAAGATGGTGTGGAAGTTGTCTCTTGAAGGAAGTGAGGGATTGGTTGAAGCAGAGGTGAGGATACAGTCTTCTAGGCATGTGAGAGATGCCTAGTGCAGGGGTAGGAAGATTGAATGCTGGGTGTGAGGACCAGACAATTCTATGGGATTATAGTGAGACTATGGTTGTGAGGGACTTGAAAGGTTCACCAGCGGAATTCCCATTGCTGCTGGTGCTAGGGAGACATTGGAGTTTTGGGAGCCGTGGCTTTGGTAACAGGGGAGAGGCTGCATTGCAGTGGGCAGAGGCTTGGGCAGGGAGACCACTCAGGAAGGCGCAGGTGGAATCCGTGTGAGACAACGCTTCCCATGGTTCTGATGTCCTAGATGGAGACTGACATCAGTCTCATAGGGACTCCTTCTTTCCCCAGCTCTAGCGGTGTGCTAACCTATAAGATATTGACCTGCAAACAGTGTAGAAAACCATGGCTTTCGGAGTATGTTTGGAAAAAAAGGGAGTGCCGATGGCTTAAATAACATCTGGTATTCTTATTCTTGCAATTTTGGGAATCATGATAGCAAATTGTAAATTCAAAAAGCTTTAGTGTTAAATACTCTGCCAGTGTATATGATCTAATGTCATCCTACAACATTCTATTCAGAGAAGTTTGGTTTTTGTTTTTTCTTGACAAAGATTTGTAGAATATTTCAAGTGAATATTTTTGTGTCCATGATGAAAAGGTGAGTGAAGATTTGAACTTAACGATTTAGCACATTTTTGATGATGACTTCGTGAGTTTAGAGCTGACAGCCACAGACAGTCTTTTACTTTGTGTTACAAGGATGTAAAGTCAAGATGCTGACAGATTTTCCCTCTTTAAAACAACAGGTACGATCTATGGATGAACTGAACCATGATTTTCAAGCACTTGCTCTAGAGGGAAGAGCTATGGGAGAGGTAAGTGCAACTGGTATGAAAGAAAAGTGAACCAGTTCTTAAGGAAGGAAGGAATTGTCCTTCCCAAAATGTCTCAGCTATGTAGATTCAGAAGGGTATTCTTTCTTCTCTTTGTGACCATTCTTATAACACCAGTGGGATCAGTGTAGATGTTTGCTGGTGTAGCACTACATTGCCTGATGTCTTTAAAAAAAAATAGGGACAAATACGTGAATATAGTCAATTGTACTAAACAGAATCATTGTAAAGAATTTTTGGGCAAATTTCTGATCAACATCAAACCTTTAAATCTGCCTCATTTTCTAGTTGATGGAAAATTTTACAGTAATAGCATAGATTTTCTAATCAGAGTATTATGATAACCTGTTTCAGAAGGTTATTGGCTCCTCTTTTGAGACCCAGAACTGAAATATATTGTGAGAAGTTGAGTGCTAGATTCTTAACTTCAAATTGAGTTTCTATTGAAAGTGTGTCCGAACTTAGACCATGAGTAAGCCACTGGCTAATTAGGAGTCAGGACATGGCTGGTAATAACTCCTAAGAAAGAAAAATTTCCAGCTTAGTATATTTCAGTAGAAGGGAATAATGTAGTCAGTAAATGTAGTTGAAATGTGTATTGCCTAAACTGAACTTCAGATGATTTTTTTCTTTTCTAGTTGCTTGCCGATTGTTTTCAGGAACAAATACTTATAAAAGACTAGGTGGAATGTCCTTGCTTGGGATGCTATAACTCTACTTGTGAATGTTGGTTGCTAATTTCTCCCTGGTGGCTCTTTCAACATAACTTTTGCTCTATCATTTATGTGCAAATACTTGGCTTGAGCTGCTGTCTAGCAATAAGTAATACCACCTACTGTGCTCCAAATCTTTCCTTTCCTTAGTCTTCACTAAAATTTGAATAGAAACAGGGACAAATGTTATCTTTCATATGTGTTTTTTGTACCAGCGCTGCAGAATTACTGCCCTGATGTAGCTGTGTACAGTGGATGAGATACTTGACCTCTGGGCCTCAGTTTGCTCATCAGTAAAAGAAGTTTGAACTAGATGTAAGGTTTCTTCCAGTTTTATGATCTATATGTTGATCTTGAATTTCTTGCTTGCTTTTGTATTTGGTTTCCAGAACTCTCAATTATCTAGTTTTTGCTTCTAACTTACCACTTATGATCTGGTTGCACAATGCTGGGTTTTTCTTGGTTCTGTTGGGCTTTGGTACTCAGATTTCCTGCTTGGAGTTTTTTCTTCTATTTTTCCCCCAATGCATTTTTATTGGTATCTTTTGTTTTTACATCATCACTTCATTTCCCAGTATATCTCTTCCTTTCCCTCTCTCCCTTTCAAAGTTATCCCTTATAATTAAAATTTTAAAAGGTTGGGAGGGGGGAGTAGTCAGCAAAACCAATCAAGTTGGACAGTATACATAACTTTCTGTGTTCATAGTCATTCCTTCTCCTCCTCTTTAACCCCCCCCCCCCCACTTCTGCAGAGAAGGGAGGTGCATTCTCATAGCTCTTTTTGGGGGCTAGGCTTGGCTATTATGATTCCACAGAATTCAGTTTCTATTTTTTAAAGTAATTTTTTATTGTTAGCTTGTTTTGAAATCACTTGTATTTCTCACTGTATTCTTTCCCCCCATTGTATTCTTTCTATATTTCTCTGATATAGATCTAATACTGAATTTTTAAAATACGAATAAAGAAGAGTGAAGTTTTGTGAAACTAACCAACCGACCACAAAAGTCTTACTTTGTTTGAAGTATTCTACACTCATGGCTCTCCTACATTTGCCAGAAAGGTGGAGGGGAGGGAAGCTGTTGTCTTACCTTTTCTTTCTAGCCAAGCTTAGTTAATATAATTTTGCAGCATTCAGTTTTGATTCTTTTGTTCTTGATATTTTCAGTTTCCATTTTTTGTTATTGTCTTACATTCATGTTCCACAATTTGTTTAGCTATTCCTCACTTGATGGCCAAATGCCCACTTTATTTTCAGGTCTTTGCTACTACAAAGTGTTTCTACAAATATAATATTGGTATATATTGGACTTTATTTCTCTCTTTGACCTCTTTGGGATACTATGCTCAGCCTCTGTACCTGGAGTTTTAATAGAAATTCACTAATAGTATAATATAACGCATTGGTATTTTGTATCTTTTCTTTTTGGGAAGATTTGCTAAAGATTTTGTAGATATTAATTGTTGAAGATTTTGATAGTAATTATGAAATCTGTTACAAAATAAACTGGAAGTTTAGACATCTTGTTTTAGACGTTTGTCTTGGACAAGAAATTAATTGTAGAATTTAGAACACAAGTTTCTTCAATACCATGTTAATTTTATTTTTGTCAGATGACTATATATTCATCCATAGATCGCGTGGAAAAAGTGTTGCAATTCAGTCCATTTCTGTTTACTTCTGGTGAGAACAGTTTATCATCAGTCCTCAGAAAGCTAGCTTTATTAATTTTTTGAATGGAGGTGGGGTTGGGGGCAGTAGGGTAAATACCAATAAAGCTTTCAAGAGTAGAGCATGAGATTCCAAGTTTACTCAGAGTAATTTCTGAAAATAAGACCCGAATATGCATTTTAAAGAAACAGAAACCAGAAATCATTTTTACCTGCTTATTTCTTGTATTTCACTTGTCAAAGACTAGGTACCAGCTCACTAATTGTTTCTTCAGAGGTCAACTTGTAGTTTGGCATAAAGTCATATATAATCTTGGAAGTCTTGTAGTGAAATGGGATGGAAAGGTAAGAATAAATGTTCTGGGGGCAGCTAGGTGGCGCAGTGAGTAGAGCACCGGCTCTGAAGTCAGGGGGACCTGAGTTCAAATCCGGTCTCAGACACTTGACACATGTAATAGCTGTGTGACTTTGGGCAAGTCACTTAACCCCAATTGCCCTGCCTTCTCCCCTCCAAAAAGGAAAAAAAAGAATCAATGTTCGGTTGGTCTCTAGATTTGATGCCGTTTGTCTTTAGTTCTAGAGACTAATGTAAAACTAAGTATTACTATTTGTAGTGGGCTACAAAGTGGTTTAGATAAGTAGCATTTAAAAAACAAGTCATCAGATTTGCAATGTGGACTTCAGTTGAGACGATGTCAAGAATTTGAAAGATGTCTAGAGAGTATCAATAGTGGATGAATGCAAAGTCTATACATGTGTTGAAAAAAATCACCATGAAATCTAAGATGGCAGAGGGTGTGTGTGTGCAGGAGTAGTTAGAGGACTGAAAGCTTAAGACTCAGTGGTGGGTTTTGTCTCCCTAGAAAGGTAATGTGATCCTAAGCACCATTGCATGAGGACCCTGTCTGCCAGCTCTGGTTCTGATGCCTCCAGATCTGGCCATCTCTCTTCTCTTTCGTAGTGAAACTCCTAGAAAAAAAATGGACTATACTCACCGTTTCCACTTTCTCTTCTCTCCTGAGTCACTTGCAGTCAAGCTTTTGACTTTATTATTCAGTTGAGATCCTCTCTCCAAAGTTCTTTTTTATTCTTTTTAAAATTAAAAATTTTATTTTCCCTCAATTACATGTAAAAACAGTTTTTAACATTCATTAAAAAATTTTTTTTTTGAGTTCCATCTTCTCTTCTCTTCCTCCTACTCCCTTCCCTCCAAGGCAAGCAATTTGATAAAGGTTATACATATGCAGTAATGCAAAACATTTCCATGTTAGTCATGTTGTGAAAGAAAACACAGACAAAAAACCCCAAGGAAAATGAAGTAAAGAAAAAGTACGCTTCGACTTGTATTCAGAATCCTCCAGTTCTTTCTCCAGATTTGGATAGTTTTTTTCTTCATAAGTCCTTCAGAATTGTTGGATCATTGCATTGTTGAGAATAGCCAAATCATTCACAGTTGATCATCATAGAGTATTGCTGTTACAACATAAAATGTTCTCCTGGTTCTGCTCATTTTGCTGTGCATCAGTTCATGTAAGTCCAGGTTTTTCTGAAATTTTCCCGCTTGTTATTTCTTATAGCGCAGTAGTATTCCATCACAATCATATACCACGACTTGTTTAGCCATTCCCCAATTGATGGATATCCCTTCAACTTCCCATTCTTTGCCACCACTAAAAGAGCTGCTATAAGTATTTTGGTACACATTTTTTTTTTTAGTCTCTTTTCCCCAAAGTCTTTAATGATCTCTTGGTTGGCAAATCCATTGGCATTTCTTAAATTTCATCTTTTTTGACCTCTGGACAGCATTTTTCTACTTAAGCACCCTCTTAACCTTCTCTGAGTTTTGTGGACACTGCTTTTTCTTGGGTTTCTTTCTACCTATACACACATAGCAGATGACCATGGAGATGATCAGGTTAGATTTTAGTGAAAAGTGGACTTAGTTTTTGAGTAAAATAGAATTATAGTTAATATAAGTATTGGGTTTGCATAAAATGTGTGTAACAATTGATTGCTGACTGGTAAATTTTGGGGCCTTTGTCTCGAATACTTGATTTTCCATTTTTACTTGTTATTTTGTGCCTTTTGGAAGAAGATATATGTTCCTACGTTGGGGAGCATGCTACTCAAGTCCCTTTGATCTATGCTTACATACCAATCTCAGTTGGAGTGTCACCCTCCTATCCTTTATTTGGGATGATTTCCTGCTTGGGGAGTGTTGAAATATTTGACTGTGGACAAATTTTCTTCTCATATCATGAGATAGTAGTTGTATAGGGCTCTTATGATGAATGTATTTTGTAAACTTTAAAGCAAGATATAATGGTGACATTTAAAAACAATAGGATCTCAGGAAGGGGTTCATAGAAAAACCTTGAGCCTGTCTGCTATCTTTTGCCTTTTCTCTCAGCACACTTATTCAAGATCAAGGCTTTCTAAAAACCATGCAAAGGATTTTACAAAATTTTTCTAAATAAACTTATTTCCCTTTCTCAGAAACAGCTTACAATTTATCCTGATATTATTATTAATTTCTAAGTACTAAACAATTCTTAAATCTGATCATCAAACCTTTTCCATATAATTGAAGGGGAAAGAAAAGAAAACTAAACATACTTTTGCAAATACTAGATTGAAGCAGTAACCGCAATAGTTTAGTTAACAATCTCACAAATTCCTAAATGATAGCAAAACAATTAAAGACAAAATTTGGCAATTTATGATTCCTTAAATTAGAACACTACAAAATATTATAAAACATGGTCAATTAGAATGATTTAAAAGTTTTCTAACTCAGTACAGTTCTTAGCCTAACAATATTTAGATTATAAAAGAAATTGCTTTTCTGACAACACAGAGTCTCACATTTTATACACACACACATTATATATATAAAACTAGTATTTACATTAATAATAATAGTGATGGTCTCAGTTAGTAAGTTGCAACAATTATGTCACAACCAGTAAACCTCAATAGTTATGCCACAGTTGGTAAGTCTCAATAGGTGTGTCATAATCAATGAATCATGTTCCAACCAGTAAATAGTTGCCTAACATCATCACAATTAATCAGCACCAGTGGAGGAATTATCTACATCTGGTTCACACAGCTGGGGAGACCCAGGTCAGCCTACGCGTAGGTCCCATGGAGGAGATTCTCAAATTGCCTTATACAGAGAGTCATTCATCTCATCACCATTAACATTAAACCTCACATTGAAGAAAATCCACATAAAGTTAATGAATATGAAGCAGTTATATTTAACTTAAAACAGTCTACATTCAAATAGCATTTATTTTTTGCCAAGCATTATGCTAAGCACCTTTATAATCATGTGATCTGTGTAATATCCCTGGGAATTAATTCCACCACCATCCCCTTATTGAGCAGTAAACTTAAAGTAAATAGAATTTTCTTGGCTATATAGTTAATACATTTCTCAATGCCAAATGACAATATGCACTTTTTAAAATTATTCACATATACATCTCTAAGTTCCATTCATATTTTTGTTGGGAAAGTTTTACAAACAGTTTGGAATCACCTGTTACAATCAGGTCAGTTTAAAATGTGCTGGGCCAGTATTCTAACTGCTTCTTTTGGCCCAGGTAAAAAGGAAGCCTAAGGAATTTGAATCATTGCTAACAAGGTATAGTCAGTTTTCCCCTTCAGGCAGAGGAGTTTGATAATTAATTGAACAATAATAATAATAATAATTCACAGTGACCAATATTTGTACCTTACCATACCTAATAGCCATATTAGATTTAATAGAACCTACCCATGAATCTAGCCCGAAAGGTGGGAGGACATAATTCCTTCTATCTCTTTAGAACTTTATTGGTTTTTAACATTAAAACAATAATCCCAAAAAACCTAGCTAACAATCTTAACAAGTTTCACAAGTGCTGGCTGAATTGTTTTAGCAGTGACCTTCTATTAACTATAGGTAAAGGTAGGAATACCTAGTTTTCTAAATGGCAATTATAAAACATAAGACAGGGTTAGGAAGGCTGAGAAAGTAACTTAACCGGTTTTACACAATTGTTTTCATTTTTTAGTTTCAACAAAATTCAGATTAAAAATTGCTTTGTCTGACACTATTTTTAGCTCATAACATTTGCTCAAGTTTTACAATATGGGAGAATTTTACAAGTTAGAAGTACAATAATAGTACAAACAGAAAAATTTCAGATGGCATTAATTGCATTCCCAAATCATTACATGTATTGGGCTTACCAAATGTAGAGGCTTTTCTTCTCTCTCCACAATTGCAGAGTTTGGCTGTGGACTGGGGGTGGTCGAGCCAGGGATTTGGGAAAGGGGAGGGGGACTAAGGACTGCACAGTGCTGGGAAGCTGTAGAGTCCAGCACCTGAATTAAAGGTCTGAGGAGTCATTGAAGGGGGTTTCTGAGGAACTTTTGCTTCCTAATAGGGGTTGCTGGGCTTTGGGCAACTTGGAGCAAAAATTCCAGGTTTCTGTGGTGTGCCAGCAAGGACTTGGGGGCTTGAGAGGAGAGGTTCCTCTGCTTGCCCAGAAGTGTGGGCGTCAGGGCCTCCAGGGGTCCAGGTGTGTTGTCAGTGGGGAAGGAGAGGGCAACAAAGTAGCAAAGTAGAGAACAGGGAGTAGAGCTTTTGTTGCAACATGTATTTTAATTTTTATAGTTTCAATGTTATTATAATTTAATTTACATTGAGACTTTAGGTGAAAAAAACATCAAAATAAAGGGCCTAAAAAATAAGAAAAAGCAGCTAGTAAGTGGGGCAATTATTTTGAAAAGCAGCCAACTCTCTATTGTATATTCATGACTGATTCACTTTTTAAACTTTCCAAGTGGCAAACTTAGGAAGACCACAGCAAGCTAGAAATATATATCTATTTTGATAATTCCTATTCTAAGAACTATTTTTGTTTCTCAGGAATACAGTAAGTAACAGTCTTTTGGGTAAGAGATGTTCAGATCGGCTCTCATTCTCTGCTTTTATTTCTCTATTTTGGAAGCTTTAAGCCACTTGTTTCAAACCCGGATAGGAATGAGGGTCACTAAATTGCACATAAGGATCTCTGTAGTTGTATATAAAAAACCTACTTATTCTATTTATTTAATACCTTTATGTTATTAAATATTTTCCAATTCTGTTTATAGGATCATTACTAAAGTTCTTAATTCTAAAAATTGGGAAAGCACATTCTAGATTTTTTGAAGTCCTTTTTCCAGTTTTTTACTTATACTAGTCACATGGTGATTCTTATTAACCACACATGAAATAAAACATCTTTGTATATACTTCTGACATTGAGCTGGAATTCTTAACCCCCAAGGAGTGTATAGATAGATTGGACGGGGATATAGAAAAAATATATATCTTTTGTCATTCAAACTGAATTTTCTTCACATTCATAAGTGTATTATTATTTTGAAAAATGTTTCATATGCTTCACCAGATTTTCTATGGTTAACAGAATCTGCTAAAGAATTTTTAGCTGCTCTAACATTTATTGCAGCCCTGGTTCAGTCCCAGACAGGTGAAAAGGTCTTAATGGTTCTAATTTTAACTTGAGTAAATTTTACTTCTGTGTTCACTCCTTAAAAACTTTTTTGAACGTGAGAACCTTGAATCCTCCAGCCAAGGTGAGTGGGACTCTGGAGAAGATCTAGTGGCTCCTTGTCCCTATTCCTCCATCCTGGGAAACTCTAAGTGTCTCTTTTTCAGATCTATGCATTTTCCGAATTTGCCTTCATGCCAAATAGTTTAATAAATTCTGACTTTATCTTAAACACCAAATTTAGGAGTAACACATTTCACTTAACTCTAAGGGGAAAAGATCCCTGTTTTCTTTCTTATCTCTCTTCACATTCCAAATTTGGCCAGAATTGGAATGAAGGGATAAAGAAAGAAAAAGCATTTTCTTATTTCAACAACTTTTAACAGCAAAGAGTCAGATAATATACTCTCTTCACACAGAGACATATAACACAAAACAGATACAGACAGAAAATGACAGGACGCACAAAAAGGATTTCTAGAAATCTGGCATTTTTCTTTTCCCTTTCTACTTTGGTAACTCCCAATTAGCTACTCTACTCCCTAGTGGGTTATTGTCATCCATCCCTGGGCTGAGGCTCACAAGATCTTGCCCCAACTCCAGTATCATGCTTAGTTGTTCTTTGTACCATAGGAACTTTTCCTTCTGGAGTATGACATAGTTTTAAAATGTTCCATATGGAAAAGGCTGACATTGGGAAGCATTCTGGTTCATCTTCCCTTAATCTTTTACTCATGTGTTTTCTGGTAATCTCCCATCTTTCTAAATAAGTTGTACCTTCTTGTTTTTTTTCTTCTGTTATACAAAAACCTTTTTCTGTTACAATTTTTCTTAATACTTGCAGATAGAGATCCCTATCCTTAAATTGTATCTGCTGCATCGTTAAATTTTCTAAATCTACTTTTCTAACTCTAAATCTCTAAAATTTTTACAATCCCCCGGTAAGCCTAGTTATTACCTCTTACCTCTTACTTGCATATGCTCTGGAACCTGTATTGGTAAGATGTTACTTCATCCCCATCAAGTCCTGGACTTGTGATCCGTGCTTCGAGCACCAACTCTCCCGTAGTGGCATGAATATATGATGAGGTAATTGACACAAAAAGACAAAGACATGGGGCTAGGCGAATCATATAGTCAAGCTATAGACTGATTTTAATGGAGTTACTGACAGTATTTTATCCAGACTTCAAAGAAGAGTACAATAAAGCATTGGTTAAGTTTTTTTATCTCTTTGTTCCGGGGGGTGAGACATTATTTTTCCTCAAGGCTAACCAAATTGAAACGTTTATGTTCTCTCACATATAGATAACCATACTGAAACATTTCTGTCAGGTAATCAGCTACGAAGGCGGGTTTTCTTTGCCAAGTCTTCTCATCCTAAAACTGGCCTTGCCATGCATAGACCCATTCTCAACTGACTCTGCCTTGCAGAGGTCTAAGAGCCCTAAACAGGATATAGCTGGCTTCCCACACCTCAGTCCACCATTGCAAGTCAAGGATTTTTTTTTTCCATTCCATAAGAATACATGTTGGCAAAAGGACAGTGTGTGATCTTCATAAAGTGTTTCTTGGACCCCTTGCAAATATCTTCATGGCCTCTCTGGCCTTGATCTGTGTGGGTCCTAGACTGCAAACTTCTGATCTGCATCAGTATTACATGTTAACACTTGTATTTGTTTTGCGAACCTGTTGGGGGACAGATCAAGCCTCCTAAAGCCCTGCAAGCACAGCCCCACCCCTACACACAAAAAATGCTATATAAAGCTAAAAAGCCTGATAAAACACTGCTCTTAGAAGTGATTGTTAATCCTTTATCTGTACTTTTTATAAATCAGAAGAGATTCTACTTAATATGCGTAAGTTCATTTTCTGTTGTCTGTACTTCTGTGCTGTGGCCATCTACGCATTTCATCATCTAAACACATTTCCCTATCTTTCTAGCAAAATTTTTAAAAATTAAATTTTATTTGTTTTCAGTCAAAGAAAATCTCTACCTCCTTCAATGCATTTTAATCAGTGGTCTAGTTTTGTTCTTTTCCATCCTTTTCAGTCACTTCTATCTTTATGCTGTCCCTCCATTCCAGTCAGGCCATATCCTTACCAGTTTCAACAGTTGTGTTTATTCCTGCTTCTTTGTCTGATCAACACTTATTTTTATAGCAAACATTAAGGCTTGTCTATGTTCCTGTCATTGTGACATTTATACTCTTTCAGAGAGACACAATAAACCAAGATGACGAGAATAACTGATATTTTGTGTTATTAATCCAGTATGGATAGCTTATAGAAGGGAAAGAGTTAAACTTAGGAGTTTATTGAGTTTATTGACATAATTTTGGAATTTAATTATGAAGGTCCGTGCCAGGTAAGGTAACAGAAGGAATGGAAGGGAGGACACAGATTAGAATTCTTTTCATCAAGACCCTAGACTCTTCATCTCCCTCTTCTGGGTTTTTCCCCTGGCTGTCCCTCATGCCCAAAATGTTCTCCCTACTCTTTTCAACCTCCTGGCTTCCTTCAAGTCTTAGCTAAAGAGATTATAGAATGGGAATCTACAGGCTACTGATTTGATGTAACATGTAAGGAAAATGCCAGAGTTAGATGTTGCCATGGTTTACAATGTAATAAACTGGAGGTACTGATGTTGGCAGGCCCATCTCATCCTATTCCTTGGTTTTGTCCTTGCTGCTCTCCTTGAAGTCCTCATTTATAATGTACACATATCTACTTGAGTTCTTCCTTGTTTAGGGTTCGCTACTGGGCTTTCAGGCATTTGTTTCTTTTCTCTTTTAATTGATTTTCATGATAATTTCTCACTTAAGCTCTTGGCCAGAAAGGAACTAGTGTTTTCGTATGTCCCATAGTGTCTGCCGCATACATGTGGTCAGGAAGCTAAGCACACAAAGTGTTGCCATGAATACAAAGAAATAGAACACGTTCTGGCGCTTTTCCATTCTTTGTGTTGTACATAGTAGTGCAATCATGGTGATTATTTTTTCAGTAGGTGAGGATGTAGGCTAGGTAACTTACTGTGTTTTCACAGATCTTATAACAATTACAAGACTATACCCTCAGTTGGAGAAAAGGTCGATTAAGAAATGCTTTTACCTTTAATAAATATTTCCATTTGGAAAGATTACTTGCTAGTAATCTTTGCAGATGCCTCACAACTTATGAAGTTTTAAAGACATTGATGAATTGTAAACAAAAGAAAATTTTGATAATGCTAAGTGGAGAAATTATGAAGAAATAAAGTCACTTGTTTTGAAGTTTAGGACTTGTGAAATGTCACTTATTTCAGTTTTGGACAATTCTGAAACTAAGCCAGTTAGGAGGCACAGGAAGTAACTGAAAATTTTTAGATGAGATTGCCATTGAAAGAAAAGATGAAAATAAAGAGAAAATACAGTAAGTACTTTATAAAAAATAACTGAGGCTTACAGGTGAAATCTGGAAAGAACTTAGTGACTAACCTAATTTTATTGAATGCATGCCACATTCCTTCTCTAATCAGAAATTTTAAAATTTTGAAGTTCTAATGATTACCATCGAATCTTTTAAACATACTGAAATATGGTGCTATGGCCTTATGCCTTGGGTACCATTCTAAATGAAATGAATCTTTCAGGAGTAGTAGAAAATGCTTTAGGTAGGTGGTGCTATTTCTTGCATGTAGAATGTCAGCAATCCTCCAGTGCTTTTTAAACTGTGGGTCCCAACCCCATATCCCCCAGTTTAAGAAGTGCTGAAGGAGTGGGGAGTAGAAAAAGTTTAAGAAGCCCTGTAATCCCTCTGCAAAATGCCTGACAAATGGTCTTGTCTTTACTTGAACGAGGGGGAACCTAGTAACTTCTGACTCCATTCTATTTTTGGATTACCTTAGTTGTTGGGAAGGGTTCTTACCTGCCTGTTGCTTCTAACCATTTCTCTTGAATTGTACCTCAGGGGCCAAGTGGCACAGATGTAATTCTTCCTTCCGTGTGACAACCCTTCAGATAACTGAAGCTAGCCACCATGTCCTCCCTTTTCCTGTCTTTTAGAGGATAAACATTATCCCCAATTCCTTCAGTTCATCCTCTTGATTATGTCATTCTCCATATTGGTTGATGTTATCCAAGTCATTAATGTAAATGACCCAGATTCCCTGGAGTATTCTACTAGAGACCCTTTTCCTTCTAAGTATTATATCAGATGTCTATAGGCTCCCATGGGGATATTTTTGATTCTGGTGGCCAATCTTTGTTGCCAATAATTCATCCATCCTATTTAGAAATTTCTTCATGTCTCTCAGTTGGTGATCACTATTTAGTTATAGGGGGGAAAATTATGAAATTCCTTGAAAATTTCTGTCTCAAATGCCCAAGCCATTTTAAGTACAGTAGTGTTAAATAATAGCCGTCTGCATTAGCTCTTTATGTAATTGGGCCAGCTACCCATATTAAGTGTTTGAATTACTGGATAACAAATCAGCTTTTCAGATGACGCATAATCGGGAGGGATAACCAGCTTGCTGGACACTGTCGTGTCTGAATCAAAAAAAAAAAATTGACAGGCTAGAGCTTTGGGCTGACTTGAATAAGATGAAACATAATGGGAATTAATGGAAGTCTTATACTTGGCTTCAGAAATCAGCTTCACTTCAAGTACAAGGAGGAAGCATTGGCTTGCACTTTCACCTGAAAAACATCTGGAGGTTTGAGTGACTCATAAAGTCAATCTGAATCTACCATGGGATACTATAGCCGTGGAAGTTAATGTATCGTAATTGAGAGGTGTGGTGTCTAGGGTTAGGGGTCCTGGTCAGAGCATACCTGGAACATTGCGTTCATTTCTAGGGGGCCTTATTTTAGGATGGACATTGATCAGCTGCAGAGCATCTAAGAAGGACAACTAGGACGATTACGGTCCTGGAGATTATGTCATTTGAGAATTAGTCAAAAGAACTTAGGATGTTTAGCCTGGAGAGGGAGGATTGAGGCAGGACTTGGGGATTTGGTAGCTGTCTTCAAGTTCATGCAGGGTGATCATATGGAAGATGGATATTAGACTTGGCCTAGTTGGCTCCAGAGAGTAGAGTTAGAGCAGCAATGAAAGGGAGTTGGCAGATTTAGTCTGCAAGCAATTACTTTATTAAGTAGCTACTGCAGCAACTGTGCTGGGTACTGGGGATACAAACAAAGAAGGGAACAATCTCTATGTAAACTACATTCTGCTGGGAGAGACAAGTACCTTTAGAAGTACATACCAAATAAAGAGGATAAATACGAAGTTGTTGAATAGGAGGTCATCTGGGAGAGAAGGCACTAGCAAACGAGGCTCTTGGGAAGGGCCGGGCGGAGTGGGGAAGAGGAGGACAGGAATTCAGGTATTTGATATTGTCAGTACAAGGGCTTGGAGGCAAGAGACTGAGCACCAGGTTTGAAGAAGAGAGAGACATTTTGGTTGGATTGCAGAGAGAGGGAGGGGTACGAATGACCAGTGAGGCTGTGAAGAGAGGTTGGGGTCTGGGGGTGTAGGGCTTTAAAAGCCAAGTGGAGGAGTTAATATTTGACCCTAGATGCAATTGGAAGCCACTAGAGTTGGTTTAGTAGAGGAAGGCGTGGTCATCTCTGTGCTTAAGCCAAAGTACTTTGGCAGCACTGGCAGCTGGACTGGAGGCTGTTGTAAAATCTAGGCTAGAGGTGATGAAGGCTTGAACCAAAGTAATAGTCATGTGAGTGTAGATAAGGGGTTGCATGTGAGATTGGGCGTGGAGGTAGAAATGGTCAGATGTGTCAACTCATTGGGTCATTGAGAGAGTGAAGAGGCCAGGATAATTGCAAAGCCCTGGGAGACCAGAAGAATGGAAGTCATCAGTAAGCATTTATTAAAGTGTGTCAGGCACTGGAGTCCTATTGAAAAATAAAAGATGGGTCACTGCTCTCAAGGAGCTCAAGCCTCCTGGGGAGACAGCATGGAAACAACTACATATAAACATCCTGTGGGATGAATTGGAGAGAATCATCAATAGACTTGCAAAATCATAAGCCTCTATACCGGGTGCTCTTGTGGTAGAGTTCGGCCGTTCTTGTGTTTCTGGGTCCCCTAGTACTGCCACTACATGCTCCTTGCTTTAGGTAAGGTGAAAAAATAATCTTGTAATTGGCAAGCTATTGGTGGTGTGATAAGTGTTTGTGCTGTTTAATTTTTCAAAATTTAGAAGTCCAGTTAATGTTCTTAGACCCTCTTTGTGGCGCAGTTTGATTAAATTCTAAACTCTCCCCCCCCCCCCCCCCCCCCCCCCCCCCCCCCCCCCCCCCCTTGTATAACCAACTCTCGATTGTGCTTATGTAGCTTATCTGCTTTCTGGATTATTTATAGCAAATACCCAATCTCTAATAGTGTCCCTTAATATACCTGATTTCCTTACTCTTCAAGTTTATTTGTAGGCCTTCTAAATATTGACTGTGATGTTAAATAAAATGTAACTGGGAAGGCAGATCTATGTATGCATAATTTTTTTTATAATTAAGTTTTTTTTTTTTTAAAAAAGGGTACAATAATTTCCCCTGGCATCTTTCCCCCTTTCCTGCCCAGAGAATCATTTTATGTAACATGTAATATTTTTAAAGGCAAGAAAAAAATAGGAAAAAAGAATCAACATAACCTATCAATACATTGGAAGTGTTTGAAAATATGTGCATCACCAACACTTGTGTGCCTCCCATCTCTGCAAAGAGGTGAAGCAGCAGTATTTGCTCATATCCTCTCCTTTGAGCCATGCTTATTCGTTGTGATTTTGCAGCGTTCACTTTTGATATTTTTTTTGATGGTTCTTTCTACTTAAATTGTAGTCACTGTATATGTTGTTTTCATGGTTCTATTTCCATGACTCGATCAGTTCATGTAGCTTTATCCAGGTTTTTCTGTGTTCATCACATTCATTTTTTATACCACAGTAATACTACAACGCCTTCAAATAGTACATTTTCTTTAATTATTCCTCAATCAGTGGACATCTACTTTGTTTCCAATTCTTTTTTGACAAAAAAAGTGCTGCTAGAAATATTTTATGATACATGGGGACTTCTTACCAATGGCCTCCTTAGAGTATAAGCCTAGTGATGGAATCTCAGGGTCAGTGAATATGGACATTTTAGTCACTTTATTTGAATAATTCTATCATTTAAAAATGATGTCTGCAACTCCTAATAGTGGAAAGATATTAAAGAGATGAGGAAAAGTCTATGATTTATGCTTGGAAGATTCTGTAACTCACTGAAAACTAGCTTTTCAAAATAGTTTACTTTCAATTTAATGGAGAAATCTTGGAAAGGAGGTCTAAAGATTCTTGGATTCACAATGTTGAAAAGATGGTGGATAGAAATCCTCTACAGTACTGTAACTGAAGCTCAAGATTTTTATGTTTATGTATCTTTCAGAGTATTCATCTTCTCCTGTTTGTCTGTGGAGAGAAGTAAGCGCTCCTGCGCTGAGGTCCTCCCTCATCTGGCCTTCAGCTTCTTTCACAGTTGGTTTTTCATGGCTTTCTCTTCAGGCTGTGCTCCCAAGACAGCTTCTTAGGCCTTTATTTTGTCCTATCATTTCCTTCGTCTGTGCCCTTGCACACGTTGTTTCTCATACCTGGGGAAAAACTATGGATTCCTACCATGAAATCTGTTAAGAAACAATAGCATGATCTGGTTTTATTACCTGCTTTTTAATGGACGGGTTATTTTGGTCACCCACTTTGCTGTGTTTTGTGTTACATACCTTTACTTTTGAGCAGACTTAGATTATGAAATTTGCGTAGTTATATAAGGAAGCTCAGTTCTTGACTTTGCAGTATAAATGAGGGTTTGAGTAATTGGGGTAATTGGCGCTGAGTAGCCATCAGGTCTTTAGCTTCTTCTGAAGACCAACCAAGAGACTGACGAGCTCTGCAAGTTAGAATCTAAATAACTTGAGTGTGATTGAGTATAAAGGTCTCCCTTAGCTGATTGATGAATTAATTACCAGGTCTGTACCGAATGCCTCTCAAGTCCATTTTTGTTCTCACGCAGGGCGGGTGTAGTAGAGAGAGATGGGCTTGGAGCGACAAGACACCTAAGTGGGAATCTAGCTTTGTGGCTGTGAGCAGCTCTGCCTCTTATTTTTTCATCTTTACAAAAGTGTCTTATAGATGCCCTTTTCCTTTTTTTTTTTAACCCCGATGTTGCTTTCCATCTCCCCCAAATAAGAATTCTTCCTTGTGTCAAATAAAGCAGATCAGCACGCTGACCATGACTGAACACGTGTTCTTTTTCCCACATAATCTGCTTCATCACCTCTCTGCCAAGAGGAGGAAGCCATGCTTGACTTCCAGTCTTTAAGAAGAAAAAAGTCTCTGTATTGATCACTCTTCCTTTAGGTTAATGTTGTCACTATGTAAATTGTCCCCGTGCTTCTGTTCACTTTGCTTCAGTTTAGAAAAACTTAGAGGGAGAATTGTATTAATTTGTTACATTCCTTTTTCCTTTCCACACTGTAGTCACATGCCACAGCTTGTTGAGCCATTCCCCATTGGTAGGGTGCTCGCTTTCTTTCCAATTCTTTGCTATTTTATGCATTAGTGCTGCTACATATCCTTTTGTATATATGGGACCTTTCCCTCTATCTCTGACCTGCTTCAGTTAAATGACCATTGATAGTGATGTCTTCGGAATAAAGGGTCTGTTTGGTTTAGTGCCATTTTTAAAAGTGTAATTTCACTTGCTTTCCAGAGTGGTTGTACCAATCAGCAGCAGTGACAGAGTGCATCTGTATGTCTGTCTTTCGGTAACATCTCCAATATTTACAATTTGTGCCTTTTTGTCATCTTTGCTTTTTGTGTTGAGATGAAGCTTCAAAGTTGTTTTAATTCTCATTTCTCTTATTAGTGATTTTGATGGTTCTTACATATACTTGATGGTAGCTTATATTTCTTCCTTTGAAACTTGCCTGTTCAAATTCTTTATTTAGTTCTTGGGAAATGGCTACAAGTCAGTTAACCTCCCTGAGAATTGGTTTTCTTATCCATAAAATGATCACTGGATCATAGATTTAGAATGCTAAGGAAAATTAGGGGGTCATCTGGTTCACTGCTTTTGTTTTGCAAATAAGGAACCTTGAAGAGCTGGCACTTGAACCCAAACTCTTTGACTTTATTATTTTTAAATAGTTAATTTAATTTTTCAGTGGACATCTTCATTGTTTCTTTATGCATTATTTTACACAGTAGTTTACCATCCCATGCGTATATCACAACTCATTCAACCTTTCCTCAAATGTTGGGCACTCTGCTCTTTGACACCACAAAAAGAACTGCTCTAAATATTTTGGTATGTATTGTTCCTTCTGTTTCTTTGATCTCATGGACTTTAGAGTTCTCTTTCTATTGTACCATTTTTCCTTTGACTAATAAACCTGTATCAGGATGGTCTGGTTGTGGCGAGGCTGCAAGGCTCACTTGTGATAATGGATCTGAAGCACTTCATAAACCTCCATAGTAGTTGACACAGAGTCTGCCCAAAGCACTTTGACGTCATCTCATTTAATAGCAGCTAGCTGACAGTGGAAAATGTCCTTGTGCCAGTGCTTAGGAGCCTATTTTATTTTGAAGGAAAATAAGCAATACTTTCATTTTAAATTGGCCATATTTTAATGTAGAAAGGCTGTCCAACATAAAGAAAATTGAAGAGCATGAAGTGGGACTTCCTATAACTCCCTTTTCCAAGTTCAGGAACATCTCTAATAACACTTGGCAGCCACATCTTTGAAATGGCAGGAGAAGTATTCCTAGAAAGCTGATTCCTAAAGGACTGTTTTGATTATAATAAAATACTACATTTATCTGTTGAGTTGGGAATCCCAGTTTTAGGAAATTAATGTAAATGAGGAGTGTGGAGATACAATTTGGAGAAAGAAAACAAAAGTACTGTGGTGTTGGAAGTGGCTGTATCAGGAAGGTTTGGAGCACAGAGGAGCTTTCTGTTGCTCTCCTTGGTTTGTTTTTTTCCTTTTTTCCCTTTCCACATTACTCAGCACGAATATATTCTGTGGCCATGGCCACCTTTTTGTGCTCATTTTTCTACAGTGAGATGTCGTAATTACGTCTTTTAAGATTTTCCTCCTACTTCTTTTACTTAGATTATCTACATTTTTCATTTTTTTCTCCAAATCTCTCTCGTGAGCCTCTTTCCCCTTCTCAGCTGCTGTTTATAGGATCCTAACTAGCATATCATCGTTCCCATGGTTCCTGCATGGGAGAGGATTTATTGTATCCCAGGGGAACTGTAAGGAGCCTTAGAGATCATCTGATTCACCCCTTTCATTTTACAGATGAAGAAATTGAGGCAAATAGAGATGAAGTAACTTATCTAAGGGCAGCTAGGTAGCTCAGTGGATAGGGTGCCAGACCTGAAGTCATCAAGACTCATCTTCCTGAGTTCAAATCTGGCCTCAGACATTTACTAACTGTGTGACCTTGGGCAAGTCACTTAACCCTGTTTGCCTCTGTTCTCATCTGTCAAATGAACCAGAGAAAGATTTGGCAAACTACTCCAGTATCTCTGCCAAGAAAACCCGAAATAGGGTCACGAAGAGTCAGACATGACTGAAATGACTGAACAAGAATTTATCTAACTCACCCAGGTCCACTGACTCCAAATCCAGTATTTTTTTGTATTAAATGATGTGATAAGCTTCATAATTATATTAAAACTCTATTGTTTGTGACTAGGGTTGGCCTTGTCTGTAGAGTGGTCACTTATGTATGGAGGCAGATGGGTGGTACTGCGAAGAGATTCTGAACCTGGAGTCAGAAGGACCAGAGTTCAAAACCCACCTCAGACACTTATTAGCTGTCTCCTCCTCAGCAAGATCCTTAATTTCTGTTTCGGTTTCCTCATCATTTTATAAAATGAGGATAATTATAACACCTACCTCCCAAATGTTGTGAGAATCAATCAAATAATATTTGTAAAGCTGCTTTGAAAATCTTAAAGTGATATTTTAATGCTGCTCTTGTTGTCAGGGTTTTGAGTGGCACCGAAAAGTCCTTTCCATGTCCATATTTCTCCTATCTATGAACTTGTCTCCTGCATTCAAATGCTCATAGTTCTCATTATTCCATTTTTTCAAAAGGTTCAAAAGTTAAAATGCAAATGCTTGATGTGACAGTGATAATCAGTCAGTAAGTATTATTAACTACTACTTTGTGTCAGGCACCGTGCTAGACCCTATAGTGTTTTTAGTTGCCATTATTGTAGTGACAAATACTAGTTTATCACGGGGTTGGGGAACCAGTGGCCTTCAAACAAATATTTGTTTTGTAAAATTTGGATTCAATCAAATGGCCACATTTAAGGACCTAGAAGAACGCTGCAGGTTTCCCACCCTTGGTTTATCTTATCCTCCAAAGAGAAAAAAATGTTTTTGGTGACGGTCAGCATCTGGAGCATGGATAGACCTTGCTTCTAAAGGCTCTGGACAGCTCTTAGGACATGACACCCCTCAGTGGGAACAAGGAGCTCTCCTGGACAGAGTAATAGGAGAGAACTGAAAACAAACTTGGTGTGATTGACTGTTATCCCAGAATCATCCCTAGTTAAGTCAGCCAAAAAGTTACCTTTGGGAAATTCATTTTTAGCATTTAGATTTGTGAGATCTCCTGTCATGTGGTTGTTCTGTAATGCTGTTTGGTTTGGAAAACCCAATTCATTCACATACTGGCTGCACACAACCTTTCCTCCTTTATCACAGTATCCCCTCTGACCCTTTCTAGGACAGCCAGACTGGCCTTGCTGCTGCTTTTCCATGACATTCCATCATTGCTTCCTTTTCTCTTTGCCCAGGCCTTCCTCTATGTCTGGAATGTATTTGGGCCTCAGAATTACTAGTTGCCTTCAAAGCTCAGCTCTGATATCATCCCTGCTTAAGGCCTTAGGGCCCCTGCTGCCACTCTTCTGCCTTTACCTTGTGTTTATTTTGTGTATGCTTCTATTTGCATGTGTTACAGGGCAAGGATGGGCATTTTTGCCTTTGTATCCTCAGTATCTGCTGGACTTGTTTTTTGATTGATTGTTTGTAGCAGGAGAAAAAGTAAGAAAGGAATGAGAATTTTGGACTTGTGTCAATTTTCAGTAGATTGAAGTGAAATGCTTTCTGGTTGAGTGTTTTTGTTGCTCCCTCATTGAAGCCCACTTGGTTGTTGATCATATGGGGTTTTCTAGCAGCATGGCTGGCATGCTTGAAGCGAAAGGCCACTGAATCCAACCAAGGGAACCTAACTTGATTCAGCAGTTTGACCAGCAATGGGTCAAGTGGACCTGCACATTAGGTTTGTGTTTCTTTTTTAAAGTTGGGAGTTGTTGATTGAATAAAGTCTTCCAGTTTCTGAGACATCTAACCAAGTAAAAGATCTATGCAAAGGATTTCCCTTGAGCTGCCCTGCCCTTTTCACCATGAACTGCTGCTGCATTTAACTAAGAAAGGGAAGGTCCTCGTTGTTATGCTTAAATAGTCAAAGTAGGTTCTTATGGGAATTTGTGTGAGGAAAATCCCTGTGTATTAGTATGAAAGGGTAAAATCAATTGAAAAAGAAAATCATTTATAAACTTCTGAGAGGTATTGCAGGCATCAACATGAAGAGTGTTGTTTAAAGGAATTCCTGGTTTTGCTGCTTCCTAGGTCTATGTGCCCTTGGTTAAGTCACTCGTCCCCATCCATCCAGGCTTCACTTCGTTCATCTTGAACGTAAGGGAACTAGATTTGCTCCCTAAGATGCTGTCTAGCTAAAAATCATGCGGATCTGGTGCTGTCTGGAAGATCTCTTTAGCTTGACTTTTCCCTAGTTCAGTTCATCTTTGCATCTGGAAGGCCTTGGCTGCCTGGGTGCATTGGTTACTAAACCTCTTTATGCCAGGCCCCCCCTCCTCCAGCTGGTACTTCTCTTCTACCCCCATCTTTCTCTTCATGAGTCATGTGTGAGACAGAAGTCTCCTCATTTTATTAAACAGAGTCAGGGTCTGCCAGCAAATTTGTTGAGTTAGAAGCAGATCGACGATAAGAATTACCACATGTAAATGTATGAGAAACTTTTGTCTCCAGTGGAAGTCTGCCTGAGTGACCTTGTGTTTCTGCATGCATGCAGATGCACGATGTATATCTGTCAGTGTTTTTAGTCTGTGTACCTTTATCTTCCTTGAGGAATACATAAAGAATCCAGACTTAAAGGTGTGGACAGCCGCAGTGAATTTAAAATTAGCTAGTGATTCTCCTTCCATCTTTTTGTAATGAATTGCATCATAGGAAATTAAGCTTTTGCAGCTGGTTGTGGAGTGGGGTGGGATATTAGAAGACACCTTTTACTTTTTGATGTTTTAGAATCTAGCATGTACCGTAAAAGAAAAGTCACATTCCAGGTGTTAAGTTTTTCATCAGAAAGCAATGGTTGAGCTTTATCTCTATTTTCAAGTAACAGCTGGAAGAAAAGTATAACTTAAAAGATGTGGGATTTTCGTAGAACCAGGGAACAGAAATGGAGACCTAGAGGATTAGTCAGTATAATTTTATTTCCCTTTTAAGTCATCAGCACTTTTATCTCTGTTGTCTTATGGCTTTAAAGGTATTTGCACTTTTGGTTTGAAATGGTGTAAATTTGCATATTGCATTATTTGGTGGGGTATAATTTTTTTTTCTGTATGAAACATAAAATAAGCTGATGCCATAATTCTCTAATGGGAATAGCTTTCTATGAAAGTAATAATACTTAAGATAAATAGATTTTTTTCCTAAGTTACGAAAGTACTATTCATCCTGTGGTAAAAATGTCATCAAAGAAATGTATCAAAGAAAAGTCGGAAAGTCTTACAAATTTAAATACTAAACACCAATGTCCTTAGGACTACTTTTGGCTGAACCAGCTGGAGTCCTAGGACAGACACAGCAACTGTTTTCAGTTCTCCCCTGCCACCCTCTTCAGCAGCTTCCTGTTCTCATCTAAGTGTGTAATGCCTTAGTAGATTATAGAACCTTTTGTAAAGCAGGAGCGAGTGAACCCTAGCAGTTCCTTGAAGAACTGGAGGAAAGCTTCCATTATTTTGGGTAGATCCTCTGTGGCTAATTTATGGAAGGGGAAGAGCTAGGGTAACAAAGAATATGGGAGGGGGCAGACCTTGATGGATTGTGATTTGTATCTTTAGAGGGGCAACCCACGTTGATTACTCACATTTACATTTGAGTAATAGAAATACTCGGTTTAGTTGCAAATCTAAGTATCTTGCAGTTATGAATGCTATGGCTTTAGTCTGCTGTGCTGAAATTTGTTCTAGATCTCCCATTCTCATGAGCAAAAGAGAGCAAGCTTCCTCTAGCAAATACATTAATGTCATAGTTTGATTAACTTGCTGTGGTGATCATTTCTCAGGGTTTTAAGAGCATGTAGTCTTTCAGTAACTATTGCTACTTGTACAGTTGTTTTAGTAGCAAGTCAGTCTTTTATTACTTATGTGGACATTAGTGAAATGGAATGAAGTCCCTCGTTCTGATGGTGTGTGTGTATATGTTTTCCCTTCCCTTTGGTCTTAGTCATTCTATGTTTTCCCCCCTTACATATCCACAATAATGCTCTGAATGTAGGTTGTACTCCAGGGCATCTTCAGTACTTTTGTCTAATGAAAGTGTTGACTACTGTATATTTTTTAACCTTTCTGAATTCGTTCAAAGCCTTTATTATTTTTAATTTGCAGCAGCTCTTGCCAGGTAAAAAGTTTTGGGAAACAGATGATTCCAGCAAAGATGGACCAAAAGGAATATTCCTGGGTGATCAATGGCGGGACAGTGCCTGGGGAACATCAGGTAATCTAGACTGAGCACCTGCACTGTGATTTATGCCTGTTTTAGGGCTCCCTTTCTCAGCATTTGGCAAGTTATGGATTTTACATGTGTCATGAGCATGTCAAACTTACCTCTTTTCCTTTGGTTTTATTACCATTGAGGACCTGGTAGAATACAAGTTATTAAAAACACACTTAACACAAAGTCACTTTAAAATTTTCTTGTTACTAATTTTAGCCTGAATGAAATAAAGTCTTTTTGGGCAACAGTTTTGGTTATATTACATCAATTTAAAGTAAGCACATGCCCCAATAGTGTACTTTTACAATAGTCACTACTTTTTTTTCCCCTTTCTTTGTCTCTTAGTTGATAGGTTGTGCTTTCCAAATACAGTTAAGGTTTTGTTAAATTATCAGCATTAGGTCATCAGGATGGCTTGGTTACTGTTAGAGGATCCCACCTTCAGTCTTTTGACAGATCTGCCATTACCATATTTGATGACTTAATGTAGCCTAACACATTGTAAGAAACAGTTTGGGAACACTCTACTTTTTTGTAACCAGATTTCCAGCAACTCAGTATTTTGAAATATAGGTCCAAATTTTTAAATAAGTGGGAAAAGACCTGTATATAAAGCCAGCATCTTATTTTTTTTTTACTCAATGCCTCATTGATATTTATTAATGTACCATTCATAATGGGTCTCTGAGCACTGACAGTGGGCAAAAGCAGCTGAGTGACGTGTAGGCTGGGGATTTTTAAAGCAGGTGTAGTGAAAACAGCAAAAAGATCCTAGCCTGATAGCCAGAGGATGTGCAGAAAATCCCCATAATGCATGCAGAAATGAACTTGTTATAACCTGTTGTGACAACAAGTGCTCACTGACCAAGTTTAGGCATTAGAAAGTTTAAATTGTGCTTTGTTTGGAAGCTGCTGGAATTATTATCTTTTAACTTTTCATTTTTTTGGGGAAAATTTAGCTTTTACCTTTACAATAATACAATACAAAAATACAATTAAACACATTTTCCCACTTGATAAGATAAATGTCTCTGAAAAAGTTTAATCATTGGTGGTGGATAAGTAAGGTATTACAGTATCCTCACTTTATGTAGAAAACCTTTTCGAGGGAGGGAGGTGGCATTTGGCTAAATCGACCATCTGGATTCCAAGTCAGTCAACGGCTTGTGCACAAGACATCGCTCTTAATTTTTTTGGAACTTCCAAGTTGTACTCTATTATGTTTGTGTATCCTTTTTTGTAGATCATTCAGTTTCCCAGCCCATCATGGTGCAGAGAAGACCTGGTCAGAGTTTCCATGTGAACAGTGAGGTCAATTCTGTATTGTCCCCACGGTCGGAGAGTGGAGGACTAGGAGTTAGCATGGTGGAATATGTATTGAGTTCATCCCCTGGTGATTCCTGTTTAAGAAAAGGAGGATTTGTAAGTTGGTTTTTTAGAACCTTGCTCTTATGCCTCTCTCTCTCTCTCTCTCTTTTTTTTTTTAAAGCAAAATGTGCTTGTTTTAGTTACCTATGCTGTACATAATGATGATAGTGTGATACTTAGAGAACATATATTGTTCTTAAACTTCTGCAGAATACTAGGAGACACGCCCTTTTTTAAAAGTCAGAATTATTTCTTTGGGTCATATAGCCAACAATTCAGTCAGAACCAGAACCTACTTCTCAATTTCTTCCTGTAATCCCAGACCACATTGTTTTCCATTAAAAAAATTAGGAGTGGGTCCATCAGTAGAGAATTATCAGTCCAAGAACCTTTCAAGAAGATTTTTTATTTTTCAAGCCCAAGGAACTAAAACATCAATATCCCATTAGGCACATTCTTGTGATTCGTGGCTGTGCGTGTGGCTTTGATTGCTTTTGACTCTTTCCCCTACCTTTGCCACTTCCATTCTGTTTGAAAGTCCCAGTCACTCTTAGTTTTTATCTGCGACAAGGTTTTTTAGTCCAGGGTCTCTGCATAGATTTCAGGGGTTGTGTGCACTTGAAGGGAAACAGTGACATCTTTATTTTCACTAGTCTCTAATTGAAATTCAACATTTCCTTCAATTATTTAAAACGTGATTCTGAGAAGAGAGGGTCCATAGACTTCACCAAAAGGGGCACGTGATGCAAAAAAAGATTAAGAACCCTGGTCCTTTTTCAGGTTCAGTAAAGGATTCTCTTTATTCTCATAATCCTGTTTTAGATCCTGACCTCTGTGAACCTACCTCAGTAGCTGAAAACCCTTCTTTCCAACCTCATTGCTTTCATCAATTCTTTCTCTAGGCTATTCAGGATCATCTTCTTTAAGCACCTTCAGATGCTTTTCTCTGAGCTACCTATCAAACATGAAAATAAATTTGAGATCTTGAATTGGAAAAAAAAAAACCCACAAGTCAAAACATGTACTATTCTCTTTCCCACCCCTTGCCTTCTATGTTTGTTCCATTTCATTTTAGATCATGACCTCTTATTCTCCATTGTAGCTGGGTCAAGGCCAGATTGATTTGTTCCTGCCATCCTTGCCCCCATCAATGGCTGCTTCAGAGCCAGGTAGAATGAGAGTTTCCTTTCATAGAACATCTGTTCCTGATCCAGTTAACATTCTTATCCTCTTTCAGCATCTGCTCTAGGGCTTCCTTTCTCCTTTGACATCTTTCTAGACTATCTGGTACCAATCACTCTAGGGAATCTTCCTCTTCTCACTTTTAATTTTCGTTGCCTGCCTGGCACTTCTGTTTGTTCTTGTGCTTGTCTGTCTTAATGTCTGTGTGGTAGTAGATGTATATAGTAATTATCGAGGGCAGAGACCATGTTTTATAATTCCATAGATGCTTCACCTAGTTCAAACCTATTTATAACAGAGACTTGCAATTTAGTTTCAATTTAGAAACTTATTAGCACAAGAGAAACAAGTCTAGTTTAAGGTAACTGGGATCCTGTTTAGAGCATCTTAACCTTTGTGAAAGACATGTCATAATTGATGCTTCAGATAAAATTGTCACTGATAAAAATTTGGCTAGCTGGCTCTAAAGGCTGATGCTAAGAACTAAATGAAATGTATCTCATCAATTCAAGAGTCTCGTTTGGATTCCACCCTGTTCCAGAGCTGGAAGCCTGGTGTAAGTTGAACATGGGAGAAGAATATTCTTGCACCACAGGTCTTTCTGGAAACTGACATATTCTCTGGCTCCTTTGGCCTTCAAATGACTTGGGCCTTGTTCATCCTTCAGTGTACCAGAGTAGTGCAGTGTTGAGACCTGCACTTGGCTTTTGTGGCTGTACCTGAACCAACCTGATTTGCTTTTTCTTAATTCAAATTCTTTCTCATTTCTTCCATAGGAAAAGTTTTTCCTTTCCTTTCCTTTCCTTTCCTTTCCTTTCCTTTCCTTTCCTTTCCTTTCCTTTCCTTTCCTTTCCTTTCCTTTCCTTTCCTTTCCTTTCCTTTCCTTTCCTTTCCTTTCCTTTCCTTTCCTTTCCTGTCCTGTCCTGTCCTGTCCTGTCCTGTCCTGTCCTGTCCTGTCCTGTCCTGTCCTGTCCTGTCCTCCCCCCTTTCCCTCCCTCTTCTCTCTTTCATCTCTACTTCTACGTGAGGAGATGTTTTCCACCAGTACAAATCAGCTGTTATGCCATGTACTAGATCATTGCCTTGGGCCATTAAGAAGTGAAGGGACTTCACTGCTGTCTAGGTTCCTACAACCAGTCTGTGTCAGAGGTGGGACTTGAGCTCCAATCTTCCTGCCCCCTGGGCTTGTCCTCTCTAGTACCTCCCACCGCGTCCATTTTTTTTTCTTTTTGATTTTTTTCTCTCATCCTTTGTTTTTCCCTGTGCTTATTGATGTAGTTTCTCCTTGGTTCAGCCTCTCAGCTCTACCCCATACATTCTTTCTGTCCCCCAAGCTTTACTTTTTGTCAGGAGCTTAATCTGGTACATCACTGTTTTTTCTAGGTTTCACTACCCAGTTTATCTTCTCTCTAGCATGGCTAAAGTTTACTTTCCTCGTGCCCATCCCTAAAGAAGCCACCACTGCCAGCTCTTACCCTAAAATGGTTTAGTCCCAGGCTACCTTTTTTCTGTTTCTTTTTTTTTTTTAAGCATAAAAATCAGAGTTAATAAGGAGCCAGTTCAGACTGGAACCTGGGTCATTTGGTCTACAAATGTTAAGGTTCCTGTCATAAATTTTATGTGAGGTAGATTTCCATGTCCTGGATATGAGCCATTCATCCAAGGAGACGTGTGGCTGGGTTGGTGTGAAATCTTAAGAGGCAGAAGAATGAAGAGGAAAAAGGAATCAAATAAGTGACTAAGATTATATAAATTGACCTTTCAAAGTGTCACGATAAACCATTATGTGAACAAACTAGGAATTTTCTTTTCATGTTCAAAACTGACCCTGTTATTTCATTACCTTGTTACAAATACCCAAGGAAAAATCAGTTTCTATCACATGTTGGTTTGGCTCTTGTATTTTTAAAACAGCAGTATTAAAATTCTCAGTTGCCTTATGTGAACCATGTGACTCTTTTACTGTCTAATGGCTAACGAAGGCTAGGAGACAACTGAAAGAGTAGGGAACCTAAAAATGTCACCAGGAAGTGGCTTGTAGAAGCCTTAAACCAGGTTTGAACCAAAATGTATTTGAATCTTGTTTCACCTGTGTACTTTCCTAATGGAAATAAGATCCTGTGTGTTTATTCAGAAATGGTCCTTTGAATCCTTATGTTATCTAAGCCTGGGAACATGGGCTCATGTGTGGAGGGGCATCTCTTTTCAAAATATGGTCACCTAGAGAAACCCAGACCACCAGAGTTTGGTGGAAGACTTCCTCAGATGTCTTCCAAGTTTTACTCTGCCATCTGTTGTTTAGGATGGCAGCTGGGTTTTTGAAGACTGACAGCTCTTTCATTTTGTTGCAGAAATAATTTTTCAACTCAGTTACAGCTGAATATCCCAGTTGCTCTTGTAACTTGAGGCATCTAGCTGTATCTCCTCCATTTTCCCCCCCTCCAGTGCCATTATCATCTCTGCCAAGCCATAGAGGAATCATTTTGTGGGACTTTAGGGCCTCAGAACCTCAAAAAATCATCTTTGATGTTTATAGCTTGACTCTTGGCCTGCGCAAGGCCTCCCCAGCCTTGAAGGGACTCAGAAGCAAGGTCATACTCTCCATTTAGTGACAGCGAAAATCAATTTTGGCTGTTTGAATTCTTGGAGAGCTCAGTCAGGAACTCTTCATTTACTTTTAGCTCTAGCCTTGAGGATGCAAATAGCATCATCTTTGGTGAGATGAGAGATACCAGCTCTCCCAGGAAATTGCCAGCTATTTTTCTTGTGGATCCATATTTGGTTTGGCAGAGATTCCTTCAGGCTAACAAAAGCAATCCTCCCCAAATGAGATAAACTCCCACTGCAAGCAGGCACCGCTTTACACTACAGACTCTGGATCTTTGGATCTCAGGAATGCCCTGAGGAGTAAGTAGCCCACAAAACTTTCAGAGCACTACTGTCACTCCCTCTCCTTTGATGGATCATTCTGGGCTGTGGGATCCCAGTTTAGTTTTCATTGGTGTGTTTTGTATTTTTGCCCCATATTTCTTTCCCAATATGCTGTTCCCTTCCCTGAAGTCCATCCTTGCAAAAAAAAAGAATTAAAGCAAACAGACTCACATCGCAGTTTATGCAACATTCTGTTCCTGTACTTCTCCAACTCTCTATTGAGAGAAGGAAAATATGTTAATCTTTCCTCTGGGATGAAGAATGACCATTGTATTTCACTTAGGTCAGATGCTATTTAGTGTGTTTTTAAAAATTTTTGTAGTTACTATGGTCGTTCTCTTTTCATCACTTTGTTTTCTCTTTCTCTGAATTCATCATCTTCATGGATTCTTATAGCACCGTATTTCCTCTCATGTATTCCCAGTTGACCTTTGGTGGGCTTTTTTTTTTCCCCAAACCATCAGCAGAGCAAAGGACCAGCTCTTGGTTGGTCTTTGTCTAAGGGCTGAGTGACAGACTAGATTCTTGGTTGGTGGCTAGATCATGAATTTTTTAGCCACAGTAACCCTCGAGATTTGGCTCCTGACATATACAGAGATCATGACTTGTGTTCGTCAAAAGGGTATTCCACAAGGTCATTTGATACATAGCTTAGGGTAAAAGTGAATACTCTAACAATCCTGTACTGTCTCTGAGAGCACAGGGATGAAATCTTGAAGCACTATTGCTAATCTAATAGCAGTCTAATCTGTTTCCAAGTGGACTTCTGTTCAACCTTACCCCTCCAGAGGAAATAGATAGTCCCATTTCTTTATGTAGACATTCATGTTGCCCAAGAAATTCATCTTAGACCTAAAGAGTGTCCAATTTATTGTTAGAAATATTTAGAAAGGGTATCTTTTCCCATCTTTTACC
This sequence comes from Phalanger gymnotis, assembly GCA_028646595.1. NCBI lineage: Eukaryota > Metazoa > Chordata > Mammalia > Diprotodontia > Phalangeridae > Phalanger > Phalanger gymnotis. The sequence continues at coordinate 763,321,637 of CM053622.1, forward strand.
TTCACTTAGCTATATATTCAGATTATAGAAACATTTCTCTTTCACTTGGCTTCCATTCCTGTTCATTTCTTTGTTACAGGTTAGTCTCAGTTTCCAAGTGGTTATCAAATGCTTTTAATCATTCAGGTCTCCTGTCTTCATTTAAAAAAAAAATTCTTTTTTTTTTTTTATGAACTTCAAAGAGCTAAAAAGAGTATGTGAAATGAACTTCTTTATGTATAGAATTTTTAAAATAATAAAGCATATATCAAACATAAAGAGATAGAAAAAGAATTTCCCTTTTTGAATGTGTACTGTCCTAAACTTTTTCTGTTGTAGGCTTTCCCCCTTTTAATTGTTTTTTCTTTTTTAAAACATATTTGTTGCTCTCTACTAATTTCCAGTGGGCAGGTGGAGGGGAAATAAGTTTTCTCCTTTAATAAATTACTATAAGCATGAAAAACAAATAATCCATTGGCCATCTCTGAAATTGTCTCTTCTAAATATTTAATCCACCGTTTCTATTCTGAGGCAGGAGATATATTTCATCAACAGTCTTTTGAAGTCTCTGTATTGACTGATCTGTTCTTTTGGAGTTGTTTTCCATTATATGATTATGATCATCCTGTAAATTTTCTCTTCTGGGTCTGTTTATTTCATGTCTTCCATTTTATATTAATTTCTCACACATTAATATTCTATTTCATTCATATAACTGTTTATTCATCCATTCCCTGATTGATATGCCTTTTTCCTAGGTCTTGACCCCTCAGAAGTGCTGCTGTGACTGCTTTTGTGCATGTGGGTCCTTCTTTTCTCTCCTTGGTCTCTTTGGGGAATGTGACCAGTGGTAGTATTGATGAAAAAGTATGTAGCTTTTGCCTAGTTTCCTTGTTGTGGTCTTCTTGTTACTTGCACGATGGGTTAATAAAGAGTTCGGATGTGGATGAAGCCAGAAAAAAGTCTCTTCTTACATGGAGGTTTTGGAAAAGGTGATCAGCATCAAGAAGTCTGAATCATTTCATTGTCATTGTGGGGTTTTCAATTACACTCAGATGCAAAACCTTTGTCTCTACAAGCCATGCAGGGACCTGTTTACTTCCCCTCCCCTTCTCCTCCCTTCTTGTGCCCTTCCTACCCTATCACAAAAACTGCTTCTTGGACTGGGTGGTGACTGTAGTGGATATGGAAGCCTGCTCAGAAGTGGTGAAGGAAGGATTTGACTCAGTAGCCATAGATTCAAATTTTGACAAAATAAGATTGTCTTCAGTATGCTATAAAAGGTCTAATGGTAATAGAGATTTACATTTTCATCAGTAGGAATATTGAAGGAAAAAATTTTCCTGTGTATATTTTTAAGAAAGTGTTTTTCCTTTTTAATTTTTTTTTTGTGGGAGGTTTTGAGTACATGTCAGAATTATAAGGCAAGGAAATGTAGAAATAATTGGAAAATTCAGATATCCATTATGATACCATCAGTACCTGATGAATTATCTATTCTTGAGACCATGGATCTATCCTTTGTTCCTCTTCTGCTCCACTTCCCACATCCTATCGGTCATCAGATATTATCGACTGCATCTTTGCACTGTTCCTGGGTTGTATGCTGCCGTAGTCCTACACAGGGTCCATTTCTTATATGTCTTTGTATCTACTTTAACGTCTAGAACAATGCTCATTATCTACTAATTAAGGATTTTTCCTTTAGTTTCAGTTTCATTTTATTGTTACTACTCTAGTCCACATTACCTCTTATTTGGATTATTATTAAATAGAGTAATTTAACTGGCAGACTTCATACTTTAGCCACTGTTTTTCTACATTGGAATAGCCTCAAGGTATGTTTTTAAGAGTTATATTAATGAATTGCTTTTATCACAGTTATTTCTCAAGGTACCCCCTTTTCTTCTAATGATCATTCCTTTATAACAGAAAAAAAATGTTATGTAACAGTGATTGGTACATTGACCATGTCTAATATCATATACAGTATTCTAGGTCCCACCTAATCTCTTCTTTCCCCTTCACCCCTCACTCCTTTCGCCCCCCCGAGGGAGGTACATTTCCTTATTTTTTATCTATGGGTAGACTTTGTCTTTATAATTACACATTTTCTTTTTGTTTTTTATTATAGTTATTTCCAATATCACTTTCCTGGTTCTGCTTACTATGGTTCGTATCGGTTCATATGAATAGTAATGTATATGGTACCTTTTCTTTCTTTGGCTTCTTTGTTGATTGGTGGAAAGTCTTTTAATTAAATATCTTAGAAACACAGAGTTAAATATGTGTCTATTTACATAAGCATACATGTACATACATACACACAATTTGTAATATAAATAGAGATATTTAAGGCCAAGAACCATTTCCCAGTAAATAAATGGTTCAAGGAGAGGAGTAAACAGTTTTCAGAAGACTAAGTGCAAACTGTGAACAATTTGGAAATCTGCTCCAGATCCCAAAAATAAGGGAATGCAAGTTAAAACTGTGGCAAAGTTTTACTTCGTACCTTTGAATTAAAAATCCCCTCTCCAGTGCAATATCAACTCTTTTCATGTACTTTTTGCTTCAGCCAGATTATAGTAGCCATTATTCCAATCATGTCCATTCGCCCCTTTTTTGCTCATACCATTATTAACACTTGGAATATCCTCGGTTTCTTTGTCTGTCTTCTTTCTCCTTTCTCCTTCACGACTCCTAATTTTAGTGTAGCCATCTTTTGTACCCTTCTCCTTTAGCATGTTTATTTTGTATTTTAATTATTTGTCCAATACTTTATTGTAAGAGCTTAATAAATAATGGAAAAAATGACTTTTCTTGTTGCGGCTTTGATCTACAACTATTTTTCTTAGTTTAGACTTACTGAAATACATTCTATCGCTGTTCGTAAAATTGTATTTTGTGCATCAAATTTAGAACAGCTTTATTCATAGAGTAACTAAATTGTTGACTTTTAAAAATTCTTTTTCATTTTTGTTTTAAATGGAACTACAAGCTGCTGACTTTTCAAGGGTAATCTGTGTCTCTTAGGTATTTCCCAGTTAATGATAAGCTTATGTAAACTCCATAGAAGAAGCCATGGAAAGTTATGTGTTCTGGCTTAGTGGCCTTCATGATTTCAACTAGAAAACAGAATACATTTGTTTTCAGAAAAGGAGCTTAGGATTAGAATGAGAGGATACCCTTCCTCTCAGCTCACTGAATATGCCTTGTGCTGCCTGTCAATCTGTCCTGCTTTAATTACACATCATTACTCCAGGAAGATCCTTTTATGTACCCCATTTCTGCTTAGTGGTGATGGTATTCTTGTGATGTTTGGGGGCTACCTGTATTTCTTTCAGATTTAGGACAATTAGTTACCTTCATAAAGAAACTTTATCTCTGTGTTTTGGAATTCAGGGCCATCCTTTTGTGTTAAAAATCCTCCTAGTTTGTGCTTCAGGGAGTAAACGTACTAGTAGTTAAAATGGTCAGTCAGGGAGTAGTGTTTTATGGAAGTGGTGCCATTGCACTAGAATTTAGTTTTTCTCCTGGGGACCTTTGTGAATCCAGAACCTGATGAAGTGAGGAGTAGGCTTATTTATTAGCAAGTCAGTCGTCTTGCAGGCAAACATCCATCAACCAGGCTTCTGATGACCCTAACACCTATTCCCTCAATGCAGTGACTAGTAGAGAATTAATTTTTCTAATCTCCTTGACAGATAGCTATTTTAAACTGCTTTAGTTTCCTTCATATTCCCATTGATATTCTTCCAATTATTTCATGTGGAGCATGAGTTGGATGTTCACCTGACCTGCTGTCTCATTCTGGTGCTTTGATTTCCACAGTAGTGATTGGGTTCTTATATCAGGGTTCAGGTCATCCCAGTGGCCATTTTATGACCACCCAAGATGTAGTTCCTGAAGCAGAATTATGTTTGATTGAGACTATCTCACTACTCTTGCAACCTCATCTGATTTTTAGGACAGTGTCTCAATAATTTAAGTTTAGAAGATTCCCATGTTAGCTGCCACTCAGAAGATAGGGGTCTTCTCTTTCAGCTTTCCTTGGACTGACCAACATGAGGTCAACGCTTCCTGCATTCTTGCTTTCTTAGGGTATTTTTTCCTTTTGGAATCTTAAGGTGGTTCATAATTCACTGTTGCAGCCATTCTTTGAGCCAGTGAGCATCTCAGAATTGAGCTTTCCCGTCATAGACCCATCTTGGTGAACCATACTCCCCTGACCAACTGTCTTTAGACACAGTTGATTCACCATATTTTGACACATCAATTTTTATGACTATTTAAAAATTAATTTCTGATGTTTTCTTCATTTGTATTAACCAGGAGTGTCTTCTTACTTTATTTCCTTGTTTGCACTGAGAGTAAATAACTAAACATAACAGGTCTTTAAATTTTCTTTTCAGAGAGCCTAGCTATTAGTACTGTATGTATTATCCAACCTTTCTGGGTTAGATCATTTCAGGGAAGCAATAATTATATGCAGTTTGATTCAGCAGACTTGATTAAACACATATTATGTGTAAGGCTCTGGGGAGGCAGAGAGGAAATATGGAACAGCCCTTGCTCTTACAGAATTTATTTTCCAATGGTGGTATACAACATGTACAGCTAAAAAGGATGATCTAGTACTTAGCATAGACACATAGTGCCTGACACATAGTGTCTAATAATTATTTGTTATTAGTTTGGTTAAAAGCTCAAATGTGATAGAAGCAAAAATGAAGGTCAAGAAAATAAACAGAAAAAAATTTGAGGGAGAAGTCACTCAAATTGGCATGCTCAAGGAATACTTAATTTTAAGAAGTGAGCCTCTGAAGGACCTTGAAAGAAGAAATGGATTTTTTATGTCTGGAGGTTGAAGAAGGCTTGTTTTCTAAGCCTTCTGGCTCAGATCAGTGTAGGTGAGAAAGTACAGGAAGAGTTAAAATAAAAACTACTACTTCAATTTGATTGGAATGTAGAGTTTGTGAGGCGATAGATTGTATGACATATACATATATTGTATATTTATCTCTATATATACCTGTATTGTATTTCATATATTGTATGAAATAAAAACAAGACCACATGGTCATACCTGTGCATTAGGAATATGATCAGGGAAGTGGTGTGAAGTGTAGGTGGAGAAACTAATTAACTTTGCAATATGCAACTGTATTTTACGTTAGTCCTTGAGGTAAATTGTAAAGACTTGAACCTGGGGTTAGAGGAATGGGAGTAGAAAGGAAGATGAGGTTTGAGAAATATTGCAGAGATAGAATCAAACAGGACTTGGCAAGGAAGAAGTTCTCTCTGAGATTTGGCGATTTGGCCCACTGGGAGCATACTAGTTCTGACACCCAAAGTAGGAAAGTGGAGAGGAGTGGTGTGTGGAGATGATAGATGATGAGCTGTTTTGTACACATGAGTTTGAGGTGCTGAGAAGCCATCAAAATGGAAATAGTTATCAGATCGTGAAGATGCTAAAAAAAAGTTCTGAGGTGGATAATTTTGAGTCATGTTCAGGTCTCCTAATGCTTCAGTCCTGTTATCTTATCAATGAGCATGCTGTCAGACCCATCCGTACTCTTGCAAACCATACGATTCTTGAGCAGGCATTCCATAACTGTTCTCTTGAGGGTTGTTCTAGTGCACCTTGGTGGCCATTTTCCCACATTTCATGAGTTATCAGAATCGCATTGACTTGGTCTGCCATCTGCACCTCTCTCTCTGATCCCTTCCTCCCTCCCTAGATGTCAGTGTGTATTCACAGGTGCACCCAACTCCTACCCCCATAACTAGCTTCCCTTTCCAGATATTCATTTTTACATTTCCTGGAGGATATGTTTGAGACTGTTTCTTGTGCTCTAGTCGTTGCTAGTCATGTATGTAGCCTGTGTGCTATCCTCATCTCCTTGTGTCACAACTGCAGTTTTGATTGTTTGGAGACAGCAGAAAGCCATATAATAATATCATCAGAAGAATAAGCCTATGACTGAAGTTAGTAATTTTCCAGGTAAAGTGCAAAAGAGAAAAGAGTTTAAGGTAAACATAGAGGAATCACTTAGAGGGCAAGAGGAGATTAAGGAGTGGTCAGACAGATTGAAGGAAGATCAGGAGACAGGTTTCTTAGACCCTGAGGGAGGAGAATTTTTTATAATAATGGTAGTAATGTCAGCTAGCATTTATATAGTACTTGAAGCTTTACAAAGCACTATGTGAACATATATATGTACACATATGTGTTTATATGTGTGTGTATGTGTATATATGTAGATATACACACACAGACACATGTATAATGGTCCAAAGGAAGGAGTATTGCACACAATGTCATATGCTGCAGAAAGGTCACAGACAATTAGAACTGAGAAAAGAACTGTTAGGGGCATTCATTGATAATTAGTGGGGAATAGGAAGGAAGATTCCTTCTGGTAAACCAAAATGAATATTGCTTTACTTAGAATTTGAGCCTTTTGTCCTCTTAAAGTAGGTGCCCGCTGTATCCTGGATTTGATTGTGATCACCTGAGCCCCATTATGTGAGCCTAGTGTAGACATTGTAGTGTGGACCTTCATTTCATAGGCCCACCTGATGTGGCCTATCTCAACTCCCTGAGTCTTATTTTAGCCCTGTAACCTGAATTCAGCTGTGGAATCACTCAGAGTAGGAACGTATTTGGTCTCTATCACTTAATAAAAACTGTGGTTTCCTACCCTTAGATAGTGTTTTCTGAGCATATCAAATTGCATAATAATTGCACATATCTATTTCTCAATGGGGTGTGCTTCATTTGTTTCACTCCAACATCTGCTTTTCTAGTCTGTGCTTTTCCTTTTTTTTTTTTTTTTCTGGGGAAAGGGGAGATGGGAGAAGGCTACTTTTCCATTACTTTGATTTGACTGGCATTAGGAAACTGGAAAGAAAAGTTTGGCTTATATGGAGGCCGCCCCCTCCCCACTCCTGCCCGCAGTCAAGGCTCATAGCTACAGCATTAGTCTTGATACCTTCTCTTTCAGACCTACAATTTGAAGCTTTAGAAATTGAGCTCTTTCAGAAGTGAATGAGGTCACATTTGTATTAAGATTTAATATACCCCATTTGTTCCATTTATTGCATGATGATAAAAGAGTAGAACCATGATATGAATATTCCTGCTTTTTTCAGGCTTCAAGTGCCCTCTTCAAATGATTATTTGATTAAATATTTTTAAAATTAATCAAAATCCAGGAATGATTTCTTAGTTGTATGTAATATTAGGAGTTCCGCTTTTGGGGTTGGAATTGAGATGGTGGTTGGAGTGAGTTGGGCACGTTTGGGGGGCCAAGGGTAAAGCATCTATGAGGCATGAATCAGTTGGCTATCAGACCTTAGGAATCAGGGCTAAACAGATTGGGAAGGGGAATAATGGTATTTATTTCAGTTAAATTAACAGTGGGGAAGGACTGGACCAGAGGTTGGGACATTCTCATTTTTATAGGCTGGGCAACCTTTTTGTGCTTTTAGAATTCCTGCATGAGAAGGCTCAAGAACTTTAATGTTACAAATAGAAACTGCTTGGGAAGAGAGGTGCAGGTCTGAGTAGCGTGGAGTGGCCATTGGGCAGAAAAGGAGAGGCAGTAGGATGGGAGTCACTTGGGATGGTAAGACCATTTTGGGCTCTGACTACCAGAGTCAATGATAGAATTTTTTTTTCCTAGTTAAATGCATACACATCTTTCACATTTGGCCCAAACTCAATTTTGCGTGCTGTGCTTGTCTCTGTGTTGTCCATTAATTGGATTGTAATATATACAAGGACTGGGACCATTTCCCCTTTTTAATTTTTAAAATTTTTATTTATTTTTTATATTAATGCTTAGTATAGTAGGGTGGACAATGGGTGCCCAATAAATATTAATTGATGATAATTAGTGAAGCTGAAGCTATTTTTTAAACAGGGCCCAAGGGATGCAGACAGTGATGAAAACGACAAAGGTGAAAAGAAGAACAAGGGTACATTTGATGGAGATAAGCTAGGAGATTTGAAGGAGGAGGGTGATGTGATTGACAAGACCAATGGTTTGCCAGTACAGAATGGGATTGATGCAGACGTCAAAGATTTTAGGTTCGTATTTTTTTTTTTACACTTCTGATTTTGAATGGGGGTTGTGGGTTTTTCCTTGTTTATTTTTGGAAAGTAGTATTCCATAGAGTTGTGTCTATCTAGCATAGGCCATACTGTATAAGATCAGTAAGTGTGAATGTTCGTAAATCCTCAGCTAGAGCTTAGTTTTCTAAGAGTTGGTGGGGCATGTAATACAGTGCTTTGTACTTTTCAAGGAATCTTCATGTTCATTATCTGAGTGAATCCTGATGAGCAGGTATTCCCATTTTACAGATGAGGAAACTGAGACAGGCTAAGTGATTGGCCCTGGTCCAATAATCATTCCCTTCCATCCTATTTGTAGATCTTACCCTGCAAGAATAGAAAATAGGCATAATGATAGTATTTGCAGTAGTCCCTGTTCCCTCCCATTCCCACCCCCACCTCCTCCAATACATTCAACTCATTTATTCATGTGTGAGTTTTTAAATCGCAGGTTGGCTTCTTCTTGACCTCCAGCATACTTCTGGGCTGCCTTCCCCCTTTGTCAATGGGAATTTAAGTTTTACAACATTTAATGTTGACCTACACTGATGAGATTTGTTGTTTAAAGAATACTAACGGTCTACCCATCTCAACCATACAGCATACCACATCTAATCTATATAGCTTATGATAAAAAAGTTGTTCTTTCATTTGAAGAAATTAATACTACGGAACTCATGCAAATCAGATCCTGGGTTCCCTTTCCTTCCAGTATAATTTCATGTGACATGCAACTGTGGCAGTGTTTTTTTGAGGGAACAGTCATAGCCTCTTCCCCTGAGAAATGGAACTCTTTGTGTTAGTTGCAGGAATTCTGTTGGTGATGGTGGGACGGTGTTGTTGGATATCCAGATCCCAAACCCCTCCCACCTGCTGGCTTTGAAATCACATTCTTCTATGTTTCTATGTGTTTGGCACATCTCACACATTCCTTTTGCATCCTTGTACTATACTGTAAAACTGAAAGGATTCTATGAATGTTCTAGATTATCATAACTTAGGGAGGGTGATTTCTCCTAAGCCAGCAGTACACTTCTGAAGTGACCTGTTGTTTCTTGTCAAAGAGCATTTGTGAGTTATGGCCAGGTAACATCTACAAAGGTCTTTATTTGGAGTTTTTGCATAAAACAAAAAATTCTACTTAAAACCATCCTTTTAAAGATAAACCTAGCTCTGAACATTTTTTTAATGTTACCAGCTTTGCATATGTAAATGTTTTCTTGGAAGTTATGAGTTATAGCCTCCCATTTTGTAAAGTGAGTGGAGCTTGACAGTAATTATGTTTTTTCAGGTGAACAAGTTATTTCAGAGAATGATTTGCATGTGTTATAAACCCCAGAAATAATCTCTGGTTTTTTGAAACCATTGTGGCACAAAGGTTCCACAGCAAATTCTGGTGGTTGCTAATGTTAACTACTATTGATGATTAAAGATGTCAGGGACGTTGTCCTTAGCTTTCGTTGTTTTGGTATTCCCCCTCAAAATAAGGTTTAATGCCCTTTACTTTTTCTGTTTAGCCGTACCCCTGGTAATTGCCAGAACTCTGCTAATGAAGTGGATCTTCTGGGTCCAAACCAGAATGGTTCTGAGGGCTTAGCCCAGCTGACCAGCACTAATGGTGCCAAGCCTGTGGAGGATTTCTCCAACATGGAGTCCCAGAGTGTCCCCTTGGACCCCATGGAGCATGTTGGCATGGAGCCTCTTCAGTTTGATTATTCAGGCACGCAGGTACCTGTGGACTCAGGAGCAGCAACTGTGGGACTCTTTGACTACAATTCTCAACAACAGGTACTGTGTGTGTCTCTGTCACCCTCTTCCCAGTCTCTTCAGTAAGCACATTATGGGGTCTGGTCTGGACCAGATTTCATTGGTGTGGGTTATTTCTCAGTACAGAAACTTCTTCCACCAATGCAGATCAGTACTTCTTCTGTAAGGTCGAGTCTTAGAGAATTGCTTGGGGGCACTGAGAAGGTCAGTGACTTGGGCAGGATCACATAGCTGGGAGGTATCAGAGTCAGGGCTTGAAATCCAAGTCTTCTGACTCCAGGGCCAACCCATGGGCCTCTGTTAAACTTGGGATCAAGTGTTTATAAGACATATGACCTGCCCCTGTCACTGTTTTCCCACTGTTAATTGTTTTAGTAGTAAACTCTCTGTTATCAGACATAGACAGCAGTGGAATTTTCTGGTTAATAAAAAGCTATTATTAAAAAATTATAGATTACTAAATTTTCTAAAAATTAGAATATAAACTTTTACTGAAAGCCTCTTAGGGTTTTCATAGGCTTTATCAGGAGTGCAGTGTATATCACGTGATTTTCTAAACTTTAAAGGGTTAGATGTTATGGAGTTAATTATTTTAGTGACATATACTCTTTAGGTTGGTAAGGGTTATAACTTATTCAAGGTGAGATCATTGAATCTTTGAAATATTGAAGTAAAAGCCAGTAAGATTTTGGTTTCTTTTAAAATAACATTTCTGAACTTGTTAGAAGATTTTACATGTATGCATTTAATAATACTAGTTTAGGATTAGGACCTTGCCAGACAATAGGTTTGGTATATAGTGATCCTGCTGGCTTTTGGGGAGAAAAGGAGAATTACTTCCAGAATTTTTACGGAAGTACTTAAAATGGCTACACGGTGTTCTTAAGTTACAGCTTTGCCATATTTATTAAAGGTTTTAAAACAACAACAAATCACTATCTTTCCTGATTTAAAATGAAGGGCAAGTTAGAATCATATTTATGAAACTCCAGAGGCATATTTCATAGTGATACAATTATCATGATGTTGAGTTTTTGTAAACATTAGTTAGGGGGAGGAAAAGTTTCCAGAAAAGCTAAAGGGTTGGGGAGGTATGGGTACATAGATATGGTTCATGGCTGTGAATCCTGGCTCTGCTTGGGGAGCTGTTCTTATTTTTAAAACACAAGCTTAATAGGAATCCTGGTTTAGTAAAAATGTATTCTTGATTTATGATAGAATGCCAGATAACAGAGAATTTACTATATATTTTTTAGGGGAAAAAACACCCAAGAAAACTTAGTCAACCTGTAGATAATTTATTCTTTCAGTGCCAATACTGAATTCACAGCTTTTTTTTTTTTTTTTTTTTTGGTCCAGAGAGATATATCAAAAGACTTGTCCATCCCATCTCTTTATTCAGATATTACAACTGGGCGTCCACTCTGTACCCACTCAGGTTTTTGGATGTTAAAATAAAGGTCATGGGGAATTTCTTCTTAGAAGACAGTGGCATTTTAGACTGATTCCTTTATGGCTCCTCATGTTCATCTGCGCCATCTAGTATTTGGCTCTCTGTCTTCCTTTCTTGTCATACCACTCCCCCTAGTAGGGGATCTCGGCCTTTTCTTTTAGGTACGTATACTGAAGAACATAGAATTCCTTCCTTTCATTCATTCCCCTTTTCCTATTGAGTTATTTCAATAGCAGTATGCTTTCATGCTAGTCATTTTGAGTGATGATAATGAAGGTTTAAGCTTTAGATAGTAGGGAAGTACAGGAATACAGTATAGTTCCTTTGTCTATTCCAGTTTTTTCCAAAGTGGAAAAGAGGTTTTATTGAAATCATTTGATCTAGTTTCCTCTGTCTAGCTACCCAAGGGATCAAGCTATTCCAAATTTTCTGAAAAAAGCTTTTTTCTTTCAAATTCTACTCTTCCAGTTCTTCTTTGGCCTTTCCTGACTACCCCAAGAAGTGACTTCTCTTTTCTTAGCAACCTTAGAAGAGTGTGCTTTTAGTCTTAAAACATTCACTCAACTAGAAACCTTTATTCTTTCTTAATTGTTCTAACCCCGCTTACCTTATTGCTAGATTTTCCTTTCATTTATTTATTTGTTTATTTGGTTTCTTCTGCCAGTCAAAAAATGAGATTGTAAAAGTCAGTTCTTGAGTAATTAAAATATTTAACCCATATACGTGTGTGTGTGTGTGTGTGTGTGCGCGTGCACGCGCGCATACCAACTTGCATAGGTATATGTTTGCTTCTAGGATGTTATATATTTTGGTACATATTGTGTGGTATTTAGTTTTCCTTCACTTTTATTTGGACCTCCTCTAATTCCTGAGACATGAGGATTTTAGGCATAAAGGGGGTCATATAAGATGAGCTTTAGCTATATAGTATCTCTGTAAAGGTCTAATTTCCCTTGTTACTCTTAGTAGATTGGACTGAATTTGATAGTGTCGTGTCCAGAACGATTATATCACTATCCCTAAGTAATATTCCCTTTAGCCTCGTATTGCCTTAATTCCTTTCTAGTACGATAAGGTAGCAAGAAGGTTTGATTCCCTTCAGTAATGGGCAGGTTATCTCTGTTGTGTTTCCACTGATCTTTTCTAACCTCCTGTCTGCTGATACTGTTATTTGTTCTTCTTTTCACTTTCATTCATACATCATTAATAAAATATATGCTCAAAATATCACTTTGAACATCACCTTCCTCTCATCCTTAAGTGACATGATGTTGTTGGTTAATATACAGTGCCAATCAAATGAAATACTACAATTTTATAATTACGTGCACATATAGATTAGCTTTCTTTTCAAATTAAAGTTTATTTCATTTTTTACATCCACATTCTGTCACTAATTATTTTATTTTCAGATCCTTTTTCCTCTGTGTTTCTTCTCTTCCCCCACCTTCCACCCCACTCCCCCCCATTGAGAAAACAAGAAAAATAAAACTTCCGTCATGGGCGTATATAGTCAAGTAAAATAGATTACCACACTGGGCACATCTAAAAAATACACTCTTGAGTTTATCACATCTTGAGTTCTCTGGAATTATGGTTGGTTATTGTGTTAATCAAGGTCCCTAAGTCTTTCAAAGTTGTTTGTCTCTACAATATTACTGTTATTGTATAAATTGTTTTCTTGGTTCTGTTCACTTCATTCTGCATCATTTCATAAAAGTCTTCTTGGGTTTCTCTGAAATCGTTCCCTCTATCATTTTTTTTTTTAAATAGCAAAATTGTATTCCCTCACATTCATATACCACATCTTGTTTGGGCATTCCCCAATTGATGGACACTCCCTTAGTTTACCATTCTTTGCCACCACAATAAAAAATGTTATGAATGTTTTTTTACTAATTAGTCCTTTTCCCTCTTTCTTCTCTTTCTTTGGGACATAGACCCAGTAACAGTATTGCTGGGGATTAACTTGATTTTTCAGTTCTGGCTGATGGTATACTGATGTCAAGGTAATAGATATATGCCAACCTACTTTGGTCCCTTCCAATTCTAAAATTCTAAATTTAGATTCCACAGAATATTTAGGACAACAAAATTCCAGGACAACAGAGGAGTTAGGCCTCTCAGAATTTGTCCTAAAGGTAGTTGAGTTGTACCTTGGGTGAAATTTTAATTGTTCTGATTCATTAAGCTCTATACTGTGTTTTCTTTTGTGGCCTCCCATGCTCTAGTATTTCTTTTAATCATTGTACTTCGCCCTTCAGAGACAGATTTCCTCAGTTCCTTTTGAGATATTTAGGCTTTAACTGATTTAGCCTTTTACTGACCCATTTTAAAATTTATTTTAACTTTTTGTGTATCTGCTGTTTGCTTGGTCCTGAGCGAGAAATAACTGCTTTCTAGAAGCTTACAGTCTAGTTGAGGAGTTGGAAAAAACTCATTTGAGAGTTATTTAATGGTGAATAGAAGTATATTTTTAGTGCCCCTAGAGCGAAATCAGCAGTAAATGATACGAATTCAGACAAAGGGGAGGTGATGGATTAGGGCAAGATTAGGGAACACATTGGGTTGAGTCTAGAACCTTAATGGGTGGTTTATATTAGAGGAGGGACAGAGATAGATCAGGTCTGGAATAACAAGCCCTGTTATCAGGTTTATCAAGGTTGTGGGCATTCAACTAGACCTTGAGGATGACTAGGTACAGGGCAAGGGGAAGCACCTTTCCTGTTTTGAGTGGCATAAATATAATGGCTTTGAAATAAAACTGACCATGGGGCACTGAGGGAACCCTGATAGGCCGGCCTGACTACAGCTGAGTGTCATGTGAGAAATAGTGCATAATGAAGTTAAACAGATAGGGTGGGGCCAGACTGTGAGGAGTCTTGAGTCCCAGGTCCAGTTGTTGGAGCATTAAGCACATGTTTGGGAACCATACATTATTTAGTAAGAAGAGGTGGTTTAATTGTTACGCTTTGCTTTTTACTTTCTCACAGCAAGCTTAGTGTGGTATAAAAAAGGGACATTAAACTCATTGCCAATTACCCAATTCTTGTGTTGGGAACCAGAGAGGACCCAAAAGGAGTAGAAGATAAAATCCACAAGATCATTACTGTCATCGTGAGGATTAGGCTGATAAATGAAACCGGGAAGGACATCAAACATTTTCTGAGACGGTTGGCTTGGGTTCCAGAGCTTCATTTGTAAGTCGAGTCAGCTATTTGGAACTCGGCATGTGTTTTCTCATTGAGACAATATTATACATGGTAGTTAGTGTCCCAGGGCAGGTCCCCAAAACCTTATCATCGGGTATTTATATATTTTGCCATCTCTTAACAGTTTAGAAAATGCATTCGAAACTGGCATGTTTGAGTGGGAATATATTTAAATACAAAGTGGGATTAAGGATTCATTTCTTACCCTTGACTGATGTTGAAGTGGTAGCAAGCCCCTTGGTGGAAGAGCAGGATTAGAGTGGTCGTGGGAAGATAGGATGGGAATAGCTGCTGGCTCTACTGGACTCGGGGTGAGGACAGTCAAGGAATAAGTAGTTATGGGACTGACCAGCCTTTCCTTCTTCTTTCTCTAAACCACTTTCAGTACTGCCACCTTTCTGTTTTAGGCAGTGGTGTGAGAAGTAAAGGCTGGAGCAGGGAAGGAGATTGATCCCGGGTAGCAGCCTGTGGAAGGGAGAAGGAAGAAGCAGATAGGGTTTGGTAGGGTTAGTAGTGTTTCTAGATGTCTTCTGCGTGTTTAGATTGGGCATTGCCTGTTTAATTCCACTCATTTGTATGATAAATTCAAATAAGGAAGACATTAATGAAGGCCGGAGTATGCAGGAAAGTTTTAATGGAAGAGCTAGTATTTGTGATGGGCCCTAACATGTGGGCAAAATTTGCATTACTAGAGAATTTGGGGTGAGGTAACCTTCATTTCAACACTTTAATACTGTGCTCATTCTAATAGGAGTGCAAAGACAATATCCCTTGCCATGTGGCTTAAAATTTCATTGAGATAACATGAAATGTTCACAAGTCAGTATAATACAGCGAATGTGCCTCCCTTGGGTTTGAAGAAGGTGCTAAGAAAATAAAGGCAGAACCTGTGTCCTTGAGAATTGTGTGTGGGGCCGAAGACGAAAGTGTTTTCGGAAGAGAGGGAAGGGCAGGGCACGTGACTGGATGGTTGTTCTGAGGCCTGCATTCATAGGCGCCTGCATTCATAGGCCCCTGCAAGGAAGACAAGTTTAGACTTGATGTGGGTGGTGGGTGGTAGAAACCAGCCCTCATGGGATAGTAATCCTCAAGCTGAGGGATATGATAGGCTGGCAAAATCTCTTTATCTTCCTCTGTTGATTTCTATGTAGGCTGCTACCTGTCTATGCATGCTTACTAAGATTGCCGTTTGTTTCTAACATTTACTGTCAATGGCTGGCTGCGAAATTTGTTTTACTTAATTTTCCAAGTCACATACCTTTATTTAAAATGTTGTGACCTGCCGAGGTCATTAACCCAGAATTTGACTTTGTAGTGATCACTGGTTTTTCTATCAGGTTGTTCATTGTGGCTGCTTGCTTAGTAGGTACACAGTGTGTGATAAGACTTAAAGTGGGGAAAAGGTATTTTTTTCCTCATTCAGATATAAACTTAATGTCAATCATGGTATTTAAAGTTAGGCTCAAGTTTGTCTTTAAGGGGAGTCAGTCTTCTAGTCATACCAAGTATGCCCTAAAAGCTTCTTAAGTCTGTTTCCAGGTTGGAGTAGAAGAGTATTTTGACATTCTGGTGACTATTTCAGTAGTGGCTTAATAGAACTTCTCTTCCAAAACTCTTTTCTGGAAGTTCCTGTGACACCACTGGATGTGAATATTATTTCTCATCACTATTGTGCACTGACTTATTTAAAATATGTACAATTGATTTTATTGAAGTAGTTACAGAACTGCACAATTACTTGTACCTTCCATACATTATTTTAGGTTATTATCAATGGGCTATATTTCTTTCTTCTATGTAACAACAAAAACGCAAGTTGAAACTTTACACCATGGCAAATGAGCATTTTTTGGGTACTTTTATAAATATAAATTTGCTTAACTTTAAAATTGTCCAATGGAAGTTTTTTTTAAGTAGGAAGAATATTATGCTTGAACATAAAAGATTTAGAAATTAAGTTGTTAAATCAATTATTGTACTCTTAGAAGTTTCTCTTATGCAGCCACCCATTCTTTCTTAGGATGAAATAAATGTCAGAGGAATGCCAGTTTGCATTTGAAGCTTGGCAGCATGACTTGGATGTAGGCAGGCAATGGACCCAACTGGGATGTTCCTTTAATCTGTGGGAAATGGTGATAATTTGGCAAGCTGCTGAGAAGTTTTTTTCGATGGGATGTTGAATGAATGGTTAACTGTTTCAAGCTTGTACAAATCATCTTTGTCAGAAAAAATAATATTTCTTCACATAGTTTGATTTTAGGAAAATCCACAGAAACTCCTCAGAATACAGCTTCATAATGCTTGTAATTTCTGTGGTGCCCTTGGCTTTCCAAATAGTTTTTCTTCTTTGATGCTTTGTTTCCAGGGAAACTTAAGCAGTAGGAAAGGACCTGGAAATCAGTAGTGTAATCTGTTGGAGGATAACTATTTTTCCACCAGTCAGCTCTTTTCAGTAGACCTGACTGCAGAACAAAAAACTATTTCCAGTTATTTTTCACTGAACAATTGTGTTCTTACCTGTAGATAGAGCTGTGTTCATACCCAGCATAATACCTTTTTTGTTTTTGCTTTTTAAAGAAACAATATAAAAAATGATCTCTGTGTGTGTGGGTGTGGGTGTGAGATCACTGTAATCTTACAGAGTGTTACTGGTTCCCATAAGTTAGCCACTTCTGTAGAATGATGGCACTCTTTTGTTAAAGACCCCTGTCTTTGAAGGGGAGGTTTACAACAGATGACTTACTAATCACCTTGTATCTTAGCACTTAGCCTTCTGCGAATGAGACACTGGGTACCATTTCGAAAAGGTCACAGCTTCAGAGAACGGTTTTCTAGCCACTTGGGATTACCTTAGGTACTGTTAAGGAGCTCACTTTCATTTCTTCAAATGAACTAAGTAGAAATGTCTACTTTGTTCTCAGAATGTGAGTATACAGTAATTTTTTTAAAAACAGTATTTGTACTTAGTGCTGGCATAGTAGAAGCTATAAAAGGATTGGACTGAGACTCAGGGCAATCATTTTTCTACTTTCAAATCCCTGGCTAGAATTATTTCTTTTTAAATTCTTGTTCTGTCATTACTGCCGAAGACCAGACCTGGTTTACTGCTGTCTGTCCCGCTTCTACTTACCTGCTTTTGTATGCTACTAACGGATGCCATAAGTGTGGCCAGGGGAAAGATAGATTTGTTACTTAACTTTTTTTGGCTTTTACTGCTGCATGACACTTGTTTTATTCTTCCCCTATTGACTCTGTTGCTATCTTTTCCTAGGCTGCTCTTTTCTCTCTCCCTCTTAGCATGGTCCCTTGCTTCCTACTAGAAACCATCTGTCAGAGTTGGGTGAAAAGAACATTAGATTTGGAGTTCAAATGCTACTTGGGTTTAAACCCAGATCTTCCACTTAGTACCTTGGGGACCTTGGAAAAATCTAACCTCCCTCTCCTTTAGTTTATTCATAGATTAGACTAGATGATCCTAAGTTTCCTTCCAACTCAAATCCATAAGCTTTTGAGCTCCCTTTTTTATATTTCATCATTCCTCTCTTAATCATATCTCCATTTCTCCTCCTTTGTGAGGATGGAGACCTCTTCTCCTTTCTAAGACTAGCCTTTGATTTCATCCTCCCTCCTTTCTCTGGCTCTCTTTGTTTCTTTAAGCTTTTCTCTTTGACTCCTCCGTCCGTCCGTCCCCCCCTTTTTTTTTTGGCCATCTCTGCTTATCCAATGACTCCTCTTCTGCTGCCAGACACTCCCAAGTCACCTTCTTCCTTAAAGAACTTTCACATGACCATACTGTACTCTCAAGCTATCCTCCTTATGTCCTTAGCCAAAATCTTGGGGGGGCGGGGGAAGAAATGTATACTTGTTTTTACTCTAGCTCTTCACCTTGTCTTTATTTCTTGTGCTTTCATAACATGGTTCTGCCCCCATCTCTTTACCCCAGGTGTTCTCTCCAAGGTTACTTACCATCTTTTAATTTAATTGTTCCATCTGAAGGCCTTTTATGCTTTCCCATTTTCTTGACTCTTCAGCTTTTCACATTGATAATTATCACCATCTCTCTGGTTTATTTTCCTACCTGGTAAACTGATTCTTATCCTTCTCTGTTGGATCATAGTCTCCCTGTGGATGTGTCTCCCACATCCTTCCTGTCCCAAAATCCTTCTCTGCTCTCTACATTTTCCTTCTTGGTGATCTCAGTTGTCATATTACCTTTGCAGGTAGTTCCCAGATTTGCATATCTGACCTTACTGCACTCTAGCCACACATCACTATCTATCTGTTGGACTTTCTACTTGAATATTCCATAGGCATGTCAACATATCCAATTTGGAAATTATTATGTTCTCCCCTAAACTAGTCTCTCCCTCCTGAAAAAAACAACAACAAAAAACCAGACACACAAAAATTCTTATTTCTCTTGAGGGCACTGCCATTCTTCCATTCCCCCGGGTGTGAAAGTTCACTTAGCCTGTTTTTCTCTCCTCTTTATCCCACTGACCAAGTAGTTTCCTTATCCCTCATAATTGTTTCATTCTTTGCACTCATACAGCCACTTAGTGACCTCCAATTGATCATTAATAGCCTTCTAATTTGTTCTCCCTGCCTCCATTCTCTTTTTTCTTCATTCTATCCTCCACATATCTACATTGTTGCCGTAACTGGTCCAGCCAAACTACAGAGAGCTTTCTTTTAGTGCCTCATCTCAAATCTTTTTTTTTCCCTCAAGGATCTCCCATTCTCAGAATATGTTTCCCTTCTTTCTCTGCCTCAGAGAGCCTCTCCATACCTTTATGATAGCTCATGTATCACCCTCTATAGGAAGCCGTTCTTGATCTCACCCAATTACTAGTGCCTTTTTTCCCAATTAATTTGTGTATGGATTTATTCTTTGTATACTTAAATATGTCCATGTTATTTCTTTCAATAGAATTTAAGCTCCTTGAAAACTGGTATTGTTTCATTTTTGTCTTTGTATATCTTTAGCATCTAGCCCAGTATATAGTAATCATTAATAAATGTTGACTGATTGATTCTTTGTATCATTATCATAATGAAGTTTGATGATACTTTGTAATTTGTTGTTGTTGAAGTGTTACATGGTTAGTCTTTAAAAATCGTTTTCAGATAACCTGTTATCATCATGTAACAATAATCCTTTAATTTCCTGTTAAGTGCTAAATCTAAAAGGATAGATTAGATGACCAGTAAATAAAAGGAGTATATTTCATTAAGTGAGCAATAAATAAATACAAGCATAGGTTTCTAGCTCCTCATATACTTTTTGCTTGAAAATAGTATTTTAAAAAACTTGCTCGTGTAAAATCACTTTGTCTTGGATGAATAGCTGTGCACCCCCTTCCCCCCAGTTGCCATAGTGTATAGAACAAAGCCATAGAGATATATAATAGTCCATCATTGGGGTGAATTACTTGGGATTGAACTCTTAAATTGATCCATGTTCTGTCTCCATTACAGAAGTTCTTGGGCTGATAGAGGGAAAGTTGAGAGTTTTCCTAGTATGTGAGATGTTGCAATGATTGTCCTCTTTAGAAAAAGTCCAGTTTTGCTAAGTCAATGAGAGCATTGAGGGTGGGAAGAAAGGAAAGGGGGACACTGGTAAACATTTTCTATCTGGAAGGTTTTCCTTTGCAGGTTAGGGGGCAGCAAATTACAGGATATGGATTGTGTAGGTTGTCATTTCAAACTCACCACTTAAGGCTTAACGAATTCTATTTTGTAAACATTTCTTTTAATAGGGAATTTGTAGAATTCTTTCATTGGGCAGATTTATTTCCTTCAACATGTCCTGTTTCTTCTGTCTCAGCTCTTCCAAAGACCGAATGCCCTTGCCGTTCAACAGCTCACAGCTGCCCAGCAACAACAGTATGCCCTGGCAGCTGCTGCCCATCAGCCTCACATAGGTAAGTCTGTCGGCAATGTATATCTTATCTGTAGGCACTTTCTGCTAATGATAGTGGGTATCTGCTTAAGCCAGCAATGGCTGAGGCTGAGTAGAAATGGGGAGATTTGATGGTATAATAAACACCATCAGGGAGATTTTATTTCACTCTAGAACATTTCTACCTAGTTTATGATGATTTTTTCCAAATTCTGATTGCCCCATGCTAAAATTTTCAAATCCTTCTTACGTGCCTCTGAAGGCATATTTATTCTCACTGAAATTATAGTGCAGTAATGATGATTTCCCTCAATTATGGGACATGATGTTGAATAGCATTCTTATCTTTCGGGAAAGTCAAGGATGACACATTAGTAAGAGATTTGAACTGTAGTTGGTGCCTTTAGTCTGCCTGATGTTTGCTTTGACTAGATTTCATTTGGCAGTATCTTGCTTACTGAACTCCTTTCAGGGTGTTCTTGGGTAAGACTTGGTTTTTTATGTCATGTTTATGAACCACTGAAGCATAATGGGGCCATGGTTGTGAATATCCTATAGGTGTATACTCCTTTGTATTGATAATAAAAATAAATTTCCCATGAAAGCAAGAACAAACCTCACGGAAAGTATAACTTAGAAGCTGCCTCCATTTGACCCACCTTTTTCCATGAACATGCTCTCTGTTCTTAGCAGGGCTGTCCTTAGGCTCTGACTTTGTAAAACACGTACCTGGTAAGAGTGAAACGTTTCCTCCATTTTTAAACTCTTGTCTGCTGTCACCACTTTTTAGGTTCCCAGATTTAGATTGAGCACAAATCACTAGCTGACCCAGCTTCTTTTGATTAAAATGGATAAAAGGAGCTAGATCTCTCTGCCTGTCATTTATAACTAGCCCATTTGCTTTTCACATAACAAGATGGATTGGAGGACCAAAGTTTATTCTTGTTAATGAGGCAGGCAGTCCCTTGGCCTCCTCCAACGTACACGTCTGTTATCTATCCCGCCTACTCTGATCATAGGATCTTTTCATTTTTGTTTTCACTAAATCTCAGGTCCCTTCTCCTCTCCATCATGTTCTTATTTCAGTTTCTCTAGAATAGATTGGGGAAAAAAGGCACTAAAATTTTAGTCTTTTTAAATTGAAATAAAGTTGCTATCTTTGAGATGATGTATAAAGGAATTATCAGATGAATAGAAACGTGTGTCTTTTTATTTCCTTATTCTGGTGCTTCTACAAAATGGAATGCACTAATAGAGAATCAGAACTGCTTTTCATGAGACTGATACCAATTGAACAAAGCTTAAAAGATCTTATTTGGAATGATGGATGCGAAGCTTTTAACCTTGACTAAGACCTCATTTTCTTTTAGGATAAAATTGATTAAAAAATTATTTATTATTTTTGCTCCAAACTTTGCTAAAAATCTTTGTTCCTCTCCCACCCACCCCATGTTTCTAATAAATGGAAGTATTGCATACTGGATAGAGACCTGGCCTCAGCATCAGGCAAAACTGGGTTGCCCTCCTTTCTCTGACATATGCCTTGGTTGTGCAACCTGGGCAAGCTCGTGAATACCTCTTCAGGGCCCTACATACCTCTGTCATCACAAAACACATGTAGATTGACATTGAGAGGGGAGGTTTCCTATACTAAGAAAACCACAGCTTTGGTGGATCAGAATGAAAATAAAGTATTTCTAGTAAATACGCTGAATTTTGGAAACGTCAGTAAAGTGCTTTGTATTGATACTTCCTTAGTGAGGGGGAAACGTCACCCTTCCTTAGGCCATCATAGCCAACAGAATGCTTTGTCCTCCTTTCCTCTAGCCCAGGGTTGATGTCCAGCTCCTGCAGAGCTCCCAGGTAGGGCTGCAGCTCTAGTCAAGTTTGTTTTCACTGACAGGTATGTTTTCAGCAGGTTTAGCTCCCGCCGCATTTGTCCCCAATCCATACATCATCAGTGCCGCGCCTCCAGGAACGGATCCTTACACAGCAGGACTGGCCGCAGCAGCTACTCTAGGTGAGATACACCCAGCTTCTTGGAATGGGGTTTTTTTCCCTCTTTTGGTCTGCTTTGAAATGATTACGTTATGGCAAAATGAACGTGCTTCACTCTCATTAGTCTTCAGGGGCATGCCTTGGCTAAACTCATCTTGAGCATTACAGAGCAATGTTCAGTGTTGAAGTCTTCATCTTCTTGAGATAGCTCACGATTCATGCTTATAAGCTGTGAAATGGAATGTGAATTCATTTTGTCTGGTTCATACATTTGAATCAGAATAGCTTTCTTTCAGATGTAGTATACGCAGTGGCACAGTGGATAGAACCCTGAGACTGGAGTCAGGAAGACTTGAGTTCAAATCCAGGCTCAGGTTCTTACTAGATGTGTGATCCTGAGCAAGTCATTAACCTCTGTTTGCCTCACTTTCCCCCACCGAAAATGGGGATAATAAATAATAGCACCTCCCTTCTAGGATTGTTATGAGAATCAAATGAGGGAATATTAGTAAAATGCTCAGTAAGTAAAATGTCTGGCACATAGTAGACACTTACCAAATCCTCAGTGTTCCTAGTGTCTGCTCTAAAAGTTACAGAATACCCACAGTCTTAATACTCAAAGGATTTTTCAAAACGATCAGTGGCATGTTATTAATTTAGGGGTCCTTCCTTTTGATAGTCCTCTATCTGAAGACATGCTCAGGGCTATTTCTGTGATATACTAAGGGTCCTAAAAGCCTTAGTGCAGTTTAAGCTTGGTCCCAACAGGCTTGTTTGGATGAATTTGGATGAATACATGGATATTCCATGTAAGCAGTAATTTCTAGGGATGACTAGATTTGAAGGAATTAATATTACAGCTAGGTACTTTTTGGTGAGAGATGTTTAAAATTAGTGTTTTCCTTCTTATTACACATTGAGTGATTTGAAAGAATGTACTTTGTGTCCTGAATAGTTGTGGCATTTGAAATGTTAGTGTAGATTCAGAGATGTTTTGAAGTTTAAGGTGCCTAGCTTTTTGTCTTCCATATTTGGCCTAGGGGCTAGTAAAGATTAAGTATTTCTTAGCTGACTTCCGATACCACTTTTCGAGGGGAGCTTCACCCATATTAGAAAATGCAGAGAGAGGAGACTGGGTGCTCTTGTTAGTTGGAACATGAACTCATTTTTTTATCCGCCTTCATTGCAGAAGTATGTTTTTCAAATATCCCAAGAAATGTTACTTTAGGTGAAGAGCAGCTTCCCGGATTTCAAACTTCTGGCAATGATGACACACTTGCCCTCACTGAGGATATAGTTTGGTGATGAAAACCTTGCTATATGTACTCAAAAACTGAGCCAGATGGAATACTTGAAGTACTTTTTTTTCATGCAAACAGAAAATATATACTCTTCACATCGTATTTTTATGTATGTATTTTATGTATTATGTATGAGTAGCGTCAGTATTTTTATATCTTAGATAAATTCATTTCAAATCTCTTGGCTTCCATTTTCTTCATTGATAAGATACAAGGAGGTCAGACTGCATGTCAGCGAATCAGTCACCAATGTGCTCAGTGTTAGAGATACAATGAAAGGCAAAACACAGTCTATGCTTTTAAGGAGTGCACAGTCTAATGGAGGAGACAACATGTAAATATTTAAAAAGATTATTTAAAAGTGCAGAAAAACTCCCTTTACAACACCCTGTATAGATTATAAATACCTTAGAAACTCTTAGAGGCATAGGTCACTAGTAGAGAGTGAAGGATAGAGTAGTAGGGGTAAGGAAAAGCTCCCTTGCAGAAAGTGGGATTTGATTAGAGTCTTGAAGGAAGCCAGGGAAGCTAAGAGGTAGCAATGAAGAGGGAAAGCATTCCATGCATGGGGGAGAGCCAGTGATAACACAAGAATTCAGAGTCCATGATCTCTACTGTAAAAACCTAACTAAAATACTTTATGGTTCTTGGATTTTACAAAGGAATTGTAGGGTACTCTAAATTATTGGTGAGCCTTGTGTGTTTTGCCCACTCCTTTGTCTCATTAAAGTAATATATATTCAGTTTTTCAAAGTAGAGGAAAAATGTGGATTCTGCCTCATCTTTGGTTGTGTACCTGAGAATTGCATCCCTAACTTGCTGGGGTTGTCCAGAATTTTGCATCCATGTGCTTAGTTACAGAGATGCAGCCTGAAAACTCTGAGGCTTTGCCTTGGGCACTTTGCCTTTGGTGGTTTATCTTGTCCTCCAGCCATTAACATGGAAGCCACAAAACTACTTCAGCAGTGTTTTGGGTTGGATCTGTCTCTGAAGTCTGATCCTTTCTGGTTCTGTTACTTAAATTGGATGTGGCTTTAGGTTAGGTGTGAGGGACTCATTCAAGAAGAATTTTTTTTTTTTGGTTACATTTTAAAATAAAATTTTGTTGTACATTATGTAGGTGCAGCCTTCACAGAAATGACCACCATTCATGTGTGGAATGAATGGCCAGCCTATTATATGCTAGAGCAAAGAGGAGTGGCATGTCTTTATTTTTTGGTTTTCAGAAGCTAATCGATATATTTACTCCCACCAATGAGGTGCTTTACTTCTCTGAGGCTGTTGTTGCATATGTAAAGGTCTCTCTGTATCTCATAGGGTTGTGGAAAAGATATGAATAAAATTCTTTGCAATCTATTATTTCTAACTTTCTACTGGCGCCTTTCATGCTGCACTTACACATCTCCTTCATCCTTTTGAAAAAAATTACAAAAGACCGACCACCACCTCATTCTTGTTAATTACTGTACTGTATTTCTCTTTTCTTTTTGGCCTAAACTTCTTGAAAAAGCTGTCTACCCTAGGATCCTTGGCTTCCCGTCTTACTTTAAAAAAAAAATTAAATGTAATATTTTTCAAATAATAAAAATCCATTTTCTCTCCCTCTCATGCCTCTCCCTTGGAAAAGAAAAAAGGCAGGGGGATGGGTGATGGGAAGCTTTTAAAACCAATAGAAATTCTTGTGTTCAACCTCCCCAAACTTATATGTCTCATTCTGCATCCTGAGGACCTTTCCTGACTAAAGGTGAGTGGCATCTTTCATGATGGGGCCTCTGGAATTGTAGCTGATTGTTGTTTAGCTTTTAAGTTGTTTTCATGGTGTTATAGTAAACCCCATTTGGGTTCTTCTCATTTCACTCCGCATCAGTTCCTACAAGTCTTTTCAGGTTTAACTGAAATCATTCTTTTCATTATTTCTTACATCAAACAGTATTATAATAATCAAATACCTTAGTTTGCTCATCCATTCCTCTATTGATAAATATTCCTTAGTTTCTAGTCTTTGTTATCTTAAAAAGCTCAGTCTAGCTGCCAGCCTCGTCATTGCTGAAAGTGCTCTTTTTGGAGTCAGTGGGGATCTTTTAATTGCCAGATCTAATGGACTTTTTTCCTCTTTCTCAGCCTTCACTTGCCTTTCATTGATACTGTTGATCCCTCTCTTTTCCCCCAGGTTTCTGTACTGTACTCTCCTAGTTTTCTTCCTTCACAGACCATTCCTGTTCTGGCAAGCATGCTGCATTTTCATATACATCTATCTATCTATCTATCTATCTATCTATCTATCTATCTATCTATCTATCTGTCTGTCTGTCTGTCTGTCTGTCTGTCTGTCTGTCTGTCTGTGTATGTATGCATATATATCATACCTACCAAACATGGGTTTAATGCAAGGGCTTATTCTGGGTCTTCATCTCTATATATATTCTTTCACTTGGTATTCTTTTCTGCTCCCGTGGGTTCAGTTATCTTCTCTGTGTTGATGTTTCTCAAATCCATTTATCCAGCCTTCTCTTCTCTCCTGGCCTCCAGTTTTACATCTCCAGCTGTACATTAGACATCTCCAATTGGGTACCCCTTAGACATCTTAAAATTTGACATATCCAAAACTCACATATATTCTTTTTTCTTTTGGAGGTGGGGAAGGCAGGGCAATTGGGGTTAAGTGAGTTGCCCAAGGTCACACAGCTATTAAGTGTGTCAAGTGTCTGAGGCTGGATTTGAACTCAGGTCCTGACTGCAGGGCTGATGCTCTACTCACTGTGTCACCTAGCTGCCCCCCTGATGTATATTCTTTTCCTCCAAACTCTCCCCTTTTCTGAACTTTCCTATTATTGTCAAAGGCAGTACTAGAGACCCTGGATCACAACCCAGGTACTGTCTTCAACTCTTCATCTATATTTATTCCACATATTTAGTTTATGTCTGGTCTCTTAACCAATACTTTCACAACATCTCCTTAATAAGTCTGTTTCTTTTCACTCATACAGCTTTCACATTTGTGCAGGATTTCATCATCTCATACCTGTATTATTACCGTAGCCTTTTTTTGATCTTCCTGCCTCTCGTGTCTTTCCCAGTTCTGATTATTTCATGGTCCTGCTCAAGAATATAAATTATTTGTCATTTAAATCCCTTCACATCCTTCACCATCCCTACCTCTCCAGTCTCCTTATGCTTTATTTTTTTTCTGTGTAGTAGGAGCCAGTTACCCTGGATTAATTGCTATTCTTTTCAGATGATATTTTGAATATGTTCCTTTTCACTGCCTATGCCTTGAGTCCTGAATGCTCTCTTTGCTCATCTCTATCTCCAAACTTCCCTGACAACTCAGCTCATAATCAAAGCAAACTCCAAATTAGAGTAGAATAGAAGGGGGAGATAAAAAGAAAAATTACAACATCAGTGAGAGAGGAAGAATGGAATGGAGAGGGACCTCTTTTTTTATAGAGTACATATATTTAACTAACTCATTTCTTTGTCTACTTTTTTTTTTTTAAAGAAGAGAATGGGGCCAAAGAGATGAAAAAGTACAAGAGAAAAGGGTGAAGGGGATAAAAAATTCCTAACCTTGAACATAAATGGGGTGCATTCACCTATAAAAATAGAGAATAATTTAGTGGAATCAAAAACACTGTCTAACAATATAGTGTTTATAAGAAACTAAAAATGTAAAGATACCCAAGAGACAAAATGAGGGCCTGAAACATAGCCAGGAATTAAAATAAATATAAAATTATTTTGTAATAAATATAAATTTATTTTATAATAACTAAATATAAATACAAAATCATAAATGAAATATACCCAGTAGTTGAAATGAGGCATAGAAGCAAACTTAGGTGTATGCTTCAACTGAGTTCAAGGATGCCCATCATCACTGCTGCTGTTTAACACAGCACAAAATATACTGGCTTTGGCAATAAGATAAGAAAGCAGATTCCTGGGATATAAGTATAGGCAAAGAAGAAACAAAATTATCATTTTTATGGTGATATGATGATTTATGCAGTGAATACTAGAGTCAACTAGAAAGATTATCAAAATTTAGTCAAATAGAAAAATTATCAAAAAAAAGAGGCAACGAGCATGTCTTCAGATAGGTGCAGTGATATAGACATGATAAAAAGATATAAGCAGGTGCATGTAGGTACCATCAAGAGTCAATATCAGTACCATTTTATACACACACACAGAAAGAGAGGGAGAGGTGCACACATAGACACATGTGCACACCCCAAGTTGCATCCACCTAAATACTTAAAGTTAATTAAAATTTTTGCTAGTGAAAAAGAAAGAATAAAACTAAAATAGGACACCTCATTGTACCTCTTTTAGACCTAGAAAAATCTAGCCAAAAGATAAACAAGAACACATTTAAGATGCTAATTCAGACTGGAAAAATTACAAGTAAATCTCTTTTGCTTACTGAGTGGGAATAGAAAGGAGCTACTTGTTTTACAGCTAGGCCTGACACCTTTACAGACCTTGATCGTTTATCTCACCAAAAAATGTAGAAAAACAGACATACTAGACACATTAGTTACTAATCATAATGCCATAAAAATATATTTAGGAAAAGACCTTTGGAAAAATATTTAAAATTTAATCACAGATTATATAATTTAATCCTAAAGAATTAGTGAGTTAAAGAACCAATTACAGAAATGATAGAATATTTTGTTAAAGTAATTTCATTATGTCTTTATATTAAGACAACATACTAAAACTTGGGATGTATCTAAAGCAGTTTGTAGGGCAAAATTTCTGTTTCTGTATTCTTTCATCAGGAAAAAAAAGAATAAATTGGCAGAAAATTAAGAAAATCAAGGACAATGACAGATCAGAATGCTTTAGCCAAATAAAACGGAAATTCTAAAAATCAAGAGATTTAAAAATTTTGATTGATAAATGAAACTAGATGCTTTTAAAGAAAAACCTAATAAATCAATGCTATTCTGACTTTAAAAATAAAAAGCAGTTCTATTGGAAGGGAAGAGGGGGCAGGTGAGGGGGAATGAGTGAAATCTTGCCCTCATCAGATTTGACTGGAGGAGGGAATAATATACACACTCAGTTGGGTATCTTACCCCACAGGAAAGAAGGAGGAAGGGCATAAAAAAGGTGGGGTGATAGAAGGGAGGGCAAATAGCAAGAAGAGTTAATCAAAATCAAATACTTTCAAAAAGAGACAGGGCAAGGGAGAAAATTGAATAAAGGGGGACTGGATAGGTGAGAGCAAAATATAGTCAGTTTTTTACAACATGAGTATTGTGGAAGGGTTTTACATAATAATACACATGTGACCTATGTTGAATTGCTTGCCTGGGTAGGGAGTGTGGGTGGGGAGGGAAGAAGGGAGAGAATTTGGAACTCAAAAGTTTTAAAAGCAGATGTTCAAAAAAAAAGTTTGTTTTTGCGTGCAACTGGGAAATAAGATATACAGGCAATGGGGCATAGAAATCTATCTTGCCCTACAAGAAAGTGAGGGAAAAGGGCATGGAGGGGAGTGGGGTGACAGAAGGGAGGGCTGACTGGGGAATGGGGCAATCAGAATATATGCCATCTTGGAAGGGGGGTAGAAATGGGGAGAAGATTTGTAATTCAAAATCTTGTGGAAATCAATGCTGAAAACTAAAAAAATTAAATAAATGATTAAAAATAATTTTTAATAGGTAAATGAAAATTTTTATATTAAAATGAAAATTCACAACAGTTCAAGGGGAATCAAAAGAACTTTTCAGAATTAGATGACATGGGTGAATGCTTTTAAATTATAAAATATTCAGATTAATAAAAGCTATAGAATATTTAAATAACCCAATATTTTTAAAAAATGTAGTTGACTAAGTCAAAAGACTCCCCCCCCCCCCCCCAAACAAACAAACCAAAAAAACAAACCCACCCTCATGGACCAGGATTTGCAAGTAAATTTCATCCAACATTCAAAGAATTATCCTCATATTTATATAAGCTGTTTGCAAAAATAATAAAAGAAGGGATCCTTCCAGTCTTTTTCTATGATCCATATCTAGTTCTGATACCTTAATAGGAGATAATACTGAGGAAGAAAATTATAGATAAGAATCCCTATATTCATTAACATTGATTCAAATAGGTTGTGATAATATGTCAGAAAGATTATATGCAATGATCATATTGGACTTATACCAGAAATGCAGCTTTGGTTCAATGTAAGGAGGGCTGTATGATTACTAACCTATATTTGTAAGATAAATAAGGAAAAACACATTATATCAGTAAATGCTGAAAATATGTTTTTGACAAAATCCAACATCTTTGTTACTAGAATGATTAGGAATACCTGGATTTTTCCTTAATATAGTAAACAGTATCTGACAGTAAGAGTAAACAGTGTATGTAATGAAGAAAAATTAGGAGCCATTCCTTTAAGATGATTAATTAATTCAAGGAAATAATAATGAAATTCTTCTGGAAGAACCAAAGATCAAGAATTTCAAGTGAAGTACAATAAAAAAGAAAGAGAGAATGAAACACACTTAGGATCACCATATCCCAAACCATGTGACAAAATAATAATCTTCAGAATGTTTTGGTTTTTGTTTAAAAAGTCCGATTACGTATGCAAAAGCAAATAAACAAACCAGCTCATGTTCTCATACCTGGACCTCTCTATTTCCTCATCTGGAGGATGATTCAGCTTCTGGCTACCTTGGTTTCCTTCAAGCTCATGCTAAAATCCAGCCTTTTAGAGGAAGCTTTTCCCTATACCCATTAGTTTTGGTACCTTCCCTTTGTTGATTATCCCCAGTTTTTCCTGTATATGGCTTTGTTGCACATAATTGTTGCATGTGGTTTCCCTAGTCAGACTGTGAGATCTTTGGGAATAAGGGTTGGCATTTGCCTTTCTTTTTACCACTTTTAGCCTAGGAACTGGCACGTGGTATTATCAGTGTTTACTGACTTCTAGGTGTTTAATAAATCCTTGAGCTCCCTTCTCCTCCTTCCTTCATTGTGGTGGTGTTTTGGGGAGGGAGAGAAAATGATTACTTGCTAATTTGAAGCAAGAATAAAATTAAACTTTTAAAAAGATCCTTAGTGCTACTGCCTTCCCTTTGACATGACCAACTCTTTATACTATCTCTGTCTTGCACATGTTTAGTTATATGTTGTCTCCTGCATTAAAATGAGAGTTTCCTGAGGACCGGGACCATGGTTTTTTTATCTTTCCTGGTATCTTCACCATTTGGTAGTAGCGCTAGAAAAACATTATTAGTGCTGGACACTTCGTAATTGCTTAATAAATTCTTGTAGGTTGATACAAATTTAATGTTATCATATCATTCTTTCTGCTTTTGAGAAAAGGAAGTAGAACCTCAGAATCCATAGGGAACTTGGAGGTCAGTCTCATCCAACTCATACCTGAAGTGAGAGCCCTTCCTATAACATTTTTTATATTACGTCGTATTTTATTCCTGATAACGTTATCATACATTTTACGGTTTCCTATAACATTTTCTGCAGTTAAATCGAAGTTATTTTCGGTTCTCTTAGATGATAGATTCAGCTGAGTTGTTCAATTTTTACTGCTCGTGATTCCTGATCGTTAGTGTTCTTCCTAATTCAAACTTCGTTCACTTTTCTTTACCATTTTAGGCCCTGCTGTGGTCCCTCACCAGTACTATGGAGTCACTCCCTGGGGAGTCTATCCTGCCAGTCTTTTCCAACAGCAAGCTGCTGCTGCCGCGGCAGCAAGTAATTCAGCTAACCAGCAGACCACTCAGCAAACTCAGCAAGGGCAGCAACAGGTACTTGGACGTCTCTATTGTATATAAGTAAGATCCTAAATACCTGAAGACAGAATTTTTGTCATTGTGTAAATTCAAATGGATATTTTTTTTACAGAGAAGAAAAATACAAGATATGAATCCATGAAAAGTCACTGGTTCCCTTTTCTAAGTCCTCCTTCTCTTAGTCACTTTTGTTTGTATGGATTAGCAACAGAAGTTGTCATGATTAACTCAGACATTTTATTAAAATAACTAAACAAATTGCACCTAGATTTCAAGTACATTATCCATATTGGTGCATGTGACACTTCACACCAAAGGAAACGATTTTGCATCCAAAATCTCTTCCTCATCGTATGTGGATGTATCTCAAACCGTCCGTTAGTGCCAGTGCTGTCAGTGCCAGCTGGTATCCTGCAGGGGCACTGCCCTCTAAGACTCTGGGCCTCCCCCTTCTGGGTCTTAGCTTTCTCCTGTGTAAAAGGAGAAAGGACTAGGAAACCTCCAAAGTGCCTCTTCATCTCTCTCATACTGTGGACTTCGCAGCATCCTGGAATGTAAGACTTGCCCAAGTCTTCCAATTCTTAGTTTTTCTTTCCTCTGTTAGTAGTTGCCTAGTGATACATGTCTTAGAAAATCATAGATAATTAGTTCCCCTTCTACAGTTAATTTTAAACATATATTGATAATATTTTGCCCCCCCTAGCCCCTGTATTGCAAATAACTATCACAGTTTTTTGTTTTTGTATTTAACAGAAAAAGAGGAAGAGGGAAAAAAAAACATATATTTGTGCATGATAAGAAATCTGTTATTATATACAGTGTTCTATACCATAATTACCCTCATCTTTGCAAATTCATAATAATCTGCATCGAAATAATAATCTTATATTTTAACAACTATTTTCCTCAAATTTAGGAGTTCTCTGATTATCTCCTTTTAAAAAAAGAGCCAGTTAAATTTCAAAAAATTTAGAAGAAAAAGATTTTATAGAATTTCTTGTGCCTTATATAGTTGATATTTACAGATGAATTTTTGAAATAAATGAAGACATTGGTACATATTTTGTTTTTCACTCCCCTCCTGTCTTCCTTAGGTATTTAGTGGCAACAGTTCCACCCTAAGATGAACAGCAGTAGCAAATCCACTTAGGCAAATTGTCAGGCAGCCAAGGACCTTTCAGCAAAACCTGCCTGCAAATGGCAAACTCTGAGCACTGAGCTGATTCAGAGCTGCTGAGAAGAATTGTAAAAACATGGAGTAGTTCCAGGCCTTTTAAAAGAATACATGTGCCATTTGATAGAAAACTTCATTTTGTGCTCTGTGTGTACGTGCACGTGTTGGGGGGGTAAGTGTGTGTGTGTCAGAGACAGAGTCAGAGTCTCAAGGATCTATCTAGTAGGTACAAGTCTTCCATAAGTGACAGATGAGGAGGAAACTGAACATTGAAGTGAATATGAGTGGCCCTCATTCACAGGGCTAGTAACATATTAGAGCTGGAATTAGAACTCACTTGTCTGGTCCTCATGTCTTGCCTGTTTTGTATGTGTGTATTTTTTTTTAAACTGTATCTACTTACATCATTGTATTTCTCATAATATCATTTCCTCTGGATTATCTCAGTACTGATATTAGGCTGTAAGACAACTAGAGTATATAGATGCCAAAACCTGCATCTTGAGGCTGAATTTTTTTGGTGTTAATATATATTCATATTTTATTTATCAGAAAATTAGAATAACTGGACATTTTCTGATACTGACCAGCCCTTTGGTTATTTTCATGAGACAGTGGGGGTATAGTTGAAAGCATGCTCAGTTTTAAGTCTCAGCTCTGCCATTTAGGTTTTTACACAGGCTTTCAGAAAGTAGCTATACTTTTGTGCCCTCAGTTTCTTTATTTCTAAAATTAGGACCTTCCACTCATTAAACAGTAATGTCCCATCGGGGTCTTCCTGTGGTTCATTGCATTCATAGAACATAATTTATTCAGTCATTCTCCAATTGGTGGGCACTCAGTTTGTTTCCAGTTTTTTCTATCACAGTGTGTTGACCATAGTAGACATTTAATGATTTTTTTTTTCAAATTAAGCATAGATCCAGGAGATAGTGAAGTTCTATATGTAATTGTGATTCATTTAACTACATAGATATCCTATATCATTTAAAAATATGAAAGATAAGAGCTTAATAAATGTGTGAAGCATTTCATTTATAATCAAGACGGTATACTAATTTCAATTACAATTTCATTGTATTATTTTAAAAGATGAAATGTGAAATCTAGGCACATGTACTGCCCTCTTTCTTATTTTCATTCATTTCTTTAATTTTTCTTTTTTCTAATTTTCAAATTTATTTTTACTTTACTTTTATTTCCATACATAGCCTTCTGCCTCCTCTCCACTACCTAGGGTGCCATTCCTTGTAACAAAGAATATGAAGAAGAAGAGGCAAAAGTATTTCTTCAGAACTAACCAAAGCATTGTTTTAGTGTCATTGTATTTACCCATAATTCTCCACAACGGAAAGGGAGAGAGGAAGGTATAGTCCTGTCTTTTCCTGGGGACCAATCTTGGTCATAATTGTTCAGGGTTCAGGGATTTTTTACTTTCCATTTACAATGTTGTAGTCACGTATATTGTTTTGCTGGTTCTGCTTACTTTATTTTGCATGTTTATATTTGTTTTGATACTTTCATTATTCTTCAGAGTCATCATTTTTAATAGTGCACTAATATTCCATTGCATTCATGGACTCCAGTTGGTTTAACCATTCCCTAATCAGTGGGCATCTACTTTAGTTCCAGTTCTTTCCTACTATAAAAACGAAGTAATATTCTAAGTATTTCGGCATATATAAGGCCTCTTAAAAAGAACATGTCAGATTGATTCTTTTTTCCCTCTGTTTTGGAGGGAAAAGAGAGTGAGCTTCATCCTAAAAACATCAATGTCAATAGAAAATACACCAATGGGGGTAGTAGGCCATGATTCCTAGAGGAGGCTACATCTGAGTTTGGACTTGAAATGGTCTAAGAAATGGAAATATGAAGCATGTAAGACAGCGAGAGAGAGAAATCTTCCTACAGAAAATGCTGTTAGGAATTTTTGTGTATATGATACCTTTCTGTCTTTAACTTCATGCAGATTTCTAGATATGGTGCATATTTTAGTAATTCCCATAATATAATTTCCAGTTATTTTCCAGAATGGTTCTACCAGTTCATAGCTCCACCAATGGGAGAACAAAGGACTGGCTGTTGTAATTTTACAGCATTCAATTTCATTGTTTTGTTGTTTTTAGTATTCCATTAGTCCCTAAAAGACAGGATCTGTAGCAGTGGATAAAAGTGATATCAAGGCAAATTTATGTCTGAATGTTAGGAAAAATTTCCCAACAGGTGCAATGGGCTGGCTTGCAGCTGAATGATTCTTTCTCCTGGGAGTATTGGAGCCCACGGAGGTCCATTCAACTCTTAAATTCTGTGGTTCTGTGATAGTCATTGTGTATATTACTTTCCTGGTTTTGCCTGCTTTATTTTATGTCGCATTATATTATTCTTCACATATTTCTCACCTTAGTAACACAGTTGTAGGCTCTTAATTTCCCATTCATATCCCACATTTCATTTAGCCAGTCTAAAGGCATCTACTTTGTTTCCAATTCTTTGCTACTACAGAAAGTATGACTGTAAAAGTATTTTGGTGGATAATGAAGAGGAGGAGGAGAAGGAGAAAGAAAAGAAAGGGGAGGACTATACCAAATTATATTTATGTGTGGGAATTGGTTCTAGCCCAATGGAGATATGCAGTGAGAATTCCAGTAATGGGACCACTTCACAAGATTCATTATTCTAACTAATAAGGACCTAGTTATATGTGGTACCAATCTTTTTAGTATTGGTCGTCTTAGGATTTGTTCCTAGTAGTGGAATCTGGCACAATAGCAATGAAAATTTTAGTCATTTTCTTAGAAAAAAATCTCAGTCGATTTTCAGAATTGTTGAACTAATTCCTAGCCCCACGCACAGCGTCACAGGTCTGCCATTCTTTCCATAGCCCGCAGCATTGACTGTCCACAGCTTTTGGCATTTTTGCCAGTTTGCTTTGTAGAAAATAAAATCTCATCAGTTTCTTATTTTTGGTCACCTGGAGCTTTCTTTCATAGGCTTGTCTTTTTGTGCTTTCTCATAAAGGCTGGGGAGATGCCTGCATCGAAGAGGAAATGAGTAGTTCAGTATTTTTTCTTAGCATGCTGCTCAGACCTATTGGGCGCCCTCCTCTTTTACAGATAAGTAGAAAGGCCAGGTAGCATTTGTTCTAACCCAGAACATTTTTATGGGCTCATCACGACCACATGGTTTTATGGAAAGAGCTCTTTGTGTGGAATTGGGGGTTCAGGTTTGAACTGTCCACGAGCTGTTCCCTTTGCCACATGGTGCGAGTAGTAGACCTTTATCTGTCCAATGAATGAGCTCATCCAGATGAACTCCACGGAGGGTTCAGAGAAATGCTCCACTCAGTCCGAGTTTTCTCTCATCCCTCTCATTCCCTGAAATTTACTTGTTGGGTGCACTTGTTTGTGCTTAGCATTATACACACCGTGTCTTTAGAGAACACTATGCTTCACATTTATTGCTGAGCACACTTGCAATTTGTCACCACTTCCTGTCAACATTGTTATTGTGAATAGGCATTCAAGTATTGAAATTACAAAAAAAAATCCCAGGTGTACATGTGTATTGCCATAAGCAGCTAAGTGAG
The DNA here is from genome assembly GCA_028646595.1 of Phalanger gymnotis. Classification (NCBI taxonomy): domain Eukaryota; kingdom Metazoa; phylum Chordata; class Mammalia; order Diprotodontia; family Phalangeridae; genus Phalanger; species Phalanger gymnotis. Next base: position 763,357,900 of record CM053622.1, read on the forward strand.
AAGTCTAGCTGTCCTAATCATGTGGATGGACCTTGCAGATACCATTTTAGCTTCGTATATTTGCAGAGGAAAAAAGTATCCATGACACAAAAGGGTTAAGAACTTCTGGACTTACTGCAACTGAATGAGAGGGAGAGAGGGAGAGAGGATGAATATGTATTAAATACTGACTGTATCAGGCTCTGTGCTGAGAATCCAAATACAATTAAAAACAGACATTTCCTAGCCCTTAATTCTAAGGGGAAGATTTGTGGAGGAGAGAACAACTCATTAAAAAGGAGAGTGGAAGAGAGGTTACTTTTGGAAAAGAGGTGAGTTGGAAAATTCTGGAGTCAGGAGTGGTGCGTGTAGTAAGCGAGCATGGATGGTCTGGGCACTTCATGAGACAGTGACCCCAGGCAAGGTCTCACCAATCAGAGTATGAAGCCTGTTCAGTTTGCTGCAGGTTTGTGAGATACATTGTTGGAGACAGAAAAATCACCAAGGGCCTGCTGGGAGTTCCAAGTTAGATCTGGTGAGATCATTTCAGGACTAATTAAGCCATCACAAAAGAATGAAACTGTATAGATAATAAAGAAAATACACCTGCATTTTCCGTTGTACATTTAATGGTTTTCAAATTTTAGAGGGAAGACTTACTTTGTTTGTTATTTTACAACACTTTTTGTTGTTTCTGATGTCACTTTCATTTTCCAATCTATCCTTTCCTTCTCCAGGAGAGTCATCCTTAGAGTGAAGAATTTTAAAATTGGAAGAAAAACAATTTAGCAAGGCTGACAGAATCATCACCTAAGTGATGTTATATAAGCTATTCCCCACTCAGCCTCTTGCCTTTTTGGGGGGAGGGCAGAAGGGAGGGGTTGTGCAGCCCTTTATTAATAACTAAAATAGGTTCATTATTAAAGAACTTTCGCTACTTTTTGTTTGCTTAGAATTTACAACACTATTCTAAAAGCTAAGTACTCGTTTTGAAAATATGAATTTCTTTCAACACAATGACATATTAGAGAACAGTTAGAGCACAACCCCAATTTGAGGCTTGCTAATGCTCAATTTCATCCCTGAGAAAGGGACAAAAGAAAAGTGTACCCAAACTGCAGGCCTTTTTTTAAGGCAAAGTGCTATGCTTAAATACATCTTGTGGCATAGTCAGAACCATGGGCAGAGAGGCCTGGGGTCCTCTCTTCCCCAGGAGCAGCTGCCCTCTTGATTATTGCCTGGCCCTGTGGGATCTGGGCCACAGGACGAGCAGCAGCCACTAGTTATATTCCACCATTTAAAAATGTAGCAGAACCGTGTTACCTTTTATCAGGTTCCTGTCTTTTTGTATATGCCCCGGATGAATTTTTTGAGTGCTGTGCTCCTGCCTCCGTTTTCCCATAAGCCCATTGGTTCTAATTGTGTGATTTTTGCATATCGAAGTGATCTTTAGGAACATACATGTCGAGTTATAGCAAAACTGGCTATAGATGTCTGCACAGAGTGCAGATGTAGAAGCGTGCTAAGTGCTTGACTGGCTGCATTCAAAAGGTGGTCTGCCACTATGACCTTATATCCATCGTCGCTTTTTAAAATCATAAAGTGTTTTGATTCAAGCTTTCCTTCCATTGACCTAAGTAAATGAGATCACATTTTATAAAGAATAAGAATTAAGGAAAGTCTACACTTAAAGAAAGAAGGAAAGAAAGGCCTATTAATTTTGAGGCTTCAATATCCTCTAAGATCCAGAACTTTATGGACATGTGCATATGTCATCCCTGAGTGTTCAGGCACCCTAACTTCTCCAGCTCCATTTGTCGCTGAAACTGTACTACCAGTTTCTACATTAGATTTACTGGGCATACTTTAAAAAAGCAAAGCTCATAAGCACTCCATTCTTCAGGAACTCTATAGTAGCATTTAGAAGAACTCCAGTGTATTCATGCCCATTGTGTCTAGCTCCTTCGTGGATGTCTAAATATCCCTTGATGAGTCATCATAGTAACTAAAACAGAACCACCGATGCCAAAGGCAGAAATCAGGTGAAACCATAAATGGTAAAGTCATCCCTGTGGCTTGCCATCACTTTAGAGCTATAAAGGAATTGCATTTCAGTGCTGTGCTCATCTTTATCTGTTTCCCCACATTTCTGTTTCCCATAAATCTTTTAATCAATATGAAACTCAGATACAAGCCATGTGGAGGTTTGTATCTAACTCTTTCGATCTAATCTCATCTATCTACCTATCTGCCTCTTTCCCTCATCCATCTTTCTGCCTGTCTATCTGAGCATCTATCTATCCATCCTACCTAGCTATCTACCTCTGTCATCTATCTCATCTGTCTTGTTCTATCTCTCTTTATCTCCATCAACACTAGAAAGTGCTCATTGAGATAGTAACACATGTGATGGAAAAACTCAAGGATGAAAATTCTCTAGGTAATAGATGTACCCGCTTTTCTAAGCTTGGGTAGCACAAGACCCATTGTAAGTATATCCTATATGCGAGGCAGTAATGGCTCTAACAGGTCTTTTTGTGAAAAGCCAGCTTTCTAGTTGTGCATTCACTTGAGGAACTGAGGCTGTGTAGAAGCTGTCAGTGTGACTGGCTTAGCAATTGACCACTGGGACATCTGGGAGCCTGTGCTGCCTGTGATGCATGAGTGTGAATGGAGAGGAATCTGGAAAGTGGCCCAGCCCATCAGCAGCTGGCTATGCAAAAGGGATTGGTCAAGCCTGGAAGTGGGGGTGGTGCAGCTACACAGCAGAACATTTGGGCAGCCCTTGCAGAAGTCTGTGAGCCCTATTTTTCTGCTTATTTCACTCAGACCTTCAGTTGATCAGATCTTCATTCTTTTGAATAAGAGTATTTTAAACAGAAAGGAACCTTAAAGGTCATCTATTCCAGCTTCCTCATTTTACAGATGAGAAAAATGAGGGCCATTGACACCTCCACATGCAGCTCTATGCCTACCCACCCCTGTGAGGCCTTCACCTTTGCAACGAAGGGAGGAAGACCATGCTTTCTAGTCGTCCGAGCCTAGCTTTTCAGGATGGCTGGACAAAATCACAGCTCCACAAATAGTTCATGGACTTCCTGTGTATAGCTTGGTAGAGAGGCTCCCAAATATGTTATACCCTCGGTAATTATTTTGAATGGAATTTTTCTTTCTGCTGGATTTTTTTTTGGGGGGGGTATTACACAGGAATGTTGATCATTGATGTGGGCTTGCTTTATATCCTACAAATTTGCTGAATTTATTATTTTTCTTAATTTTATAGTTAACTGTAAGAGTATGCTCCAGTTTATATTCTTTATTTAACTGTATGTCATGAGGTGTTCAAGTCACATCTGAAAAGACATTTTTGAGATAGTTGTGCCATCACAGGTGGGAAAAACAGAGTAGAAAAAAACGTAGTCCTCTTTCACATTTAAGGGCATACATTATATTTATATTTGGCAGTTTGGTCATTTGCTGACTGTTGTATATTTAAATTGCTCCCAGCTCTTTGTTAGTACTAGTAATGCTGCCATGTTAGGTGTATGTTTAGAGGCAGCAAGGCAGCGCAGTGGATAGAGGGCTGGACCTAGAAATGGGAAGACCTGAATTCAGATCCAGCCTCAACCTCTTCTTAGTTTTTTGACCCTGGGCAAGTCCCTTAACTGCTGTCTGCCTCAATTTCCTCAGCTGTAAAATGGGGATGATAAGAGCACCTACCCTACAGAGTTGTTGTGCGGATCAAACGAGATTGGTAAAGTGCTTAGCACAGTCTCTGGTATGTAGTAGGTACTATATAAATGCTTATTCCTTTTCTCATATATATTTTTTAGTCTTTTTTCTTCTTTTTTTGATGACACTTTTTGGATAGAATTCCAAAAAGTGTGATTTGTCCTTTCTTAGGATTTATGAATCTTATAAATTTGTAGATTGTCTTTTAAAAAGATTCTGTCCTGAGTGCACCAATAGTGTGTCAGTGCCCCTTTTTCTTCCTGACCTCCTCACTTTGCATATTTTAATCACTGAAGGTTATTAAAAAACCTTCCACATTTTATTTTGTAGGCTTTTGCCCTTTTAGCCTCTGGGGCACTCCCTCTCCTTCACAGAGCAATGCCCTCAGGTGCTGAGGGAAGGGATTTCCTTCAGCCTTTAAGTCCAGATATGAGAATGGGATACGCCAGTGATAATTACAGCACCCAGGGATGGCAAGGAAAGTTCCTGGCAAGGAGGGTGGGCATAAGTGGAAGCATGTCCTTTACAGTTTGGGGGGAGTGTTGCTTAGATCAGAGAAAAACCTCATAGGGAAGTCAGTGACTTTTGTGTTGATTTGGATAGGAATGTTCAAAATAAACAAGTCCGGGAGAAAGGCACAGAGTAGGGAGAGGATGTTGGCGGCATAGGAGATAGCATGAAGAAATGAAGGAGGCAGAGGATGTCTTCATAGAGTAAAAGGAAGTCCAGAGTTTGGCTAGACAATGGAGTATTTGAAGACTTAGGTATGACAAGGTTGAGTAAGTGATATTTAATATTCAGTTCTTCGTTCACTTGAGCTCAGGCTCTGAAGCCAGGAAGATGTGATATGAACTGTGGCATCCTGGGCTAATCTCTGTGCCTTAGGCACAAAAGATTTGGCTAGGGAGGATGGGGATCTGAGGTAGTAGTGCTTGGAGTGCTGGGCCTGGAGTTAGGAAGACGCAGCTCGAGCTGTGCCACTGGGACCCTGGGCAAGTGACTTCAACTCTGTTAGCTCTCATTCCCTCACCTGGAAAATGGATGGAATAATAGCAGGATAAAATGAGAAAATACTGAAAGTGCCATATAAATGTCAGTCATAGCTGTTGTTTTTCTTATGTCATCACTGTCATCTGTTATATGATTCTGTGTGGGGCATCTCATTTCCTGTCTTTGGCCTTTTCTTGGTTTTTTGTTTGTTTTCTCTGCATGTATTTATAGAAGTTTTTAATGATGTCTTTTTTCCCTTTTCTTTTATGTCGCTATTTTCTCCCAGTGTCCCTCTACCTTGCAGAGAGTCATTTCATATAATGAATAATATATTTTTTAAAGATAAAAAAAATACCTTGTATCTGATGAACGTGTGAGAAAAGATCTTTTCCTAGTGGGGGTCTATACCGTCTGATTAGTAATGTGAGAGCACAGGTATTGCCATTTAAAACTTCTGATAGAGGAGGAAAGAGCTGATCCGGTTTCTGCCTTGTTCCTAGGTTCTTCGTGGAGGTGCCAGCCAACGTCCTTTGACCCCAAATCAGAACCAGCAAGGTCAGCAAACTGATCCACTTGTGGCAGCTGCTGCAGTAAACTCCGCTCTTGCATTTGGGCAGGGGTTGGCTGCAGGGATGCCAGGTATGGCTTCATTTGTCTTCTCTCAGTAGTAACAAAATCTTGCTCGCTCACTCAATGAGACTTGGCAGCAGGTGGTTGGTCCATTGAAATCATTGAACACTGGCTAGGATGACACACTTGCCCTCACTGAGACAATTTATTGATGAGAGCTCTTGATTGTACTCATTGGTTCTGAGCCAGTCTAAATTTTTTTTTGCTTTTTACTGTTTGGTCCTGGCAGATGGGCACATCAGGGTGTTTACACTTTGGTCCTGTTGCTATCTTCAGTTTTCTAGTTTGTTATCAACCTTTCAAGACTTCAGCTCCAAAGAGTTAGGAGTTGTGGTTCATTTGAACTGTTTATATCAACACGAGCATTCTCGTACGGGTTCTGTTCTAAAATCAACCCTTTCATTAATGTGAATGCCAGTAGGAATAAATGAATGGTCTGCTTTGGTTTGGCAGGCTCTTGCTTTTCCTGACGTCCCTCAGGATTGTTGGTAGAAGTGTAGACAGCACTTAAGAAACAGAGAATTGTGTGGTGAAGGTTGCCCCCCTTCTGCTGCGTTCAAAATGATAATTTAATTGAGGCGTTTTGATAAAGGTGCCATCTTAGAGGCGAAGGGCCGTTGGATGGGGAGTCATGAAAAATGCCTGTCCGTGTAGGAGTGCTTCTAGTGATCTGGCCTTACTTGGAACAGGACAAAGCTGACTTACCGTTACAAGTGTTTAAAGCACGGTGTTAATTATTTTCCCAAACTGGTCTAATTAGTAACATAGCTCTTACTGGGCCCAAGAAGTCCTTGTTTTTGCCATTGTATTTCTAGTTTAGTCAGTTTTAGACAAAGTTCTTTAAAACAGTCAGAAAACATTAATGACCTTCCCTCCGTGATATTTTTTCATATGCATGTGGTCAATTTTCAACCTTAACTCGTGATGTAGTTGGTAAAACTATTGATGAATAAACTTTTGGGGGGTTCAATACTATATCTTTATAATTTTTTTATCCTTAATTGATCTAGATATGTGTGTGTGTGAGTGAGGGTGTGTATGTGTAGCACGTCGCTGGTGCTCTCTCCATATTTAGGATCGCTCTATTGATTTCCCTACCTCCTCAGGGTATCCCGTATTGGCACCAGCTGCTTATTATGACCAAACAGGAGCCCTCGTTGTCAACGCTGGGGCTAGAAATGGTCTGGGAGCTCCCGTCCGCCTCGTAGCCCCTGCTCCTGTCATCATCAGCTCCTCAGCAGCGCAAGCAGGTATGTTTCTTGTCTCCACTCTGGTGGCCGTATCTCGTGGCACTGCTTTAATAAAAGGAGATGGGGGGTGGGGCACTTGGCTGGTGTTTTTTCTTTAGAGTGTTTAAAAATAACCTATTTTATTCCTCCTCATTGCGAAGCACCATCCCCTTTGGCATTGTCTTTTGTGTGTGAGATACTCAAGGAGGTTCAGAAATTGCAGATGCTCCGTTTGTACTATTTGGTCAGAAAATATTTAAGGTTTTACTTAATATAGGAAGTTGGCTTATAGTATTAATATTACATAGTAATATTTGTGGCTAGCCAAAGTTTCTCATTTTGTGTAATATTTTCAATTGCCATATCTTTTTGGGTAAGGACAGAGTTTCTGGTTAGGCTTCTCTTTGTCAAAGTGAGAATGTTCATTTTTCCTGCTGTAATGAGTTACAAGGTTAAATAATTCTCTAGCGAGCATCATGGGGAGCGTAGTACGCAATGGAATGCTGTTGTAAAGGATCAGGTCTCCAAGGTAACTTCGATTTGGGGTTTTCTACTCCTGAGCCTTTAAAAATGCAACGGCCACATTTGGCAGAGACAGGGAACCCAGTTATTGACTCCGTTTCAGTGGTTCTCAGAGACAAGTAGTGGGATTTGGGCTCAAGAGTTGCCACGGATGCAGGAAGGCATCTAGTGCAACCTTTACTTGAACGTGAATTTCGTCTGCTCAGTTCCCGATAAGTAGCGCTCCAGCTTCCACCTGGAGACTTCTAACGACAGTGAGTCCACTGCTTCCTGAGATAGCTCATTTTGCTTTTGGGCAGTTAAGTTTCTCCCCGATGAGCAGCAGTTTGCCGCTTTTTTACTTAAGTTTACACCCATTCTTCCTTCTGTCCATTAGATTCAAGGAGAATGTACAAGACTGAAAAGAGGCACGATATAGATGGATTTGGAAGACATTTTACGAGAGGGCCAGATTTGGAGTCGGGGGGTTGAGATTGCAATTGTGGCTCTGTGACCTTGAGTCAGTCACTTCTCTCTGGGCTTCAGCTGCCCCATCTGTAAAACAGGGGGTTGGATTAGATGACCTCTAAAGTCCCATTTTGGTTTCAAGTGTATGTTTCTGTCATCGTTTATGGGTTAGAGCATGTCCCGAAACAACATCATCTCTTTGTAATTGATCTAAGAAAGAGAAAAGCGTTTGGGATCAAGACCCTAACGTATTGTTTGATTTTCTCATTTGTAGCTGTTGCGGCCGCCGCAGCCTCTGCAAACGGTGCAGCCGGTGGTCTCGCAGGCACAACAAATGGACCATTCCGCCCGTTAGGAACTCAGCAGCCTCAGCCCCAGCCCCAGCAGCAGCCCAACAACAACTTGGCATCCAGTTCATTTTATGGCAACAACTCTCTGAGCAGCAACTCCCAGAGTAGCTCCCTCTTTTCTCAGGGCTCTGCCCAGCCTGCCAACACTTCCCTGGGATTTGGGAGCAGCAGCTCTCTTGGAGCCACTTTGGGATCAGCCCTTGGAGGATTTGGAACCGCAGGTAGCAATCATGCTCGAGGTGCCTTTGCAGTGAATGTCATGTTCTAGTCTTGCTGGAGCCCTGGAAATACTGCATGAGCCTGTATTGACCAAAGTCACTGAGAGTTTGAGCTCACTAGGAAAGAAAGCCCAAGATACTCAACCACTCACATTAAATGGGATGGATCTTCTTCCCCTCCCCCAAGACAGGATACCCTGAGGAGGTAGGGAAATCAATAGATGAGTAGATAGGGATCTTCTCCTATCTTATACAGATAGGACTTTATCCCAGGTTACCTGAACAAGCAGTACAACACAGAGAGCATTGATTTGGAGCCAGGAAGTGCTAAGTTCAAATCCAGCTTCCGACAGCTTCCTCTTTCTAAGCCTCACTTTTCTTATCTGTAAAATGAGGATAACACTCGTACCCACCTCACAAGGTTTAGGCACAGGGTTGTGGTAGTGATCAAACAGATGAGATAGCATGGAAAGCACTGTGCAAAGCTGGAAGGGTTATATGAATGCTAGCTGCTGTTGTTTCTGCTATCACCACCACCACCACCACCACCACCACTACCACTAGCGCTGCTGCTGCTGCTGCTGCTGCTACTGCTACTGCTACTGCTACTGCTACTGCTACTACTACTGCTGCTACTACTGCTACTACTGCTACTGCCGCTACTGCCCCTGCTACTGTCACCACTACTGTCTCTCCCGCCCATTTAGTTGTTTCATTCTAGGTAGTAGATCACTTAGCCTGGTAGAAATTCATAAAACCTATTGCAGGTATAGGAAAGAAGGTGCCTTTCTAAATAGTAGAGGGAAGTGAGGAAGACAACCCCAAATGACCTCAGCAGCGCATTATCTGGAAGGACCTCGATGGTGAAGAATGGTCCTGGGATTGTTATGTTGTAGGTGACAGGTTGCTTTTCTGGCACACTGCAAGGGTTGTTTACACTGAGGTGCTTCTAATGTCTTGGAATTGGGGACAATGTGAAGCAGGAAGATAACCAACTAGGTGAGATGTGTTGTGATCATTGGGAATGCCTGAGGAAGAGGGAGTTAGTTAGGTCTGGGGCAGAGTGATCAATTGAAGTGAGAAAGAGCCCATCATGCCATTGTGTAGGGCCTGCTTCCTGAGCTGCTTATCATGGCTATGTCAGAGGGAAAAGCCTCCGTTGTACGATGTTTTTTTCACATTGCCATCCTACAGAGCCCAGTAACGTTGTTGTTTACAATCTACAAAAGGCCAAGCCAGGCCTTTCTCCTCTTCTGTGGTTTTTTTCTCTGTTGAATCTGTTATTTGTCCATGAGGGTTTTCTCTTTCCACCATACAGTACGGCCTCCTTCCGGGCAGGCTGTTTCACGGGAATATGCTTGTTTGGAGCAGCCGACTTGGTGTCAGCTCTGCTTTCTCTTGGCAGTCCGTACAACTCTTTTTGCTGTCCCTGGTGACAGGTGGGCAGAGGGTGTAGAAGGGGAGGACCCAGACAGGTTATAATGTACCATGTTGTAGAAGCATGTCATTGGCTTTGTTCTTAAAGCCCCAGGGCTGCTCTAATATACATTGTTTCAATTCTATTTTAGTGGCAAACTCAAATACTGGTAGTGGCTCCCGCCGAGACTCCCTGACTGGCAGCAGTGACCTATATAAGAGAACATCCAGCAGTTTGACCCCCATTGGACACAGTTTTTATAATGGCCTTGGCTTTTCTTCCTCTCCTGGACCTGTTGGAATGCCTCTCCCTAGTCAGGGGCCAGGGCATTCCCAGACACCACCTCCTTCTCTCTCTTCACATGGATCTTCTTCAAGTCTGAACCTGGGTAAGAGCTGTTATTAGCCCTGTCTTGTTCTCTTGCACATCTCAGAAATACTTTGCAGGTGCAATTAATAGCCACTTGATTCCATGAGAGGGTCAGCTCTATACCTGTAGACTTGGCCCTGTTGCTGTATACTTTGGGTTCCTAATTATTTCTAAGTTATATCTAGTATCAGAACTTGATACTGGAGTTTATAGGTTTGGCAAGTGCTTTAGTGGGAAATGATCTCTATTATTCTTTAAAGCCCCACATTGTCCAACACAGATGTCTCATCTGGCAACTTTATGGCTAGGAAATCTCAAAAGGAATCGGTAGGGCTACAATTGGAAGCCTGGTCTCCTTGCTTTATAAATATCTTTGCTTCTTCTAGCTCTTACCATACAAATGGCTGAAATACACTTTTATGGCTCACAAATTTGTTTTTTAGCAAGGTGGCACAGTGAACAGGGAGTGCTGGGCCTGGAGTCAGAAAGACCTGAACTGAAATCTGGACTCAGATACTTAGCCAGTTGTGTGACCTTGGGCAAGTCACTTAACCTCTGTTTGCCTCAGTTTCCTCAGTTGTAAAACGATGATGATAATATCATCTGCTTCCCAGGGTTGTAAGGATCAAATAAGATAATATTCATAAAGAGCTTAATGCAGTGGCTGGCACATAGTAGGTGCTTAATACATGCTTGTTTCCTTCTTTTCTTTGTGTATTATCCCATTTCATAATAGGATAGTTGAAGATTATGTTGGGGTGGTTCATAAGACAAGGAGTGGTGATGCCAAGTGAAAAAGTCTTTCAAATGTAAGTCTAAGATTGGGTTGGGTTTGACATCTGTATTCATGACAGGTGTAGTTATGTATAGGATAAAAATGTATTTTCTCAGCATGCGAGAAATGGGTGATACTTTAGGCTTCAAAGAAGTTTAGTTCAAGTGAAAATGTTAACGATAATAACAATTAGCATTTTTAAGTTCTTTAAGGACTTAATAAGATTTGCAAAGAAATTTACAAAAATTCTCTTTTTATCCTCACAACCACCGCGTATTGTAGATGCTATTTGAGGCAAATAGTGTTAAGTGACTTGCCCAGGGACACACATCTAGTAAGTATCTGAGGCCAAATTTGAACTCAGGTCTTCCTGACCCCAGTCCAGCATCACATCACTGCACCGCCTGAGTTTCTTCAAATAGTTACATAAAATATCTTCTCTCCTGTGAGACATTCTGATTCACATAGTGGAGTGTCAAGTTTTGGAACTAATTTTATTTAGAGCTATGTGAGCATTCCACTCCCTCCACTAGCACAGATTGCACCTCTTCATTGCTTTCACATCCTGTGGGATTTGGGGGCATTTTCTTCTATTCATCCTCCATAGAGGAATTGCTTAACGTCCTAGAGTTCTTTCTTTCAGATTTTTAATATTACTAGTGTAGTTCTCCCACGGCCCATCTGTTATTCCTCGAATTCTCTACGTGACTTGCTCACTTTCCAGTTTTACATTTCTTTCCCACTATTTCTGGTATGCAGATCATAATATGTTGCATCCACCTTTGAACCCGCCATGTCTCTCAGTATTGTTCTTGGAGTCACCTTTTTTATTCTTCTGAGATCTTCGTGTTCCGTGATTCATAGCCATATAGCATCACTAGGAGATTATTGATGTTAAAAGAGTGACCCCTGGCCTCGGGGAGCAGGTGGGGACTGTGGAAAGTTCCAGGCTAGTCCCTTGTGCCTTCTGACCTTTTTTCCTCTTCTTCACTTCTGGGCTTGGATTGTCCTTCTCCCTAGACTGCCCCTGAGGTGGGCAGTGGGCATTTCATCACTTCCATTCAGGAGAGAGCTGCTCCCTGACCCCCCCAGGAGCCGGGGACGACAGGGACACTTCTCCATCCCTCCCTTCCCCCGACTCTGGCGCCTTTGCCTGCAGCTGCCTCTATGGTCTCTTCACCCTCTTTATGGGATCTAAACAGGGGGCTGTGGTACTATGGGCAGGGGCAGTTGGCCAGGCCAGGGCACTCCTCCTTGTGTTTCCTGCTTCCAGCATTGGATTCCATTTTCTCCTTCCTCTTTTTCTGCTTCCATCTTTCAAAGCAGGGTATCATGGGAAATTGTTTTTCTTTTGACTGCGACTTGTTTTCTTCACCTTCTCGTATGAATGTGCCAGATGGCTGTCAGACCTCATTATTCAATTTAGTTTCAAAATTAAAATTCAGTGGTATATTTGGTGGTATTGTCAGTGACCAAGAGAAAGAAGTTTTTACTGAAGGAAAATTGGCAAGTATTAAAACTGACTGCAAACTGAGCGTGACTGATTTCTGATTAGCTTCTCAGCTTTGGCTCTGGCATGGTGGAAGGAGCACCGGGCCAGGAGTTGGGACCTGTATTCAAATCCTGTCTCCGACACTACCTATGTGATCTTAGGTAGCAAAATCAATTAACGCATTTATTATACATCTGCTATGTGCTCGGTCCTGGGAATACAAAGAAAAGCATTCAACAGTCCCTCCCCTCTAAGAGGCTTACAGTTTACTGGAGGAAGATAACATATACATATAGAAGAATATATAAAAAATTGAGACAATTTTAAGGAAAAGTGAAATTTAACCTTTTCTTAACCTTTCTGGGACTCAGTTTTCACTACTCTAAAATTCTGAGATTATGCTGAGTGTCCTCTAACGTCCCTCCAAACTCTAATGATTCTCTGAACTTAGTGAATAATGGTTAACGTTATAGCCACGAAAATAGACAAAAATGGCCACTAGAAGTCGTTCCTTTTTGAATTTGCCTCCAAATGCAGCTGAACTGAAGCAATATGTATTGGTAGAATGAGCATATCAAAAACCCAGTAGGGAGCTCAGGGAAAGATGTAGCTTATCAAACAGCTTCTCTCACACATAGTTCTAATCTCTATTATACTAACAAGTTAATGAAGTAACTCCTTGGAGTTTCATTTTGGCAGAATAGAGGCTGAAATGAGCATTCGTGAAAGTTGTTACTTAGTTTTAGGACCACCTTGGTCCTCAGATTAAGAGAGCAAATATTATTTAATCTTTGAGTAGGTCTCTAGCATTTATTCCTTGCTTTCTTACATTTCCCATCTTAAAACAAGTGGTGTGGTCTTGATACTACCTTGAGTTAGGCCTGTGGACTTGAGAAGCTTATTTTCTTATTTTCTATTGCCCTCACTATCCACCGAGGGAAGCTTCTATTCATGTTGCTGATAGCATATGGAGTGGAGAGAGAGTTGCCTCACTTGCAGTGTGTTAAAACTTTAGTTTCTTTTTTTAAAAAGTCTTCATTTCATGATGAAAAGTAGTATAAGAACACAAATCATGAATTTAGTTAACCTTTCCCTGTGTCCTGAAAGGTTGATTATCATAGTGCCAAAAGGGGGAAGTAAGGCTCCAGTTAGTTGTTTAGAGAAGCTTAATTGTTAGTATATCTAGGTGGTATTTTGGATGATGGCCCAACAACCCCCAATCCCAAACCATATACCCTGTCTCATAGTTTATAAAAGTGTGGCTTGTGAAAGAAAAGGTGACTGTATATTATGGAATTACATTGAGGAAATCTTTTTTTAAAGTAAAGTTATGTAAGCTCAGAGAGAATCCATTCTGCATTTGTATCTAGGTTTTGAAGCATGATCATTTGTTTTGGGCCCCACCGCAGCTTGCCCGGGTACCTTATGAAAAACTTGACGTGCATAATTTGAGCTCAACTACAGGTAAAATAGGCCAGGAAAAATGGAGCTTAGCAGTTGAAGATCACCAAGAATGAGGATGGATTTAAAAGACACGAGCTAAATATGAGAGTCTTGAGTGACCTTACTGTATTCTTTTCTACCCTGTGAAATCCTTTCAGTCATTGTCATAACCCCTAAGGGAAATCAGAAGCAATGGACCCAAGCTACTATCAAAATGGGGTTATGTAAACTGTTCTTTATCATAATTTATGAGTAATTGTACCTACTTCATGATATTTTCGTGATATCATTGACTACAGTGGATCAGTTTATGGCACTTTGGGTCACTTTGGCTGTCTTTCACAGTAAAGCACCCTCCTCAGCCATCACATTTGAGCATCATCAGTGGAGCATAAAAGGTTTTATATCGGTACTGTGGAGCCACCTACGTCTCATGAGGAGAAAGCCTTCTTCTGGTTATCTCATCTATGGATAAATCTTTATCTCCCCTCCCCTCATAATCCTCAGCCCAAGGCTTTTTGCACCGATTTGCTGTTGTTGGGCCAGGTACCTGGTCACAGGGTCAGCAGTTTAGAGCTGGAAGGGAAGGAGAGGCTGTCTGATAGAGTACACATAATAGAGAAGGGAATGATCATTTTCAGTTATCGGGTGCTAACAATTGTTGTCCCATTAGTAACAGTTCAGCCATCAGTGATGAATATATTCCATTCTCAGTGAAGAGCAAGAACATAGTTGTTGCCCCCTCCACCTAGGAGAAATTGCTCAGTAAGAAGTGTGATTCAGGAGAGAACCTGGAAAAGAGAAATGAGATCTGTTAGCTAGCTTAGGTTTATTCCTCAACAGAGACTTGCATTCTCTTTGCTGCGGCACTCCCACCCCACCTCCTTTTGCCTGACCCCCTTTTAAGAGACCCGTCGAGATGGTTCTTTCACTGTTTCTGTTCTGGCCAATAGGAGGGCTCACCAATGGCAGCGGAAGATACATCTCTGCGGCTCCCGGAGCCGAAGCCAAGTACCGGAGCGCAAGCAGCGCGTCTAGCCTGTTTAGCCCCAGTAGCGCCCTGTTCCCTTCTTCACGCATTCGCTATGGCTTGTCAGATGTCATGCCCTCCGGCCGGAGCAGGCTTTTGGAGGACTTCCGTAATAACCGCTACCCTAACTTACAGCTGCGTGAGATTGCGGGGCACATCATGGAATTTTCCCAAGACCAACATGGGTCCAGGTGAGGACTTCAGCATTTTAAATAGTAGGAACTGAAGGTTCTGGACAACTTTGGGTAACCTTTATATCTTGTATACATAGTTACATTGTCATGGTGTTTATTAAAACTACTGAAACTTTCCCAAATTTACCTTATATAGTCTTTCATTTGCTTGGGATAGGCTCTGGACCAAGGACACTACAAAGCTGATGAAAAAGAGCCATCCTAGAAATACTTTTTATTTTGGGCTACATTGCTTAAAAAACAGGACATTGCTTCCTGAATGAGGAGATAAGGCCTAGTGACTGAAGGTATCGCTCAGTGACCATAGTTTAATATAGCTGAAGACAGATCAAATAATACATGTGTCGCCGGTCCTGTAAATGTTTTTTTAAAAACAGGTATCCGACCATGTCAGGGCACAGATATTTTCCGGTGGTTACAGATAAAGCATCTTTCTAATTTTATTGTCTTTCCCCTTTCGTCATTTTGTGTTTTAGTGATCGAAATGTCCAAGGGAAGGGCACAAGGGCAAGACTAATTTTAAAAAGATTAAATAATTTATAATAGCAAGTGTGGACTTCTCTTGTTTTTTTTTATCCTCTTTGTACCTCTGTGATGCCTAGGTTTGGCCAATAGGAGGGCTCACCAATGGCGCTGGTTCAGTAAGACAGAGCTTCTTCCTCTTCCTCAGAGAATTTTGTCTGCCAGTACTCAAGACATTTTTTTCTAGATAGAATTCTTTGTAGTTCAGTCTTAGGGGAGATTTTTATGAATGCTCTGGTCTTATTTCCAAGTGCAGAAAAGTCAAGATTTCTTTGCTTCAGCCTCAGGGACATGTATTTAAAAAGGAGTTATTCTAGTGGCTCCTACTAATTCATCATCCTAATTGGCTTCTCTACATTATTGTAACTTGTAACTTCAATTGTGAGACCAAACACACATCCAGTGCAACAGGGCTCCAGAATAGTTCTGTGGGCTTGTTTTTGGAAGAAGTGTGTCAGACGTGTGCTCTGCTCTGAGAAAGCAAGAGCAGTGGAAGTCTGAGAAAAACAAGCCTTAATGTGTTACATGGTGATTTTTCACTTTACAAAATACTTTTTTTTTTTTTTGCTTTACCAGAGGGATTTTTTAAAAAAATTCTCTTTAAAACCCTAGCCCTGCCTAATCCAATTGAAATAGCATAGCAGCACCTCGACCCATCTCTTACATAGTGTTTGCTGAAACTGAATCTCCATGTCCCTCTAAAATGATCTCATGATATTTATCCATTCATTTCCAGATTCATCCAGCTGAAGCTGGAGCGTGCCACGCCAGCTGAACGCCAGCTTGTCTTCAATGAAATTCTGCAGGCTGCTTACCAGCTAATGGTTGATGTCTTTGGAAACTATGTTATTCAGAAGTTCTTTGAAGTAAGTCCTGGTGTCTCTGCTTAGTTGTGTTTGTTGCTCTAAGACCTCTGATGGCATGAAAGATTTTCTAGGTGAACTTTTTTGTGATATATTCCATTTTGATTTACCTTTTGTCTCCCTTCCACACCTCCCATTAATGAGTTCATTGTCTGTACTGTTACTGTATTGTTAAAATGCTCACACAGCTAATAGACATACAGCTATCTTTTTAAAATATTTTTAAATATGGCAGAGACTACCTTTAGAAATGGGCATTAAATAGTCATCTAAAATATTCTAAAACATTGATAGAGAAATACAAATTAAAACAAGTCTGGGGTACTGCTTCATACCCATCTGATTGGCTAACATGACAGGAAAAAAATTGACATACAGGGGAGGATGTGGGAAAACAGGTATGCTCATGCACTGTCGGTGGAGTTGTGAACTAGTCCAACCATTCTGGAGAGCAGTTTGGAAAAGAGCTGTAAAACTGTATATACCTATTGACCCAGCAACATCACTACTAGGTCTGTATACCCAGGGTATCAAAGAAAAAGGAAAAGAACCCATATGTACAAAAATATTTATGGCAGCTCTTTTCGTGGTAAGGAAAATTGAGGGGATGCCCATCAATTGGGGAATGGCTGAATTAGTTATGGTATACAAATATAATAGAGTACTGTTGTGCTGTAAGAAATGATGAATGTGGAATGGTTTTAAAAAAAAACTTGGGAAGACTTACATACCTGACATAAAGTCAGTAGAACCAGGAGACACAATTTACACAGTAACAGCAATATTGTAAAGATAATCAACTCTGACAGACTTAGTAAACTCTGGTCAACACAGTGGTCTACCACAGTTCTAAAGAACTCATGAAATAAAATGCTCTCTACTGCTAGATAGAGAACTGATGGACTCTGAGTGCAGATTGAAGTATGTATTTTCCCTTTCTTTCTCTTTTTCCTCAGAACATGGCTAACATGAAAATATGTTTTGTATCACTTAATATGTATACGGGGTGTCATATTTCTTGCCTTCTCAGTAGGTGGAGGATAGGGTGCAGAGAGGGAAAAAATTTGGAACTGAAAATAAAAGTTAAAAAAAAAATGAACTCACTAAATGTCCTGTGTGAAGGGAACAAAACCCAAGTGGGCACCAGCAAAAGAATTCCTGCTCTGAAAATGGGCTATAGGCATTATTCCCATATGCCCCACTAACACCTTCTGAACAGGCTGAGGTATATTTTGTTTTTAAAAGAGGCCTAAAGATGCTGATTCTCTAACCTTTCTCCAAGGGACCAATTCGAGTATTTAATCAAGGCTTGATTCAGCAAGGGAGATTCATTTAACTTGTTCAAGTCTCAGTTATCTGTAAAGTGAGGCTAACACTGCTTTTAATAAAGAATTTGCATGGTCGCCGGAAGGCTGTCCTGATAGCCAAAATGAAGGAGATTGATGGTCTCTGAAACTATGCAATTCAGTTCAATATGAAGCACTAATTGCTATGAGTCGGGATGTCTGATGTGGTCTTTCCTATAAGAATGTTAAGGTAGAATATAATTTAAGCGACAAGGTAAGTCCATGATAAAGTTAGTAGTACCAAAAAATAGGATACATAGATATTGTGGGAGTGGAGAGAAGAGAGCTGTTAGGGTCATCTGGAGTGATCCAGATTCACCCATCTTCTGGTTGGTGGTTTTTTGTTCTACCCTTCATTTCATCATAAGGCATATATAATTATCTCTTCCTAATTCATCCAGAAAAGGGCGTAAATTGTATTTCACTTTTGAGTGTTTTTATTTTATTTTTATTCGGGGGGGGTTGTGGGGGAGGCCAGGGCAATTGGGGTGAAGTGACTTGCCCAAGGTCACGTGTCTGAGGCCGGATTTGAACTCAAGTTCTCCTGGCTCCAGGGCTAGTGCTCTATTCACTGCACCACCTAGCTGCCCTACTTTTGAGTGTTTTTAAAGGCTTATTTTAAATGGATAGATGGGAAGGTTTTGATAGGTTGAGAATACAGATCCATCAAGTATTTCATGAACAAAGAATTCATTGTCTTGGATAATTCACACCTAGTCATGCCCTCTGCTCCTGGGTCACACCCTCTCTCTGATTGGAGAGTAAAGAGCATTTCTCAGAACCTTCTTATAAGAAGGGCCTAAGCCAACCATCTCTTCCTTCCCTACCCGGCTTTACTCCTCTTGACTTCTTTGTCATGCCCCTTTCTGGGTACCTCTTCTACCCCTTCACCTTCCTTGAGGGCAGGGACTGCCTTTTGCTCTGTTTGTGTCCCCATTACTTAGTATGCTGCCTGTCACCATGTGAGCACATAGCCTACTGTATGATATTTAAATATATGTTGGACTGCTTACCTACTTGAAACTAACAAACTAGAAAAAACTTAAGACAAAGTTGGAAAGGTACCCATTCTTACCATCCTTGACCTTAATAATATTTGAATAGTTGTGACCATTAAAGAGGTTTATCCTTGTAAGTGTGGTACAGTATAAGTGCTGAGCTTCAATCCCAGCTCCCATGTTTAATTAGGGAAATTCACTCAGTTTTCTCATTTGTAAAACGGAGCTGCTAATACCTTTGGTAAAGAGGCAGCATGGCATACCAGCTAGCAGGCCATCTTTGGAGGAATCAGGGCTTCAGCTTGACACATGCTGTCTTTGTGACCATTTGTAAGTCACTTCTCAGTCCCTCAAATAACTGTCAAAAGGGATTGGTTTACAGTTAAGTTACCAGGTTACCTTGGTGCAAGAAGTTTCCACACTTGGACTTCCTAAAAAAAATACCGATGGAATGTACATCATAGCTTGTAAGACACCAGGTGAAACAATGTAGACATATAAGCGGTTTAGGGACAAATATATATATATATATATATATATATATCGATGATGATGATTTCGATTTCTTCTAAAATCACAGAAGCAATTTAGTTCTATGGCTTAAAAGACTATCTCATTTAGTTTCTAGCCTCAATTAAGCCGAGAATTTATTTATTTTAATAAAAATTAAAGATAGAAGATCCAATGGTAAAAACCTAGTGAATGGACCTAGAGGAAGTGTGGTGCTATTTTTTCCCTGGTGTTTCTTTTGTTTGTTTGTTTGTTTTTTTATTTCAAACTTTGTTCCTCTTAGTAAGCCTGATTCTTGTGATTGCTTTCCAGTTTGGCAGCCTCGAACAGAAGTTGGCTTTGGCAGAAAGGATCCGTGGGCACGTCTTGTCCTTGGCTCTGCAGATGTACGGCTGTCGGGTCATCCAGAAAGCCCTTGAGTTTATTCCCCCAGACCAGCAGGTAATTGTAAGTTTCCACTTTAACTTTTTTCTTGATGTTTGATGTTCCTCTGTGTAATACATAATCAACTGTGTGAATTAGTCTCCTTCTGTTTTCTTTCACACTTTTTGTTTTGTGTTTGTGGCTGTTGGCATTTGGCTTTTGTGCATGGCACATGTGAACTGTAGAATTGTAAATCCCAGTCCATAAAATATCTTAATTTAATAAGTTTTCCAATCACCAGCTCTTTGAACTTGTTACTTATCCTCTCTGGGTCTGGGTTTCCTCATCTCTGAAATGTGAGGATTGGACCAGAAAGCCTCTGAGGACTATTCCCGTTCTAGGTCTGTGAGCTAGATAGCAGCATAAATCTGTTCAGTGTAACAGATGGTTTTATTAGTTGGTAGTTACTTTGAAATGGTGGAATTTCAGGAGATTTTCACAGTGTCCTTCTGATGTTGTGCTACGCTTAGTCCTAAACATCTGAGCTTGCACATTTATTTTCTTAAATTTCAGTTCAATTTAGTAAGCATTTATTAGCTCTATTAATTATTTCGGCATACGAAGCTACACTGGTTGCTGAGATTGTAAAACCAAAAATGAAATTTGGTCTTTATTGTTCTTCACTCTCAGCTTCCCCTAGTTTCTGCTATTGAAAGTTTTAGAACTCATTATAATTTCCTGTGTATACTTTAATAGTTTTGTTTTTGAGATAATTTATTTAATACCTCTGTCCTGTCCCAGAAATATGTGAGATTTTACCGGCTTTCCAGCTTTCCCGTTGGTTGTTTATCTTTTTTAACCCATTAGATGGTTTTTGTTCTTTTCATCTCACATTCACTGTGTTCTTTTCCTTTTTGGTTTTGTACTTTTTTCTTAACCAAGTCAAAGCCCTTCCTAAACACTGCCCTGCTTGAAGTTGCTTTGAAGGGCATTCTAGCGGAGTCGTCTTAAAGATGCAGTTCAGGGGTGACATATTTCTGATCTGGCCACTTCCAGCCTTCTCCACCCCTTAGCACTTTGGGTTTTTTCTGTGCCTTTTTTGTAATGTGCGCTACAGTTCCAGATACCTCCCTCTGATTTATCTCCAGAAGAGATGCTGCTTCTGCACTGATGTGTTGTTGTGTCAGGAAGCCTTCCAGGGACACCCCAACTTTTTACTGCTCTGGCCCTGGTTTTAATAGTTGTTCTTCAGTCGGAGCATCTTACAGTGATTTTCACCTTCCTCGTTCTCATGAAGTATAATTGTCAGGCCCATTAAGGGAGAAATTTAATGACATTTACTGCTTTTAAGCTGGGGTGGTAGGGAGAGAAACATCCAGCAGTGTAGAAAGATTGGATTTGGAATCAGAAGACTGAGGTTTCAGCCCCTTCATTACCATCAGTTAGCTATAAAACTCCTGGCAAGTTCTTTCCCTGTCTGGGCCTCTGTTTTCCCATCTGTATAATAGGATTAATCAGTAATGCTTAAACTGCCATATTGTCAAATTACATAACAGCACTTTAGCTTGTAAAGCATTCCATCACTGTACTTGCTGGGTTTTTGTGACCGATTTGCAACGTTGTCATAATTTCATGTTTATTGGTGTTTGCCTGTGTTAAGATATTATGTAGGTATTTTCCAGCTGTGATTCTGGTGGTGCTTTCTTTCTTTTTTACTCCTGTAGAATGAGATGGTACGGGAGTTGGATGGCCATGTCCTGAAGTGTGTGAAAGACCAGAATGGTAATCATGTGGTTCAGAAGTGTATCGAATGTGTGCAACCGCAGTCCCTACAGTTTATCATTGATGCATTTAAGGGACAGGTAGGTAACAGAAGAGAAAGCAGTTAAACTCTGAGGATTATTTGTTATGCTTGAGATGGCACAGAGTAATTGCTGTGTAAGGGTTAGCGGTTGTTATTCTTATTGTCTCAGTGACCTCATGATCAACTAGAACTGGCTTTTCCAGACAAATAGAACTTTTTATTCTGCATATTTTAAAAGTAGCTGTTTGAAATTATACCCTACACCACAGAAAAGGGTTCCTGATGTTGTTTTGGGGCAGCACGCCTGACATCCATCTGGGCTTCCTGGCTGCCCTTGCCTCCCAAAGCCCTGAGAAAAGGGTGGCGGCGGTCAGCCAGCCCCTGGGACTCTGCCCCACTCTGCTCTTCTCCTCAACAGCAGGATCATATGGGTCTTTGCTAGCTTGTCATATCTATGGCCATCCTCCCTCTTCTAGCATTGAGACGAGTGAATGTCAGCAGTGGCTATTTGGGAACTGCCGTGGAGCAGGACCTGGGCCATACTTTAACTGAAATTAGAAACTTTTAAGGGCCCTCTGACTACTCTTCCCAAAGAGAATGGCTTGTTACAAGCGCAGCTG
Organism: Phalanger gymnotis; assembly: GCA_028646595.1. Lineage (NCBI taxonomy): Eukaryota > Metazoa > Chordata > Mammalia > Diprotodontia > Phalangeridae > Phalanger > Phalanger gymnotis. The sequence continues at coordinate 763,379,743 of CM053622.1, forward strand.
TATGTCCTCGTTGTCAAAGCAGGTGGCCTGCTGGTTAACCTTGAGAAGTTGTCTGTCCTGGCCGTGGATTTTGCTGGGCTCATTGCCCAGTCAAAACTAATATTTGACCCAGAGTCTTGGAAGTTCTGCTTTGTGCGGAACTTCCCTGTTCTCCCCCGATTCCCTGACGTTTAGCAAACTACCTTCTTCAGGCCATGCCGTGCCCCACAGGTAACTCCAAGCACTCCCTGCTCACAAGCTTGGAGGGCCTCTCAAGAGTGCTTGGAGGCCTTTGCTGTCTCATTTTGTATGGAAATGACCATTGAAGGCACCTGCTGGTTCTCACTGAATTGGAGTTCCTTTGTTGAGTATAATAGGAGCTTCTGCATGCTGGCCCAGAATTCTGATGGAACAGGTTGGCTCTGCTGTATCAGTTGATAGACTTTCTAACAGCCAGCCTAGGAAGTGTTGTCGGGAAGAGAATTGATCATTATCCTCTTAGAGTTTATTGAATATAGCTTTGAACTCAAGACCTTCCTCAGGTGACAGAGCCAGTGAAGTTACCCTTTCCCAGTCTCATGTCTCAACTCTAAAGTAGCCTCATCGCAGGAGATGGCAGAGTGATAGCCCAAATGGACATAGGATGAATGGATCTGAGCTCTTATGGAGCCAGCGTGCTTGCGCTGGACTTTTCCCAGTCCCTTCTTAGCAGCCCAAGCAAGGGCCTAAAAGGGCAAGGTCACAAGGACTTAGCAGGATACTGTGGGCAAGAGAGCTGGCTGCAAGAAAAGTCAAATTCTGTACTCAATTCCCACCCATATATAAAGCCATTGTCTTCATTTTTCCCCTTCAACCAGGAGCTGTCAGGAGGTCAGTTATTTCCTCAGGGCTCTCTATTACGTTCTGTTTCCTCCAAATTTTTGGACATGGCCAAAGGGGGCACACACCTCTGTATTTCCAAACTTGTCCTAGTGGTCACTAATGATGGCTGAATCTTGGAACCAGGACCAAGGTGGAGTACATCACCCACTCGTCCATATTTTTACTTGTTCTGGAAATCAAATGTTTTTCTCAGGATAACTTGAGCATCTCTTTAGATGGAGCAGCAGATAGAGTGCTGGGCCTGGAGTCAGGAAAAATCTTCTTCCTTAGTTCAAATCTGGCCTCAGACACTCAGTACCCGTGTGACCCTGGGCAAGTTATTTAACCCTGTTTGCCTCAGTTTCCTCATCTGTAAAATGAGTAGGAGAAGGAAGTGGCAAACCACTCTAGTATCTTTGCCAAGGAAACCTCAAATGCAATCATAGAGAGTCGGGCATGACTGAAAATGACTAAACAAAATATGACACCTCAGGTAAATAGCCCTGGGCTATTTGCATTCACCATGTTTTCCTCTTGTCCCTGGTTCTTTGTGTGCTTATGGTCCCTGACTCTGTAACCTACTGGTCACATTGTCTCCAGTATTGGTCAGTAGATAGGATGAGTACCTGAGGAATGAAATTCACAACTCCTATACACTGTAGGGTTGTTTCTAGTACATAGGAGGGAAGACAGATGTATACTAGGACAACACACCTGTGAATTAGTTTATACCTTTGTGCCCCAGAATTTTAAGACCATCTTTGCCACCCCACAGATCTCTGGCTCTAGGTGTTCAGTTACCCTTATGGAAGAAGGAATGGTTTCCACTGCCAGGTATTTTCAGTGTAGGCCAATCCAGGTAGCAGCACCCTGGGGGATGTCTGCCGCTACATGGTGGACAAGGGGACCTCTGACTGGTGGGGGGCTGGGGGGAGCAGGGCATTAGATCAACCAAGAGAGTGAGGCCAATTGACATAAGTCTATAGAGTTCTTCAGAGAATAGGGAGAAATGAAGGGCATTGGTCTTGGAGTCAGGGAGCTATGAAGACTCTCCTGTCTCGCGTATTGTGGGCCGTGTGAGTCCGGGCAAGTCACTTAACCTCTGGGCCTTAGTTTCATCATCTGAAAATGATAGCTGCCTTCCAGCTCTTAATCTATATCCCGGGGTCTGTGTTCTTGGCCTGTCCTGGCTCCCTCTTATTTGGCACCATAGTCTTAGAGCCTGGAACCAGGACCTTGTTAGCAATTTCTGATTTTGATTCGGCTGCAGGCCCTGACACAGACTCTCACACTTGGTTCTTCTCAGCTCATTGAACTAACTCCTTAGGTCACACAGGTACACCGTGACCACCCTTCGTGGCGAAGCTCCCTGTCTGCAGCTTGCCTGGCTACTTGCACTAAGAAGGATTCTGTGCCGTGGCTCAGCTTCCCAGGCTGTCAGACCGAGCCCTCTCTGCTGCTGGGCCACATGAGCCAGTAGTAATGACTTGCACTATGTTACTGGTGACTATAGTTCAGTGTCCACATAAGAGTGATCAGATTCTGATCTCTCCCCTGTATCTGCCTGTCAAGATGCAGCTGTTCTCAGGCTGAAACGCTCATTTTACTGATCAGGGTACATATATTGGAGAGTCTTCATGCTGAATTTGCCTGCACTCAATCATTTCTCTTAACAAAAATTTCTTGTGCTTGTGTGACGAGAAGTCTACCTTCTTTTGGGCTATTGGAAAGTTTCTTTTTATTCTTTTTATTCCTTGTCTCTTTTTCCAACAAACAAAAAAGCCCACATGATAAAACACAAAACATATCCTCTCTCCCTCTCATTGGCTGTGGGTTTGGAAATGTGTCTTGGCAAAAGGATATGAGAATGAGGCCCTCTGAAGGCTCTGAACAGCTGGAGGAAGGTTGCCTTAGTTGTAGCAGGTTAGTAGTAGTTACTGGGAGAATCTCAGGGGCAAGTAGGCAAAGAAAAGTGTATGGGACTTCCCAGGGAATCCTTGGACTTGGAGTGTGAAGGCGTCCAGATTCTGAGCATGTCACCCAGCTGCTCTGTACCCGAGTTCCCTTGTCTCTAAAGGAGTAGATATGTCCTGCCTCGTAGGAGAGCCTGCATGTTAGGGGATTGCACCTAGCTGACTTTAAAGCCCTGCGTGTGTGTGAGTTGTTGCTGTGTCTGCAGCTCAGAACATAGTGCCCTGCGTATCTTGGGTTCTGGAGGCAGGATTGTTGAACTGAAATGCACTTGCTCATTTATTTATTTATTTATTTATTTTGTGCGTGTCGGGGACTCTTCTTTGCCAGGTGTTTGCACTGTCTACACATCCTTACGGCTGTCGAGTCATTCAGAGGATCCTGGAGCACTGTCTTCCGGAACAGACGCTTCCCATTTTAGAGGAGCTTCACCAGCACACGGAGCAGCTTGTCCAGGTAGTGGAGAACTCAGAAAGGGCAACGAGCCTGCCAAGAGCAGGCCCAGCTTTGACTTAGCTGCATGGGGGTCTGCTTCAGAAAGATGGACTTGCCCCTCCCTGATGTCATTGAAAGCAGACTGCCCCTCATTTAAGAATGGTGTGACCTGGTCACGGAGTGGTTTGCTCCAAACCTAGCTTCTTATTCTAAATGTGTCGTTACACAGTTCTTTGACTTTGGGGAACACACGACCCTCTTCTATATAGAGAGACAGTGTCTGTCATATTGTAGAGAGAGTTCTGGAATGGGAGCAATGAGACCTTGCTGCTGCTCTGGGCTCTGCCACTAATTGCTGTGAGACACATCCCCATGCTCCTCGCTACAGCCCCTGTTTCTGTCTCTACAATGAGAGATGTCTTTACGGGACCTTCCTTGGCTGTTCTGCTAGTCATTGTGTGTTTATAGAGCTTTATCTGAAGGCCAGACTGGCTTTACTTGTAAGCCAGAGCACATTTATAAAAAGAAGAATAGGCATCTGAATTGAAAAAAAAATTCCAAGTAGCCCTTTAATTTTAAATTCTGGGAGATAAGGGAAGAGTCTGAATGAAGAAATATATAAATTGCATATTTTAAATGTGCCTAGGTCTAAAACAACATTTCATGAATATTCTGAGGAATTAGGACCTTTTTCCCCACTACAAAACATCAAACTAATGCCTTAGAACTGTAAAGGACATTGTCTCCAACCCCATCCCATCCGTGCACAATCACCCCATTGACCCACTGCAAGCCATCAGGCATTTTCAAGACACTGTATGGACGGGGTCTGATACCAAATGGATTTGCGAAGGAAACCACAAAGTAGCATATTTTAGCTCATGCCAGCCGTTTATGCGGATAGCATTCTCTAATACTGGCAACTCGAACCAGATCTGTAAAGGAGGAGTCAGTCCAGCACTTAGACATTTTTAGGTTAAGCGTAGCTTTGTTCTTCAGTGAAACCATCTTAGTGTTGATCAGACTTAAAGGAATTGTGTAGAACTGTGGAAACTCGTTTGAATGTAAGCCTCGGCTCTTCTCTTTGTCACGTCCACAGGACCAGTATGGAAACTATGTAATCCAACATGTATTGGAGCATGGTCGTCCCGAGGATAAAAGCAAAATCGTAGCAGAAATAAGAGGGAATGTGCTTGTGCTGAGTCAGCACAAATTTGCAAGGTATGTACTTGGTTTGAACACAGCTGTATTTTGCATAATCTGGATTTTAGGAGATGAGACTAAATGGGGTTTTGGCAAAGGCAGATGGAATAAACCATGTTGTTAATGAAGAAAAGTCCTTCTCTTTGATTAGAAACCCAGTGGCCAGCCTGCCAGCCCTGTCCCTCACTCAACCTTAGTGTTCTCGGAATCCATTTTCACATTGTGATATTCAAGCAGCACCTGAAAGAAATAGGCCCAAAGCATCTGGAAGAGTCATTATTCCTCTAGCAGGAATTTTCCCTTCTTCCCATTGCACAGAACTTGGTGAATTCCCATTTTTACCACATTGTATGGTAAAACAGTGACTGGTGTCGCTGCTGATTATGAGCTCTGTTCTAATAATGGAAATCCAAATGACGGTGAGCTTACTTCTCGGTTCTGATCTTATGTTGTTGTTCTTTTTAAATGATTGTCAAAAGCAAGGAAACCCTAGTAACTGGCTCTCTGCTGATCAATGTGTGGTTAGTCCTTTACTTAGCTTGTTTGAGCATTATGGTACTCAGTGTCCTATCCGCTGTCTTAATTGAATTCTTTGGAATTTACAAAAGAGTTAAAGATCCTTCTTTCCACATGTGGAATTAGGTACATTCCAGCCAGGGTGATTGAGTCATTGAAATTAGATTAAAGTTCATTGTTTCCATTTTAACATGGGAATCAGTGGGTATATGGGCTCCCTCTGGGCCTGATCTGTATGCCTGTTCTTAGAGAAGCAGTTGAGACCTGAACCCAGTCTTTTGAGTCATAGGGATTGGGGCCTACCCTCTTCTCCTGACCAACTTCATGTATTCCGCCTATCTTTTGGTGATAGAACATCCTGTAAGGTCTCAACCATTTCACAGGTGATATAGAATACGAAGAAGGGTCAGTAACATTCAGACATAGGATCCATAGGATTCAGTGACCACCCCCCAGCATATATCCTACGTTCTGGCGGTAGAGGTGGAAGAACTGTTCCAGCTCCTTTCGGGGAGAGAATTAGGAACACCTACATTAAATTACCTTTTTTTGCAGTCATCTAGCTCCTGGTAGAATCATACTATGGCTTAGAGGAAAGAGTAAATAAGGAACTGTCTTCTGAAGTCCAGTTTTATAAAATTGGCATGATCAATTGTATAAAGGACCAATTTTTCATTGAAAACATGTGTTAGCATCATTTGAAGGCATGTTTGAAGAAGACAAGATTTCAGGCTTCAATATATGAAGTGGCATCATGAGGAAGAAGGTTTAGGATTGTTTTGCTTATCCTCAGATACCAGAATTAGAACTGAGTTTCAATACAATGGGAGGAATAGGTTTCAATAGAGCAGGAGTAGGAGCTTTCTTGTTTTAATTTTTAAAAATATGGTTTGTTTTAAAAGTCACTTTGATTTCCAGATATATCTCTTCCCTCTCACCTACCCAGTTAGCCATCCTTTGAAAGAAAGAATTAAAATGAAACATTTGAGAAAAACCACTTTAACAAGATTAACAGACACATCAGCTAAGTCCGAAAATATGGTCTTTACCCATAGGCAAGAGGTCAGCATATTTTCTCATCTCTTTTTTAGGGCCCAGCTTGGAGGTTATGATTACAGTAGTGTTCCTTTTGGTGGATGATTCTTAGCATTTCTGTTGTTGTAGTCTCAGAGTATACATTATTTTCCCGGTTTTACTTCCTTCTCTCTGCATCACACGATGTCTACCCATGCTTCTGTCTCCTTCACATTCATTGTTTCTTATTGGATGTTTCTTAATAGTGGGCCATTCCAGTCCCATTCCATAGTTTGTTTGACCATTCTTTAGTTGATAGACTTCTACATTGTTTCCATCTCTTTGTCACCACTAAATGTGCTTGGTTTGGGTTTGACCCTTGTATCTTTGGCCTCCTTAGGCTGTGTGTATGGCTGTGGCGTTTAAGGGGAGGGGCTGTTTAACAGTCTGTGCTTTACAACTATGGAATGGGCATTCAGCAAGCATTTATTAAGCATCTACTATATGCCGGACACTGTGGAGGTAAAGCTGAAAATGAAAACTGCCCCAGATGGGAGTTGGGGAGAATAACATACACTTACTAGTATATACAGGGCATTCTAAAAGTTTCTAGTGCTGTTTCAAGCTATTTAAAGTGTAAGACTTATAAATTTCCTATGTAAGATAGTTGCACAGTAAGTAGGGGAGGGCAGTACTAATGGTTAAAGGAGAACAGGAAATGCCTCATATAGTAGGTGTCATTTGAGCTGAGGCTGAGGTGAGGCAAGGGTACATGGTAGGCATGAGACTGCCTGGAGTGCGGGTGGGATGTGAAGACTAACAAGGAGAGACTGGGTTGGGCCAGAGCAGGTGAAGAGGACTGATAGGTAATAGAACTGCCAGTTAGGCTCAGAATAGGTTATGGAGGACTAACCCTAACCCTAACCACCAGTGGAGTTATATTTTGATGCTGCAGACAATAGGGAGCTGCTGGAGCTTAGGGAACGTAACTGTGCTTAGGGAGTCATACCAGTGCTTCTTAGTGAACAGCCCTTTGGATTGGGAAAGAGAAAAGCTAGAGGCAGGGAAACCACGTAAAGTGTGCTGCAGTGTTCATGCAAGAGCTGATGGCCCCTCAGGTTGGGCATTGTCTGAATGGATGCGAGAATGTTAGGGAGGGAGAACTGAGACTTGGCCATGGACTGATTCTAGGTGGTGAGATGGAGGAGCTGAAGATGATGCCGAGGTTGAGCACAAGTGCCTAGGAGGGGTGGTGGGGATGGAGATGACAAAGATAGAGTTCTGTTTGGAATTTAAGGAATTCGAGATACCTTCAGGGCACCCTTTTCAAAATGTTAATTAGGCAGTTGGTGACGTGGGGCCAGAGCTCAGGAAAGGTACCAGGTCTGGATGTATAGGTCCTGAGAGCCCTCTTTGTAGAGATGGTAGTTGAACCCAGGGGAATTGATGAGGTCATCAAACAGAGGCCGGTAACTACCTCTCTAGGATCCCATTCTGGATTGAGCAAGAGGAAAGACTGTAATGGCAGCTTTAGGATCCTCTCTACCTAAGGTTTTGTGACTCTTAAGATCTAAGAATTACTCTAATATCAGTACTAGCAACAACAAGCATTTGTTGTCCACCTGTAATACTCTGCTAGATGCTGGTGACACAGGGTGTATTAACATAGCTAAATAGGTAAGGAAGAATGCACTAAGCAACCAGAGATGTTTGTATGGTGTGGGAAGTGGTAATGTTTGGAATATGTTGTTTACTAGGATATGGCACCGAAGAGTCTGTCATGAGGCCTATTCAGTTGTGCTAGCACTGGGGTGATCTAACGAGCACAGGATAGAGGCTTCTAGCAGTTTTGCTTGACATAACAAACTTGAAAATTGACATAGGAACTTGGAAGTCGATGTAGGAAAACTTGGAATTCTTGACCGTCCATCTTTTGATTTTTTTTTCATTCATGTATTTCATTGTGTTTTTAATTAGACACTTGGTCAAATCCTCCTTAACTTGTGGGAGAAATGCATTGCTGTATTTTTCTGATTTGATTCCATCCAGTTCTTTGGTTTGAACCAGAAATATGATGAGGCAGTAATCCATCTCATAGGTTCTAATGTCATTTGAAGCAAGTTTAGACTCTCTGCAAAGAGCTGATAAACTGTAAAAATCTGACAAACATGACAAAAATTGTGTCCCTTTGTCATATGAAATTAAATTAGCCTCTTTAATAGCATTGTTTAATGAAAGCATCCCTGCCTCCATGTAATATAATCTGTTTTGTTATTAGATTGGTGGGATTCTCCCCTCCCTCACCGTTAATTTTTTTTTTCTTTTGCGTCATCTGTATTTCCCACTATATCCACATCCTACCCCTCTCAGAGAACCATTCCTAACAACAACAAAAACATTCAACAGAATTAAGTAGCACATCAGCCAAATAGGATATGTAGTATTGCATACCCCCACAGGCCTGCAACTTTGCAAATAAGAGGAATTATCTCATATCTCTGCTTTGGGACTAAAGTTGAAGATTATCATCATGAGTGTGCTGCTGAATGTTTAACAGCTAGTTCCCTCCCTCCCAAAAATATGTGCATACATTTTTAAAGTTTGACCTATATTATTATCATTTTCTCCATCACTTTTTAAAGTCTAGACAATCAACAAAATGTTAAATCAAGCCCTGGTTTGTAGCATTTGCCAATTTCTGAGGTATAAATGCCCACACCAAAAATTTGGTAGGCATCTCTCTTGAGTTTGTAGGAGCCAGCTGCAGCGCACCCCTGGCTATAATTGCACTGATTCAATTTCATTGGTTTTTTTTTCCCTTTCCATCTTAATCTATATAGACATTGTATATGTTGTTTCCCAGGCTCCAATTACTTTGCATCAGTTTATAGAAGTCTTCCCATGCTGCTCCGTATTTATTATATTCATGTTTTTTGTTGCACAGTAATATTCTACTACATTTACCTAACAATTGATTTAGCCCAGTTCTTTCCTACTACAAAAAGTGTTGCTATGAGCGTTTTGTACCTGTTTTTAAATTACTGACTTAAGGGTTTGTACATCTTAGTCTCTTTCTTACAGTTAATCTAAATGGCTTTCCAGATCGTTAGACTAATTCAAAGTTTTAGGCAACAGTGTATTACACAACTCCTCCAGCTTTGATTATTTTATTCAGCCAAGTTCTGTCTTCATAACACAAAAAAAACAAAACCCGTTACAAACACGTAAAGTCAATCAAAACAAATTTCGAAGTTGGCCACGTCCAAAGAATTATTTGTTTGGTTCTGCATTCTGAAGCCTTCACTGATATCGGGAGGTGGGTAGCTGGTTTGCTCATTGTTGTTCAGTCATCTTTCAGTTATATCTGACTCTTCATGACCCCATTTGGGGTTTTTTTGGCAAAGGTACTGCGGTGGTTTGCCATTCCTTCTCCAGTTCACTTTACAGATGAGGAAACTGAGGTAAACAGTGACCTGCCCAGTATCATATTGCTAGTAAATATCTGAAGCCAGATTTGGAAGATGAGGCTTCCTGACTCCAGGCCTGGCACTCTATCCATTGATCCACCCAGCTGCCCAGGTTTCAGCTTTAGTCCTCTGAAATCCTGGCTTTCATTATGCTAATAAGAGTTAAATATAATAGCATTCCATCATATATATACATACATATACATACATACATATGTATATGTGTATGTACATGTACATATATATCCTTAGAGTCTGTTTTGCTTAGGACTGATCCTGCCCTTGATCTGCATTTCCTCTCATTCCTTTTCCCCTTTCCCTCCTGTTTCCCTGGTGAGTGAAATGTATTTCTGTGCCTCTGCATGTGTGTATTTTCTTTCTTCTTTTGACCACTTCAGATGAAACTGTGATTCAAGCATCAGCCACTTTCTTATGTTCCTTGTTTGTACAGATGTCTACTTGTACGTCCTGATTATTTGCTTACGTGTTAGATTTTCCCTAACTTTCCTCCCTGTCTTCCCCTCCCCTCCAATCTTCTTCCCCTCTTTCCATTCCTTTCTTAAGATCATCAAGACATAACACAATCACTCCCAGACATTGTCTGACTGGAATCCCTCTATGACCCCTGATGATGATGGGGTTAAGAAGGGACATGTGTATCATCTCCTCGTATTTGAATGTAAGCAGTTTATCCTTCCTCAGCCCTTTATTATTGTTTATTTGTACTTCTCTTCACTCCTGTGTTTCTATTTCAAAGTTTCCCCACAGCTCTAGTAGTTTCATCAGGAAGGCTTGGAATGTCTCTATTTCATGTAAGACCTGTTTTTCCTCTCTGTAGCATTATACTCAGTTTTGCTGGGTAAGATATTCTTGACCATAAACTCAGGCCCTTTGCTTTCTGGAATATCATATTACAAGTTCTCCACTCCTTCATAATAGTGACTACTAAATTGTGTGTGAACCTGACTGTAGCTCCTTGGTAATTGAATCCTTTCTTTTTAGCTTCTTGCATTTTTTTTTTGTTTGTTTTGTTTTTGAACTGGAAGCTCTGAATTTTGGTTATGATGTTCCTGGCATGGCTTCTTTCAGGAGGTGACCGATGAAACTTTTTTTTCTTTGTTTTCACTTTGCCCCCAGTTCTAAGAATTCTGAGGCATTTTCTCTTAAGATTTCTTTAAATAGGATGTCTAGGCTTTATTTTTGGTCATGGTGTTCAGATAGTTCAGTATTTCTTAAGTTTTTTTCTACTTGATCTGTTTTGTAGGTCATTTGTTTTTGCCTTCTATATTTTTTTAAGCCTTCTGATTGTGTTTTAATATTTTTTGTTGCTTCATGGAGTCATTGGCTTCTATTTGGTCCATTTGAATTTTCAGAATGTTTGTTGCTTGGGCAAAATTTTGTACCACTTGTTCCAAGCTGTTAATTCCCTTTCCAGTTCTTTTTTCTGTACCTCTCATTTATTTTCCAATTTTTTCCCCTTCAGTTCTCTCATTTTAGTAATAAAAATATTTATAAAGAAACTCTTGCTTGATGTTTCCCAGGAATTCTCATTGAGTTCCTGCCTAAGCTCTGTTTTTCTCTGAGGTATTTCTTGTAGATGTTTTAGAGTCATTGTCTTTACCATATTGTTCTCATTGTATAAATTGTTCTCCTGGTTCTATTCACTTCATTCTGCATCAGTTCATGTGAGTCTTCCCATGTTTCTCTGAAACCATCCTCTTACTCATTTTTTATAGCACAATAGTATTTCATTATATTTAAACACTTTCACTTGTTCAGCCTTTCCCTAATTTATGAGCAGTCTCTTAGGTTCCTATTCTTTGCCAATAAAAAGAAAAGATATAAATATATAAATATTTTTGTACATCTTAGGCTTTGTTTTGCTTAGGACCAATCTCTCTCTTATCTCCTGTGGTTGTTGTAATGATCAAATGAGATAATATTTGTAAAGTGTTTAGCATACTGCTTGGCACATAGTAGGTACTATGTGAATGCTTGTTTCTTTCCTTGCTTCCTTAATGTATTCTCCCTCTCTCTAATTCCCCCTTCACCCCTCTCTCCTTTCCCTTTTATTTCCTTATTGAATGAAATGTATTTCTGTTTCCTAACATGTGTGTGTATGTTTAGATACATGTGTAGATGTCTACTCCCGCATCCTGTTTATTTAAGATAATTTTCGCTAACCTTCCTTTCTCTTCCCCTGTGATCCATTCCTCTTCTTTCTTTTCATTTTTCCATTAACATGCTCAAGACATAACAGAACCACTCCCAGGGCTTCTGTCTAATTAGATTCTATGACCTCTGAAGGGACACATGTATCATGTCCCTGTTTGAATGTAAGCAGTTTATCCTTGTTTAGTCCTTGATGATTGCTTGCTCATATTTTCCTTTTTGTATTTCTCAAATTGCTATCTTTAAACTTCAGATTTTCTACATGGCTCTAGTGCTTTGATTGGAAATATTTGGTCTAGTCCTCTATTAAATTAAATGTCAGTTTTTTTCCCCTGTGGGATTGTTGATTGGTCAAGGTTTGTACCTCTTGTGCCAAACTGTTCATTCTTTTTCCTATTCTTTCTGAGATAGCTCTCATTTCTTCTACAATATTTATCTCTAACATTGTCATTAATTTTTTTTTTAATTTCTTCATAGCTTTCAAGAATTTTAGTTGAATTTGTTTCCAAGCTTTTTTTTTCTTTGAAGGTCTGCTTGCCAATGTTTTGGTGTCGTTCTCTTCTTCTGTGTTTGTGTCTTGAGCATCCCTCCCCCCATAACAGCTCGTTATGGTGGGGTTCTTTTTTGGTTTGCCCATTCTTCTAGCCTACTTCCTGACTTCAGAACTGATGTTAGGGCTGAGCTCTGCCTCACTTCTGGAGAGAAGATCTGGGCTGGTCCTGTTGCTGCTTTTTTGGGGTATTGTATTCTAAGATCTCAGGGACAGGCTAGGTAACGTCAAGCTTTCAGTGCTCACATAGTAGTCTGATCCAGGACAAAGTCTTAATTGTTGTCTCCCCTGGTCTGAACTCTTCAAGTTCCTGATCTAAGTTTAGGTTTGAGCAAGAAAAGATGCTGCTGGACTTCACCACCCCTATCAGCCAGATACCACTTGCTGAAGACATAATGGTTTACTTATAAAATGCTAGAGCATTAACGGGTACACTTTTGAATTGTGTCCCTCATCAGTAAAAAAAAAAATCATTTTTGAATTCGTGAGTACATTTATAATATTTACAAATATTTAAAGCAGTACTTTTTGTAGCAGGAAAAAACTGGTAACAAAGTGATAATGATCTCTAAGGGATATGTTTGAGGGATCATATTACTTTACGCATTTCTTTTTGCCCTAGTATGTGGTCTGTTTTTATAAAGGTTCCCCTGTGGTAACAAGGAATGGGTATGTTTTTTATGTCCTTATTCTTCTCTATACTCTCCAAGAGTTGTTCACTTCTCTGTTTCCTCTTTGGTTTATTTTTTAGTTAGTTTTGTCTAGCTCTGAGAGAACATTTACAGACTGCTGTTGTCATTGTTATATCTTTTGCAGTTTAGTTAATTTCTCCTTTATGATTTCAGTTGCTATCCCATGCAGTGCGTATATATTAATGTTTGGCTTGTTTTCTGTGGTTTCCTTAAGCATAACATTGTCTTCTTGTTGATTTCAATTGATATTTTGTGTTTTTGTTTTGCCTGATCATGTGTTTACAGCACTTGCTTTTTTGGATTCACCTATACATAGTAAATTGTGTTTCACCCTTATTTTCATTCTGAGATCAATAGAGGTGTGTGTGTGGGGGGGTGTGTGTTATATGACAAATTGTTGAATTTTGTTTTCCAATCCATTTTGTCATTTTTGAATTGTTGAATTGTTTAATCTGTTCACATTTAAAGCTAATGAATATTAAGGTTATGGTTTCTTTAGTATTGCTTTTCCTAAAATCCCTTTCTTCTTTTTAAGTCAGGATGTTGTTCCTGAGACTAGTTTTACTTAAAGTTTGTTGATGCTACTCTATTCCCAGAAGCCCTTTCTCATCCTCCCATTTCCTGACCTTTTCCTAGTTATTAGGTTTTGCCTAAATTATTAATTTATTTTTCCTTTATTCAGTTATCTGTTAATCTCCTCACTTTATTCTCTCATTCTGCACTCGGTTGCGACTAATCCAAAATCTTTTCTCTGTGCCCCCCACCTCCACTTCTCCCTGCTTAAGTTTTTTGTCTTTTACTGAGCATTTTTGTATGAAGCTTTGCTTCAGTATTTCTCTTTCTCTTCTTTAGTCTGTTCTGAATTTTATTTTCTGATTTGGGACCTATGCCCTTAGGAGGTATCAGTCTTGAGCTCCCTTTTCTCACCGATTCTTAGGTTATTTCCTTTATGGATCTTGCTCTATCTTCCCAGGGCAGCTAGGTGGCTCAGTGAGTAGAGTAGCGGCCCTGGAGTCAGGTGGACCTGAGTTTAAATGCAGCCTCAGACACTTGACACACTTACTAGCTGTGTGACCTTGGGCAAGTCACTTAACCCCAATTGCCCTGCCTTCCCCCCTCAAAAAAAATTTAAAAAGAACTTGCATATCCATTCTCTTGTGAGATAATTACTGCTCAGGTTGCTTCCTGATGTCCAGTCTTCCTCTCCAGCCCTTGTCTCCCATCACCGATAGGTCCCTCTTCCCCCCAATACGTATACAATGATACTCTTCCTTTCATTCCTTTTCTGTCCTCTTCTCCAGTCATCACCATAGCATAACCCCACTGTTCAGTTCAGGATTTACTTGGAAGGCATTGTCGTCACCCCTTCTTCATCTGTCATCTTCCCCTTCCTTGTGTATGTACTATCTCCCTCTGTAATTCCAGTCTCATAAAAGATATTAATATAGTTTGCCTCTTCTATTCCTGAATTGCATATTCTGCTACCTCTGATGTCTCTTGTTCATTAATGATTTGGCTAACTTCAGGTGATGTCATTTGGGGTGGCTGTTCAGAATATATTCCATTCCATTCTGTAATTTCTTGTGTTTGTTATTTTACCATGCTTTGTTCATAGTCAGAGATCTTCTGATTGCTTGCTAATCTTCTTCTTCTTCTTCCTCATCATTGAAATCATTAAATTTCACTGCTTTGTCTTGACATTTGAAGCTCGCATGGAGTTCTTCTGGTGGTGGATCTGGTACTCTTGGTCATGGCTTTGTTGTCTTATTCAGGTGGTTTATATGGTTTTCTTGTATTAGGACTTGCAACGCGATCTACAGGGTTCTTTCATTTGCTCTCTTCTTTCTGGCAGAGCTATGACCCTGAAGTTACTCCTGTGTATTCTGTCTTTCAAGTCAGGCTGTTTGGTTTGTATGGAATTCGTGTGTTGGTGTTGGTGTTGTTTTTAATGTTGACACATAGTTTCACTTCTGCCAAATTTTCCACTACTTCTGTATTTTTGTTTTCCAAATCTGTTAAATGTTGCTTCTTTGGAGAGATGGTTCTTTATTGTGTATTTAATCTGTTGTCATCTGCAAATTACATTTTAAAATTTTGTGTTGAATTTTAATATCTGACCTATGTGCCACTCTAGTTTATTATTTGTGGACTAAATTTCTCTTTTGAACCATTGTGGAGTTTCTAGTTCCATACTTTCTGGTACACACACACAGGTATGTATCTTTAATCAGACATTGGGTTGTTTTTCTTCCTTTTTGTTGTTATCTTTGAAGTGTTATTATTTTTTTCACCTGGTTTTAGGATCCTCCTTTGTTGATGTATGTGGTTATATGTTAGGCCTTTTCAAATGTTTTTCCTCTTCATTCATGTTTTGAGGCAGAGAATGTTATTCTACCTTCCTTCCCAACCTTCCCACCCTCTTTTGAGGGTGAGTAGATTCCCTAGTCATGTTCACACTCAGGTCCTCATAAGAATCAGATGCCAAGGTGGAGGGTGGCCTAAGTCTCCTGGGGTGGTGGATATAGGGTCACTTGCTGGGGTGCCTGCCCTGAGACCTTTGAGGGGAAGAGAAGACTGACCCATTGGGTTTCTGTTTTCTTCCCTTTAGATTGGGCACAAACATAAGCACTGGCACCTTGCCCAGTTCCTTTGCTGCCTTTGTTTCCTCAATGTGCCTGGGCAGAGTGTGTACCTGAGTTAGCTTATCTTGTGCCCTGGGGAGAATGTGAAGAGTCAGATAAAATCATCAAGCATTAATTAAGCTCTTACTATGTATGTGTCTTATACCATGCCTTCAGGGAGCTCACATTCCAATGGGGAAGGAGACAGGCAAACAAAATATATTGAAGGTAAATTGGAGGTCCCAGGGAAAGTGAAAGGCCCTTTGTAGCAGGGGCAGCCCAACCTTGGGGCTGGGCCTCTGTCAGAAAGAAGCTGATTGTAGTCTTCCAGGGTGTCTTTGTCAACTGCCTATTGGGGGTGGGTCAGAGAAGTGGGGGCAAAAATAGCCATCTCCTTCCTGTTCTTTATTCCACTCTAGTGGGCAGGAAAGGGAAGGGAAGTGGAAGTGGAGGTTGTATGAAGTCATGCATGACCATAAAGTCAGGCTCTTCACAAGCTTGAGGCTTTGCTCTGCCTCTGACTGGTGGGAAAGTTGGTAGATTAGGGCTGCTAAGTGAACATTCATAGTTCTCTGTTTTAATTTGGCAAAGAAAAGGACTTCTTTTTCTTCTGTATAGAGGCATCTAGGTGGTACCACAGTGGGCAGAGAACTAGATCTAAATTCAAATCTGGTCTTAGACATTTACTAGCTCTGTGACCTTGGTAAGTCATTTAATGTCTGTTCGCCTCAGTTCCCTCAGCTGTAAAATGGGGGTGATAATGGTACCTACCACAGAAATTGTGGAATAAAATGAGATATCTGCAGAGCACTTTGTAAACCTTATAAAAGCTTACTTTTATTCTTCGTTTTTTAAATTGCTTATTCTAAAGCCATGTAACCCCTTTGAGGAAGTGTTGAAATGATTTGGAGACAAGTGACTAATCTGCCATCTTTCTGTTGACTAGGAAATCTTTTGGTTTGTCCCTTAAGTTCATGAAGTGGACAGCCTGGTGAAAGGCACAGACTAGGGGTCAGTGACCCTCAGGCCTAGTTCTGATTCACCCACAAGCTAACTGTGGGGCCCTTAGCTAAGTCAACTCAGCAGATCCTCAGTCTCCTCCTTTCTCAAAAGGATTTGACTGGATTCTTTCACAAAGGCCCTTCCAGCATTAACTTTAAGTGACTCTTTTATGATTATTATTTGAAGCCACATAAACTTATTAATTTGTTGAGGATTTGTTTTTCTTTTTGTCGTTGAAAATACATCCGTCCAGAAGCATTTATTAAATGTCAGGCACTAGGCTAGATTCAGGCGTGGAGAGGCAGCTGACTTGGCAACAGTGAACCACGTGGCTTTGTTTTCAGACCTCTTCACCATTTTGTTGTTTGTTTTTTTTTCAACAGCAACGTTGTAGAAAAATGTGTTACTCATGCATCTCGCACAGAGCGTGCCATGCTGATTGATGAGGTGTGCACCATGAATGATGGCCCTCACAGTGCCTTATACACCATGATGAAAGATCAATACGCCAACTATGTGGTCCAGAAAATGATCGACGTGGCCGAACCAGCCCAGCGGAAGATTGTCATGCATAAGGTATATGATTTCCCTTAATTCTCATGGAAGTTGATGGGAGACCACTTGCAGAAAGACTGTTACTCACACCATATCTCAGTATTGTGAAGGAATAAGATTTGGATGTGGATGGAGACATTTTCAGAAGAAAGCGTTAGACTCTTTCTCTCCTCTCCCCCTGCACTCTTAAAAGTCAGAGCCTCAAAATCTGTGGCATATTAGAAAGATCACTAGATTGAGAGGCAGGAAACTGGCCTCTGGGCCTGGTGTCGCTACTCCTTACTTTGTGTCCATGGACAAATCCCTTCATCTCTCTGGTCCTCAGTTTCTTCATCTATAAAATGGGGAGTTTAGAGTAGAGGAGTCATGAAGTCCTCAGTTCAAATTCTGCCTCTGACTGTTTTGTCTCAGTTCCTTCATCTCTAAAGTGAGAATGATAATAGCACCTGCTTCTCAGAGGTAATATTTTTATAGTACTTGGCACGGGGCCTGGCACATGGGAAGCACTATAGAAATGTTAGCTGTTATTAAATGTAACCGCAGACACTTACTGGCTGTGTGACCTTGGACAAGTCACTTACTTTCTGTCAGCCTTAGTCTCCCCCTCTGTAAAATCGAGATAGTAATAGCACTTAGCTCCCCAGGTTTCGGGAAGGATCAATCGAGATAACATTCAAGACATGTACCTCAAGGCACCATTACCCTTATCACCTTGCTATTGTTGATGGTGCTTTTGTTATCTAGGCTCATAAACTCCAGCTGGAGGGGGCCCCTCACCGAACAGAGGCTCTGATGACATTGTCATCTGCCCAAGGGAGCGCTGATCAGTGAACATTCATTGAGCTCCTAAAGTGTGCCAGGTGCTGTGCTAAGCTTTGTGGCCTTTTGACTTGCATGTCCTCTTTCCCTGATGGCACACCACCTCCCTAGTCCATAAGTCTCAGCTTCTGACACCAGGGTGCCTCCTACTCATCGTGCTTCCTCAGATAAACAACGACCACTGGGTTTACAAGACAGAATTGGATCATCTCATTCATACCAAGGTGTTTCTGACTGATTAAACTCAATGTATAACACCTCCTGGAGTTACTTTCTAAGAAGGGACTAGATCATAATTAAGCCAAAGAGATGGCTCTCTGATTATGAAATTGAAGTCATCCCTGAGCTGTTGGAAGAGAGATTTGGGGGACATGATCACTTTGTGAGCTCCCCAAGATGATAGTTTCCCTGACCTATTGATGTTTTCTTGATCAGAGAGGCTGACCCTAAATGAGCTCTTAGAGTAGGCCTTGTTTGCAGCGAGTAGATGGAGATTAGGGGTTCGGCACTAATACAGAAGAAAAGTAAAGAAGTTCAGTGTTAGATCAGCAGTATGGTTTGAGTTGATTAGTGGTCCTAGTGACTTTGCTGCTGCCCCTGGTTTGTCAGGCCTACACTCCTCTCGCTTGCCCCTTGCAGTATGATCGCATGAAGCGAGAGTGGAAAACCCATTACTGATGTCAGGACTGTGACTACGACAGAACCTGGGGAAGAATGGAGCTGCGGTCCCTGCCCCTCCCCCTCGTTCTTCCTCTCCTCTCCTAGTCGCTGTCAGTCACTTCAGTCCTCCCCAAGTGTGCCTTCTGTCCCTTGTACCAGAATGCTCCAGGACCCCCCCATGCCCTGGTCCTTCTGCTGAGCCTGGGCAAGAACACTGAGGAGCGGACAGTCACTCTGGAGGGGAAGTACAAGATGGCAGGGAATGGTACACAGTGTAGGAAATGCCTTTTTTTTCGTGCTGTTGTATTTTCTTTGATGGGCCATGCCAGGAAATCAGAAGGCTTAGAGACAGTGCTGCTTCCAAGCCCTCCCAAGATTGTTCTCATTGACCTAGATGCTGATGGCCAGTTAGCTGATTGACTACTGTACGCTGACTAGGAATTATCAGGATCTCGCTCTAGGAGGTCACCCTGGCGTTAATGGGGCAGATGAGCGAACATGGTTTATTTTGTAAAGAACCATCTGTTTAGACGCAGAAGGGACCTTAGGGGCCATGTGCTCCAGTGTCTTCGTTGTATAGACTGAAGAAACTGAGACCCAGAGAATTTAAGTGACTTCCTAAAGGTAACGGCAGTTGTGAGGGACAGGTGACGTTGGAATCCTGGTCCTGTCTCCAAGCCCATCAAACCAAGGGAGATTCAGCAGACTACGATGTTGGCGTCTTTAGGGCCTGGCGCTCCCTTGTCTGTACCCTGCTCCTGTCATGCTGTTTCTCTGAGTCTGGCAGTGATGACACTCTTGCCCTCACTGAGAACACAGTTCGGTAATGAGAACCTTTACTATGTACTCAGAAGTGCTGAGCCAGACACAGCGGGGCAAGCTCCTCCAGACCAAAGTTGGGAAGCTTGAGGAACCAAGGCAAGGACCAGGAGTCCAGAGAGCCTGAGGAATGAACCTTCTGCATGATCCCCAGCACCAGGTGCCTGGTGGTAAAGTGCCATGTTTGCACTTCCTCACTTTCTTGCCCCAGGCACAGTACCAGTTCCTGGCCCCAAACTCCTGGGCCTCATTTGGCATAAGACTCTGTTATAGCCCGTTCCATCTCCTCTACTCCATCACATGTATACTTACATGTGTATGTGTGTTTGTGTTACACAATGAATCTGATTCTTCTGAGATTCTGAGTGTCAGCATGACCAGGATTAAGGTGAGCCTGGGTTCAGTAGCAGCCTGCTCAAAAGATGGGACAGATTGGCATTGCCCTGTAGTCGTGAATACTCCCTGGAACCTAAGGGTATGTGAGGTCACTTTCTCTACCCCATGCTTGTCTTCATGGTGGAAACAGTGCAGGGAGGGTGAGAAAGGACAATAAAGTGATTGGGACTCAGGCTGCGTAGGGCAGAGGAATTAGAAAAGTTTCCCCGGAAGCACCTGGGAGGCGGCCCAAAGGCAGGAGCATCATCTTCAGTTCTCTTTTCTGTTTTTGTTGCGGATCTCCCTTGTCTCTGCTGAACTTGTGTCCACCACAGCTTTTTGATTGTTGGTCCCGGTGTGTCCCAGAGGCACCTCAAACTCTTCTCTCTCCCTGAAAACCCGCCCTTCTTCCAGACTTTTCTAATTTCTGGCAGAAACACCATTCTTCTCATGAATCACCTAGGTGCACAGTCTTGGAACCACCCCTGCTGAGCATCGGCACAATTTGGCTGCTGCCCCTCGCTGTGTCTTGTGTGCATCCAGCCCTCCTCACCTGGACTGGTGCACTCGCTCCTAACTGCTCTCCCAGCCTCATCTCCCCCTCCACAATTTAGCTTCTGCACCCCTGCCAGAGGGCACTCCTAAAGCACAAGTCTTTTTCAAGAAACCTTCACTTTGGCGTTTAGAGACTTCTGCATTCACTTGCAGCTTGCCTTTCCACACCTCCTGCACATGACTTCCATCCATGCATTCCACATTCCAGCCCAGCTGGGCTCCTGGTTTTCCTCTTCCCTTTCCCATCTTCACTGCTTTGCGCAGATTGTCCCTCATTCCTGGTATGTACACCCTCCTCTCCTTTACCTTTTAGAATCCCTAACATGTCCTACATGAAGCTTGTGTCCATTCTTCTGACAGTTACTGATTCGCCCTCCCCAGCCCCTTTCTATTTGCTTTCTGCACATTGTGTTTATGTTTACATGTGTACATGTTTCTTCCTCCATAAAAGTGTAATCTCTGGAGGGGGCAGGGGTATTTTCATTTTTGTTCTTGTATCTCTAGCACGGTGCACTCATCATATAGAGTTGCTTAATAAAGACTTTGATTACCCCAGCTAGAGTGTTGTTTAAACTCTGGCAGTCCTCTTGTCTGTGTGTGTCTGCTTGTGTGTCTGTGCCTGTTTTAGAACAGCTGTGGCAAAGGGGAAATAGCCTTGCTAGGGAGCCTGAGCCCTAACGCTCCTGCTTTTTTCTCAGATAAGGGTTGGATGAAAGTCCCTTTGTGCCTTCACCATTTGTGATTGTCTGGTTGTATGCCCCCAGAGTGGCTGTGCCTGCTGTCCTCACACTTCTGGCAGCAGCCTTTTCATTCACAAACTGTTTTTCTTTTCCCCAGATCCGGCCTCATATTGCAACTTTACGCAAGTACACTTATGGCAAACACATTCTGGCAAAGCTGGAAAAATACTATATGAAGAATGGGGTGGACTTGGGGCCAATTTGTGGACCACCCAATGGTATCATTTGAAGCAATGAATTCTTGAAAAACTCAGTGGCCAACAGGCAAATCCAACCAGCAACCGGAAATACTCCAATATACAGTTAGGAAAGGGTTAATGGTTGCTCACCTATTACAGAGAAAATCAAACAACTAAAAAGCCTTTGTAAATTTCTTTAATTTTATTATGCATAACATGTACTAATTATTTTTTTTAATTGACTAATTGCCCTGCTGTTTTACTGGTGTATAGGATACTTGTACATAGGTAACCGATGTACATGGGAGGCCACATATTTTGTTCACTGTTGTATCTATATTCCAAGTGCAGAAACTTTCAGGGTGGTTGGTTTAAAAAAAAAGAAAAAAAAAGAAAAAAAGGTTTTTAACTCATCTGCCTAGCCGGCAAATTTTGC
Source organism: Phalanger gymnotis (assembly GCA_028646595.1). NCBI lineage: Eukaryota > Metazoa > Chordata > Mammalia > Diprotodontia > Phalangeridae > Phalanger > Phalanger gymnotis. The sequence continues at coordinate 763,401,364 of CM053622.1, forward strand.
AAATACTTGTTTTTTCCCCCCATTTTAGTCAAAATTCAGAAGTTCTCATTTTAGTTAAATGGCACAAAACCTGCATTTAATGCTGTTTATAAATATTAAAAGTTTCAGAGTTGCTAAAGCTTCAGTTTAAGAGAATTTTAAGTTTATGAAACTTTTTAAATTGCTTTTTTGGGGGGAGTAGAATATGCTAAAGAACTTAGCTTAGTCGATTTTTGGAAGGATGAATGCACACCCAGGACTTTTTAAAAGCAGGGTGGGTGTGTTTGTTTACTGCCGACTTGATTTATTCTGTTCAAAGGCAAAATGTGATTATTTAGCATGAGAAAAAACAATCCAACTCTGCTTTGGTCTTGCTTCTATAAATATATAGTGTATACTTGGTGTAGACTTTGCATATATAAAAATTTGTAGTATTTTCTTGTTTTGATGTCTAATCTGTATCTATAATGTACCCTAGTAGTGGAACATACTTTTGATTGTACAATTGTACATTTGTAAACCTCTGTAATGTAAATGTGGAGAAGTTTGAATCAACATAAACCCGTTTTTTGGTAAGACAAAAAAATTAGCAAACCTGTGCATTTCAATGTATATTCACACCTTTTATGGTCGTAGCATATAGTGTTGTATATTGTAAATTGTAATTTCAACCAGAAGTAAATTTTTTCTTTTGAAGGAAATGTTCTTTATACAGCCTAGTTAATGTTTAAAGAGAAAAAAAAGCTTGGTTTTATTTGTCACCTCGTGGAACAGTAGCGAGATCCTTTCTAAATGTTCTACAAAATGACTCAGTTAAAAAAATAGTGTTTTTTTAATCTTCCAGGAGTAACATGTTTTGCTTATTTTGTGACAGTAAAAAGGACGTGCAAAGGTTCAGCCCCTCCCTGCCCCCCAATCAGAGCCCTTCCACCTTGTAAAGTGTGAAGCCCGCCCTTTTTGTACAGAAGATGAACTGTATTTTGCATTTTGTCTACTTGTAAGTGAATGTAACATACTGTCAATTTTCCTTGTTTGAATATAGAATTGTAACACTACACGGTGTACATTTACAGAGCCTTGTGTATATTTCCAATGAACTTTTTTGCAAGCACACTTGTAACCATATGTGTATAATTAACAAACCTGTGTATGCTTATGCCTGGGCAACTATTTTTTGTAACTTGTGTAGATTGTCTCTAAACAATGTGTGATCTTTATTTTGAAAAATACACAACTTTGGAATCTGTGTTTGTGCTTTCTTTGAAGCCTTTTAGTAGAGATCTACCCAGGGTACCTGGACTCACCTCACCAATCCCTTGTGCCTCTCGTTTTTGGCCCTGGTGAAATGAAACTGAGGTTCTGGGCTTTGGAAATAGAGGAGTTTGGGTACAGTTACCACACTGCAGAATTGAGGCCTTCTCTCCAGGTTGAGGGCAAAACGAATCCCTCCCTGCCTCCCCCCTCCCTTCCTCCCTCCCTCCCTTCCTCTCTTCCTTCCTTCTTCCCTCCCTCCCTCCCCTTCTCTCCTTCCTTCCTTCCTCCCTCCCTCCTTCCCTCTCTCTTTCTTTCTTAGTTTTATTGATAAAAATTTTTTTCATCCCCTTGATATCTTTATCCTCCACAGCACACATCCCTTTTAACGGAGATTTAAGCGTGGGATAGAAGTGGTTAGGCAAAACTAACCAGGAGAGCTGATGTAGGGAGTCTTGGTTAACTCTCTTTAGGTAGGAGATCCCTGGTTCTGGAATCAGACGACCTGGGTCAAAAGTGAGCCCTGCCGCTTTGGGACAGTGTGATCTTAATCTCTTTGGATTTCACTTTGCTCATCTGTTAAGAGGAGGCATGTGGCCCAGTTCCCTTCCCTGGGGGATTCCAGCCCTTCAACAATGCAGAGAGCTAGCTTAAGCAGGGCCAAGAGCCTTTCCTTAGGAGAGAGGGAAGTGGCATGCTGTGGCTTTCTAGTGCCTGCCCTGGCCAACTCTGGCCTCTTCTTTGCTACTCCACTTATGTAGGGTGAAAAGTCAACCAAGGCAGTCCCAGAAGCTGGGCCAGCCCTCTAGACTGCTTGAACATAAAAGGAAACAAAATGTGGAATTTGGAAAGGAAATCACAAAGCCCAGCTAAGCAGGCATGGTATAGTCTTTGTGGGGGACATCAATTATCTAGGGTTTTGTGGAAGCTGCCTTTTGTAATCATGGAGATAACATGTAAAGCACTATATAAATGTTAGCTCTTATGATTGGAAAGCCACTTGGGCTATGTAAAAGATTAAGAAATTTGCCTAGGGTCATAAAAGCCAATGTGTCTGAGGTGGGACTTGAACCTGGCTCAGTTCTAAGTCCACACCTGCTGCCTAGTCTGCCACAGTCTGGCTGCAGCAGTCAGTCCTTTGATGGACAGAGAAACCAACAAGGAAATTCTACCATGGAGCAGATTCTCCCCACCAACGAGGAGCCGTTTATGGGGCATGCAACTAATGGAGTATTGGGGGAAATGACCACTACATCTTAGGGGGATTTTTATTTTTTAAAATTTTTGTTTAAATGCAGGAGAATGAAGTCAGAAATAGTTTGACATGCAATCATGATTTGGAGTGAGCAGCCTTCAAAGAGGGAACAAAGAAGAGTCGTTAGGATCCCATGGCCTAAAATCCTATTGGGAACCCAACCTAGGAGGGATGTTACCAAGTATGAAATACTGAGGGCCTACAGAAGTAATTGTTAGGAAGAGGAAAGGAGGGGACTCGATTCAAAAGGCTGATACTGGTGCTAAGGGAGCTCATCAGCCAATAGGTGTTTTTAAAAGACATAGAAATGTAATTGTGGACGATTAGTAGGAGGAATAGAAAAGTAGAGCATGGTCATGGAAGTCTACCAGTCAGGAATGCCTCGGTTCACAATGCAATGGGGTTGATGGGAAAAGCTCAGCAGGAAGAGGGTTCTTCCCATGTGACCTGGGGCAAGTCACTTAAACTTCTTGGGCCTTAGTTTACTTTCATAAAATGAAGGGTTTTGGATTTGTGACTTCTAAAATCCCTTCTACCTCTAGGTCTTTGATCCTATCTACTATGAATTACATCCTTTGATATGGAAAGAAGTGGCAGAATGATTGCTGAGCCACTGTCAATGGGGTCTGAAAGACTTCAGGGGACAGAAGTGCTGTCCGAGCAGGGCATAAAAGGCAAGAGAATCAAGTTTGCAAAACACAAACCACTGAGTTTGATACCTGGCAAAATTCTAGAATATATTATTAAAGAGATGGGATAGTGATTATGAGCCAGTCAGTCAATAAGCATTTATAAAGTGTGTACTATGTACTGGGCACTGCGCCAAGTACTAGGGATACAAAGAAAGGCAAAAGACAGTCTGCCCTCTAGGAACTCACAATCTGAGGGGGAAAACACCATAAAGACAGCGTACTAACAAAATGTAGCTAGGATAAATTCTGAATAATCAAGAGAGGGAAGGCACTCAGAATTAAGGGGGATCTGCAAAGGCTTCTTGTAGAAGGTGGGATTTTAATAGGGACTGGAAAGAAACCAAGAGGTGCAAATGAAGGAGAGCATTTGGGCATGGGGGCAGCCAGTGAAAATGCCAAGAGCTGAGAGCCGAGTGTCTTATTTGAGCAGGAGGCCAGTGTCACTGGGTCACAGTATGTTGTGGGGTATAAGGTGCAAGAAAATTGGAAAAGGTGGGAGTGGGGGAGGAGCTCAGTTCTGAATAACATCAACCTGCATTTTGTGTTTCATCCTGGAGATGATAAGGAGCCACTGGAGTTTATCCAGGAGGGGAGTGACCTGTTTGGACCTGCATTTTAGGAAAATCACTTGAGACTTGGCAGCAGGCAGACTCGCCAGCAGAGTATTGCAGTAATCCAGGCAAGAGAAGATGAGCGTCTATACCAGAGTGATGGCATTGTCAAAGGAGAGATGTTTTTAAGAAATGTTGCAAAGGTAAAATCTACAGGCCTTGGCAACAGATTGGGTAAGGTGAGTTGAGAGATAGTGAGGAGTTGAGTATGACTGCTAAGTCTGAGAGTCTTCAGGCCTGGAAGGACCGTGTTGTCCTCAAAGGGTTAGGGGAAAAGATGATGAGCTCAGCTTTGGATATGTTGAATTTAAGAAATCTATTGAACATAGCAATTGGAGATGTCTAGTAGGCAGTTCCAGGTTTGATATAGGTCTGAAGAGAAGTTGGGGTTGGATAAGTAAATCTGAGAATCATTGGCATAGAGAGGGGGAGTTGATGAGATCACCAAATGAAATAGTGTAAGAGGGAGGAACAGAACGCTTAAGGATACCCATGGGTAGTTGGCATGACCTGGATGAAGAACCAACAAAAGAGACTGAGAAAGAGTAGGCAGACAGATGGGAGAACCAGGGGAGAAGATGGAGAGTATCAGGAGTATCAGGAAGAGGGTGATCAACAGTAGCAAAGGCTGCAGAGAAGTAAAGCAGAATGAAGAGATCTGGATCTGGCCATCAATAGATCGATCTCTGCTAACTTTGGAGAGAGTAGTTTCAGTTGAATGATGAGGTTAGAAGCCAAATAGTGGGGAGTTAAGAGCCAGAGAGGAGAGGATGTGGAAACATCTATTGTAGACAGCTTTCTCAAGGAGTTTGGTCACAAAGGGTAGAAGAGGTATGGGACAATAGTGAGGATGGAAGGATCAAACGAAGGTTGGTTTTTGTTGTTTTTTTTTTTAGGATAAGGAAGAAATAAGGGGTTTTGAGGGTAGTAGGGAGAGATAGAAAATTGTGCCAGTAAGGCAAAATGGGCTTAGTTTAACGGGTGCCCTTGAGGAGTTTGGCTTTTGTTTATGGTGAAAGTACTTTCACCTGTTAAATGCTAAGCCCCAGGCCCAAAGCCCTATCAGGTGTGAAACCTGTGTGGGCATAGATTAAGGACTTAAAAGGGGCCAATTTGGGAACCAATGGGTCTCTGGACTCTGGTCTCTAGTCGTTAAGGCGGGACTTGAGAACGCCAGAGGCTTGGCTTCGAGGAGGGGCGAGAAACTACAGCTGGAAAAAAATCTGAAGCAGAGCCGACCCCTGTGTGGACCTAGGAGTTCGAGTGAGGTCTTGAGGCTGGTGAATATGATTTATGCCATCTTATTTTTCTGTGGCCTCCTGCCTACTCTTGTGAGGAGGGTCTACTGGACCTGGAGGCTTGTGTTCACAATACTGGAATGGGGAGGTTGGTTCGCTAATTCGTTGCTCCGGGCCTTGAATAAATTTTTTGATGCCTTCTGCTTGGAGAATTCTGTATACCCAACAATTTCGAACCATTCAGATATTTATATGATCCTTTTTGAGATCATAAATTCGGCCTTCCTACTACAAAGGTAAGTGAGAGAGAGGTGACAAAGGAGAAATTTGCTAGAGGAGATAGGATGTAATGGGTGCAGCTAGGTTTGTCTTGGTAAGAAATGGGCCACATTTTTGTGTGATATGAGTGAAGGAGGAGGTAATAGCAGAAGTCATCTGACTGATATGAGATGAGGAGGAAAGGAGAATGAGGCAAATGGCCTCAGGTTTTTTTTTTCCATTATTTAATGTTTTATTTTTTCTCAATTACATGTAAGAGCAATTTTAACATTTTTTTCAAAATTTTGAGCTCCGAATTCTCTGCCTCTCCCCCGCGTTGAGAAGGGAAGCAATTTGACATAGGTTATACAAATGTACTCATGCAAAACACATTTCCTTGTAAGTCATTCTGTGAAAGAAAACACAGACAAAAAAAATCCAAGAAAAATAAAGTAAATATCTTTGATCTGTATTCAGGCCCTACCAGTTCTTTCTCTGGAGATGGACAGCACCTTTCGTCACAAGTCTTATAGAATTGTCTTGGATCATTGTATTGCTGAGAATACCTAAGTTATTCATAGTAGGTCATCATACAATATTGCTGTTACTGTGTACAACGTCCTCCTCCTCGTACTCATTTCACCTTGCATCAGTTCATGTAAGTCTTTCCATGTTTTTCTGAGAGCATCCTGTTCATCATTTCTTAAAGCACAGTAATATTCCATTGCAATCATGTGCAACAACTCATTCAGCCACTCCCCAGTTGATGGGCATCCTCTCAACTTCCAATTCTTTGCCACCACTAAAAGAGCTGCTACATATAGTTTTGTATGCATAGGTCCTTTTCCTTTTTGTTTTTTATCTCTTTGAGAAACAGAGCTAGTAGTGGTATTAATTAGTCAAAAGATGTGCATGGTTTTTTAGCCATTTGGGCATAGTTCCAAATTGCTCTCCAGAATGGTCGAATCAGTATATAACTTCACTAATAGTACATTAGTGTTTTAATTTTCCCACATCCCCTCCAATATTTGTCATTTTCCTTTTCTGTCATATTAGCCATTCTGACAGGTGTGAGGTAGCTCAGAGTTGTTTTAATTTACATTTCTCCTATCAATAGTGATTTAGAGCATTTTTTTCCTATGATTATAGATAGCTTTGATTACTTTGCAAACTGTCTGTTCATATCTTTTGACCATTTATCAATTGAGGAATGGCTCTTATTTCCATAAATTTGACTCTGTTTTCTATATATTTGAAAAATGAAGTCTTTATCAGATAAACTCACTCTAAAATTTTTTTCACAGTAATAATTACCAGCTACATATTTCCCTCCATCCTCTTTTCCCCGCTTATCCTACTCTCTCCTTTTACCCTGTTCATTCTCCAAAGTGTTTTGCTTCTGACTTTTACCTCCCCCAAACTGCCCTCCTTTCAGTCAGCTCCCCCTCCCCTCCCTTCCTCTTATTGTTTTCCTGTCTGGTAAGATAGATTTCTACACCCAACTGAGTGTGTATATTATTCCCTCTTTGAGTGAATTCCAACGAGAGTGAAGTTCATGTGCTCACCTCCCCAGTTCCTTCATTTCACCCTTTGTGGTAAAATCTCAGGCCTCTTTTATGTCAGATAATTTATCCTGTTCTACCTCCCCCTTTCCCCTTCTTCCAGTGCATTTTTCTTTCTCATCCCTTAATCTTCAACTCACACCTCTGCTTTAGGAGTCATAAATACAGTTTTCCTATGTAGGAATATAAACATTTTAACCTTATTGAATCCCTTATGATTTCTCTTTCCTGTTTATCTTTCAATGTTTCTTTTGCATCTTGTATTTGAAAGTCAAATTTTCTATTCAGCTCTGCTCTTTTTATCAGTAATGCTTGGAAGTCCTCTGTTTCATTGAATATCCATTCTCTAACCCCCACCCCCCACCCCATGACCGATTATACTCAATTTTGCTGGGTAGGTAATTCTTGCTTGTGATTCTAGTTCTTTACCCTCCAGAATATCATATTCCAAGCCCTCTGATCCTTTAATGTAGATGCTGCTAAATTTTGTATTACCCTGATTGTGGCATCCTCTGTTTCCACAATCTGGCTAGCAGCTTCTGTGGGGGGGTCCAGATCCACCCACAGCCAGCACCCAGAAAGCTGCCCTACAGCCAGAAAGCCCAGGTTCTTTTGATATGCCTTAATAAGGAGAGCAAGGTGAAGGGGTTGGCAAGC